>BSUD01000006.1:35597195-35620731 GCA_033239045.1 Fagopyrum esculentum
GGGGGGGGGGGTCATTCTTTGAAGTTTGATACCCTTGGTGAAAATCTATCTCCTCCAGTTTCTTTGTTAATATCCCTTTAGCTCCTTCCATAGTCTGCACCTCTCTTGTTTTTTTATGAGATCATTATACTCTTCTGAGTCCAGCCATAGCATTTATCTGTCGTCAAGGAGTTCATCAAGTCTTCCACAATAACTTGTAAGCGTGTCTTCACGATTCTTCTTACTTTGTTCATCGTCTTTTTGCGGTTCTCTGATAAGACGGTTAATATTGGTAACTTAAATCTTTATGTAAATGAGAAGTTATCGTGGAATCTTTAGTCCACCAATATCATTTTCCCACATTCTTCCCCTTAATTGGTTTTGTTTTGATCATGATACCTTTATGGAAATTTGTTGTCACAGTTTTAGTCTTCTAGTTTCTTTGATACTTATGTCGAAGTTTCTTTCAAAATTCTCGTATCCTTGGAGGACTCTACATGCTTCCATGGTTACACATTCTATTTATCGTCATTAAACTCACTCTCTATCTTTGTACCCTTTAATCTCTCACCACTGGGTCAACACCTTGTCCTCTTTGTACTCTCATGTCCATGCTTGCATATAGCGGCGTCCGCCTCGATGGTAACGTCCTTCACTCCAAAATTCTTGGTTGTACTCCGTTCTATATGATACTTGTTCCCTTATTGTTATCTCTAATCTGATCTCTTGTCGTATCTTGCGTGGTTATTCTAATTCATCTCTCAGCTTCATACGACCAAGTCCCTTGTATGACTTCCTATTCCTTCTATATGAGCTGACTCGGGATTTTCTTTCTCATCGGATTGTACTTGTGGTGAAAATTATCTCAACATATTTACTTCCTTGCCCACCCGTTCTCCGGATGATTTATAGTCGCCAGGACGCCCACCAGAGTATAATACTCAATCCTAGGTCTGAATCCATTGTCTCGTGTTGGAAATTCCTCAAGTCCGCTACGGATTTATCATGAGGCGATAATCGCTTCATGATATCACAACTAAAGGATCTAAAATACCCTTTAGGATACTAACATGCTACACATATACATTTGTATAATCATACATTAAAACATATCGATATAACTCTATATACTAAAACCTATCATTCCAAGTTGCAGAGATCCACGGAGAACGATGGTGGTCCGACGTACTACTAACCCAACAACCCGACTATGCACGTGTGTAAAAACAAAAATCCGTTTTGAAAATCTTAGACCCCTTTCGGGTTCTAGTGATTTTATACATTCGGTCTTTCAGAAGATTTCAAGTGTCATTGTTGCCAACCCAGAGCTCTGATACCATGTTGTAACACCCTAATTTCTTAGAACTCGGGGAGCTACTGGTTAGGACCTCACAATGGGTCCCGACCTTGGTTTAACAACAACTTTACTAGAATCTTACAACAAGGCACAAATGTATTTAAAACAATTTCCAAAACATAATATTTTATGGTATGAATGTATACATGTGACAGCCTTACAAACATATATATAGATACATAACATGCAGGCCGTATGGAAGACTCCCCCGTCCCCATCTAATGAGTACGTGGACCCGGCTGACCATCTGTCCCGAATCTCTCTACAATTGTTTATCTCTACAACGTCTACAACACGGATAAACCGTTAGCTAACTAATCAAATATAAGTAGAAAGATAAATAGCACAAGCACACAAAATAAGATTATAAACACTCAACATGCTGGCACACAATCCGGTTATTATCTGACAACTTATGTGATTCACCTCATCCGGTTTTAAAAGTTGTAGCACGAGAAATCTTAAGATTCTCGCCCATGTTCCTTATCCAACTGGTGATGGTTTGGCACACCTCCACCGGTGGCGTCCCCGCAAACCAAGTATGGACTAGTCCCGAAAGAAACCCCCAGCGCCCTCGGGCTAACTGAGCAGAATGCTACTGCTCGTTACTCTTAGGCCAGATATGTAAGTCGGTCGATGATTACTATGAAATACACTACCGCCCTTTACTCTTAGGCCAGATATGTAAGTCGGACGAAGTAATGAGAAAAATCATGGCGGTAACAAACAAAGTGTGGATTATGGGAGCAGCCAACCGATTACGCAGGCCGAACACTTGACAACCAACTACTTATAAGCTCAACGCACTAGAAATTTTTAGCCCAATTTTAACTCATTATTGTAGCCCGAATTTCGGTAACAACAAGAACTACTATTTATGTAATACAATGAAACATACACGTGCTAGTGGTGCTACGCACAAGATTAACTGTCTCGATATATTATAGAAACTTGTTTTAGTTTATTTTTAAAATGTTAATCTAATAATTTATGAGTCCTTAAACTATAATATCTAAGACTCTAACTATGAGATATTAAAATTGAATCAAATGTTAATTTGATTATATGTAATATTAAAATTTTAAAGTTTACAATGAGTATTATCACTTCTTCTAACATTTACTTAGAATGAAAATGTACCAATCATGAATATAACAATAACAATAAACAATAATTATATACAAATGCTAAATTTAGTTTGAAATCACCTTCTTATTTATTTTATTGCTTTGATTTATAATTGCGTGTCAAATTGACCGTTATTTATGGGACACTTTTTTTTGTGAGAAGGAGAGTCAGTGGTCTCCCGCGCATCTAACACGCTTTCAATAGATAAAAAAGGCTAAGAAATCCGCAAACAGGGGATAGCCTGACCCCTTACATTATGAAGTAAAAGATCAACTACACCCTCGGGAGGGTCAACCAATACATTAAAGCCAATAGGCAGCTCGAAAGAAAAACTAGCTAAGAAATCAGTCGCGGTATTCGCCTCGCGGAAGACATGACGAGTTTGGATAATCCAATATCTTTTTAAAAAGTCTTGGCATTTTAATACCAGACTAGCAAGAGGGTGATGTCGGGGAATGGGGCTATGTAAGAGAGTAATACCCAACTGTGAATCCGTTTCCAGAATAACATTTCGGTATTCACTCTCCCAGGCTAACTTTAAACCATGAAACATTCACCATAGCTCAGCCATAGGAACCGAACATAGTTCAATGTTAACCCCAAATCCCCACAACCACTTCCCATCATGATCCCTAAGAAGACCACCAGCTGTAGCAAACCCGTCTGCACATCCCGCACCATCTGTGTTGATTTTGATACAAGGAGGAGAAGGAGGTTCCCAACAAACCGGAACAACATATGGCTGGAGCAACTTAGTAGCTCCTGTATGTGACTTCCATGCCCTAAGAAACTCGTGCGTATGAGTCCAAACATGAGAACTCCGATTTCCCAACTTCAAGGTATCTTCAAAAATCTTCTTATTTCTCCATTTTCATGTCCACCAAATGACAACTACAAAAACCTCACTCCATAAACAGTTATTAGAAAAGTATATAGATGAAGAAACATTACCTTGCAACCATCCTGCAAAAGGACCAGTGTAGAAATTTTGTAAAAATAAATCCGCATGTAAATGCCTTCACATTTGACGAACAATAGGACAATCACGGAATAAATGCTCAAGGGTTTATGTAGCAGCCGAACAAGAAGAACATCCATTATAAACTCCAATATGACGTCGAACACGCTCATCGGCGGAAAGAATCCCACCATGCAGCAGCTTCCACGTAAAGATGCGAGATCGATCATGAACCCGTAGCCTCTAGAGTTGTCGGAAAAGGTGGATATCAAGAGAAACACCAAATTGATCTTGAGTCAATAAAGTATATGTAGACGAAACCGTATAGGAGCCATCATAGGTATGAGCCCACACTATTTCATCACGCAAAGCACATTCTCGATCGGTAGGTTGGAGAGAAGTGAGGCGTGCAATAACAGTATTGGGCATCTTTAGTCGAAGATCAGCAAGATTCCACCCTGTTGTATCAGACCAGTAATAACAGACAGGGATATCATAAGAAAAATGAGAAGAGTCACCTCCAAAGATCATTTGACGAAGATGTTGATCCATCAAGCAAATTTCATCCCAAAAACGAAAATATTGGTGTCATTACCAAGGGTCCAACGACATCCTTGAAACACAACTGCATGAAGTGCCGTCTGAATTGCAGACTAAGAGCTGAATGAGGGATATTAGACTGCCTAATATACTTACAACGAGGAACATTGGACCAAAGGCTTCCATCATTTTTCAAAAATCTCCACCCTAACTTGCCAAGGATGGACTTATTTAGTTGCTCCATGTTACGCAAGTCAAGACCTACTTCACTTTTAGGGTGACAAAAAGTATTCCAAGGAATAGTATGCAGAGGATGGGAAGAAGTAGTGTGACCACAAACAAAATTTTGGAAAAAATTCTATCAATATCCTCACAGACTCCTTTAGGAATTGATAACGTTGCGATGGAGCAAACAGGAATAGAAGCCAACACAGATTGAACTAAAGTCACCCGCTCAGCCAAACTTTAAAGTCTTACTATGCCAACCACTTAGGCGAGTAGTAATCTTATCTAAAAGAGGAGTATACGTCTCTTTAGAGATTTTGCTTTGTAAAATGGGAACACCAAGGTAATTACCGAGATTATGTGTCACTACAACTCCACTAAGAATCTCAAGCTCATTACATAAATCCCTAGAAACATTAGGGGAGACAAATATTTTAGACTTGGTAGTACTCACCTTGAGACCCGAAGCAGTGCAAAATAAATGAAGACATTGCATAATCACACGGAGCCGAGTCACAGAAGCTTCATCAAATAAGGTGATGTCATCCGCAAAGAACATATGGGATAAGGGAGGACCATCTCTAGATAAAAAATATTGGTTTTCAAGAACCATTATCCACCGCCTCCAGTATTAAATGACTAAGGCGCTCAACACACAGGATAAACAAATAAGGGGAAATAGAATCACCTTTGCAAACCCCCCTCTCAAGTAGGAATTGTTCGGTGACTTCCCCATTCCATAGTAATTGCATACGAGCAGTGGAAACACATTCTTGAATCATACGGCTCCAAGTAGAAGGAAAACCAACTTGCGCAATGGTATCTTCAATGAAATCCCAGCGAAGACGGTCGTAAGCTTTTTCAAGGTCCAATTTTAAGATCATCCATTTCTTTCCAGATTTCTTACGCCACATCGAATGAATAATCTCTTGCATTAACACAATGTTATCCTGAATCAGACGGCCAGAAATATAATAGCCTTGCGTCGGACTGACAAGAGAACTCATAACTATTTGCATCCGCGTAGCCAAAATCTTTGAAATCACCTTGTAGATGACATTATAGAGAGCAATAGGTCGAAGTTGGGAAATCATCTCAGGCTTACCTACCTTAGCAATAAGAGAAATAAGGGTGTCATTCATACCTTGTGGTAACTGATGAGAATAAAAAAACCTAGCCACCTCTAGATAAACAGAACGGCCAACAGCTCCCAAACAGTTTTTAAGAAAGACAGGCTGAAAACCGTTAATATCCGGTGATTTATAAGTTCCCATACTCATAATAGCTTTACGGACTTCAACAATGGAAATTGGGACCACAAGAGGGTTCCAATCAGAATTTTCAATACTAGAAAACTCAACAATCAAACTAGTAGGGCCAGTGACATTTCCAGGAAGAGCATACAAATTACGGAAGAAGTCCAACGCATGGTTTTCAAGAACCTCACTATCATCAGCCCAAACGTCAGAACTGACATACAACCCAACAACACAGTTGCGCCACCGACATATCGAAGTTGAAGCATGAAAGAAAGAAGTATTACGATCTCCACAAATAAGCCATTGTTCCCTGGATTTTTGGAACCAAACAATCTCTTCCTGCTCAAGAGCTAACTCAAGTTGTTGTTTGAGACAACTTTCCCGTTCTATAACCCGACGAGAGTGAGTAAAAGAAGGGTTTTGTTGAATAGCAACAATCTTACTTGTCAACACATGTTTTCTGTGATAAATGTTACCAATGACAAAACAATTCCACATTAATAAAGAATTTTTAAATTGACTAAGAGCAGGATTTACCTCCGGGTGATTCCACCAACATACCTCTACCATAGGCATGAAATCATTATGCATCATCCAGACATCTTCAAAACGGAAAGGGCGACGCTCTTCTTGATTAGAATAGTTGAGGCGAATGGTCTGAAGAAAAGCGAGCCAAGTGACGAACACGTAGATTGGGTAAGTTAGTATGAGCCTTAGAGCTCAAAAGAACCCGATCTAACCTTTTAAGAATCTTAGCTCGACCATCTCTTCCATTATCCCAAGTAAACTCGGGACCCGTAAATTCAGGATCAATAAATCCAAACTTGTTAATATTATGAGCAAATCAAGATGAATCATCATGTAGTTTAACAAACCCACCAAACATCTCAGAGTGGTATAATATGCAATTAAAATCACCAGCAACCACAAAAGGACCAGAAATATCATCAAGTTCTCGTTTCAAATCCAACCAAAAAATACGACGACGACCAACATCAGGAGGGGCATATACTAGTACAAAGAGGGGTTGTAGACCCCGGTTTTTTTGTACATGAGACCCCGGTTTTCAAAGCGTGGTTAACGGGACTCGGACCTCGCTAATTGTCACCGAGGTAACAAAATTTCGGACCCCGGTTATTTTAAATAACCGTGGTCCCAGTTCGAATTTTTAAAACAAAAAAACACACCGGACCACGGTTATTTTAAATAACCGTGGTCCCAGTTTTAACTTTTTTTAAAAAAAAAACACGTCGGACCACGGTTATTTGAAATAACCGTGGTTCCAATTCTAAATTTTTTGTAAAAAAAATACCACGGTTCTTTAAAGAACCGTGGTGCAAAAATCTTGTGTAAGCTCATCAAAGCTTACAAATCATATCAACTGTAGCAGCAAACTTGTATTAAGAACATGATCAGTAATTCTACAACTTCATTTACACTAGGAAGGGTTACGCTTGATATGTACGCGTCTATTGTTTAATCTCTTATAGTGGCCTTGTTTTTCACCACAAATTGGTTTCACACTTGCTCTCTTTTGCAGCAGTTTCACTCATTTGTTAGTTGTTACTACTTGCAATGATTGTTTTCCTTTAATCTTAGGGTCAACGTCACTTGTGAGGAGCTATGGTGTGCACAATGCTCCAAAGTTCCCAAGCGTGAATAGCCTGAAGTCCATTTGAGCGGGCTGCAGGTTACAAATGAAGTATTCCCTAATATGAAATGAAAGTGCAATGAGCCGATTGCTGATGGCAGTAACAAAGTTCTTGGTTCCATCTTTCACAACGAGCTTCTCACGAGAGCAGCGAAGAGCCGAGTAGAATAATGCCTGCAATATTTGTTAAAATTAAGGGTTCAGCATATCAAAACTTTAGCAGAACATCAATGAACTAAGATTGAAAATCAGAGGACGATCATCTAACCAAAGTGACCGACACTATAAAAGGGAAAAAGAAAAGAGAAAGAAAGCATACAAATATATAATAAATTCTTCAGTCACAATCCATAGCCTAAGACGGGGAAGGAAAAACAAGCATACATTTAGCGGGTCGTATATATTGCAAAGAAAAGTCCACAAATAACCAAACAAAAAAATCAAGTTTAGAGTTAGCTACAACTTGTGTTGGATTCACCACAAGACTTTGGTATGCATTGAAACAGATAGTGAGTGAAACTACTAACCAACAATTGATCAATTCACTTGTAAAGTTAGGATTGAAGATGTACAGATGCAGTTTAGAATGCATTTTTCTGATTAAATGTACATTGCAACCCTATTTGACCCCATTAATTAACATTTTATAACATTTTTTATGCTTACTGTAAAATGAACAATAAATATTAGCAACCATATGAGATAAATAAAATTATTGTTAGAAAATGCCTATGATATTCATGTATAAAGAGAATTAGTTCTTCAAATCCCAAATTCGACAAAACTGACAAAATTACAAAACTGATGAACGGCTCAAGTTTTGTAGCTTCTGAGTCTTGCAACTTTCCTTTCAAAAATAAAGTCATATATACTTGAGTCATAGCATTTCATTACTCACAGATTTGATATGAAAACATCACAAATGGTAAGCTATAGAAAATCAACCATATAATAGTGGCTGAAATGGGAATAATCAAGATTGCAAGATAGCAGAAAAATAAAAAGAGGAACTTCTTAATTAGGAAGATCAACCATACCAAAAGAAGAGTTACAGAAGTTCAGATTTCATAAGTTTTGTACGTTAAAGTCTTCAACTATAACTTGTCAGTAAGCTCCAAGAAATCAATCACATGAAAACATATCAAATGAACACAGAATATGCACCTGTGAAGATTTTAAAAGTTGTTGGAACACTTCTCCTTCTAGTTGCCCAAAACACATCAACCTTCTTTGTCATGTCCAACCCTGGATCTATGATGATCGGCTTTGCCCCTTGGAACCTACAAAATGATATCAACCTTATAACTGCCAAAGCCTCCAATACAAATTACGTCCACTTATAGAATATCAATCATTTACACAAGAAAATATACCAAGCGAATCAGGGCTTCAAGGCTGTGAACACCACCACTGAGTTTTGACTACCGAATCCAAACGAATTTGATATGCCTGTACAATTAAAATTAATGTCATCAAAAACTGTAGTAAAACTGATAATCCATTAAAAGTTTATGAAGATGCACTTCAACAAACACCTTATGGGCATACCTTCCTTGATCTATCTATGCTTTTTTATGGCATCGGGTGAATATAAGAGCAGCAAATCAGCCAGTTCAAAATAAAATGCCTTTTTAGCATCAAATTGATATGGCCTACTGATTCATCAGTGACCAACATATCCTCAGATTAGATCGACCACAAAACAATGCTTGAGAAAGAAACCTAATTCAAATTTTCAAGTATACATAACTCTAAGAACAATATGCTACTGTTATTATTCTTATTATCAACACAAAATCATGGAAATAACAGCTAGCAACACAAGCCAAAATCAATACCCCTAATAAAGGTCTAGCAAAAACCTTGTTCTTAATTAAACAATGCACCACAGATCCAGTGACAATAACATAAAAATCATGTTGGAATGTACAACCAATATATGTAAGCAACTGAAGTTGCAAGTTGGCGAGAGAAAGAGCATACCGGATAAAGGAGTAGGACAAGGCGCCAGTAGAAAGGACAAGAGAACGGGATGCGGCAATACCTTCGCTGCCACCGGCGAGGAGGAGTGAATCGGTCCGAGATTCAGGACAATGGGTTCGAGATTCCAAGACCTTCTTCAACTTCCCATTTAAAGATTGTGAAAGGTGAAGAAGGATCGACTAGGACGCCAGCCTGGAGCGAGGCTGAAGAACGTCGGCCTGGAGCGAGGTTGAGGAACGCGGGGCTGAGGAGAGAGTAGATTGAGGGACGCCATCCTGGGGTAACTGATGAGAAATTAGGTCGATCGATCTACCAATTGAATGTTAGGCTAGGTTTTTCTTATACCACGCTTATTAAATAACTGGGGTCCGAGAATATTGTTTCACCCTGGTTGTTTAAGATAACCGTGGTTTGAGAAAAAAATTAATAATATAGCCCGGTTATTTAATATAACCGGAGTCCGAATTTTTTTAAAAAAAAAAATAAAAAACAATTGTCCACGGTTTTGCATATAACCGTAGTCCGAAAATAACCTTGATCACGGTTCTTATAAACCGCTCCAACATAAGGGGTCTTTGTACAATATACAACACATAAATAAAAAGAAGTAGCTCCAGAGGAAACCTTAGCAAGAATGAAACAAGGGTTGCTGACAAGCCCAGTCACTTGTACTTTATCAACATCCCATAAGAGCCAAATTCCCCCTTCATTACCACGAGCCTCAACACGATAACAACCCTTCAAAGTAAGACGATCGCAAATCATTTGAACTTGTGCACCTGATCTACGGGGTTCAAAAACAGCAAAAATACTCACATCATGATGACAACATAATTACTTTATTTCACGTTGGAAACCATGCTTAGCCGCTCCGAACACATTCCAAAATAAGCAATTCATTTTAAATATAAAATAAAAGAAACCATGCTTATCTGCCATAGAATCAATAATTGAGGTAACATTTTGAACGCAAGTAGCCTGTTGAGCCTTGCAATTCAATATCGGGAAATAGAATTAGACATTGGAGGTTCATAAATAACCATGTGAGTCGGAACATCAACAACCTGTATTTGTAAGAGAGGACTTTCAACAATGGGAATATCATCAGGAAGACGAGCACGCTTTGAAGAAACACGGGAAACGGTTGATTCATTAGATGGTAAGACTGTCGGGATCTCAGACAATTGTTTCGATCGCCAAGCATGTCGCCGTTCAAGATTTTTTTGTTTGCTATTAGGACGCTTTTTTTTTCTGAACTTGAACGGCAACAGTGTTGTAGGTGGAAACCTTAAGAAACAGTAGGGTCATGGCATTTCAGTGATGAGTCACCATTGATCCCTTTGTTTGAAATTTTCAACTCTGATGTAACGATTGAAGCGGGTTCAGGCGAGTCAACAACGACGCCTTTTCCTTTACGATCACGATCATTCTGCTGCTTGGCGGGAACCTGAGTTGTGTGTTGCGTTTTGATCTTCTGCGTAAAATTAGGGCTTTGTTTTCTCAGCGGCGTAGAGTTAGGACTCAATCTGGGCATCAATGGACGGCTTCTTGCTCCTCGACTCGACCGAGACCGTCTAGTAACTAGTATCCATGGTCCAAAGGTATTATCATCCACACTTGTAGGGACTGAGTGCGAGGGTCCAATACTTGGTTCATCCGGTACAACAGTAGCAGCAGGTGGAGTTTGTTCTGAAGTTACAGTAGGCCAAGTAGAATTCACCTCCGAGAAGTCACAATTACAAGCGTAGTGACCGTAACGACCACATTTGAAGCATATAACATCCAATCCTTCATACTCGATCGGGCATCGAATACTACTAATGTGAATCGCCTTCTATAGAGCACACTCAACCTGAGTGGGGAAAAAGACGAATTTACCATTTACGCAAAAATACTCGGCCTTGGGACACAATATGATGTGGGCTATACTCCTCCCTTGTTGCTTTGATGATCCCTTCTCAGTTGGATCGCAACAACTCTTGATTAACTAGCTTCACCAAAATTTTGGTTATAATCTATGAAATAAAGTATAGGTTAGGGTAAAAAGAGGGAAAAGTATATGACTTTATTGTGTAATTATGGGAAATAAGGGGCGAGATATCCAACCGTTGGGGGTAAAGGCTATAATGAGATATAGATATATAACTTTTGTAGATCTCTTTCCTCCTTGATATGGTAGTTTGATATGATATATTTAAAAAGATATGATCCAAATATAATGCTGGATTTGGAGAGAAAATAACGATCTTGCCGTTAACACAAAATCTCGGCCATATCTTCAAGAATCTCGTGCGAGATTTCTCCGTTGTGTCTGAATCTCGACGTTAGGGCTTGTGGACACGGTTGTGGTTGGCTTTTGCTTGCTTATAGTTGTTCTCTCTTCTCCAATAAATACAAGACAAAACACGTTAAACTCAAATAGTCTCACAAAATATTCGCAACAAGAAAAGACTCAATTTTTATATGACTAAAAGAAGACTCAAATAAATTTTTTTTACTCAAATCGTGATGTATGGTTGAGTTGAACTCCAATTGATTAGATCTGATACCACTTTGATGCGGGATTGAGGCCGCAATTTTTCGATCTAGATTGAAGTCCACGAAAGCTTCGACAAAAGAAAATCTCAGGCGATATTCTGTAATGGTAAGACTGAGATTTATGAAAACTCAAAGAATGACAACGTGAATGTTGTGGACGATAATGATAAGATTATAAAAGATGGTAATGTAATGAATTTGATGGAAAATATAGAAAGATAGAAGCAAGGTATAAACTTGCAAAGAATTTTGACCATTTAGATCAAAACCCTCAATAAAGAGTTACCTTAACCTTCCTTCTTTAACCTTACACAAGCCTTCAAATTGAGATAAGCACAAGGAGGGACTAGTTTGACTAGTACCATCAATCTTTAAGAAGATTAACACACACAAGAACAACCTAGCAAGAAATCACAACGATTCAATCAAAGACTCTCTTTTTAATTGAATAGGAATGATAAAACGAAAACTTCATGAACGAAGTATCGAGTATCTCGCAATGTATGTGGAACGCAATAATCAAATCAATCTACTGAAATTCTCGGCCTCCTAGGGGTTATATAGGCGAAATTTCCTAAAATATAAAAGACTAAAATAATCCTACAAAATATAGGATATAAATCTTGACTAGATGCTCGAGATTCTCGGTTAGGTGGGACCGAGATCTCCACTTGCTTCCTTGATCATGTTCACTCATGTATGACTCATCCACAATAGATATCAATGTGGCTAAAGAAGACTTATACACAAACAGAGTCTCCTTAGGTGTTAAGGATGCCAATCAGCTAGAAACCTCTTCTTGGATGGATTTTGATCTAGTGATAGATTCTTCCATGATAGGACTTGAAGGTGATGTAAATCTTTCTCATTTAATACTCTTGATCTAGTGATTGGTCCATGTAAAGGAGGTGTTGGGAAGGTCACTCATCATGTTTTTCCTATTTTGTTTGTTATAAAATGTAAAATAAAATTTTATCATCTTTTTCCCAACCAGATTAAAATTCCATGGATATTCGGTTGACCTGTTTGATCCATATTCTAAAATATGGTATCTTAAAACGACTTTAGTCGGATCGGATAATTATCCGTAAATATTTGGATGATATGTTTGATCGGAATGGTTTTAGCCCGATTTGTTTAATTGAAATTGACCTTAATCGAATATGGATATGCGACTGATCCGTTTGATCCAAATATCTAACTTGACCGATGCATTTGATCCATATATGTTTTTTCTATTTTATTTGCTATAACATGTAAAATACAATTTATCATCTTTTGCCGAATCGGATAACAATCCGTGGATATTCGGTTGATCCGTTTGATCAAAATTATAAAATATGATATCTAAAAACGACTTTACTCGGAGTGGATGATTATCCGCGAATATTTTGGTGATATGTTTGATCGGAATGATTTTAGTCTGACCCGTTTGATTAAAAATGTTTGTAACTAGATAGGGATATCCAATTGATCCGTTTGATCCAAATACCTAATCTGATTGATCCATATATGTTTTTCCTATTTTGTTTATTATAAAGGGTTAGGCACTACTAATAAGGGTGTTGTTCAAGTAAGGGACATTATTCCGGTACGGCCGTACGGCCGACACGTGTCCCGGAAAATTTTTATTTTTTTTTCTGAACGAGTTTTTTTTTTTTAAAAAACGAGTAAAAGTAATAGTTCAAAACTTATTATGGAATAGTTCATAACTTATAAAAGGATAGTTCATGAATTATAATAGAATAGTTCATAGTGCAAAATATATAAAGGAATGAAAGTACTAGTTCAAAACTTATTAAGGAATAGTTCATCACTTCTAAAAGGATAGTTCGTGAATTATAATAGAATAGTTCATAGTGCAAAATTTATAAAGGAGTGAAAGTAATAGTTCAAAACTTATTATGTGATAGTTCATGAATTATAATAGAATAGTTCATGAATTATAATAGAATAGTTCAAAGTGCAAAATTTATAAAGGAGTGAAAGTAATAGTTCAAAACTTATTATGGGATAGTTCATGAATTATAATAGAATAGTTCATGAATTATAATAGAATAGTTCAAAGTGCAAAATTTATAAAGGATAATGCATAACTTATAAAATGATAGTTCATGAATTACAATTGAATAGTTCATAACATATAAACGATTAATTTATGAATAATTTGATAAAATATATTAAAAAGTAATAGTTCATGAATTATATGGGAATAGTTCAAAGTTTATAGGAGAATAGTGCATAAATTATAACATAGTAGTTCAAACAAAATATTTATTCGTTTCTAGGGAAAAAAAATCGTTTCAGAAAAAAATAAATAAATTCCGGGACACGTGTCGGCCGTACGGCCGTACCGCATTAATTGAACCGTACTCGAACAAAAGCCCTACTAATAATTGGTTGACATGATTTGATGGTAAATGGTAGTTAAATTGTAATGCTTTTTGTTATATAGTCTATTATACTTTATTTTTAATTTAATATTTTGTTTCATCAGATATCACCCCTGAAGAGTATGAAATAGTTTTAATGAAATTGTCTACAATGGATTAGGTATATCATTTATTAGTTCAATGTTTCATGATTTTTGATGTTGAATTTTATTTAGGTAAAACTGTTCAAAATACCGAGGTATGTTTTTTTAAAGGAGAAATATGATGTTTATTATTAAAAAAGAGATATTGAGGTATGCAATTTTAATGATTTATGGATATGTTGGTATTATTGCCTCATTATTCTATTTGGTTTTATTATTTAAGACTTAAGAGGTGAATTTCCTTTCTTGCAAATAGACAAAAAAATATGATAATTTTGTAGCTAGTTGATTAGTTATTATTATGATGTTAACTATTTTATTTTATATTGTTTTTAGGTAAACTTATTCGGAGATTACTTGGGGACTAATGGATGCTACAACCTTTTGACCAAATGGATAATGATGTGACTTGTTGTATCAACTTGAACTTCGAGTTACATAACACCGCTTATATCAAACTTGAAGATGCAAAACATATGCAACTTAAACTTATCATTTTGTGTTGGTTTTATCTCCTAATAAATTTATAAATTGTACTTAATTTTGTAATTAGTGATTTGTTATTCAGGTTGAATTTGTATAATCCATGTATGTATTAAATTAGTCGATGTATGACTAACTTAATTTTTAAATTAACCTACTTCTAGGTAAATTTTTATCTATTTTTTCTCTTAACAAATCATGTAAATAGTTATCAATTTAACTCAAAATTATGAATGTAACTTAAATTACCTTACTTGTATGCATTAAAATAGAAGGATTATCAAGATATTTCGGGTCACGTTACTTTGGGCTATCGGGTCATTTGGTTCGGGTTATTTCAGGTCATGTTATTTCAGGCTATCAAGTCATTCGGGTCAAGCTACTTCGGGCTATCAGGTTACTTCGGGTCGGGTTATTCGGACAATCGGGTCATACGGGTCGGGGTTACTTCAGGTCATTTACTACTTCGCGTTAAATCAGTTTCAAGCGAACCGGTTCCGGATGTTCTCTTTTTTCAAGTTTTCAGAGTCAGATAGTTAGGATTCGAGTTCGTTGGATCCGTTTTACGGGTCTGGTAAACTTTTAACAACTCTACCTATAATACATGACCTCTACACATGACAAATGGTTTGGACAACTTGTCCCATTCTATCACACACCCTTATACATCCTTCAATGTCAATATACTTAATCATGTTCCTCAAATCTCCAATTAAATCGACCATCTATACTCAAAACAATAGTCTTAGACACACCGTGGGACCTCACAATCGGCTTGAGAAACTCATCTACTAGATTATTCACATAATGCGAAGAAACATATTGTTTTTGCTAACCAATCAAATGGCCCTCAATCAGCACAAATTCCACAACCCAATAACTAGTCCGTCGACATATCTTTTCATTTCCATCTTGTCATAAAGTTTAAGTGGAGTTTCTCTTCTTGTCTCCAATGTCTCATCTTTTCATACCAACATGTCAAACAACTTGTGGTAAATTTTCATGTTGCCTTCATTCAATTTTGCTAGATGTAACGCCTTATGCCCTTGTATACCTTATCATCAAGATGTAACATGAATTCCACCTAAGATTTAATATTTTAACTACTCAACTATTTCCTCATAACACTCTGTCAAAGTCCGATACAGACGGACCAATTGACAATAAAAGGAGTAACCCACCGACCTTATATACTAGGCTCGGAGTGTCCCCATCTTGGGACCTTATTATCTCCACGGACCGGTAGAGCGGGGTCGTGTGCATACGAGGGCACATGCGCATTAGGCCCAAACTTAGCACATAAACCCGATGAGGTTCCATCCTAAAACCAATTGACAATAGGAGGAGTAGCCCACCGACCTTATATACTAGAATCGGAGTATCCTCATCTTTCGATGTGAGACCTTATTATCTCCAACACACTCTCAACATGGTTGAGCTAAGCATAACATTGAAATTTATCTCTTCTTAACTACTCAACTATTCCAAGAAACTATGAACTCTTATATAAGAAGGTCACCTAAAACTCACCGTCGTGATGATGAGTTGAAGTTGAACTTGTGTTTTCTATTCAACATTTCTTACTTTTCGTATCGACTAGGTGTTTATAGCGAAGTTGAACCCTCCGGCCGCATAGGTGAGTTTAAGTTGAACTCACCGTTGCGGAGATTAGAGATGAGTTGAACGGCGTGAGATAAACTACTAGACATGAATTATACAGGGTCAAGCCAACTCTTGGACTTAATTAAGTGGGTCTATTCTATGCGGTGAGTTGAGCAACTCAACACCGTCTTGGTCGCTAAAGTCTAAACTACAGTTCCACAATATATGCAAACTAAAAAGTTAAAAATAAGCTAATTTAATTCTCATAATTGTAAAAGTTCCTTTTTTCCTTTTCTTTTTTCATAAGAAGAGAATGATAGTTTTTTTTTTGTTTGAAAAGATAAGAAAGAGGCAACGAGGTGAAAAATTGAATGTTTGATGCCAACCTTTCATAATACATTTACTATGGTATTTCATTTGTCATTCTCAAAAATTCACAAAACAAATGTTAACTTCGTTGGTTAGTTTCATCATCTACGACACTGCTATTTCATAATACGTTTACAATGGTATTTCGATTCTCTACGTTAGCTCTCACTTTGGCACTTAAAAATTGATCGAATACAATGTTGTAACTCATTTTAATTTATAAGGTGACGCGGGTGACTTTTTGGGCACAATTTCAATGGGATCCGACTGAAAATGAAAGCGTTTTGTTTGTGTTTGTGTATGCGGGTATGTTTCGGTAATGTATTCGTACATAAAAAGTGATTTTCATTTTAATGATAAATGGAGATTCTAAGCGAGTCACACGAATTGAATTAGGGAAATTGTCCCATATCGATGGTATGAAGAAAATAAATATAGTTTATACACTAGGTATAGGGTACTACGATTACCAATATTTATAAAAGGAGAACCTAGCTCCGCACACCGAGTTGAGTTGCGTGAGTCTTTTGGGCTCTTCAGAATGACTTTGAGCCATCTATGGATTGGGTCATACTGACCAATAAACTTTATCTTTTTGAGCCGATCCACAACGTCGTTTACTATGAGTTGACCGATTCGATAAGCCGGGTGTCTTGTCCCGTTAATATGTCGGATTGTGAGATCGGGCATTAACGTCCCCGCTATCGAGAATTAAAACGCTTAAGCTCTCGGGCTTAAATGCAAACGGTGATTCTTGAGCCTCTCTATATAAAAAGCTCCCCTCCTCTCATTCAAAACACACAAAACACTAAATAAGACATGCTAAAATAACAAACAAAATGAGTTATGAAGGGACATGAGACTTAATGAAGTCAGCTGTATAGGATCTAGCTAGCAACAAAGCTATTTGGTTCCGTTGAAAAGATCTATAAGAGCATGTAGTGTAGTTACTACTTAGAAAGTGACAAAAGAGAATTTTGGAAGAAATAACTTCACTAGTTTCAATTAAATTAATAATTCAAACTTTCTTTTTATTTTTTTTCTGATGAGTGGCCAGTGTGAAAGGTCAATGCTATAAACGTACGAATTTGAGATTGTAAATGCAGTAGCTGTCCACTTTCAATCAATGTAAATTATATATCTATTATCTAGCAGACTACGTACTGGCTGTAGAAAGTATATATTATTCTCGATAACTATTTTATATAATAACGTGTTTGGACTTTAGAGTTAATTTTGATGAAGACTAGCTGAAAGCTTTGACATGTAGCTTCTTTCATATTTTGTCGGTAAATATGGATATATTATATGGTTAAAACCAAACAGAGCCTTGACATGTCTGCAGATTATATTTACAAAAATAAGTAGGCAGAGGGAAAGAGCCGAATGGTCGTGTCATCGAACCGTGCATGCATGCATGCTACCTAATATGCTACATACATATATATCCTTATTATTATCATCATCATATTATTATATTTGTTTGCTCCTGCTACTGTCTGTCCTCAAAACCCTCAAAACCACGCCATGCAAACAGCCTCAGAACATCTCAGAACTACTTGTTAATTACTAATATTTACATAGCTAACAAAATGCTGATTTCAACCATAAAAGTATAAGTAAATAATATTATTTACTTATATACTTGTATAGTTGAATATTTGTTTACGTGGATGTGTGACGGGTCAGGTGAATTTATGAATCGGTTGATGATCTATTTATAGATCGATGTAGAGATACACTAGGGTGATCGAATGGATGAGCATTGTCATTGTGACAACGATAGGTTGCGGGTGGCGGGTGGCGGAGCAAGGTGGTAGCGTTTTTAATTAGGGTTTTTGGTGGGGAAAGTAGTTTTGAGTATAATATTTTGATACGATAAGAGATTGATATACTGAAAGTTTGCTTTATTCATTAAATATAAGCTTATAAATATACACGTGAGGGCCCGTGTAACCCTTAGTTAACCTTAAGACGGTAAAATAATGAATAAACTTAGGTTTTGTTTAGAACCGTTGAGAATCATTCCTAACAACGAAATGATTTCGAATCAAACAAAAACTACGTTTTAAAAGGTTTTTTAACACATAAAAATAATTCCTTCATTTACATTTCTTTTCCTTATTCTTATTAGATTCCATTCTACCGCTTCAACTAAATGGGCACTTAATTAACAAAATATAGTAGTGATTACAGAAATATATGATTAGTAGGTGTATCATAGGTGAGTGGAGATATGCAAAGATGTAAGACATGAAGGTAGGGAGAGACATGTATATTATGGCTGAGAGAGATGAGAGAGTAGGTAGTGGGAAATGGTATCGTCATCGATGAGCAATGAAGGCATGAAGCTATAGCTAGTAAGCTATATAGGAGTAGGGTTTGTAAATGCTTGCAATATGATAGGCAAACAGGAAGCTATATGTATATATGCACAAGGAAGTAGAAATGGTAGTTATTAGTTTAGTAAGGAGCTGTCATTTTCGAGGTGTTTATGAAAACAAAGGCATCCATAACGTACTTTTACTAATCGTCGTATATGATTGTGTAGAAAAGATAAAAGCTGGTCCTTTTCCTAACTTTTTGATTCCTAATTTTTGATTGATGTGTAAATAATGTACTGTTGGAGTAATTGATAAGTTTGGACGGTTGGTGTTATTAAAGAAGCTAGCTAGCATCCATCTTCGACTCTTCTCTTTTCAGCGGACAACCCTTTGAATGCACGTACACTCACACCCCTGGGTTAGGGTAATTCCGTAATTGGATATTTGAGAACCCATATCGTTAGAGGGATATTATGCACATTGTGATGGAATTTACAAACGCACTGCATTTGAACCCATAACCGACACTGTTACGGTTTCAGATATGTATCAGTGCGTGTATGTATCATAATTTTTTTGGGTTATAATTCACCAAAAAAATCATCACGGATCCGGAACCCGTAACCGTGACTGTTACGAATTCTGGATCCGCGAAAAGTCTGTCACGTTTTTTTGTCAGAATTCATAAAGAAATCATCACGGATCCGAAACCTGTAATCGTAACGATTATGAGTTAATGATCTGGGAAAAACGTGTCACGGATTCAAAACTCGTAACCGTAACAGTTACGGGTTTCAGATCGTAGTGCGTTTGTAAATTCCATCATCTTGTGTTTAGGACTTTCGTATCATTATCACTGCTCAATTTGCTTTCTTTGTTTGCATGTCTGCTAGTATAGATCAGTGAACACATATATTTACTGGATTGCCCTACTGTCATCGGAGAAGAAGAGGCTAAAAGGACATTTTGGAGTTGCATGCACTTATGGTATGTTTATCTCCATTCCCACAACTCAGTTAGAATCATATAATAGTACGTACTTGCTTGCCCCAGCATCTCAATGTTTTTTTTACCCTTTTACCCTTGTTGACACTCGATTTACTGATTTACATTTTTTTATGAAAAAGTAGCAATATAATGACAAGCTATTAATGTAGTTGTAGGGCCCAGTGACGTAAATGCAAGGGCAAAAACGAGAGAGAGCGTGAGATGCACGCTGTAAGCACAGTATCGAGGAAGAAGAAGATAGAGCGAATCTCAAGTAATCAGCTGTCAATTCCATTCTGTTGAAAGTTGAAACAACCAACTACAGTCTTTACTTAATTATGAGAGTATCATGACGCAATCATTCTGCTCCTTTTCTTTTTAAATATCCAAGGCCTGTTTTGTTAACATATTATACAAACACAAACTGGCAAACCCTCAAACGTAGTTGACATGTTTTGAACTCACTCCCAACATCATGTACTAACAAGGGATACAACTTCATAAATTAGCCCGACTTGTCATTTCTCATGCATATATCATATATACATATATATGTGTGTCAATATGTCGTATCATTTCATCATTTACTTGTTGCTCATTTTTTCTTCATAAATATTTGTACATTAGTATGCATACGAGCACATATACACGTTAAGCCCAACACATAAATTTGGCGAAGTTCCATACTAAAAGCAATTGATAATAGAAGGAGTATCCCTCCGACCTTATGTACTAGGGTCGGAATGCCTCAACTTTCGATGTGAGAACTTATTGTCTCGCCCCCACAAATGCAACTAGATGATATAGACCGAAGAGGATATAGACAGAGTTGGACTTGTCCACATATTAGGATCGCGAGCCGCTCTGATACCATAATAGATTATGGTGGAGAAGACCACACAAATAGTGGGAGTAGAACCACCTAATTTTGAGTTTATTATGACCCTATTTATTTATAGGTAGTGAAAAATAATAAAGATTACACAAGATAATATAAAAATAAAAATTATTCTAAAATAATAAGATAATTTTTTAATTATAATATAGCATATTTTCCAATAAAAATTCTAGAGGTTTCATCCTGTAACACACATCTCATCACGAATGGCCCATCTAGTTTTCCTTGATAAAAAAAAAAGAAGGCTAATGAAATCTCATTTCGATGCTTCAGTTCACATCTTAGAAAAATGAGATAAAAAAATACTTGACTTTGGCGACGTTATATTAGTTCACATCTTGTAGATTGGATATAGTTGTATGTATAGGGTAGCATAGAAGGCTAAAAGGAAAGCATGAAAGAGAGGAAACATGAAAATGACAGGTCTCTGATTGCTAATACTATTGAAATCCCCCTCTGCTTTTCTTTACCCTTTAGCTTCTTCAATTCATTATTAACCTTTTTGCCCTCATACATCTCTATCCCTTTTGTCTCCCCTCATCCTTTGCTTTCTGTTCATTCTTTAATTCCTCATTATAAATACCCTTGTTCAATTCAATTCATCAACCAACACCTAACCATATCACATTCCATTCTGCAAGAGATGGCACCAGGATCGACGTCCACACGGTGGTGCCCGACCCCCGAGCAGCTCATGATACTAGAAGAGATGTATAGGGGAGGTGTAAGAACTCCTAATGCTCCTCAGATTCAACACATCACTGCCCATCTCTCTTTGTATGGTAAGATTGAGGGTAAAAATGTCTTTTACTGGTTTCAGAACCATAAGGCTAGGGACAGGCAAAAGCTTAGGAGAAGACTTGCTAAACATCTTCTCTTACAACACCAACATACCCACCACCTTAACTTATGCCACCATGATCATTACTTTCATCAAACTCAATTTTCTTACCAAATCCAAACACCTGATCTTCACTTCATCAACTCCATCCATCCTCCTCCTCCTCCTCTTTCCCCTTCCGGAACGTTTCACCCGCTTCCCACCCATGATTACTACACTCAGCCTCAGGTATTATGAATCAACTGTTGTTTTTTTGGATTATATATTTTCTTCTGATTTTTTCAAAATTTCTTTCTTAATTGTGGCATTTTCATTATGGTATCTTGTATATGATACTGTCACATCGATTGATATGATTGATAAGCTGGTGGGTCTTAAGATCATGAGCAGTGGTTCTCCGTTACACACATATAACGGTTCTTCCCATCAGCTATATATAAACAGTTTGATATCCTTAATTAGGTTATGTGCTTGAGTATATACTTTTTTTTTTCTTCTTCTGTAAAACCTAATCTAAAGCGGTAATTTGATACAGGGAGATGTTTCATCTCAGCAACCCTTGAGCTGCTCATGGAAGATGGACATGAGTCCCGCAAGATGTGATGAGAAGATGAAGAACGAAGAACCGGAAATGAGAACACACGGTGAAGATTGGGTGGTCATCTCCTCGAACTTGAACTCAAGACCCCTAAAAACCCTAGAGCTTTTTCCAGTCTCATCCTCCAGCTGCAACCCTACCGAGTTCTAATCATTGATTGGCAATGATTTCCATATTAATTAGAATTAATGACTAGTAGGTTTTAGTATCTTGTTGGAATGTCTTTTAAGGTATGCTTATCAGTTGCATTATTTGTAATTTGTTGTGTTTGTGTGTTTTTCTAATTGTCGCATCTTGAGTGTAATTAAGGGTATCTCCCAAGTGTTACGGATGATCATAGCTGCGTGTTAGGACCCAATTTAAGGGGATTAGGATCATCCTGATCTAACCCATATATAAATATATGTCATTACATATCTTTAATATATATTAGTATATTTCAATATATAACATGTACGTAATAGTATGTTACTTTTGCAACGCACATTAATTTGCATCAAATTCTAATATTTCAAATATAACCTTAACAAAACATCTTTTCTCACTTTCCGAAAAGTACAATGATGAACCCTAAGTGTGGATGATGAATTATAGAAAATTAAAAGGTAAAAAAGCTATAGAGCATATATATGGCTAAACTAAATGGCAAGGGAAGATGGTAGAAAAGATTATAAAAGTGAGAGAAAGATGAAAAGATGTGTGATCAGAGATTAGTATTATAAAAGGAAGCATGCATGCATGTCTTGAAAGAAGGTGACATAATGTAGTACAGATACACTATTGGTATAGTACCCATCTACATATCTTACACTGCTTGCATGCCTTTCTAAAATAGAATTTCATTGAGATTTGCAGACATGCATTCCAAGCGGGTCCATTGAAAGGTACGGTAGAAAACGATCGACAGATGGATTAACCGTCAAGGAAAAAAAAAACACTAATAATCGAAAACAAAGAAAGCATCGACATTAAGATCTGGTTTAATTAAGCTTTTTCTTATTTTTCCTTTTGTTTTACTTTGTTGATCTTTCGTTTCATTGTGGGTGTGTTTCAATCACTGATATTGCCTGGACTGTGTTGACTGACAGAAGAAAACTTGCTGGTTTTTCGAGTACATGGAATTCAAAATGACATAAAAAAAAACTTGTGAAAATGAGAATGGACAAGACAAAGTTGAACAAAATAGCAAGTTGTGCATGAGAGCTGAGACTTGAGAGACTGAAATGTCACTTGCTGCACTTTACCCATCCCTCTTTTTTTTTTTTTTTTTTTTTTTTTTT
>BSUD01000006.1:35622192-35665172 GCA_033239045.1 Fagopyrum esculentum
CCCCCCCCCCCCCCCCCCCCCCGAGCATGATCTTTGGTCTAGATGGGTTAGCAGTAACATCCTCAAGCACCACTCCATCTGGACCAGCGAACCAAGTTACAAGTTCAACCACAATTGGAACTACATTCTCAAAATCAGAGATGAGATCTTGAACATCCAGACCGCCTTTAACGGCCATTCTTTCTCTACAATCACACAAAAACTGAACGGTAAATTCTCTACCTCTTCAGCCTACAACCTTCTCTATGCTCGGCCCCCCTCCTCTCAACACATCCTCCTGTTCAGAAACATTTGGAAGAAATCAAACTCTCCCAAATGTAGCTTCATATCCTAGATTGCCGCTCATCAAAAACTTCCCACACTCACCAAGCTTCACTCATGGAACATTATTCAAAGTGATGCCTGCAATCTGTGCGGGACCATGCTTGAGGATGAAGACCACCTCTTCCACAAGTGCAGATTCACCTCTATTACCCTTGATCTTGTCTCTAGATGGACTCGAGTCCCTATTCCATACCCCTACAAGGACAACATTTGGACTTGGCTCAACAATGTCAAACCTCACAAGCATAACCTCATCTCCAATGTTAGAATTGCCACCATTACGAGTCTGGTCTACTTTGTGTGGAAGGCTAGAAATGACCTTATATATATAACCATAAAGCCACCCATGAAGCCTCCTGCGCCCACAACATCATCCAAGCAACAAAAAACCACTTCTCTCACCATTGGAAGGAAATATCCCCTCACACCATGAACTGGGCCAACCAACTCGGCATTCACCTTGTATAACTGTGATCTAATTTGCATCTTGTACTCCTATTGTCTAAGCTGACATCTTGTAAATTCTCCCCCTAGTTCAATACAATAACTTTTCAAAAAAAAAAACTTATATGAATGACACAGATTGGCCAAGTCTTGCTGCCAATTTTGCTAAAATAATATGCTCATATGCCTTGAATTGGGCTTGTCATCTCCTTGGACTTTTACAATTTGACACAGTCTTATACTTGGCGACTAAATATAACGTACATAGGGTTTTGTTACTATATATATTGCAGCGTTCCATTTGCTTCCAAAATAATGTAGCTATTATCTATTGTTGAATTTCGTTCATTCTCATAATTACACACAACAAATTGGCATCAAAGCTTTGGGTTCTTTGGTATTTTGTAATCCGGGAGAAAGATTTCGTCTTTCAACACAAAGATCAACAAGTTCACAAGGAGGAATAGTTTTAGTTTGTGGAAAATCAAGATGCGAGCATTGTTGAAACAACAAGGCTTATGGGGGTATTGTCATGGAAGGAATTAATCCAGGTGAGGAAAAAGGGCGATGTTGTTGCAATGGCCACTCAGGAGTATAACGCACATTCAACCATCATGTTGTTATGGGGGGTATTGTCATGGAAGGATCATTATACCGCTCCAAACTATGGTTGAAGTTGGAGAGCATCTACATGACGAAGTCTCTCACCATCAACTTGCTTCTGAAGCAACGTCTTTTCAGCTTGCGAATGCAGGAAGGTACACAACTTCGTGAACACTTAGATAACTTGAACACACTTCTTCTAGATTCGCATAATATTGAGGTTAAGATCGAGGACAAGGATGTTGCATTGATTATATTTCTATATTTGCCGTCATCATATGAAAACTTCATTAAGTCATTTGTTGTTGGAAAAGATACTATTATTCTAGAAGACGTCAAGTCTACCCTTCATACAAGAGAACTACACCACAAGATGAATGAAAGTAGTGTAGGTAAGAACGGTCAGGCATTTGGCCTGTTTATAAGTGGAGACAATAGACAAGAAAATCAGGAAAGAAGAAGGACAAGAAGTCATCTTCTTCAAAAGGTCTTAAGCCTAATGACGTTTATAACTACTATGAGGAGAATGAGCATTTGAAGAACGAATGTCCTAAGAAGAAGAAACCGTAGGATTCCGGTTCTACAACTTTTGTAGAAGATGATTTTAAATCACATGAGGATATAAATTTGGTTTCTGGTGGACACACTTATTAGGTTGATACGTGGATTCTTGTTTCTAAAGCTTCATATCACATATATCCTGAGAAAGAGTGGTTCAAAACTTATAAGAAGGTAGATGGTGGTAGTATTTCCATGGACAACGATTATGTCTATAAGGTGGCTGAAATTGGCTCGATTAAAAGTAGAGCTGGCAAAAACTGATTGTTCGCTCCAAAAGGTGTGTGTAAATAAGTCTTAAATTTATAGCCAAGAATAGAAGCAAAAGCGAACCCGTAGTGTACGGATCAATCGCATCAATAGGAAATATTCCAGGGTCGAACATAGGGATTTGGTGAAATCAAATCGGTAAAAGCAATCTAGCAAAACGATTTTTCAATAATAAAAGACAAAGACAAGATTTTGTGTAAAAATTGGGAAAAAGAGATTTTAAGGATCAAAGTATCCAATTGTAATTTTCGATTCAACACTTCTAAAGATTATATGGACAGAGTTGGGATTACAAGGTACGGTATATGTTCTAAAACGGGATAATGTATGGTGAAGTTCCACTATCCACTTATCCCAACCCAAAGGCTCTAAGTAAAGGATGTTTAGTCTCGATAAGATAGAGGATCTAAGGGAAGGATTATACTCTCAAACCAAACACAAAATCCAAGGGAATCACGTTAACTCACAAAGGTAAAATCTTTGGCACACTCAACCTTAATAGAGGGTTTTGAATCCTCTATTACCTAGATCTTGTAATCGTTGGTAACCAAGAACGGGAATCACTGGGTAAGTCTCTTCCCACACTCGGATATAGGTTAGAAAGGTTTAACAAGGCTAGGGTTTTGAACCCTTAATCTTTAACCAAAGATTAAGGATGAAGCAAGGTAGGTACGACAGAAGAGAAAATCGGGTTATTCATCATCATAAATCGGTCGATTTACTCAAGAACACACCGATTTTTCTTCTCTGCGACGGTTAATCTTAACTTTTAGGGTCCAATCTCAACGTGACGTTCATTCTATCATCATCTCAACCACAATCTTCAACCAATCACCCTAGAATTACAAGGGCTTTATCCAAGAATACACACCATCAAAATCAAAGAAGAGATTAAATCAAGAATATCAAGAATGTCAAAAAACTTTGAATCTTGAAATAAAAACAGAATATCTTTGAACAAAGGTTCAATCCTTCAAAACCCAAATAAAAACTTCAAACAAACTCCAATCTTGCGGTCACAATGACAAAATAGTAATCAAAACTCACAAAACTCAATAACGACTATCTTGCTCCGATCTTGGACTTTGATCTTCCAAACTTCCATCCTTCAAGGCTTCCTTGGCATTTCTTCACTTGTACTGAATGATTTGGAATGTGGTAAAAATGCCCTCTATTTATAGGAGAAAACTAGGATTATGGATCTTGATCTTTTGTGCAATCCTACTCTGAATCGGACGATTAAAGATATAACTCGAGTCAATTGTGAAGAAATTGACCGATTTATAATAAATAATGATCCGATTTTTCTTCTCTGAATGTGTTATCTTTTAGTTCCGTCTTCTATCTTCTTTTGTGATATCTTCTCATATCTTCTTCTATATTTTAAGCTCCCTTCCTGATCCTTTATGATGTCATGTTTGATATTGCTCCATTTTCGCACCAAAATTCCACCGTTTTACCTACAATTACACAAATAACGTGTGTAGACCTATATTGTCGAAGTATATATGAATATGGACTTAAAGGCACACAACTCTCATCAAATGTGTGTAAAACTGAGGTAATATACTCGTAATATGTATGAATATGATAACATATAATTGATGTCATCATTGACCCGACCCGACGAACTCGAATTAGCCCCGAAAATTTTGAAAATAGAAAATACCCGGAAACAACCCGCTTAAAATCAATTTAATCCGATATATCAAATAACCCGAACGGGCGAACCCGAAAATGACCCGGACCCGATAAAACTCGAGTAGAATAACCAGATAACGATCCGATGGCTTGAAGTAACCCGACCTAAAATGCCCCATTAACCCGAAGTAACCCGACCCGAAATGACCCGAGAGCCTGCAGTAACCGACCCAAAATGATCCAACCCAAAGTAATCCGACTCAAACCCGATAGACTGAAGTAACCCAACCCAAAATAAATCGATAGCCCGAAGTAACTCGACTCAAAATTACCCTACTTGTGATAATAAAAATATTATAAACATTTGTTCATTTAAACAAGACCAACTTATATAAAAAGATTATTCTCAACATTTGTTTATTTAAACGAGAGCAACTTATAATAGTAAAAGTTATTATAAGCATTTGTTCATTTATACAAGACCAACTTATATGAAAAGACTATTATGAACTTTTGTTTATTTTAACGAGATCAACTTATAATTTAATGTTATTATAAATATTTGTTCATTTAAACGTGACCTACTTATAAAATAAATTATTATAAACATTTTTTCATTTATATATACTTATATGAAAAGATTAGTATAAACATTTGTTTATTTAAATGATACCAACTTATAATAAAATACTATTATAAATATTTTTTTACTAAACATTTATTTTTTTCTAAAAAATATCTTACAAAAGATATTGTCTTAATATGAGGATGTTAAAGTATAAATATGTATTTGTAGTATTATCATAAAGAGTTAATTTATCTAAAATAAATAAATAATGTATTTTAAACAAAATAACAACTTATAATCATATTTATAAAAATCAATGTCTTAAATATGAACGGTAATTATCACTTGTTTAAATAATTTACAAGTTTAATATCTAATAGACCCGTCCGAAATTACCCGACTTCCAACCCGAACGTATGTTGACTCGACTTTCAACCTGATTAAACCGTCTCAATTGACACTTCTACCAATACGATTAGAGACCGAAGTAACCCGATCTGAAATGACCAAAGAACCGGATTAAACTGATCCGTTATGAACAAAGAACCGAGACTACTTGAAACACATTCCAACCCGAACAATTGGTACCCGACTCAAACCGACCCGACCCGAGACAAACCGCTTTAAAAAAACTTGTTTTGAACCTGACCCGATTCAAACCCGGCATGTTATTACACGACCCAGTCTCAAGCCATTAGCCCATTTGACACCGCCTTTAAGAATTGAAGATACCTGATAAGCCGTTTCAACCCGAACAATTAGTAACCAACCCAAAC
Organism: Fagopyrum esculentum; assembly: GCA_033239045.1. Classification (NCBI taxonomy): domain Eukaryota; kingdom Viridiplantae; phylum Streptophyta; class Magnoliopsida; order Caryophyllales; family Polygonaceae; genus Fagopyrum; species Fagopyrum esculentum. The sequence goes on from BSUD01000006.1 coordinate 35,627,377, forward strand.
CGACCCGACCCGAGACAACCCGCTTTAAAATCAATCTTGCTTTGAGCCCGACCCGAACCCAATCTGTTAGCCCTATTTGACACCTCTAATTAAAAACAGGACACATGATGGTAGATTATGTATATTGAACGAAGTCAGGCATGTTCCACTCATCACTAAGAATCTAATATCTTTGAGTGTGTTGGATAGTAAGGGGCTTCGTTTCAAAGGTATAGATGAAATTATGAATGTTTGTATGAGTTCTGATGTTATTCTGAAAGGTGTCAAGAAGGGCACTTTATATTTCCTCAAGGTTCTACTATTTTTAGATTTGTTTTTATTGCATCTTCAGAGGTTCACAAGGATGATATGACTAAGTTATGGCATATGAGACTTGATCTTATGGGTGAAAGGGGGATTGTAGATTCTAGCAAAGGAAGATCTTTTTGATGATCACAAGATCATTAGTCTTGACTTTTGTTAGCATTGTGTCCTTGGGAAGCTAACCACTACAAGTTTTCAAAGGGTATTCACATGACAAAAGGCACACTTATATATTAACATCCATTCGGATTGTTGGGGTCCAGCTAGCATTAAGTTTCTAGGAGGATAGATGTATTTGTTGGTTGGCATTGATGATTTTTCATGAACAACTTGGTTGTTTGTCATATAACACAAAGGAGAAGCTTTTAAGAACTTCAAATAGTGGAAAACGTTAGTGGAGAATCAAACAAAGAAGAAATCAAAAGGTTCCGAACTGATAATGGTCTAAAGTTGTGTTCGTTTGAGTTTGATCAGTTCTACAAGGATGTTGGAATTGCGCGTCATCAAACATTCAAGCATACTCCATAATAGAATGAGTTAGTTAAGAGGATGTCTACTAAAGAGAGCGAGATGCATGCTCTCTAATACAAAATTGGATAGGAGGTTTTGGGGCTATTTGATAAACCGCGGACCTAACACTAGCATAAGTTGCAAAACACCTTATGAGGTGTGGTCTGGTAAGTTTGTTGACTATGGATCTTAGGGTTTTTGTTATACGGTTTGATAGGTGATGGAATCACTATCAATTAGGATAGTTTTTAGAGTCTTTTTATTGCATTTGTGTCGGTTTATGCTACTAACTCCTTGGTCCAGAAGAAGAAGACTAAAAAAAGCTAAGGAAGGAGTTATAAGCACTTAGGAGTGAAGATCGTTCACGAAGCAAAGCTTCTGTTGCTTCACCGCCCCCACGGAGCCTTGTCACCGCCCCTGCGGGTGACACCTTACTCCGGAGCACTCCTTGTGCCTTCGCCAGCGCCGGCCACGAAGATTGTCACCGCACCTGCGTCAACCCCTGGCGCCCCTGCGGTGACTTGACCTGAAGAAGCGAAGACCAGCGCCCTTGCGCCTTCCCCTGTGCCTCTGCCTGCGCCTCAACCTGGGAGCTAGAAGATAAAGAGTTTGTGTCACCGCCCCTGCGTCGACACTGGGACGCCCCGGCGGCTTGGCATCAGAAACGGCAGGAATTTAAAGAGTCAGACGTTTGAAGAGCATTAAAGATCCGCCCCTACGGAATTGCCTAGCCGCCCCTGCGGCCATGAAGAAGATCAAGCGTGTTTTCCTTCACCGCCCCTGCGGAGATGAAGGCCGCCCGTGCGGTTTAACGACAAAAGCTTTACTCCGGCTGTTTACACCACCTTTTGGCATTAAAGGTGGCTATTTTGGGCCGGCCATTTACTCCTATTTTAGTGTCTTTTGTAGTATAAATAGTCCTTGGTTGATTGCTAGAATCATCCAATTTATCACCCATCATTTTCCACTTAGAATCCAATTTTCTCATCATTTCCATTGTAATGAGTTGCTACCTCCCTTGCTACATTGGGTTGGTTTGAAGCTGCATTGTTACCTTGGTTGTAAGTTTTCTTTAATATAAGTTTTCATTCAGTAATGCTTTGTGTTTCCTTGATCTCCATTGTCTAATTGCATGTTTTACTATTACTTGAGATTGATCACCTTAGGTTCTAAAGTGCATGCAAAGAACTAGGATTAATAGGTTCCGGGTTCGGCTCTTTAATCTAGTAGTAAACTTTAAGTAATAACGGGTTGTAATTACTTAAAGAAAAGGAACACAAATACAAAGATAAGGTTAACGGTTTTAATCTATTCTTTATATCCCTTAGTCTTTATTTGAAAGCTAACTTGTTAATTGTTCTTGTAGATTTACGGAACACTAACCTGTTAAGTTGTTGTTCGCCACTTAGCGTGCGTGCAATCAAGCTTTAAATTTATAAAACTAGAATCAAGCAAGCGAACCCGCAGTGTACGGATCGATATAGTTAAGCAAGAATTCCAGAGTATCGAACACAAGGATTTGGGGGGTTAAATCCAATTATAGAATTGTCAAGCAAGTAAATGTATGAGCTTTTGTAAATATATTGGGAAAACAACAATCCTAAAGATCCAGGAATCCAGTTGTGGCAATCGATTCAAGATATACTAAGGAACTAAGGACAGAGTTGAGGTTTGCAAAGGTATACGAATGTAAAGCAATGTACGGTGAAGTTCCAAGGCTTTATATGGCTCAACTAAAGATACTCTCTATAAAGGTTGTTGAGGCTTCAATATAGAAAGAAACTAAAGGCAAGAATTAACGTCAAATACCCAAACATATAATCCAAGGATCAAGACTAACTAAACCGATTAAGGTTGTGACACTCAGAATCGAGGTAGAGGTTGTTGAGGCTTCACTACCACCTAGAAAAGGCAAGCCAAGACTAAGTTAAAGCAAATCTTTAACTTTGGATTAAAGTAAAAGCAAGGTTCGTAACTGACACAAAATTACGGGTAGTTCTTGAGTTCCACGGTCGTGGAAGCTCAAGAACAGACCGTGGATTAGGTTCGTCGGCGATTCTCTCTAACTCTCAGGGTCCAATCTGTTTACGATCGATCTATCATCATCTAAGCCACAACTATCAACCCTTCACCTTAGAATTGCTAAAGGGTTTTAGCCAACAACAGTCATTATGATATCAAATTCAAGATTTAAAAGAATGAAAGATGAAAACTTCCGAAAACCTTGAATAAATCTCAAGTCAATCTCAAATCCACAAATCAAGAACAATAATGTCAATAGATTCGAAATAACACAAACAATCACAATCTTAGATAAGAACGAAGAACGGGATGTCAATCCGTCTTCTAATCAAACCTAAGGATAAAGCGTAATCTCCTTACGAACAATCTTCCAAATCTTCACTCTTTCCGTCAATCCGGAAATCTCAATAGGGCAAAGCGCAAATCTCTCAACGACGATCTAAGCGAAGGCGTAAAACTAGGGTAAGCGGAGGTGACGGAATCTCTCTTCTTCCGTCCTTTTATAGGATAAGATAAAATATGAGCCCGGCCCATTGCGTAGAAGATCGTGGCTTAAAATATTGCGTAAAAGATTGTCAAGATCACGGTCGTGGAAGGGTTCCACGCCCGTAATTTAGAGCGTGGAGTTGGATCACGGTTTGTCACAACTCTCCACGGCCGTGTAAGTTGCTGGAATGCACCACGCTTGTCTTGCCAAGGTTCCACGGCCGTGGAATAGAACGTGGAACCTAGTACGGTCGTACTTTAGAGCGTGGAACGTACATAGCTCGTAATTTCCTTTGCTTTTGTGTCATTCTTCATCTTAGCATCATCCTTAGCTCCTAGTGATGTCCTCAATCCTTGGACATGCTCAATCTATCTCCATTCTCTCTCAATCCGTTCGGAATTAGCTCTTAATTGCCTACAATCAACACAAAGCTTATGTAGACCTCTATATCGACAAAATAGATAAACTAACTCACAAATGCTTCAATGCTTTATCAATGAATACCAATATAGATGAAATACACTTAGAAAACGTGCCTAAAATATCACAATATTTCATGCTAACAGTTGTGTTGATGCCGGTTGGCTCAACACATATATATGATCGAGACGGGAGATTACTTGAAAACTTGTAAAAGAAACTCACCAAAGTATCAATTGCATGCTAAGAATCTACCTAGTGTAGATTCATCTATTATTGTCTTACTTGCTGCGTTATTCGTTTTCATAAGTTTTTGTATGCATCAATTCAACCAAAACCCCCTTTTTTATTACTCGATTCTATAATCAATAATTACATCTAACAAACACCTTAACTCTCTTGGGTTCGACCCTTACTTAACCACTATACTTATTTAGTGCTAAGTCGGGATTATATTTTTGATAGGGTATAGACGACCATAGAAATACCTCTAGTCAAATTTTGGCACCGTTGCCAGAGAGTTTTAGTGTTTTATTGTTATTATTGATTATTGGTTTGAACCATTTTTATGGTTCAAACCCGTGCTACTAACTCCGGCTTTGCTTCTTTTGATCCAGAAATTGATAGGACGCACATCCGGCAACGAAGACAACAACAACTCCAACAAGAAATGGTTGATCGTACTCTTCGTCAACTTACTCAGCCCTCTTTGGCTCAAAACCCTCTTGCGGTTACCATACCGGCATTAGGGGAAGGAATCAACTTTGAGCTCAAGCCGGGTCTCATCCACTTGCTTTCATCCTTCCATGGGCTAAGTGGTGAAGACCCCATCAAACACCTTGGGAAGTTTCATACCGTGTGTATGAGCATGAAGCAGACCAACATTACCGAAGAACAAATCAAGATGAGGGCATTTGGCTTCACACTCAAAGATTCAGCGGATGATTGGTATTACCACCTTCCATCCGGGAGCATCAAAACTTGGGAGAACCTCCATAAGGCGTTTTTGGAGAAATACTTCCCTTCCAAAAAGGCGAATTGAAGAAAGCTATAAGCAACATCGAGCAAGAGGCGAACGAAACTCTCTACGAGTACTTCGAAAGATTCGCCCGCCTCTGATCCAGTTGCCCTTTCCACGGATATTCAACTCAAGATCTAGTTTTGTACTTGTATAATGGCTTGCTAGACAATGGAAGGAGCATCGTCGATGCGGCTTGCAGAGGTAATATTCTTAACTCTACTCTTGACCTTGCTTTGGAAAAGATACAGGAACTAGCGGAAGGAACCCGGAACTTTGGAAGGACTCCGTCCAAGAAAGGTATTCATGATGTAAATACCGGGAAGAGTGAGATGTCAACTGAGCTCGGAGAGATGAAGGAAATGGTGAAGAGACTAACACTTATGGGAACCCCACAGCAGTTCAAAGCTTGTGGAGTGTGTGCTGACCCATATCATCCAACGGACATGTGCCCACAAGTCCAGGATGATGATGCTGAGGTGAACGCAATGGGCTATGGACAACCACAACAACAAAGGCCTAGGAACGATCCTTATGGGCAAAAATTCATGCCAAACTGGCATGACCAACAAGACTTTCGTTGGAGGGATCAACAAAACCAACAACAACAGCCCCGACAAGGTAAGCATCAAACAACTGAAGATATGTTGCATGTTTGACTAAACACTTTGCTACTCATGTCCAAACAACAGAATCCAGCATCAAGAACCTTGAAAAACAGGTTGGGCAAATGGTGGAAGCCATTTCAAGGACCGAATTCAGATTTTCTGGAGGATTGCCTTCCTAGACGTTTATAAGCCCCAAGGAGAATGTTAGTGCCCTAACATTAAGGAGTGGGAAGCAAATCCAACAAAAACCAGCAAAAGAATCACAAAGCAAACCTTCTGTCGATTTTACCGCACCCACAGCCGCCCCGCGGCTGCAACTACGCCCAACACCGAGCAGACACTGCCCCTGCGGCTAGATGTCACCGCCCCTGCGGTGACAAACCCTGAGCCGCCCCTGCGCATACAAGCTGACGCCCCTTCGGAAAACACGACATAAGGTTCTGCTGAGAAGGATTCTTACATCCGGCCTAACTTTCCGCCACTGTACTCTGAGAAACCACCAATTCCGTTTTCTGAGGCTCTGAAGGAGAGAAGAATCATTGAGGACAAAGACCTCTTTGAAACTTTTTCCAAATGCGAGGTAAACATTCCCCTCCTTAAGTTGGTGAAAAGTATTCCTAAGTATGCTCGTTTCTTGAAGGAACTTTGCACTATCAAGAGGAACCAAAAGCTGAAGGGGAAACAAAAAGTGCAAGTGAGTGAGCATGTGTCGGCTGTTTTCCAACGGAGAATGCCCAAGAAGTGCAGTGATCCGGGCATGGTAAGCATTCCTTGTGTTATAGGGGAAACCCGCTTTGACAAAGCAATGCTTGATCTTGGTGCTTCTATCAATGTTTTACCATATTCGATTTACAAATCACTTGGCCTTGGGCCATTAATGGAAACTAGGATTGTAGTACAACTTGTTGATAGATCTAATGTGTACCTGAAAGGGATAATTGAAGATGTATTAGTAATGGTAGACAAACTAATATTTCCTGCTGATTTCTTTGTAATGGATATGGAAAATGATTCACATGCTGCGCCCATTCTGTTAGGTAGGCCATTTCTGAAAACTGCTAGGACTAAAATTGATTATGTTAGTGGCAAATTGACCATGAAGTTTGATGGTGAAGTAGTGGAATTTGATATCTATGATGCAATGAGATTTCTTAGTGATGATCATTCTTTATGTGCTATTGACATTGTTGAACCTTTTGTGCAAGATGTTTTTGATAACTCTGATGTTGATGAATTGAAAAATGTAATTGAGCATGACATTGATGGGTATAAAGAAGATTATGTATTAACATCCAACATGAAAGAGGTCCTAGCCCAATTAGATGGGCATAAAAGGCTACCTATCTCCAATTTGGCCATTGGGCCCACTTTACTAACCCCAAGCGAGAAGCTTGTTCCGTCTATAGTGCAGGCACCAAAAATAGAATTAAAGGACCTTCCATCACACCTCAAGTACGTTTTCCTTGGAGAACACAATACCTTGCCGGTGATCATCTCCAACAAGTTGACTACCGGGCAAGAAGACAAGTTGGTGAAAGTGCTAAAAGAGCACAAGACGGCCCTTGGATGGACCATTGCGGACATCAGTATAGAAAGGTTCTAAGGACAAGAATTAATCTCAAATACCCAAACTTGTAACCCAAAGATCAAGATAAACTCAAACGATTAAGGTTGTGACACTCGAAATCGAAATAGAGGGTGATGAGTCTCACTACTACCTAGAAAAGGACAAGCCAAGACTAGATTAAAGCTAATCTTTAACCTTGGAGCAAAGTAAAAGCAAAGTTCGTAAACTAGGGTAAATCACGGGCAGATCTTGAGTTCCACGGCCGTGGAAGTTCAAGAACAGACCGTGATCTTGGTTCGTCGACGAGATCTCTCTAACTCTCAAGGTCCAATCAATTTACGATCGATCTATCATCATCTAAGCCACAACTATCAACCCTTCACCTTAGAATTGCTAAAGGGTTTTAGCCAATAGCCATCATCATGATATCAAAAATCAATTTAAGAAGAATGAAAGATGAAAACCCTCGAAAACTCAAATATAACTCAAAGTCAATCTCAAATCCAAAACACAAATTGGAATACTCAATGGATTCAGAATATAACACAAAACCTCACAATAATCTAGGGTAAATATGAAGAACAGGTTGTCAATCCGTCTTCAATAACTAACCCTAAGAAAGAGGTAAAAACCTTCGACGATCTTCAATCCGCCCTAGGCAAGGATGTTCCAAGCAAGGTAAGCGGCCGTCACTTCTCCGCGAGATCCAACCCTAATGTCCCGGGAATAAGCCGTAAGCGTCAATGTCCAAAACCCTCTTCTCTAACCTTTTTATAAGAAGGGATAAAAGTAACCGTCCCGGCCCATCACGTAAATAACGTGGTAAATGAAGACTCGTCAAAAGATCGCCTAAATCACGGTCTCAAGGGATTCCACGACCGTGGTTTAGGGCGTGGAATTGGGTTACGGTGTCTCTCATTTTCCACGACCGTACTTTAGGCCGTGTAACTCACTGGAATGCTCCACGCTCATGATGCCAAGATCCACGGCCGTGGTTTAGGGCGTGGACTCTTCTACGGCCGTATTTTAGGGCGTGGAAGTGTAGATTGCTTGTGGTTTCCTTTGTGTCGTGTCATTCTCCATCTTAGCTCCTTCTTTAGCTTCCTTGATGTGTTCCTAATTCTTGGATATGCTCAAATCCTTTCTTATCTCTCTCAAATGGTCCGGTTTAAGCTCTTATTCACCTATAATCAATCACAAACTAATGTAGACCTCCATATCGAAAATATATGTAAACAAGCTAACAAAAGCTTCAATACCTTATCCATGAACACTATAATGAATGAAAAACAACTAGAATAAGTGCCTATAATATCGCAATATTTTATGCTAACAAAATACCCCATACTTGCCACTTGCTTGTCCCCAAGCAAGGTCTTTTAAAGCTTAGAACACAAGTTAGGATGAAATATGCATGCAAACTCAAAAACAAAACATTTTTTTAGGTAGGTGTGCTTCTAGTCAATAGATCATTCTCAAACCTTGCTTCATTCACCCTTGAAACGCTTATATACATAAACTAAATATTGTAAAGCAAAGAAACATCATGAATCAGTTAAACTTTAAGGCAAACATCATAACCTTCAAGTATTATCAAAATCAAGCTTAAGAATCTTCAATTTAGATCACCAACTCGAATAACATTCTTTTGATCTTAAGGACTTTCAAGTAAGGTCCAGAATGCGGAAGGGAGGGAAACTTATAAGGGATGTGGTGCATGAATCCGGGAAAGCGGACAACTAACTCTTTTTCTTTTAAATTTGAATTGCAACACCATCAACTTTGAGCTTTGCTCTTCTCTTCTTCACATTACTTTTTTCGACTTTACTTTTGGAGGACAGCGGTGCACAAAAACCGAAGCCTAGGAGATTGGCGTTTCTCAATTTCGAGATGCCTCAAACCCTTGATGCACATACCATAATCCGCTAGGAATATCGCTCAATCCGACTTTGGCAAGACACAAACACCCGGCTATGTGAATGGTGCCGAGTTACTCATCGTTATGATTGACTTCCCCAAACCTATTAATTCTATTCTTTGAATGCAAAAAATTGCTTTCATGGCAATCCCACATCAAACATGCCAAAACACAACTCCTCCAAATTCCAGGATAGGTAAGGGAAGCAATTATTTCATTGAGGGGCTAAATGATCAAAGAAAGAAGAAAGAAAAATCGAATTGCCTTAATCATTTCATAAAGAAGTATAAGAACTCATCATGTGATTTCAACCTCGATTTCTCAATATGATTTAGATGAAACTCTTCACATTATGAAACTTGCAAGAAAAGATAATCAACGCATTCATTTCCTTTTCAATTCATTATTCGTTTAGGCATACAATTGTTATCTAAAGTTCAATCCGCAAGTAGGAATTATCATAGAAATCATCTCAACTTTTAGAAGCACAAAACCTTTTAGAATTTTTCAAAGTTTTTCACATTTTTATGGGTTTTTCAAAAGCTTTTTCATGCAATACAATAATGAAACGTGTGACTATGAAATGAAACATGCAAAGTGTCATCGATCAAGGCAAGCAAAGTGAGTAGAGTTATTACAAACGATAGTCACACCCCACCCTATACTTGAGACAAACATTGTCCCCAATGTTCAAAAAAAAAATAAAGAAAAGAAAGAAAAGAAAAAAGAACTCACTAGAAGGCGGTGGAGCGGCTGAAACTGTCAATCGGTGTAGCTCGTCACTGCGGTGGAGGCGGTGGTGGAAACGGGAAGAAGTTGGAGCTGAAGTTCCGCCCAAACTGTTGGCGGTAGATGTCCCTCATCATCCTGTCATGCTCATCGGCCCGTACATCTCTAGCGTCCTGGCGGATCTCCAAATTACCGACCCTCCTGGAAAGGTCGGTAGCCCACTCCGGTAGCTGCTCATACCACTCTGGTGCCTGGCTGTACCATGCAGGTGCATCCTGTGGGGCCGGTGCTGCTGGTGGCTGTGCATACCATGGTGGCGGAGCTCCCATCCACTCCGGCTGTGCTCCATACCAAGCAGGAGGAGTCTCCATCCATGTCGGTCTCTCTCTCACACTAGCGCGGCGAGAGGAAGAAGCACCGGAAGGTCTAGAAGGGCGGAGAGACTGTCTAGGTAGGTCTGGAAAGATGTCCGGCTGATCCGGAAAGGTACCAAAACCCTGCTCATCACCTCCTCCTGTATCCTCATCAATATCAGCAGCTAGAATCTCATCGGGAATGTAGGGAGGTGCTGCTAACCTATTCGCATGCATAGCAGCGAATGTCTCCTTCCAATTATGGCGTCCAGCCATAATGGAATACTCAGGAAGCCATGGAATGCCTCTACCTCCTCTATCCTCCCATGGCATAGCAACAGTAGGTGGACCTCGGTGCCTAGGAAAGATCAATCCTCTAGTCATAAGGCTCTTGAGACCCAAAGGTCTCGCCGCTATCCTAGTACAAGCGGAGAAATCAATCCCAAGCTGCGTAGCTATGTGGGTAACTATCCCACCATACCCAATGTTTCCGGCCCTCTTGTTCTTAAGCTTACTAATGGTGGAGGCTAAGAGGGTGGCACAATCGGCGGGTCTACCGTGTAGCATAGCATAGAGAAGGAATATCTCGTCGGTCTTAATCTTTTGGGGGGTCTCTGTCCTAGGGAATAGGCACTCGGAAAGGACCCTGTGAGCTATCTTCAAGGCTAAGTGGTAGATGAGCTTAGCCTTGGTATCAGCTGGTTGCCAGCGGTCCTCACTAGCGTAAATCATAGCAACCTCCTCCCAAAAGTCCTTAGCGTATACACCTCTAGGGAAGCGACCGTTAAAGGTCTCATGGAACCCAAAGAAGGCTCCAAACTGCTGGATGGAGAACTAATAGTCCGTCTCCATCAATCTAAAGGACATCGTCCTATCTACGTGGCTATGCTCGAAGGAGATGACAAACTCCCTCGTAATTTCCTCATAAGCATCCGCTCTAATAGCGGAGAAGACAATCAATCCGGCTCTATCCAAGAGCCATGTCAAATCATTAACCACATTAAGTGGCTCCAACTCCTCAAGTAAGAGGTATCTTGGTCCTATGACCGGTCTTTCCTCAATCTTTTCTAAAGCATCGAGATAGTTAGGGTGAATAGTTGGGATTCTAGGGCGTGGAGGTGATGGTTCACTAGGAGGGGCATGGGAAGAGGAGGAGCTATCACCCTTTCTCTTCTTTTTCTTTCCTGCACTTCGTGTGAACATTTTCCAAATCCATAAAAAACCACGGTCTATTCTTATGTTTCCACGGCCGTGGAAATCTCAAAGACCGTGATTCGGCTCTGAATTGCTCAAATCTCAATCAAATCAACAACAAACTCAGCAGAACCTGTCCTAGGCTAATTCCAATCTCAATCCTATGCAATTTCTCTAAGTTCTTGCGAAAATTTAACCCGAATTGACAAAGAAGAGAAGAATAGTAAAAACCTAGGTTTTTGGATCTTTGAATCCAAATTCCGCTTTCTTAATGGATTGTTTACTTGTTTTGTTGATTGGATCTTGTAGAGGAATGAATTTTCTCCACTTTTGCACCAAGAATCATTCGAAACGATTACCGAATGAAGAATTGCGAGAGGGGGAAATTTTTCGGAGTTTAGGGCGTGGAAAGGGGCGTGGAAGAGGGGTTTGTGGTGTTTTTGTGAAGGAAGGTGGTTTATATAGTGGCCGTAAAATTTTTTGAAAATCACGGTCACTCGGGGGTTTCCACGGCCGTGGTTTTGTACGGAACCGTGGTTTTTGATGATTTTTCTCAGATTTTGAAGAATTACGGTCACTGTAGCCTCCACGACCGTGGTTTAGGACGTGGAACTCTCTGTAATGTGCCAAAATACGAGTTTCGTCAATTTCCACCAACTTTTTTCCTTTCCATTGTCTATTCCATTGCCCATACATCCAAAAACACAACATACCGGAAGGTATTGAGGGCAAAACAAAACAAAAACGTCTAAACTAATCTAATCTACGAATGACAAACAAAAACATAAGTGCAATACCTTGGGTTGCCTCCCAAGAAGCGCTTGTTTAAGGTCCGTAGATATACCATACTTGCACCTATTCGAGTGTTGTAGGTGCGAACTCCTTAGTTTGGAGTTCCGGTGAGTATTTCTTGATTCGTTGATCGTTCACCTTGAAGCTTCCGCCCTTTTCACCACATACTTCAACTGCGCCATGGGAAAAAACATGTTTTATTAGATAAGGTCCTGCCCAACGAGATTTAAGCTTACCTGGAAAGAGACGAAGTCTTGAATTGAAAAGGAGAACTTGATCTCCTTCCTTGAGGTCCTTTGGAATAATATGCTTATCATGCCAACGCTTCGCTCTCTCTCTTTGTAGATCTTGGCGTTCTCGTAGGCGTTTAAGCGAAGTTCTTCAAGCTCGTTAAGGTCCAAAAGACGCTTCTCGCCCGCTTTCTTCATGCTGAAGTTCAACCACTTTACCGCCCAATACGCCTTATGTTCCAGCTCTACCGGTAAGTGATAAGACTTCCCATACACAAGGTTGTATGGTGTCGTTCGTATAGGAGTCTTGTATGCAGTCCGGTATGCCCACAATGCGTCATCTAGCTTCAAAGACCAATCTTTCCTTGTCTTTGAAACTGTTTTCTCTAGGATTCCTTTAATCTCCCGGTTCGAAATCTCCACTTGTCCACTCGTTTGTGGATGGTAAGGGGTGGCGATCTTGTGAGTCACCCCATACTTAGCTAGTAGAGCTTTGAATCGTCGGGCAATGAAGTGAGAGCCTCCATCACTAATGATAGTCCGTGGTGTCCCAAACCTTGGGAAAATAGTCTTGTTAAAGAACTTAACCACAACCATGACATCATTAGTAGGAGAGGCAATTGCTTCAACCCATCTCGAAACATAATCTACAGCTAGAAGTATGTATTGGTTTCCACAAGATGATGGGAAAGGTCCCATGAAGTCTACACCCCAAACGTCAAAGATCTCTACCTCTTGAATGTTGTTAAGAGGCATTTCGTTCTTCCTAGATATATTCCCTGTTCTTTGACAAGCATTGCAGCAGGAAACAAATGTTTGCACATCTTTAAATAAAGTAGGCCAAAAGAATACAGATTGCAATACCTTAGCGCTAGTCTTGTTCGAGCTAGCGTGCCCTCCACAAGGTAGTGAATGACAATGACGGATGACAATTTGCATCTCGTCTTCCGGAACACATCGTCGAATATGCCGTCAGGACCTCTCTTAAAGAGAAGAGGTTCATTCCAAAAGTATTCCCGAACATCCTTAAAGAACTTCTTCCTTTGTGCATAGGATAGTCCGGGTGGTAATTCCTGGCAAACCAAACAGTTAACAAAATCAGTAAACCATGGTTCGTTACCTTTAGTAATCTTGTCGATGCACTCCTCTATGATGTGTAAATGCTCGTCCGGAAAGGAGTCATCTATAGGTAGGTTGTCATCTTCTAGATGTGGTAGACGACTCAAATGATCCGCAACAGAATTTTCCGAACCCTTCTTGTCACGGATCTCTAGATCGAATTCTTGTAAGAGAAGAATCCATCTAATCAGCCTTGGTTTCGCGTCCTTCTTTGCAAGTAGATACCGGATTGTAGCATGATCCGTGTATACAATCACCTTTGCACCTACAAGATAAGAACGAAACTTTTCAAATGCATAAACAATAGCTAAAAATTCTTTTTCAGTAGTGGTGTAGTTAAGCTGTGCTTCGTCTAGCGTCTTGCTAGCATAGTAGATAGCATGGGTTCGTCCTTCCTTCTTTTGCCCAAGCACAACTCCTATAGCTATGTCACTTGCATCACACATGACCTCGAATGGAAGATTCCAATCCGGAGGTTGAATGATCAGGGCTGAGATTAGAGCTTCCCGAATCTTATGAAACACATCTAAGCACTCCTGCGAGAAATCAAAAACTGCATCCTTCATCAATAGATTAGTAAGCGGTTTTGATATCTTAGAGAAATCCTTTATAAAACGTCTATAAAATCCAGCATGTCCTAGAAAGCTTCTTATTCCGTTCACCGAAGATGGAGGAGGGAGCTTTTCTAGAGTTTCTATCTTAGCCTTATCTACTTCAATCCCTCTACTAGAGATCAAGTGTCCTAATACAATGCCCTCTTTCACCATAAACTAACACTTCTCCCAATTAAGAACTAGGTTAGTGTCTTCACACCTTTGTAGCACAAGAGAAAGGTTAGAAAGACAATTATCGAAAGAGGAACCATAAATAGAAAAGTCATCCATGAAAACCTCCATGATCTCCTCTATGTACTCCGAGAATATAGCCATCATGCCCCTTTGGAAGGTGGTTGGGGCGTTGCAAAGCCCGAACGGCATTCTCCTATAAGCAAACGTACCCCACGGGCATGTGAATGTGGTCTTCTCTTGATCATCCGGATGTATCAGGATCTGAAAGAAACCACTATAACCGTCAAGATAACAGAAATGTGAGTGTTGTGCTAACCTCTCAAGCATTTGATCGATGAATGGTAATGGGAAGTGGTCCTTCCTCGTTGCATTGTTTAGCTTGCGGTAGTCTATGCACATCCTCCATCCCGTCACAGTTCTTGTAGGAATGAGCACATTGTTCTTGTTGGTGATGACCGTCATTCCTCCCTTCTTTGGAACAACCTGTACGGGACTCACCCACTTGCTATCGGAGATAAGGTAGATGATACCTGCATCAAGTAGTTTAAGAATTTCCTTCTTGGCAACCTCCTTCATGGTCGGATTTAACCGCCTTTGAGGTTGTCGTGAAGTCCTAAAATCTTCTTCCATTAGGATCTTATGCATGCATAGTGAAGGCTTAATTCCTACTAGATCCTCTATAGTGTAACCTAAGGCTTTCCTATGTTTCTTTAGAACAACCAAAAGCTTACTATGTTCATCTTCACTTAGATCGGAACTAACAATTACCGGAAAGGTATAATTAGATCCTAGAAATGCGTACCTTAGATGTGCGGGAAGTGGCTTTAATTCCATCACTATTGGACTCTTTAATGGCTCTTGTGGAGTGTCCAATGCTTCCTTAGAAGTTTCTATGGGTATAGAAGTTGTTGGAGAAGAATCAAGAGAAGTGGTAGAAAGAACGTAATTGTCCTCAGATTTTCCCAAAATTACGGCACCTCTGTTTCCTCCACGGCCGTGGTTTAGGGCGTGGAAATCAATTACGGCACCTCTGATGGTTCCACGGCCGTGGTTTTGGCCGTGTAACTTACTGGAGTCCTCTGAATAGCTAATTACGGTCATGTTGGTGAGAACCACGGCCGTGGAATAACACGACTGGCCGTGATTCCTCACGTTTTTTGACCCATCGTAAAGTTTTTCGAACTCTTCTTCATGTACCTCCTTTTGCTCCTCTAAAGCTTCAATTTCCTCATTGCATTCTTCCTCTTCTCCTATGTCCATAATGCTCATATTAATCACCTTTTGCAAAGGATCTTTGAAGAGAATCGAACTTACTTCCTCTCTAGATAGCTCTTAGTCATGGATGTTAAATATGTCTTCTTCAAGAGTTGGTTCTTTCATCAAAGTGGAAAAAACGAACTCTACCTTTTCCTCTCCTATGTCGAAGGCGAGTCTAGCATTCTTGCAATCCACCATACAACCGGATGTTGCAAGAAACGGTCTTCCGAGTATGATCGGGACCGGACTATCTGGAGGAATGTCAAGCACAACAAAATCTATTGGAACATAGAACTTACCAAGCTTGACCAGGACGTCTTCAACGATACCGACGGGGCGAGTTATGGATCGATCCGCCATATATGACGTCATCTTCACCGGTTTAGGTTCGCCTAAACCGATCTTCCTGCATAAGGCAAGCGGAATGATGCTAACTCTTGCTTCTAAATCACATAATGCATCATATGTGATATCTCCTACTCCTATTGGAACACAAAATGACCCCGGATCCTTCAGCTTTGGGGGCATCTTTTCCTTCATCGTCTTGATGAGATCCGACGAATCCGAACTCATCTTGACTTCTCCAAAGTCTTCTAGTTTCCTCTTGTTAGAGAGGATCTCCTTCAAGAACTTTCCATATGCTGGCATACCTATAATTGCATCAATGAAAGGTATATTAATATGCAGTTTGCTCATGAGTTCAATGAACTTACCGAATTGCTTGTCTAGACGCGCTCTTGCTCTAGATTGTGGGAACGGTAGGGGAGGTTTGTAAGCTGGAGGAGGAATGTAGATGTCTTCCTTCTCCTTCCCCTTTTCCTTCTCCTTTTCGACGGGAACTTCCACAAACTTAGGTTGCGGGTCGGTGGTTGTTGCTCCGCTCCTAGTTGTGATAGCCATCACCCTTCCTTTCGGGTTATCCTCCGTCTTTCCTAGAAGTTTTCCTTGATTTCTAGGAACTTCCTCAGCATTGCTGAACATTTGGTTTTCTAAAACCTTTTGGGCTTTATCAACCTTAGTGATGTGACTCTCCAATCCTTGAAGCTTTCCCAAGATCATTTCCAACATGGGATCGGGCTTCTCTTTCCTCGAAATGCTTCCACTATTAGATGTTTACCCCTGGCTTTTCAAAGGAATGGAAGAAGAAGATGGTGGAGTTAGTGAATTTCCTGAATTGGGATAGGAATTACCGGAGTTTTGTTGTTGGTTGGAACGCCAATTGTTGTTGTTTGAACCCCTATTGTTGTTCCAATTGTTATTCCGGTTGTTGTTGTTCCAATTGTTCCGGTTGTTGTTCCGGCTGTTGCGATTGGTGTTCTCATTCCCATTGTGGTTATTGTTGTTTCCTAAATAACCAACATCTTGCTCCTTAGGCTTTGGAAAGCTAGCCTTGATGACTTTCTTCAATTCTTTAATCTCGGTGTTGAGAGAAAAGATTTGAGTTTGAGCATCTTGTGTTAGCTTTGCTCCTTGCTCCACTCGATTAGTTTCTACCTTCCGGTGAGAGTACTTCTCAATGACTCGGGCTTGCTTCTCAATGAAGTCCCAAGCGTCATCTTTTCTCATGTCCATGAATGTACCACATGAAAGGGATTGGAGCTTGAATTGTGTTTTCACATCTAACCCCTTGTAGTATATCTCCAATAGCTCCAATTTGGAAATGCCATGGTGTGGACAATCCAATAATAAATCCTGAAATCTTTCGCAGGACTGAAACAAACTTTCATTAGATCTCATAGAAAAAGCATTAATCTTACCTCTCAACTCCGCCGTCTTGGATGGCGGAAAGAATTTGGTTAGGAACTCCGAAGAAAGATCCTCCCATGTGTTGAGTCTTCCATTTGGAAGAGCTTGATACCAAGATAAAGCTTTCCCTTTCAAGGAGAAAAAGAATCGCTTGATCTTGTAATTGTTGGTGGTTGCATTCTTTGGCTTCATTGTCTCCATCAAGATCTCAAAATTCTGTAAATGTTGGTGTGGAGATTCGACACTCGTTTCTCCAAACTGACTTTGGCGAACGATGGTAATAACTTGTGGGTTGAAGCTAAACCCCTGAATATTGTCATCATCAAAGCTCACACCTAGACGGCGTGGTTGCTGAATTGATCCATTCTTTGGCCAAGAGTTCTTGGATCTTCATCTACACGAGCGGCTCTCGCACCCCCAGCCGGGACACGAAAATTGGCGGCCGATCTTGGATTATTATGGTTCGCATTGATCGTTGGATCAATGTCCTCTAGCGATGGCATGGAGGAGTCGCTTTCCTCATCGGATGAGTCGGTCCTAACCGATCTTGTCGGTTTCCTTCTCTTCTTCTTCTTGGAATCATTCATCTCCAGCCTCATTTGAAGCATCATGTCCTTGAGCTCATCAATTTGCAATTGATGACGGTCCGATTCTTCTTTGCAAGTCTTCTCGCTCCATCTAAGTCGAGCTTCGGAATCCTCCAACTCTGCTTGGATATCCCTCTCTTTATTTTCAGCCATCTTTCTTTCTTTGAGCTTCTTTCTCAAAGTCTTCTCAAGTTCTTGATCAAGAGGTAAGAGGTCTTTGTTGGTGCTAGACCTTCGCATATACCTAAGATAACATGCAAATATCGCTCAAAGGAGATATCAAATAACAAGAGCAAAGCTCCCAAGTTTGACAACCGATAACCGAATTCGGCCTAAACCAAATCCCCGACAACGGCGCCAAAAACTTGTTCGCTCCTAAGTGTGCGTGCAATCAAGCTTTAAATTTATAAAACTAGAATCAAAGCAAGCGAACCCGCAGTGTACGGATCGGCGTAGTAAAGCAAGAATTCGAAAGTATCAAACTCAGGGATTTGGGGGAACAAATTCAGTTCGCAAATCGTCAAGCAAGTAAGTATAATAAGCTTTGCAAATATTGGGAAAACAGCAACCCTAAAGATCCAGGTATCTAATTGTGGCAATCGATTCAAGATATACTAAAGAACTAAGGACAGAGTTAAGAGTTGCAAAGGTATGCTAAAGTAAAGCAATGTACGGTGAAGTTCCAAAGCTTTATATGACTTATCTATAGGTACTCTCTATAAAGGCTGTTGAGGCTTCAATATAGAAAGGTTTTAAGGATAAGAATTAATCTCAAATACCCAAACTTGTAACCCAAGGATCAAGATAAACTCAAACGATTAAGGTTGTGACACTCGAAATCGAAATAGAGGGTGATGAGTCTCACTACTACCTAGGGCAAGCCAAGACTAGATTAAAGCTAATCTTTAACCTTGGATCAAAGTAAAGGCAAAGTTCGTAAACTAGGGTAAATCACGGGCAGATCTTGAGTTCCACGGCCGTGGAAGTTCAAGAACATACCGTGATCTTGGTTCGTCGACGAGATCTCTCTAACTCTCAAGGTCCAATCAATTTACGATCGATCTATCATCATCTAAGCCACAACTATCAACCCTTCACCTTAGAAGTGCTAAAGGGTTTTAGCCAATAACCATCATCATGATATCAAAAATCAATTTAAGAAGAATGAAAGATGAAAACCCTCGAAAACTCAAATATAACTCAAAGTCAATCTCAAATCCAAAACACAAATTGGAATACTCAATGGATTCAGAATATAACACAAAACCTCACAATAATCTAGGGTAAATATGAAGAACAGGTTGTTAATCCGTCTTCAATAACTAACCCTAAGAAAGAGGTAAAAACCTTCGACGATCTTCAATCCGCCCTAGGCAAGGATGTTCCAAGCAAGGTAAGCGGCCGTCACTTCTCCGCGAGATCCAACCCTAATGTCCCGGGAATAGCCGTAAGCGTCGATGTCCAAAACTCTCTTCTCTGACCTTTTTATAAGAAGGGATAAAAGTAACCGTCCAGGCCCATCACGTAAATAACGTGGTAAATGAAGACTCGTCAAAAGATCGCCTAAATCACATTCTCAAGGGATTCCACGACCGTGGTTTAGGGCGTGGAATTGGGTTACGGTGTCTCTCATCTTCCACGACTGTGCTTTAGGCCGTGTAACTCACTGGAATGCTCCACACTCATGATGCCAAGATCCACGGCTGTGGTTTAGGGCGTGGACTCTTCTACGGCCGTATTTTAGGGCGTGGAAGTGTAGATTGCTTGTGGTTTCCTTTGTGTCGTGTCATTCTCCATCTTAGCTTCTTCTTTAGCTTCCTTGATGTGTTCCTAATTCTTGGATATGCTCAAATCCTTTCTTATCTCTCTCAAATGGTCCGGTTTCAGCTCTTATTCACCTATAATCAATCACAAACTAATGTAGACCTCCATATCGAAAATATATGTAAACAAGCTAACAAAAGCTTCAATACCTTATCCATGAACACTATAATGAATGAAAAACAACTAGAATAACTGCCTATAATATCGCAATATTTCATGCTAACACATAGGATCTTACTTGATGATGAAGCCAAACCCTCTAGGCAACCTCAACGGAGGTTGAACCCGCCAATGATGGATGTGGTCAAGAAGGAAGTGTTGAAGCTCCTCCAAGCGGATATGTTCTTCCCTATTTCGGATAGCACTTGGGTTAGTCCAACCCAAGTGGTTCCAAAGAAAGGAGGCATCACCATGGTGGAAAATCAACATGGAGAGATGGTCCCGAGCAAAACACAAACCGGATGGAGAGTTTGCATTGACTACCGCAAGCTCAACAAGGTAACGCGAAAAGACCATTTCCCATTACCTTTTTTTGACCAAATGTTGGAACGTCTTGTAGGTCATCAGTAATGTTGTTTCCTTGATGGATATTCGGGCTATTTCCAAATAGCCATCGCACTAGAAGATCAAGAAAAGACGACGTTCACTTGGCCGGCCATTTGACACTTTTGCGTACCGCAGAATGCCATTTGGACTTTGCAACGCACCCGGCACCTTCCAACAACGGTGCATGATAAGTATTTTCTCCGAATACATAGAAAATTTCATTGAAGTCTTCATGGATGATTTTACCGTCCATGGAGACAGTTTTGACGCATGTTTTGAAACTTGTTCTTGAAAAATGTGTTGAAACCAATTTGGTTCTTAATTCGGAAAAATGTCATTTCATGGTCGAACAAGGAATTGTGCTAGGACATGTAATATCCTCAAAAGTGATAGAGGTATATAGGGAAAAGGTTGATGTAATTCAAAATTTACCTTATCCTACTAATGTTCGGGAAATCTGATCTTTTCTTGGTCATGTAGGTTTCTACCGACGTTTCATCAAGGTTCTTTCAAAGATCTCGGCACCCCTATGTGAATTGCTCAAGAAAGACGTCACCTTCATAATAGATGAGAATTGCAAGAAAGCTTTCGACACTTTGAAGGCATGTCTTACCACCACACCAATCATCCGTTCTCAGGATTGGGAGAAACCTTTTGAAATCATGTGTGACGCTAGTGATTACGTTGTTGGAGCCGTCTTAGGAAAGAAAGACGGACGGGCTTCCCATGTGATCCATTATGCGTCTATGACACTCAATGGAGCACAAAGGAATTACTCTACCACCGAGAAAGAGATGTTAGCGGTGATTTTTGCCCTTGAGAAATTCAAGCAGTACCTACTTGGGGTAAAGATAATTATCTTCACTGACCATGCAACTCTTAGGTATGTCATGGCGAAAAAGGAAGCAAAACCACGATTGATTCGATGGGTGCTCCTCCTAAGTGAGTTTAACCTAGAAATACGGGACAAGAAGGGGGCTCAGAACTTGGTGGCCGATCATTTAAGCAGGCTAGTGAAAGAAGGGGAGGATCCAGGAAAAGGAAGAGAGATAGCTGGAAGCTTTCCAGACGATACATTTTACAAAACTCTTTGTTGTGTAACCACCCCCGCACCTCACACCAGCCGCCCCTGCGGCTCAGTCTAGGCGCCCCTGCGGAATTTTCGACAGAGGTTTGTCTTAATCTCCAGTCTTTTAAGCCTTGGTTAGCTGACATTGTGAACTTCATTATCAGAAAGGAGTACCCTCCAGATTTCACTAAGGCACAACAAGAGAAGGTAAAAGTTGAAGCTCGACACTACGTTTGGGACGATCCTTACCTTTGGAAGCATTGTAGTGACCAAGTGATCCGACGTTGCATTCCGGACAATGAGGTACAATCCGTCCTAACTTTTTGTCATTTTGAAGCATGTGGGGGGCACTTTGGGGCAAACAAAACTGCAAGAAAAGTTTTGGATGCCGGTTTCTTTTGGCCAGATATTTTTTTAGTCGCTTTTGCGTTTTGCAAAGTGTGTGATAGATGCCAAAAGGTAGGAAATCTTTCCAGGAGACACGAAATGCCCCAATCCTCTCTTATATTTTGCGAAATATTTGACGTTTGGGGAATTGATTTCGTGGGGCCGTTTCCTACTTCATTCGGGCAAACATATATTTTGCTTGCGGTGGACTATGTTTGTTCGCTCCAAATGGTGTGTGCAAGCTTTAAATTTATAACTCAAGATGTATGGTTAAAACAAGGATGCAAACCCGCAGTGTAAGGGTCAATCGTAGTAAAAACAAGAATTCTGGGGTGTCGATCTCAAGGACTTAGGTGAAACAAAGCAAGTATAGGTTGTCAATATTGCAACTAACCACAAAAGTAATTAAAGCAATCAAAGATGATAAAAAGTCAATTAAAGGGATATGATATTCTAGGGATTAAAGCATCTAGTTGTGGTTCCAACTCAAGATCTCAAGATAAGCGGACAAAGCTGAGATTTTGCAAAGGGAAGGTGTTTCTAAAGCGGAGTAGATCACCGGGTAAGTCTCACTACTCACTAAATCCAAACCAAAAGTTCCTATTACCGGGTAAGTCTCAAGGTACTAAGGAAAAGAATTATAATCTCAAACCAACACACCAACTAAGGGAATAGAATCAACCTTTACCGGGTAAGTCTCAGGTTAACTCACAAAGATGGAATGAAGGCACACTCAAACCCCAATAAAGGATAAACCTTTATTACCTACACTTATGATCATGGGTAAACAAACTAAGGAATTACCGGGTAAGTCTCATCCTAAGCTTGCATTGAACCAGGAAAGGTGTAATAAGAAAAGGATTTGGCAAACTCTAACACTTAACTCTCAGTTTCGGATCAGATAGGTCACCTTGGTGAGATGAATTCCACCCCGGCCGAGATGTTCATCAACTGAACGAGATGTTCTAAGGTTAAGGATAAAGACTCGAGCTTTCAGGGTCCTACTGGAATTTAAGATTATTCTATCATTGTTTTTCCCACAACCTTCAGCTAATCACCCTAGAATCGCACAAAGAAATTAGTCACTCTATCTTTGGAATCCCATGATGTGGGCAATCTAAAATGATGTCTTTAAATCTCTCCCATGACTTGGACAAACTCTCCTTGTCCTTCATGATGAATGCATTGATCTTCCCTCTTATTTCAGCGGTTTTAGAGGAGGGAAAGAACTTAGTCAAGAACTCCGTCGTCATCTCCTCCCAAGTATTGATTTTTCCTGGAGGAAGAGATTGATACCAAGTAAGTGCTCTATCTTTCAAAGAGAAGTAGAAAGGCCTTAGCTTGTAATTGTTGTTTTCCAACCTTGAAGGTCTTAAGGTCTCCATCAAGATCTCATAGTTTTGTAGATGTTGATGCGGAGATTCCCTCTCTAGCCCTCCAAACTGGCATTGGCGAATCATGGAAAGAACTTGCGGTCGAAGCTCATAATCATGGTCCGCTGGATCACCTAGGTTGACTCCTGGACGCCTCAGTTGTTGATTAGGGTCCATCCTCTGCCCTAGGGTCTGTGGAATACCTGCAAAAAGAGCATCTCGGACTGGTATCCGAGGTGGAAGTATCTCGGCCGGGGCAGCAGGTACTGGATCCTACCTCGGTTGAGGAGCTGGAGCTGGTCGAGGTACATATTGGTCCCGTAAAGTCGCCATATCTGCTTTGATCGCTTCTGTCCTTGCGCGAGTTTCTTCCTTTTCCAGTCGCAATTCTTCTTTGTTGAGGTGTAGTTGTTCCAGTGCCTCCTTCAATTCGGCCTCAAGATCTCGATTCTCTTGATTGGCCATCTTAACTTCTTTCAAGTGTCTTTTGTATGTCTTTTCTAGTTCGGGATCGTAAAGAACGATTTCCTTCCAAGCGGGGGTTCTTCGCATAAACCTAAGAAAAAGAACCTGCGAAAATCACTCAAGTAGAGTGGTTAGTAGAAATAGGGGCAAGTGCCCCGAAAGACAACCGCAACCGGCTCGGTCTAGACCAAGTCCCCGGCAACGGCGCCAAAAACTTGTTCGCTCCAAATGGTGTGTGCAAGCTTTAAATTTATAACCCAAGATGTATGCTTAAAACAAGGATGCGAACCCGCAGTGTACGGGCCAATCGTAGTAAAAGCAAGAATTCCGGGGTGTCGATCTCAGGGACTTAGGTGAAACAAAGCAAGTATAGGTTGTCAATATTGCAACTAACCATAAAAGTAATTAAAGCAATCAAAGATGATAAAAAGTTAATTAAAGGGATATCCAAACCAAAAGTTCCTATTACCGGGTAAGTCTCAAGGTACTAAGGAAAAGAATTATAATCTCAAACCAACACACTAACTAAGGGAATAGAATCAACCTTTACCGGGTAAGTCTCAGGCTAACTCACAAAGATGGAATGAAGGCACACTCAAACCCCAATAAAGGATAAACCTTTATTACCTACACTTATGATCATGGGTAAACAAACTAAGGAATTACCGGGTAAGTCTCATCCTAAGCTTGCATTGAACCAGGAAAGGTGTAATAAGAATAGGATTTGGCAAACTCTAACACTTAACTCTCAGTTTCGGATCAGATAGGTCACCTCGGTCAGACGAATTCCACCCCGGCCGAGATGTTCATCAACTGAACGAGATGTTCTAAGGTTAAGGATAAAGACTCGAGCTTTCAGGGTCCTACTGGAATTTAAGATTATTCTATCATTGTTTTTCCCACAACCTTCAGCTAATCACCCTAGAATCGCACAAAGAAATTAGTCACTCATCATCATGAAAGCAATAATCAAATATAAGGCAAGAAAGTGAATAATTGAACACAAAACCTTAATAAAAAAGCTTCAATAACTGAATCAATTATCAAACAAGCAAGCGTTCCTTGGATCACAATCCAATAAGACAAGTCAGCAAAGAAGGGAATCTAAGAGAATCTTACAAAACCCTTCACAAAAGCTATAAAAGCTATCAACTTCCTTCCTTCAATCTCCCTTCCTTCAACCACTATAATGATAGTGGGATTTCCGGTGATGCGCCGGTCATAGCGGACGTGCTGAATTGTGGAAAATCCACCCCTTTATATAGGAAAACTATCTTCCAAAGATAAAATATCTTGAAAAGATATTATCCTAATAAAATATATCTATCTCTCATAAATAAATCCCTAAAATATATGATCTTCCTTCCAGAAATCCAGCCTAAAAATATAAGATCTCTCCTTCCAAAAATAAAAGATCTCAGCCAAGAATAAAATATATCTTGCCGCGTCCAAGGTGTTCGCCTCGGTCGGGACGCTCCTCTGGATCACCTCGGTTGAGATGGTACTGTAGCTGACCGAGGTGGCTCTAAACTGAATTGAAATCTCTTAATTCTGGTCCAAAGTGAATCTCTAATCCATTTCCATGCTTCCTGGATTCTTCCTTAAGCTCCTGAATGTAGCTTCAATGACTCCTTAGCTCCTTTAGCTCCATTTTGATGCAAAACGTGCCATTTTACCTACGATTACAACGAAACTTGGTGTAAACCTCGATTCCCGCAAAGGTAGATGAAACGACAATATAATCACATAATATACATTCAAACATGCAGATTATTGAAGATAAAACGTCTAAACTAGCCCCAAAATATAGACTATAGTTCATGCTATCAAAATACCCCATACTTGTCCCTTGCTTGTCCCCAAGCAAGTTTCAAATCTTAAGTACAAGATAGAATGGATTATAAGTCATAAAGATCAATGAAAAGTATTTCAAAACATTTTAATGGTGTGCTTCAATCATAGATCACTCTAAGAGAATGCTTCATGGAATTTAAAATCAAAATATGATCAAAACACTTTATAAATATAAGAAAGTTGTTCATCTTTGCATAAAATCATAGAATACATAATAAATCATAATTATCGAAATTAATCATGTATAATCCAGTTTAAACCACCAAGTCAATCAACAAGCTCGAGGTCTCAAGGGCTTTTCAAGAGAAGGTCAAGAGACGTGTGAGGGTGGGATGTATATAGGAAATGTGGTGCTAGAATCCGGGAAAAGGATCTTTACTTCACTTTGCCTTGAACATCAACATCTTCCACCAATAAGCTTTGATTATTTTTATTTTTTTACTTTTTGGGATGCATGGACAGAGGTGCACAATAACCGAAGCCTAGGAGATCAGCAATCATCAATTTCTCGAGATGCCTCAAACCCTTGATGCACATACCATGACACGTTAGGAATATCCCTCAATCCGACTTTGGCAAGACACAAACACCCGACTATGTGAATGGTGCCGAGTTACTCATCATCATGATTGACTTCCCCAAACCTATTTGTTTCTTTCTAACTTCCAGCCAACATCTCAACTTTTGCTTCACTTGCTTTTCTTTTGCTTGCTTCCAAATTCCCGGATAGGTAAAGGGAGGCAAATACGTATATATGAGGGGCTAAAGCATTATCAAGAAGAAGAAGAGAAGAGAATAAATTGCCTTAATCATCCCAGGAAGAAAGTGAGAGAACTTATCATGTGGTGTCAACCTTCAAATTCAACATAATTTGGATAAACACAAAGTATTAAACATGCCACAAATTCAAACAAAGCATTTAGCAACTTAAACATATCATAAAACGTTTCAAACATATAAAGATTTCAAAACCAGTCAGCAAACAAAATCATCACTGAGGTTATATCCAAATAAGAAGCACAAAAATCGTTTCGAAAACTGTCTCAGTTAAACCACCTCGGTCGAGATGTTCTAAGTCAACCGAGGTACTATACCTCGATTGGTCAGAGTCACATCGGTCGAGGTCAATAAAAAAAATTTCAAACCAGTTTTTGACGTTTTTCTCAATCAAATAACCTGTATGCATGCATATAATCTCAGATAAACACATAGAGCATAAAGAAAATCATAAAAATCCGAATCAAGTCAGACAAGCATACATAATACATCCGCATACCTCATACTTGGGACACATTGTCCCAATGGGTCAAAATAAGTCTAAAGAACAGAATACTCACCGAACAATGTTGAGCTGCATAATAAATAAATACAGAAATCCTGCAAGCTCTAATCTTGATCTGCCGGCGGTGGTGGAGGATAAGGTACGTACGGATGCTGGGATGGATCGAAAGGATAGCCCATCATGTGCTGGAACTGGATCTCCATCATCCGGCGCTGATAGTGTTGGCTCTCCAAAATCTGATGAGTCCGGCTATCCAACTCTCTGTGAAGGTGTTCGCTCCAAACGGTGTGTGCAAGCTTTAAATTTATAACCCTAGACTTAAGCTTAAAACAAGGATGCGAACCCGCAGTGTACGGGTCAATCGTAGTAAAAGCAAGAAAATTCCAGGGGTCGATCACAGGGACTTGGTGAAACAAAGTCCAATACGGTGTGCTAATGTCAATGCTAACCACAAGAGCAATCAATACAATCAAAGATGAATAAGATGTCAAATAAAGCAAACATGCAATTCTAGGGATTAAAGCATCTAGTTGTGGTTCCAACT
Source organism: Fagopyrum esculentum (assembly GCA_033239045.1). Lineage (NCBI taxonomy): Eukaryota > Viridiplantae > Streptophyta > Magnoliopsida > Caryophyllales > Polygonaceae > Fagopyrum > Fagopyrum esculentum. Next base: position 35,654,369 of record BSUD01000006.1, read on the forward strand.
CAAGATCAAATAGATAAGCGGACAAAGCTGAGATTTTTGCGTGGGGAAGGTGTTTCTAAAGTGGAGTAGATCACCGGGTAAGTCTCACTACACACTAATCCTAAACCGTAACTCCTATTACCGGGTAAGTCTCAAGGAATTAAGATAAAGAACTATAACCTCAAACTAACACACCATCTAAGGGAATAGAATCAACCTTTACCGGGTAAGTCTCAGGCTAACTCACAAAGATGGGATGGAAGCACACTCAAACCCCAATAAAGGATAAACCTTTATTACCTACACTTATGATCGTTGGTACACAAACTAAGGAATTACCGGGTAAGTCTCATCCTAAGCTTGCATTGAACCAGGAAAGGTGTAATAAGAATAGGATTTGGCAAACTCTAACACTTAACTCTCAGTTTTAGGTCGGATAAGTCACCTCGGTCAGAAGAATTCCACCCCGGCCGAGATGTTCATCAACCGAACGAGGTGCTTAGGGTTAAGGTTAAAGACTCGAACTTTCAGGATCCTACTGGAATCTAAGATTATTCTATCATTGTTTTTCCCACAACCTTCAGCCAATCACCCTAGAATCACACAAGGAAATTAGCCACTCATCATCATTATGAAAGTATTAAAATATATGGGAAGAAGGTGAATATTTGAACAAAGAAGAATTTAATGAAAAGACTTCAATAACTGAATCAAATATCACACAAAAGCGTTCCTTGGATAGAAATCCAACAAGACAAGACAATCAAGGAAGGAATTGAAGACAATCTTACAAAACCCTTCAAAAAGCTATAAAAAGCTATGATCTTCAACTTCCTTCAACCTTCAAAAAGGTTCTTCAAATCTCTCCCAAATTGGAGTAGGCTGCAGCTGCTGCGTCTTTTTTCGGTGTAGGCGGATGTTCGTGTATGCGGGGGCTTTTGAATTATGGGAAATCCGACCCTTTTTATAGGAAAATAAATCTCCAAAGATAATAAATCTTAGAAAGATATATTCCCATAAAAATAGGTAAAATATATGATTCTGCATATCTCCTTCCTTCCAGAAGCTCAGCCCAAAAATATAAGATCACTTTCCAAAATTAAAAGATCTCATCCAAGAATAAAATATTCTCGCCGCGTCCTAGGTATTCGCCTCGGTCGAGTCGGCGTCTCTAGATCGCCTCGGTCGAGATGAATCTCTGGTCAACCGAGGTGATCAGAATGTGAAATCTCTCGAATTTGCTCCAAAGTAAATCTTCAATCCATGGCTATGCTTCCTGGATGTAGCTCCAAATGACTCTTGGCTCCTTTTGCTCCTTTTTGATGCAAAACGTACCATATTACCTGCAATTACAACGAAACTAGGTGTAGACCTCGATTCTCGCAAAGGTAGATGAAATGGTAGTAAAATCACATAATGTACATACAAACATGCAGATTATGAAAGATAAAACGTCCAAACAAACCCTAAAATATAGACTATAATTCATGCTATCAAAATACCCCATACTTAGCCCTTGCTTGTCCCTAAGCAAGTTCCTCATATAGAAATCAAGATAGAATGGATTATAAGTCAAGAAAATCAATGAAAAGTCCTTCAAAAACATTTTATGGTGTGCAACTATCATAGATCACTCTAAGAGAATACTTCCTGGAATTAAAAACTCAATATGCTCAAAACATTTTATAAATATAAGAAAGTTGTTCATCTTTGCATAAAGTCATAGAATGCATAATAAATCATAATTATCAAAATTAATCATGTATAATCCAGTTTAAACCGCTAAGTCAATCATCAAGCTCAAGGTCTCAAGGGCTTCTCAAAAGAAAAGGTCAAGAAACGTGTAGGGTAGGGATGTATGTAAGGTAATGTGGTGCTAGAATCCGGGAAAAGGATGAACTTCACTTCAACTTCGACTTACAACACCTTCCACCAATAAGCTTTGCTTATTTCACACTTTTTCTTTTTCTTTTACTTTTTTACTTTACTTTTTGGGATGCATGGACAGAGGTGCACAATAACCGAAGCCTAGGAAATCTGCAATCATCAATTTCTCGAGATGCATCAAACCCTTGATGCACATACCATGACCCGATAGGAATATCGCTCAATCCGACTTTGGCAAGACACAAACACCCGGCTATGTGAATGGTGCCGAGTTACTCATCTTCATGATTGACTTCCCCAAACCTAAAATTACTTTCTAACACTTCACTTCCAGCCCCTTCAACTTTAACTTGCTTTCACCACTTCGCTTGCTTCCAAATTCCCGGATAGGTAAAGGGAGGCAAAATGTATATGAGGGGCTAAGCATGATCAAGAAGAAGAAGAAGAAGAGAATGAATTGCCTTGGTCTTTCCAAGAAGAAAGTGAGAGAACTTAACCTGCGGTGTCAACCTTCAAATTCAACATAATTTGGATAAAAACAAAGTATTAAACATGCCAATAATTTCAAACAAAGCATTTAGCAACTTAAACATATTATAAAACCTTTCAAACACATAAAGAATTTAAAACCAGTAAGTAAACAAGATCTTCACTGAGATCATATCCAGATAAGTAACACAAAATCGTTTTCGAAAACTCTCAGTTAACCCACCTCGGTCGAGATGTTCTTGGTTCAACCGAGGTGAAACACCTCGTTTTGCCAGAACTGTCCCGGTCGAGGTCGAAAAATTTTTTTAAAACCATTTTTTTTTTTCGGTTTCGACGTTTTTCTCAATCAAATAACCTGTAAGTATGCATGCAATCTCAGATAAACATATAAATGCAGAATGAAGCATAAATATGAAAATATCCGGTCAATAGAGTCGTACATCAAAGTCAAATAATACATCCGCATACCTCATACTTGGGACACATTGTCCCAATGGGTCAAAATAAGTCTAAAGAACAGAATACTCACCGAACATAGCTAAACTGCATGAATAAGTAAGAAACAGCTCCCAGATAAAACCATCTCGGTTGGCGAAGCACATCTCGGTCGAGGTGTTCTGACAGTACCCGAGATGTATCTCAGTAAAGCTCGTTTCCTCAACTTCTCGAAATTTTGTTCTTCCAGTGTAGCTCCTGAACTGTGATCCTTCCTTTTGGAATACCTGATTGTTGTCTAGAGGAAAACAAAAACAAAGCAACTATCTAAACTAGACTAGAAAACGGGAAAGAAAGCAATACCTTGGGTTGCCTCCCAAGAAGCGCTTGATTTAAGGTCGCTAGCTGGACCCTGCGGCATGGGATTACTCAATGCACTTCGAATGTCGTGGAGTGCTCACCACATCCGTAAAAATCTTCCAAGAAGGTTCCGGTTCCTAACTTCACCGGCAAATGGTAAGATCTCCCACGTACAAGCTTGTACGGTTTGATTCTCACTGGAATTCTTCTAGACTTCCTGCACTTCAATGGGACATTCCTCGTGTCCCATCCTTTCCTTGATCGAGAAAATAGTTTCTCGAGAATCATAGCAGCTTCCCCATCTATAGCTTGGGGATGGTACAGGGTCCTGAGCATGCGAGGGACCCCATACTTGAACAAATAACACTTCGTTGCCTTAGCGGTGAAGCACTTGTTAACTTCACTCCTTATAATCCAAGGAGCATCTTCCTCCAACAATTTCAAGAGAGGTTTCTTCTTGATCTTAGGAGGTTCTTTCGGGAGAAACCTCCAACTCTCCGGTGCCTTCCTGAAAAATTCAGAAATATTAATAGGGAATTCAAATGAAGTAGGAGAATGTACCTTGCAAAATTCTCCAAAACTTGAGACAAGTTTCGTGTTGGGTTGATAATCCACCCACGAAATCTCTCTCAGTTCTGCTGGTCTTTCTTCCACCTTGACCACAATCTCAGTAATTTGGCCAAGGTTCTCTGCATCTTCCACTTCTGGTTTTGCAGATTCTTCTTCCATCTCGGCCGAGGTCTCAACAGTCGGATCGAGATCCTCCACATCCTTTTCTTCCACAAAAACTTCAGGAGAAGCTTCCAGTCCGACCAGAGGAATGCTTGGAACGTGCAACACTTCCTTATGCTCCTCTTCCGGCTTAGCATAGGATATGGTGCTTTCCTTGAGCTCCTCCACCTTCTTCATCAACTTCTCCAATCTTGATTCGAGAGAGTCTTCAAAAGGTTGCTCATAAATGTTTTTAGGGACATTCTTCTCATCCCATATTGCAAGTTCATGTTGAATGGCCTCTTCTCTTTCCCATTCATTGTTGAACCAATAGAAGGAGTACTTATCCTCCAAGTATTCATAATGGTCCGCCCTAGCACTTTGTCTTGCTATCCAGGCTGGATCAAATGTAGTCATCGGAAATCCTGAAAACTACAAAACTCATAGAAAGAGTAGTTAGTAGCAACAGGGGCAAGTGCCCCGAAAGCAAACCGCAACCGGCTCGGTCTAGACCAAGTCCCCGGCAACGGCGCCAAAAACTTGTTCGCTCCAAACGGTGTGTGCAAGCTTTAAATTTATAACCCTAGACTTAAGCTTAAAACAAGGATGCGAACCCGCAGTGTACGGGTCAATCGTAGTAAAAGCAAGAAAATTCCAGGGGTCGATCACAGGGACTTAGTGAAACAAAGTCCAATACGGTATGCTAGTGTTGATGCTAACCACAAGAGCAAGTATACAATCAAAGATGAATAAGATGTCAAATAAAGCAAACATGCAATTCTAGGGATTAAAGCATCTAGTTGTGGTTCCAACTCAAGATCTATAGATAAGAGGACAAAGCTGAGATTTTTGCTTGGGGAAGGTGTTACTAAAGTGGAGTAGATCACCGGGTAAGTCTTACTACACACTAATCCTAAACCGTAACTCCTATTACCGGGTAAGTCTCAAGGAATTAAGATAAAGAACTATAACCTCAAACTAACACACCATCTAAGGGAATAGAATCAACCTTTACCGGGTAAGTCTCAGGCTAACTCACAAAGATGGGATGGAAGCACACTCAAACCCCAATAAAGGACAAACCTTTATTACCTACACTTATGATCGTTGGTACACAAACTAAGGAATTACCGGGTAAGTCTCATCCTAAGCTTGCTTTGAACCAGAAAGGTGTAATAAGAATAGGTTTTAGCAAACTCTAACACTTAACTTTCTGTTTTAGGTCGGATAAGTCACCTCGGTCAGAAGAATTCCACCCCGGCCGAGATGTTCATCAACCGAACGAGGTGCTTAGGGTTAAGGTTAAAGACTCGAACTTTCAGGATCCTACTGGAATCTAAGATTATTCTATCATTGTTTTTCCCACAACCTTCAGCCAATCACCCTAGAATCACACAAGGAAATTAGCCACTCATCATCATTATGAAAGTATTAAAATATATGGGAAGAAGGTGAATATTTGAACAAAGAAGAATTTAATGAAAAGACTTCAATAACTGAATCAAATATCACACAAAAGCGTTCCTTGGATAGAAATCCAACAAGACAAGACAATCAAGGAAGGAATTGAAGACAATCTTACAAAACCCTTCAAAAAGCTATAAAAAGCTATGATCTTCAACTTCCTTCAACCTTCAAAAAGGTTCTTCAAATCTCTCCCAAATTGGAGTAGGCTGCAGCTGCTGCGTCGTATAAACCCTGATCGACGGTATAGCGTGATTTCCAGCTGTAGGCGGATGCCCGAATTATGGGAAATCCGACCCTTTTTATAGGAAAATAAATCTCCAAAGATAATAAATCTTAGAAAGATATATTCCCATAAAAATAGGTAAAATATATGATTCTGCATATCTCCTTCCTTCCAGAAGCTCAGCCCAAAAATATAAGATCACTTTCCAAAATTAAAAGATCTCATCCAAGAATAAAATATTCTCGCCGCGTCCTAGGTATTCGCCTCGGTCGAGTCGGCGTCTCTAGATCGCCTCGGTCGAGATGAATCTCTGGTCAACCGAGGTGATCAGAATGTGAAATCTCTCGAATTTGCTCCAAAGTAAATCTTCAATCCATGGCTATGCTTCCTGGATGTAGCTCCAAATGACTCTTGGCTCCTTTTGCTCCTTTTTGATGCAAAACGTACCATATTACCTGCAATTACAACGAAACTAGGTGTAGACCTCGATTCTCGCAAAGGTAGATGAAATGGTAGTAAAATCACATAATGTACATACAAACATGCAGATTATGAAAGATAAAACGTCCAAACAAACCCTAAAATATAGACTATAATTCATGCTATCAAAATACCCCATACTTAGCCCTTGCTTGTCCCTAAGCAAGTTCCTCATATAGAAATCAAGATAGAATGGATTATAAGTCAAGAAAATCAATGAAAAGTCCTTCAAAAACATTTTATGGTGTGCAACTATCATAGATCACTCTAAGAGAGTACTTCCTGGAATTAAAAACTCAATATGCTCAAAACATTTTATAAATATAAGAAAGTTGTTCATCTTTGCATAAAGTCATAGAATGCATAATAAATCATAATTATCAAAATTAATCATGTATAATCCAGTTTAAACCGCTAAGTCAATCATCAAGCTCAAGGTCTCAAGGGCTTCTCAAAAGAAAAGGTCAAGAAACGTGTAGGGTAGGGATGTATGTAAGGTAATGTGGTGCTAGAATCCGGGAAAAGGATGAACTTCACTTCAACTTCGACTTACAACACCTTCCACCAATAAGCTTTGCTTATTTCACACTTTTTCTTTTTCTTTTACTTTTTTACTTTACTTTTTGGGATGCATGGACAGAGGTGCACAATAACCGAAGCCTAGGAAATCTGCAATCATCAATTTCTCGAGATGCATCAAACCCTTGATGCACATACCATGACCCGATAGGAATATCGCTCAATCCGACTTTGGCAAGACACAAACACCCGGCTATGTGAATGGTGCCGAGTTACTCATCTTCATGATTGACTTCCCCAAACCTAAAATTACTTTCTAACACTTCACTTCCAGCCCCTTCAACTTTAACTTGCTTTCACCACTTCGCTTGCTTCCAAATTCCCGGATAGGTAAAGGGAGGCAAAATGTATATGAGGGGCTAAGCATGATCAAGAAGAAGAAGAAGAAGAGAATGAATTGCCTTGGTCTTTCCAAGAAGAATGTGAGAGAACTTAACCTGCGGTGTCAACCTTCAAATTCAACATAATTTGGATAAAAATAAAGTATTAAACATGCCAATAATTTCAAACAAAGCATTTAGCAACTTAAACATATTATAAAACCTTTCAAACACACAAAGAATTTAAAAACAGTAGGTAAACAAGATCTTCACTGAGATCATGTCCAGATAAGTAACACAAAATCGTTTTCGAAAACTCTCAGTTAACCCACCTCGGTCGAGATGTTCTTGGTTCAACCGAGGTGAAACACCTCGTTTTGCCAGAACTGTCCCGGTCGAGGTCGAAAAATTTTTTTAAAACCATTTTTTTTTTTCGGTTTCGACGTTTTTCTCAATCAAATAACCTGTAAGTATGCATGCAATCTCAGATAAACATATAAATGCAGAATGAAGCATAAATATGAAAATATCCGATATAATACATCAAAAGTCAAATAATACATCGAATAGTCACGTAGTCAAATAAGTACATCAAATACCCCATACTTGAGACACACTGTCCCAGTGGGTATAATAAAAGTCTAAATGAAAGAGGACTCACCGGATAAAGAGCCGAACTGCATAAAAATATAATAAATAAAACCCTGCAGCTCCTCAGTAGTCTCGATCCGGTGGTGGTGGTGGAATGTAGGGGAACTGAGTAGGATCATAGGGATAGCCCATGACATGCTGGAACTGTAGCTGAGCCATCATGTGCTGATGATGCTGCCGCTCCTGCATCTCCCGGATATCCAATGAAAGTGCAGCATAAGTGTCAATAACCTGATCCGTCAGGTCATCGATCCGTCGGTGTGCTGCTCTGTCCCTAACTCTCTGTCTCCTGCGCCTAGCGGGCCTGACTGGAGAAGTCTCAGCTGGCGCCGGCTCAGTGTCCTCCTCATCCTCATCTAGATCAATAATGGGAGGCGCGCTCGTCCCAGCAGTATCTGTCCCTGTGTCCATCGGGACGCCGCCTCCTCTCTCATCAACAGTCTCGTCGTCGTCATCATCCTCATCAGCAGCCTCCTCAGCCTCAGCAGCCTCAGCAGCGGCAGCTGCTCCCTCTCTGTGATCCTCCATAAGCGGAGCCCATGCTGTCTGCCAGAAATGTGGGTCGTAGACAGAGAACTGTGCAGACCATCTGATGCCCTGAGGTGCAGTCCGCTCCCATGGCATGGCGACGTATGGAGTGGTCAACCCACGGGGAACTAGAATCCTCCGCGTGATCATCTCCTGCAGACCCAGCGGCTTCGGAGCCGCCGCTAATATGCACACGCTGAGGTCCATCCCATGGTAAGTGGCGATGTGGGTGACTAGACCTCCACAGCAAATATCCCCCTTCCCTTTGGCCTTGATCTTGTGCAGATCCTCTGCCAAGAGCAAGCCAAAGTCCGGGAAGCCGCCCGTAACCATGCAGTAAAGCGAAAAGAGCTCCCCCTGTCTGATCTTCTGGGGCGTCTCAGTACGCGCCAGAAGCATCTCACTAAAAATCCTGTGGGCAAGTCTGAAGGCCGGGTGAAAGATGACTTTCTCCCTGGAATCTCCAGGGCGCCATCTGTCTGCATGTGTGGTAATGTGGGCTATCTGTCCCCAGAACTCCCTAGCTACTGATCGGGAGGGGAAGTCTACAGCGGTGGGGGCAGGAAAGCCAAATATCTCTCTCCAGATCTCTAATGGAACTATGAAGTTCCGGCTCATCAGCCGGTACTTCACAGATCCCTCTGTGGGAAGGTAGGAGAAGGAGCTAACAAACTCGAGTGTCGGCTCTATGTAGGCTGGGGCTCGGATCTCAGTGAACTGATCTAGCCCCACGGTAGCAATCATCCTCCTAAGGTCAGCATCTAACCCTAGGCAGTCAAAAGCTGACACATCCAGAAATCGCGGTGCGATGACTGGACGTCCAGCTATCCTCTCGTAGTCTACCCGGCATCTCTCGTGGATAACCGGGCGGTAGGGACGGGATGAGGAAGGAGAAGGGGAAGGGGAAGATCTATCTCTCAGAGCTAAACGGCGATCGGAACTCATCTTCACAAACACACTGTCAGGCCACCTCGGTTGCTGACAAGCCTCAGAAATCACCTCGGTCGAGATGCAGTTCGACCGGACCGAGGCGTAGCAGTTGCGATTTCAATTCTCGGATTTTCAATTCTTTTCCCCCTAAAATCACTACAATTGCTTCCTAAGGGGTACTTATGGATTTCCTCAGCAAAATCAAGGGCAACCAAAGCCCAATAAGCAGTAAACGACGAGTTAGGGTTTTCGAACCTTTGCACCTCGTTTCGGTCGAAAACACTCAATCTTCTTGCAGATCCGTAGTAGCAATCGACTCTTCTACTCTTTAATCGCGTTTTGGAAGGAGAAATCGTCGAAAACGAGCGAGAAATGGAGGAGCGAGGTGCCTCTGTGCGCCGCGGTCGAAATGGGTGAAAGTGAAAAGTAAAAAAAAAATTTTTCTTCTTTTTATACTGTCACGAGATCTGCTGTCACCTCGGTCGAGATGGTCTCGACTGGACCGAGGTGGTACGGACCGAGGCGGTTCTGCAGAAACCCTAGTCGCCTCGGTTGCTTCAAGAATCAACTCGGTCGAGGTGTTCTGACAGTGACCGAGGTGCCTCCTTCTTCTCAGAATCTCGAACTTCTGTCCATCCAGATGTGCTCCTTCCTGTTGTCTGTCCAGAACGCCAAAAACAAAGCAAAGCAAAGCAAAAACAAAAACTATCTAAACTAGACTAGAAAACGGGAAAGAAAGCAATACCTTGGGTTGCCTCCCAAGAAGCGCTTGATTTAAGGTCGCTAGCTGGACCATAATGCGTCTCAAACGAGGTAGGAGGTTCCCTCACCCCATACTTCACCTCCATCGTAGGGTGAAGTAAGTAGATCCATCAAACGCTCCAAGACGTGTAAGTGCTCGTCGGGGAATGAATCGTCTATGGGTGGGCTATCCGTCTCGCGGGAGGATTCCGGTAGCCGGCTGAGGTGATCCGCAACTGAATTCTCGGATCCCTTCTTATTGCGGATCTCTAGGTCAAACTCTTGAAGCAAGAGAATCCATCGAATAAGGCGCGGCTTTGCATCTTTCTTAGCCAACAAGTAACGAATGGCTGCATGGTCGGTGTAGACAATGACTTTCGCCCCTACTAGATAGGAACGAAACTTCTCGAAGGCATATACAACCGCCAATAATTCTTTCTCGGTGGTAGCGTAGTTGCGTTGTGCTTCATCTAGCGTCTTGCTAGCATAATAAATGGCGGTGGTCCGTCCATCCTTCTTCTGTCCGAGCACCGCTCCTACGGCTACATCGCTAGCGTCACACATGACCTCAAAGGGCAAGGTCCAATCAGGAGGTTGGATAATGGGAGCGGAGATCAACGCTTCCTTAATCCTGTAAAAAGCATCAAGACACTCCTGCGAAAACTCAAAAACAACATCTTTATTCAAGAGGTTAGTTAGAGGTTTAGAAATCTTGGAGAAGTCTTTGATGAATCTCCTGTAGAAACCTGCATGCCCGAGAAAACTCCTCACACCTTTAACAGAACAAGGAGGAGGGAGTTTCTCAATAGTCTCGATCTTAGCTCGATCGACCTCAATACCTCGATTAGAAACGAGGTGTCCTAGCACAATGCCTTCGTTAACCATAAAATGACACTTCTCCCAATTCAAAACAAGGTTAGTGTCTTCACATCTTTTAAGCACTAGAGAAAGGTTAGATAGGCAATCATCAAAAGAGGAACCATATACAGAAAAATCATCCATAAATACCTCCATGATCTCCTCT
>BSUD01000006.1:35669642-35691811 GCA_033239045.1 Fagopyrum esculentum
TACACAAACTAAGGAATTACCGGGTAAGTCTCATCCTAAGCTTGCTTTGAACCAGAAAGGTGTAATAAGAATAGGTTTTAGCAAACTCTAACACTTAACTTTCTGTTTTAGGTCGGATAAGTCACCTCGGTCAGAAGAATTCCACCCCGGCCGAGATGTTCATCAACCGAACGAGGTGCTTAGGGTTAAGGTTAAAGACTCGAACTTTCAGGATCCTACTGGAATCTAAGATTATTCTATCATTGTTTTTCCCACAACCTTCAGCCAATCACCCTAGAATCACACAAGGAAATTAGCCACTCATCATCATTATGAAAGTATTAAAATATATGGGAAGAAGGTGAATATTTGAACAAAGAAGAATTTAATGAAAAGACTTCAATAACTGAATCAAATATCACACAAAAGCGTTCCTTGGATAGCAATCCAACAAGACAAGACAATCAAGGAAGGAATTGAAGACAATCTTACAAAACCCTTCAAAAAGCTATAAAAAGCTATGATCTTCAACTTCCTTCAACCTTCAAAAAGGTTCTTCAAATCTCTCCCAAATTGGAGTAGGCTGCAGCTGCTGCGTCGTATAAACCTTGATCGACGGTATAGCGTGATTTCCAGCTGTAGGCGGATGCCCGAATTATGGGAAATCCGACCCTTTTTATAGGAAAATAAATCTCCAAAGATAATAAATCTTAGAAAGATATATTCCCATAAAAATAGGTAAAATATATGATTCTGCATATCTCCTTCCTTCCAGAAGCTCAGCCCAAAAATATAAGATCACTTTCCAAAATTAAAAGATCTCATCCAATAATAAAATATTCTCGCCGCGTCCTAGGTATTCGCCTCGGTCGAGTCGGCGTCTCTAGATCGCCTCGGTCGAGATGAATCTCTGGTCAACCGAGGTGATCAGAATGTGAAATCTCTCGAATTTGCTCCAAAGTAAATCTTCAATCCATGGCTATGCTTCCTGGATGTAGCTCCAAATGACTCTTGACTCCTTTTGCTCCTTTTTGATGCAAAACGTACCATATTACCTGCAATTACAACGAAACTAGGTGTAGACCTCGATTCTCGCAAAGGTAGATGAAATGGTAGTAAAATCACATAATGTACATACAAACATGCAGATTATGAAAGATAAAACGTCCAAACAAACCCTAAAATATAGACTATAATTCATGCTATCAGAAGGCCATCCAGACGTCCTCCTAAATCGACGGTCATGGCTGCGTAGGAATCAATCATCTACTTTGTCAAATCGTCGATCCGGCGGTGAGCTACTGGATCCCTCTGCCTGCGTACCCTACGTCTGGCAGGTCGTGCTGGTGCTGCAGCTGGCTCCTCCTCCGTCTCCTCGTCGTCTAGATCGACGACTGGTATGTTGGTACTAGTTGTATCTGTACCTGTGTCCATGGCAACACCGCCATCCTCATCCTTATGCTCCTTAACCTCCTCATCATCATGCTCCTGGGCTGCTGCTGCTGCATCTCTAGCGTCCTCCATAAGCGGAATACATGCGGTGTGCTAGTAATGCGGGTCATAAACGGAGAACTGAGCTGACCATCTAATACCCTGAGGTGCAGTATGCTCCCAGGGCATCGCCACATACAGCGTAGTGAGTCCGCGAGGAACCAATATCCTCCTAGTGATCATCTCCTGCAGTCCAAGCGTCTTGGCAGCCGCCACCATAGTACATGCACTAAGATCAAGGTCCATGTAACTCACAATGTGAGTCATTATACCTCCACAACAGATGTCTCCCTTTGCCTTCGCCTTGATCTTGTGCAAATCCTTTGCTAGCATCACTCCAAAATCCGGAACTCCTCCGGTCACCATGCAGTAAAGACTCAGCAGCTCACCCTGTCTAATCTTCTGGGGCGTCTCAGTACGCGCCAGAAGAGTCTCGCTAAAAATCCGGTGAGCAAGTCTAAAGGCTAGGTGGAAAATAATCCGCTCCCTAGAGTGTCCAGGTCTCCACCTGTCAACATGCTCAACTACATGAGCTATCTGTCCCCAAAACTCTCGAGCTACAACTCGAGAAGGAAAATCAGCAACTGTGGGGGCTGGGAAGCCGAAGATGTCCCTCCAGTGGTCCATAGGAACTAGATAGTTCCGGTTCATCAACTGGTACTTACTGAGATTAGAGCTCCAGTCTACCTTGATGGCACGCTCAATAGGCAAATAAGTGACGGAGCTAACAAACTCCAAGGTCGGCTCAAGGTAGGCTGGAGCTCTAATCTCAGTAAACTGCTCCAACCCCACCATAGATATCATCCGCCTCAGATCATCATCCACGTAGAGGCAGTCGAATGCAGAAATGTCCAGAAACCGTGGTGCAACAACTAGAAGTGCCGCTATGCGGTCATAATCTACCTAGTGACGCTCATGGATCACCGGTATGGAGTGGCGTGAAGAAGAAGAAGGAGAGGATCTATCTCTCAAAACCAGCTGCTTGTCAGAACTCATCTTTTTTTTCTCTCTCACTGTCAGACCACCTCGGTTGCCCTGACAACTCTCAAGAACACCTCGGCCGAGGCACAGGCCGACTGGACCGAGGCGAAGTGCTGCTCGATCGTAACTCTCAGAAATCCAGTTCTTTTCCCCCAATATCACTACCAATGGTTCCTTTGGGGTACTTAATCCTTTTCCAGCACAATGCAGGGGCAACCAAAGCCGAAATTGATAAAAATAGTGAAGAAGGGAGATTTAGGGTTTTTTTCCGAATTACCCCAGATTTGGTCGATTTGGAGCTTTTTTGTTGCAGATTGTTGCTTGCAAACCGATCCTCTACCCTTTCCTTGCAGTTTGGAAGCGAGAATCGTCGAAAACGAGCGAAAATAAACGAACTAGGTGATTTGGGGCATTTCGGTCGAGAGGGTGAGAGACGGAGGAGAGAGAAATCTCAGCCCCCTTTTATACCCTTTTCTGGAACTGCTGTCACCTTGGTCGAGATGGTCTCGACTAGACCGAGGTGGTACGGACCGAGGTGGATCTTCAGTAACCCTAGTCGCCTCGGTTGCTCAAGAATCATCTCGGTCGAGGTGCTGTGACAGCAACCGAGATGTGTCTCAGTCAAACTCTGTCTTCTCAAATTCTCGAACTTCTGTCCTTCCAGTGTTGCTTATGGGTTGTATTCCTTCCTTAGATGTAACTTGTTGTCTGTCTAGGACGCCAAAAACAGAGCAAAGTAAAGCAAAGCAAAAGCAAATTATCTAAGCTAGACTAGAAAAAGGGAAAAGAAAGCAGTACTTGGGTTGCATCCCAAGAAGCGCTTGATTTAAGGTCGCTAGCTGGACCGTACGGCATCCCTAAACAAGGTATAATGGTGCAACCTCCTCAACCGGGACTTCCGGTTTGTATTTCTTAAGTCTATGACCATTGAGCTTGAAGCTTCCACTTGTTTCTCCCCAAATCTCAACTGCACCATAACGAAAAACATGTTTCACAATACAAGGTCCGGTCCATCTAGATTTCAACTTACATGGAAAGAGGCGGAGGCGGGTGTTGAAGAGTAGAACTAAGTCTCCTTCTTTTAGCACCTTAGGAATGATACGCTTGTCATGCCACTTCTTCGTCCTTTCTTTATAGATCTTGGCATTCTCATAAGCGTTCAACCGCAGCTCCTCCAGTTCATTGATATCCAATAGCCGCTTCTCACCGGCTTCCTTGATGTCGAAGTTCAACCATTTGATTGCCCAATATGCCTTGTGTTCTAACTCAACGGGCAAATGACAAGACTTTCCATATACCAAATTATAAGGGGTGGTACCAATGGGAGTCTTGAATGCAGTCCTGTAAGCCCAAAGAGCGTCGTCCAACTTCATGGACCGAGTTGCCGCCCCTGCACCTGCTTCAGCCGCCCCTGCACCTGCGTCAGCCGCCCCTGTGAAAAACACGACAGAGGGTTCGTTTTATCTCCCTATTTTTGAAAGTTTCTGATTCCTTTGCTAAATCAAATACCAGAATGGAGCCACAAAGGAAATACAAGATGTCCGAAGCTGAGAAGGAGAGGTATAGGATCGTACAGGACCGAGTTGTGTACGCAACTCGATCGGTTTTTGCACGTGCCTACATTGGAGAAGCTAGGCATGATGGAGAGCATGCAGTCCTTTCTGGCCAATGCTGGGCTCGGCGACTTCCTACAGAGGAGTGCTCCAACATATCCCGAGCTCAGCAAACAGTTCATCTCCACCTTCACCATGGAGAAGGAGGATCATGTGTGTATTGGACTCACCTTCAAGTTCAACAAGGTGAAACACACACTTAATTACCATCAGCTACAGGAGGCTTTCGGGGTGACTCTCAACCCCTCCGAGAACTGGTGGGATCCAGTCCCGACCCCGGACCTGTGTGATTTTTGGCAGGCAGCTATCGGGTCAGAGTTCCATGCAGAGGGTGAGTACTCCAACAAACTCACTCACCCTTTGCTTGAGGCTCCTCTCCAATATCCTCATGAGTGTCTTCTGTGGACACAAAGAGGAGAACAAGGTCGCCCTCAAGGACCTCCCACTACTCTACTCCTGCCTTCCGATGAGCGAGAAGGTGATGGATTGGCCGTCCCTCTTCCTTGCCGCTTTGAAGCGGATTAGGAGGAATGAGCCGAGGGACATTGTCGGAGGTGGGGTGATCTCCTTGATCGCCTCACAGGTGATGGACCTGTCCGAGCTAGAGGACGGGCTGGAGGCTCCCCTTTACACTGAGGGGATTCTTAGGAGGTGCAAGCTCCTCCGACGGGACGGGAAGAACCTATTTTGGATCTCCGTTGCAGATGGGAGCCACCTCACTTACCTCCCTTGGACTTTACCATTCGGGGATGAGCTCTCCGAGCTCTACATTCCGGCGGATCCCTTCGTACCGAGGAGGCCGCTAGTGGCTATTGTAGAGAGGCATGCTGCGAGCTCTAGCCGGGCTCATCAGGAGGAGCACATGCCCATCCTCGACGACGAGGAGATGCCCACTGCGACACTAGAGGAGGATCCGGCCCTTGCGAGCCTTCAGGCTCAGATGGCGGCTATGACCACCCAGCACCGGACATGGCAATCCGACTACCAAAGGACTATGCTGGAGCAGCAGCAGAGCTGGAAGACGAGCTTTGCCGCCTCCATGACCTCCCACTTTGACTAGAGGTAGGAGGCTTGGCAGGCGGCCCAACAACAGTTGGCTTGGCAAGCTAGATTTGAGACCTCTTTTGACCGTCGGATGGAGGCCTAGCAGGACCGCATCGATGACATTTACCGCCGGAAGGAGCACTTCTTCAGCGACCTTCCATACCCACCGGAGGAGGGTCCGGATGGTCCAGCTGGACTGTTCGCTCCAAATGGTGAGTGCAAGCTTTAAATTTATAATCCAAGAAGTATGCTTAAAACAAGGATGCGAACCCGTAGTGTACGGATCAATTATAGTAAAAGCAAGAATTCCGGGGTGTCGATCTCAGGGACTTAGGTGAAACAAAGCAAGTATAGGTTGTCAATGCAACTAATAACCACAAAAGCGATTAAAGCAATCAAAAGATGATAATAAGGTCAATTAAAGGAAATATGCAAATTCTAGGGATTAAAGCATCCAATTGTGGTTCCAACTCAAGATCTCAAGATAAGCGGACAAAGCTGAGGTTTTTCAAAGGGAAGGTGTTACTAAAGTGGAATAGATCACCGGGTAAGTCTCACTACTCACAATCCCAAGCCAAAGAACCTATTACCGGGTAAGTCTTAGGCTAACTCACAAAGGTGGAATGAAGGCACACTCAAACCCCAATAAAGGATAAACCTTTATTACCTACACTCATGATCTTGGGTAAACAAACAAAGAAATTACCGGGTAAGTCTCATCCTAAGCTTGCATTGAACCAGGAAAGGTGTAATAAGAATAGGATTTGGCAAACTCTAACACTTAACTCTCAGTTTCGGATCAGAAAGGTCACCTCGGTCAGTCAAGTTCCACCCCGGCCGAGATGTTCATCGACTGAACGAGATGTTCTAGGGTTAAGGATAAAGACTCGAGCTTTCAGGGTCCTACTAGGATTTATGATTATTCTATCATTGTTTTTCCCACAACCTTCAGCCAATCACCCTAGAATCGCACAAAGAAATTAGCCACTCATCATCATGAAAGCAATAATCAAATATATGGGAAGAGAATGAATATTTGAACACAAAAACCTTAAGAACAAGGCTTCAATAACTGAATCAAATATCAAACAAATCAGCGTTCTTTGGATCACAAATCCAACAAGACAATCAAACAAAGGAAATCTAAGAAAGTCTTACAAATCCCCTTAAAAAGCTATAACAAGCTATCAACTTCCTTCCTTCAATCTTCAAACTTCCTTCCAAGCTCCAGAAAATCCCTTAATTGCTGGATGCTCTCAGCCTCTAAGCATGGTTGAACTTGTGGAAAATCCAACCCTTTGTGAAGAAGATCAAGCGTTTTTGCCTTCACCGCCCCTACGGAGCTGAAGGCCGCCCCTGCGGTTTAACGACAAAAGCTTTACTCCGGTTGTTTACACCACCTTTATGGCATTAAAGGTGGCTGTTTTGGGCCGGCCATTTACTCCTATTTTAGTATCTTTTGTAGTATAAATAGTACTTGATTGATTGCTAGAATCATCCAACTTATCGCCCATCATTTTCCACTTTGAATCCAATTTTCTCATCATTTCCATTGTAATGAGTTGCTAACTCCCTTGCTACATTGGGTTGGTTTGAAGCTGCATTGTTACCTTGGTTGTAAGTTTTCTTTAATATAAGTTTTCATTCAGTAATGCTTTGTGTTTCCTTGATCTCCATTGTCTAATTGCATGTTTTACTATTACTTGAGATTGATCACCTTAGGTTCTAAAGTGCATGCAAAGAACTAGGATTAATAGGTTCCGTGTTCGGGTCTTTAATCTAGTAGTAAACTTTAAGTAATAACGGGTTGTAATTACTTAGAGAAAAGGAACACAAATATAAAGATAAGGTTAACGGTTTTAATCTATTCTTTATATCCCTTAGTCTTTATTTAAAAGCTAACTTGTTAATTGTTCTTGTAGGTTTACGGAACACTAACCTGTTAAGTTGTGTTGATGCCGGTTAGCTCACCACATATATATGATCTAGGCGGGAGATTACTTGAAAACTTGTAAAAGGAACTCACCAAAGTATCAATTGCATGCTAAGAATCAACCTAGTGTAGATTCATCTATTATTGTCTTACTTGTTACGTTATTCGTTTTCATAAGTTTTTGTGTGCATCAATTCAACCAAAACCCCCCTTTTTTGTTACTCGATTCTATAATCAATAATTACATATAATAAACACCTTAACTCTCTTAGGTTCGACCCTTACTTAACCACTATACTTATTTTAGTGCTAAGTCGGGATTATATTTTTGATAGGGTATAGACGACCATAGAAATACCTCTAGTCACCGTTCAATCATGTCATTGAGGGTAAACTAGAGCCTCGAGCAAATAAATAAGTGTTTGTAGGCTATGTAGATGGTGTCAAGGAATATAAAGTTTGATCTGCATTCGTGAAAAGAGCTACTTTGAGTAGAAGTGTCATCTTTATGGAGTGTTATGCTTAACTCGATAGTGAAGGCCAATGGAATCAGGGAGAGTAGCAGTGTTGATAACGGTGGAGATTTAGGTTCTTCCTCAAGAAGAAGAGGAACATACACAACAAGAAGTTGAGCTACCCAAATTTGTAACATCAAAAAATCAACCATTAGAAGTTATTCATTAGAGCTTAGTTGAGGATCGTTCAAGAAGAGTTGAAGTAAGACCTCCACAAAGGTACGATTTTGAGGATACGGTTGGTTATGCTCTATAGGTTGTTGAAAAGGTGGATACTCATGAACCATCCACCTATAGAGAAGCTATATTTTGGTCTGAAGCTTCATAGTGGTTTGTAACAATGGGAGATGAGATGAATGATTTGTGAGCAGCTCGAAAAATTCTAGGAATGGAGATTATGAGAGATAGGGGTCATAAAAAAAGCTTTTATTATCACATAAAGTCTACATTGAAAATGTGTTATCAAGGTTTGGAATGTCATCGGTTAAGCCTATTAATACACCTAGTGCTGATAACATTCATCCTACCACTCTATTTTCACCTCAGTCGCATGAGGAGAAGGAGTATATGTCAAGTATATGTCACATGTCCCTTATGCTAATTTAGTATGGAGATTGGTGTATGTTATGGTCTGCTAATCATGGAAGTTTTACCCGAACAGCCGGATGAGGAGAAGTAGCATGGTATAGGTATACTTTGTCAAGACATTTGTCTTGTTTCAACTAATGAGTATCATATGGTGTTTAGTATCTACTCATTAGTTAATAAGCTTTTCTACAACTTATGATTATATTAAACTATACAAGCATCACATGGTGTTTGCTATTTTTTTGCACAATTCAACATAGTCATAGTTTGGACATTTAAATGACAAGTGTACTAGCCATGCTTTTGCCCCTAGCTAGTAACACTCAAGCAATATAGACACCAAACATTGCACAATCATCTTGGAATTACTTATAGGTCTCATCTAAGATGATTAACTCATAAAATACTCATCCATGCTTGAAAATATGCAATGTGCAAAGGGAGCAATCTAGATTATGACTAATTTATGTAGCATCCGACATTCAAAATAGGATTTTGAATGGATGAATATTAATATGAATTCAATAAACCTTATATACTACTAGACATGCATTTGTATCTACATAAACTTATAAACACAACATAGAGCATGATCTTCCTAGCATGATTTGGAGTTTTTACCCCAAATCCTAGCAAGGTGACTACTCACGCATGAACGAAAATTCATAAACACAAATAATAGAAATGGATAGCATGGTCACAAACTAGACTAAAAATAAGGAGTATAGAAAGAAGAAAGGAATGAATCGGACATACCAGTCAAAAGATATGGCCGAAACAACGTCCAAACAAGACTTAGAGAAGATAATTATAAAGAACTTCAAGAGCACTTTCACTAGTTGAAGGCCAACCGGACAAATGCTTATAAGATAGAATTTAGAGAATTTGATGCAGGAGCATCTCAAGGATCACTCATGGACGTAGGGCCACACCCAGGATCACCCATGGATACAAGAGCACATCCAAGATCATCTATAGATGCAAGAGCATGTCCGGGATCACCCATGGATACAGGAGCAAGTCCAGAACCTCCTACCAAGAGAAGGAAGATAGAGGCAAGGAAAGGAAATCAGATGCAGTTATGGAATCCAAGGCCCAGGAGAGAAAGGAGGAACGGAACATCCCCAAGAAGAAGAAATGGTTGAAACCTTTCCAAGCTAGAAGATCAAGAATTCATGAGAACATGATCAATCATGTTCAAAGGATTCCAAAGAGGAGAAGATTAATGGGACCCACAAGGATCCATCTTCCAAAACAACCATACTTTGATAAAAACTCATGCCATCTCGGACCCACCTCTATATCGTGGAGGCCGAATAACCATGCCATCACTTTCAAACCCCCACTCATACGTTAAGGGACGTCATGTAAACTTTCCCTTGATCCATGCAAGCCATGTATACATAGAGGAGAGCTACATTGAGAGCCATGTAATCCATGTCATATCTGTATGGGATCGGATCATTCTTGCTACACCCATACAAGCTATCCATGTCAGCTCACCGCATAGAGCCCACAGCCTCGAGATATACTCTTTCCGGGCCCACCCATCAGAATCCATGACTCATCTCCGAATGAGTGGACCAGCTATGCAAGTCTTCCTGATCATCAATGCCATCATGAACCATGGTCCATGAAGTCCATTTCAGACCCCTCTCTTACGTGTAGGAGGCGCACCAAGGGAGGCTAAAGTTGAGCCTTCTTTTTTTATAATTTTATCCCATAAAGACATGTTTAAATATGGGTTATTTCTGGGAGCTTTTAATTATATTTTCAGCCCAAGTTATTTTATTTTTTTTACAAATAAGTTAAGTCTTCTAATAGGGAAGCTTAATGATAGATTTGAAAATCGTATCTTTAGAGATACTTGACGCTCAATTCCTAGAAGATCTAGGGTCCGTTTGGGGATCCCTAGTTTATTAGGGTATTAAGTTGAAATTGAAGTTGAATATGAGGATGAAGTTGAAAAACGAGGATAAAGATTAAGGAGATGAAATAAAATAAAAGTTGTTGGTGTTTGGTAGGAAGGGTATTATTATGGGTATGAAGGAAATTATTATGGATAAAATTACCAAAATGGGTATGAGACATTTTTTTTATTTGGCACGTGAGGCTCACGTGATAGCAATGAACCTTTTCTATCTTCGATTCTTCGTCAATCTGAAGTAGGCAAAGCTGGAGTTTGTTCCTTCGTTCTTCGTCAAGGCTGGAGGTGGGCGTTCGCACGCCTTCTCCGTCGCTCAACATACAGGTAACCTCTATCTTCGATTCCACAATTCGAAGCCCTAATTTGGGTAGAAGGAGATTGCGACCTTACGACGACACTGTTGTCTTCTTTTGTTGGCAGCAATAGCGTATTTTTTTTTATCATGCTTCAAACATGAAAGAGCTGCCCCAAATCGCCATTCGTGTCTGGTTAGCACTTTTAACCTTAATGCTCCATGCTTCTTTCTTGTTAATTGTACCACATGTTGTAATCAATTTCACATTTGATTGTTTGGTGAGTTCTTGTTCTAGATTTAGGGTTTCCGTTGTAATAGTTGTTGTTCTATGGTTATTTTTGGTTAATTCCTTATTTGTGTAAGCTTCTTGAGATGAGTATTATCATCTCACTGGTTGTGCTTGTGGTCAATTTTTGGTTAATTCCTGATTTGTAATAGTTGTATGTATATTGATCACTGTTAAGCATCAGTTCCTAAATTCTGCATATATTAGAGAGAATATATTGTATGCTCTTTGTCTATAAGTTGTAGAGTTGTTGCTTATTACAAGTGTTTACTTCAGTTCAACTTTTACTTGGTCGATGGCATCGAAAACAACAGTTTCGAAAAAACAGAAACAATTCTGTTGGACCCATGATGTAACACTCCTATTCCTAAACATGTCGTCAATTCCAACTAAAGATGGAAAAGATCAACCTTTTGTGTGGGATGATATTGTCAAAGAAATGGCGGACAAAAGTGGTCAACCTTGTGAGCTAAATTGTCTTAAAAACAAATTCAATCATATGAAAAGGATTTTGGGTGTTTGGAAAAGTTTACGGAACGGGGAAACCGGACTAGGATGGGATCCGGTAAATGGACGAATCATGGCTGACAATGCGTGGTGAGAAAAAAAGTTGAAGGTGAGTACATGTATATATTTTTTCATCATAAGATTATCTTTTAAAATTATGTTCTCTAATAAGACCTTTTTTGTAGGAAGATCCAAGGTACAAGACTTTTCGTAATAAAGGGATACCGGCTGACATTAGTGACTTATGAGATGAAATATTTAACAACACCGTCGCCACTAGGAAGCATTGTGTGGTTCCTGGTGTGACACTGGACATTCATATCGAAGTGGTAGAAGATGTACAAGATGTTCATGAGGACGTTGAAGGTTTGAGAACCGAAGAACCATACACAAATATGACGGACCTCAACCTCGATGTTTTTTATGAAGAGTTCCTTAATGATGTGTATCTGAAAGTAACACAAACACAAGCACAGTAGTCAAGGCAAGACAATTCTCAACAAGCAAAGTCAAAGGTTGGTAAGACGACAAAGTTCAAGAAAAAGGCATCAAAAGGATCCCCTATTCAACCAGAGTCTTGAAGTGATTGGAAAAACTAGTGAGAAGATGTTGACCTTGTTGGAGAGAGATATTGATAGTTCAACTCCTGGTGCAAAAGGCGTCACCTTTGTTGAGAGTTTGGAGTTTCTTGCAGGGTTGGTAGTTGAAGGTCATCTTGTTCAAGTTTCACCTTTATGGTGCTTGGCAGCGCATCTGCTAAGGGTAGAGGAAACCCGAAATTGTTTCATGGACTTACCCCTTGGCCTTGAGGGAAGACTATCATGGCTGAAATTGCGCTTTGCAAAAGAGACTAAGTGATGGAGAATTTCTAATTTCTAGTTTTAATGCTTCTACTATTTTTATGAATATGTGGCATTAGAAACTGAATCACTATAAAATTTTCCCTAATGTGTTTTTTTAGTGTTTTAGTGTTTAGGTTCCTAATAACCTCTTCTGTAATGCTTCTATGGTTTCGAAATTATTTGTACTGAGTTTCAAAACTTTTCAATGCATGAGTTGTGTAATACTTCTGTTGTTCACTTTCAAAACTTTTCAGTTCATGAGTTGTGTAATACTTATGTTATTCACTTTTTGTTTCTGATTTTCACTTTACTATGGCACCACGTTCAATTAGTAAGTGACAAAAGGCTTTAATGATGAATCAAATGTGGCTCCAAAACAGTCTTGCTAAGTTAGGTAGCCACTACAACAAGCACATCCACAAGGTTCCTTGTTTTACTTCTAAACTTACATGAGCCATGTGGATGGAACAATTACTTACCTTAGAATCTAATGTGCATTGTAAAAATCCTCTTCGTATGGAGAAACACGTTCTACTTAGATTATGTGTTGAGTTGAGTGAAACTCATGGATTACAACTGTCTGCACATATGTTTGTCCTAGAGAAGGTGGGAATTTTTTGTATACACTGGTTGTGGGTGTCTCAAATCGTGGTGCTAGCGAGAGGTTTCAAAGATTAGGAGACACCATAAGTCGAACTATCCATGAGGTGTTAGAGGCAATAATTGGACGATCATGAAACTTCCAAGGACTTGCTAGCGAGTTACTAAAACCTCATGATCCTGAATTTCGAGCCATCCTGGAGAAAATATTGAAGGATAATAGATATAAGTTTTTTAAGGTACTTTTATTACAATTTTCTGGTGAGTTTTTTTGTATTGAATAAGATTATCTTTTAAAGTCATTACATAAAAATATGAAATAATTCAGGGTGCCATTGGATGCATTGACGGAACTCACATCAATGCCACGATACCTTCTAAAGAACAAATGTCGTACAAAGGCCGTAAGGGCGGAACTACCTTCAATGTTATGGCCGTTTGTGACTTCGACATGTACTTTACTTTCTTGTCACCCGGTTGGGAAGGAAGTGCGCATGATGCTAAGGTGTTCAATCATGTTTTAAGTACAAGGGCCCTAAATTTTCCCCATCCTCCATTAGGTAGTGATATACATTGATGATGATTAAGTAGACTACAGATTTTCACTTTTGCCATGAAATTTTATATAATTCAATCCTTATTGTCATCCAGACACTACTATTTGGTCGACATAGGATACCCTGACAGACAAGGGTACTTAGTTCTATACTCAAAGGTACGATACCACCAAGTTCAATTTCAAATGGAAACCCCTAGAAATGCAAAAGAGGGTTTCAACCGATTACATTCCTCTACACGTAGTGATATAGAGCGAGCATTCGGTATATGTATGGGGAGATGGAGAATAATGAAGCAACTGCCCATTTACACAATTGACACGCAAGTTGACATAATTATTGCATGTTTTGCTCTGCATAACTTCATACTTAAGCACAAACGGAAAGATGATTACTTTGATGAGGACACGTTGAGTGAAACTAACATGCCACAATTCGGAGACGATGTAGAGGAAGATCAAGGGGGGAAGAACTACCAGGTGGAATGCGTGAAACACGGGACGTAATTGCTGTTCAGATATGGAATGACAAAAGGTTGAACCGTCTTTGATGTATGAATATGTGACCTTACCTTTTGTAGATTATTTTGCTAATCAGCTGAACATTTTGGTTCACCTTTATTTGTGTATATATTACAACTGATATTTTTTGTAAACTTTCAACCGTCTATGATGTATGAATATCTTCATGTGTTTATTGTTAATGCTTTGTGATTCTGCTTTGGTTTATAATGCCTTCTAATTTTACCCATAATGCTTTGTGATTTAGCTGATATTTGTGTTCATTTATCGAGTGGAGGCCCTGGCCAGGTAATATCGTTATATTTTGTCAATTGTTACTCTTTTGTGTGCATATGATCAATTGAGATGACGCGAAAGAAAAAGATGACTGCGAATTGCTAAATAAATGTGCATGATTTATCTATGTGCATGTATTTATGGTGGCTAATATTCCTGATATCTATATGCATTAGATAAATCCATCAAATTTTAATGAGATGGCATGGGAAGGACTAGTTGGAGCTATCCACACTACAAGAGTTAACACACAACAAATTCTTGAATCCGAGCACTTAATCAAGGCCCTTCTTGAGCAAAAAGATGGTGTAGCTTGAAGAATATTGACCAAGGCTGGGCTAGATAATTCATCAGTACTCCAAGCTATAGTTGATTTTATATTTAAGCAAGGCAAGTTTAAGAAAGAAATGAAGGATGAGTTCATATCAGTGGAGCATCTACTTCTAGAAAAAGTGAAAAAGAATTTGTCATCATCAGCAAGTGAGAGGAACTGTGTAGAGGAGCTGCAATTGATAGGAATTGCAAGGCAAGCTATAGATGATTTTACCTTCTTTATTGTCAAGCAACAATGATATACATTGATAGGAACTGCAAGTGAGAAGAACTGTGTAGAGGAACTACAATTTTACCTGGTTCTATATAAGAATATGTCATCATCAGCATACCAGAGTTTAATTACAAAAGAAAAAGAAAACCAGAAGACAAAAATATTAGAAAGAAGGTGCTTCAAATAAACTCAGTGTACAATATACAACAGTTCCTCTACATAGTTTTTTCTAATATTTATAGGGACATAAATATTAGAAAGAAGAGCAGAATACAAGAATAATCAAGAATTCAAAACCAACAGTCTAAAGTAGCCAGAGGTCTACAAACAGTTCTAGAAAAGGGAATGTTGTTTCAACAAAATTAATGCCTTTCTCTTCTTTTACGGTAAAGAAGATATTGGGCATTGATTCAGTGTGCAATATACAACAGAGTGACAACAAATTCATCAACATAACATTGCATTAAAACTGTGTCCCTTTTTTTCCAACTACAGAACAACATACATTTCATTGTACTAGAGATGTCACATGTTTTAACCACTTAAACACAAATGGGGTGGCATGCAAGCACATCCAATATCAAAAATACATTGACTATTTGTAACACATTTTTAGTAGCCAATCTTATGGGCAATAAATACAACAAACCAAACAGCCATCCCAAATATGCAAATCATTAAGTAGCTTGACGTCTTGACGTCTTGACTTGCCTCCAAACGAGCTTGTTCAAGCCTGAGTGACAGTTGAATATTTGATGATGCCAATTCTAAGACATGGTCATAGACTTGCAAGTTTGCATTCTCCACATTTTCCATGTTGTGATTGGTGATGTCAATCTCATCTCGCAATGCTTGATTGTCGGCCCTAAGACGGCGAGCAACCTCTTGAATTCGTGAAACGATAGGAGAGGTTGTAGGTGCGTCAATGAGCTCATCATCCAAGTCAAGCTGGAGAATCTTTAGCCAATCAAACAACTATATATGATTAGAGGAATAATGCACATTTAGGGAAAAAAATATGCACCAAAGCTCAGTGTAGTACCACAAGGCCTGGATCAGGCGACGGCGGGTCATCAGATACATCGGGGTCAAATTCATATGGAAAAGAGGCATCAGACGGCCAGGAGAAGTGACTTCCAAATCCAAAGGACATCGTGCTAGGAACTGCAAGGACAAACAAAGAAAGAAAAAAATAAACACGAACAAGCATAAGCATAACTAGCACAAGAGCCATGTATATCTGACTGTCTGTGGTGATGGTCAAGCAAGCACATTTGAAACCATAAATAAAATGTCAAGACTGTGCTCATTGTCAAGCAAGCATAAGCATATTTGTCAAGTCCGTGGTGATGGTCAAGCAAGTAGATTTGAAACCATAAATAAAATGTCACTGTCAAGCAAGCATAAGCATAAAAAAAATGTCAAGTTTGTGGTGATAGTCAAATGTGCTTAAGCACAACTAACCCAAGGGCCACACTTTTGTCTGACTGTCAACCAAGCAGAATTAAAACCATAAGAAGTAGCATAACGGGCAAGCATAGCACATTTGAAACCCATGTATATCTCACTGTCAAGCAAAAAAAATGTCAAGTTTGTGGTGATGGTCAAGCAAGCACATTTGAAACCATAAATAAAATGTCAAGTATGTGCTCACTGTCAAGCAAGCATAAGCACATTTGTCAAGTCTGTGGTGATGGTCAAGCAAGCACATTTGAAACCATAAATAAAATGTCACTATCAAGCAAGCATAAGCATAAAAAAAATGTCAAGTCTGTGGTGATGGTCAAATGTGCTTAAGCACAACTAGCACAAGGGCCACAGTTTTATGTGATTGTCAACCAAGCACATTAGAAATCATCACAAGCTGTGATGGTAAAAAAATATCAAGCAAGCATAAGCACAAGTAGCACAAGGGGCAAGGACAAGTGATTGTCAAGCAAGCATAACTGCATAAGCATCACAATAAGACCAACAAAAGCTCACTGTCATGCAATCATAAACAGCACAACACAAGCAAGCATCACAAGTTTAGGTTGGAAAATAATGAATTAATTGTCAAGCAAGCAGAAGAAGGCCAACAAAAGCTATTGTCATGCAATCATAAACAACACAACACAAGCAAACATTACAAGTTTAGGTTGGAAAATAATGAAGCAATTGTCAAGCAAGCAGAAGAAGGCCAACAAAAGCTACTGTCATGCAATCATAACTAGCACAACACAAGCAAGTATCACAAGTTTATGGGAAATGAACTTCACACTACTGTCAAGCATCACAACAAGGGCACTGAATACAAATTGGATCAACATATTATAGAGGGGAATAAACTTAGCACTACTGTGAAGCATCATAACTAGTGGGTTGTTGAAGAACACATCCCATAACCATGGCAACCTAAGAAAAATCAGTTGACAAAACCCTAGAAATTCAAATATCTAAAATTTATAGAGGGGATGAGGAACAAAACAATTTTTCAAGAGACAAAGGGTCTTTTGGGTTGTTGAAGAACATTGTTACGTGAGTTAGGGTTAGGGTTCCGTTCAGCTCCAAATTATTTAGCTACAACGGAGATGGCAAGAGATGAGACAATAATCTTTGAGGGAAGAGAAGAAGAAGACATTTACCTCATAGACCGATCGATGAGCGAAGAAGAAGTAGCAAAGAGAAGAAGAAGTAGAGAAGAAGAAGAAGACATTTACCTCAAAGACCGATCGATGAGCCCTTCTCTTCTGAAGAACAGTGGGTTGAAATTTCAGGGTAGAAATGTGAAAGAATATCTTCCACCTTGATTAGCCGGCTTCCATCGGTCGAAGGTTTCCCCAAATTTTCAATCAGCTTCAACCAGTTCATCTTCAACTTCAACTCCCGTTTGAAGCGTCACCGAACAAGATAAAGCAGATTGAGAAAATCAACTTCAACTTCAACCCTTGTTTACTTGCATCCGAACGGACCCCTAATCTTTCTAGAAGATGAATCTTATTTTATTATTTTCTTAGATTTAGATCCTATCTTATTCTAAATAAGATACGAGTCTATGGGCTAGATTAGAAGGTCCATTCGGCTGACCCATAGAGCCCATATAGCCAACCTAACACCTTATAAATAGGGAGGTCGTGCCTCTTATTTTATGATCTTGAAAAATATGTATTTTGTTAAACACATTGTGTTAACTTTGCGGTGTCTACTGTCGTCTCCACATTTGGAGAGCAACCCGAGTAAGAGAGGTCTTGATCGCAACTCGCTTGGACTTGTTTGAGTGTGTTCTACTTGTCACGGCATAGTAGGGTGCTTCAACTTTCCATAAGCAATCCTCCAGGTGCTCTAGGTTTCTTGTAGAACGCCTATTGTGTTTGGTTGTAGCGGAAGGGTTCTATAGAACTTTGCTAGTTGTGTATTTGGATGATCCTTCCGATTGTGTTCATTTGTGCTTTCAGGTCGTTGGTTAGGGTTCGACCTTGATCTATCAATCTATCGATCCATACCACCATCAGATCACCTTCTTTCCATATCTCTTTTTCTTTGCCGCATTTCTATAGTCTTTTAAGTGTTGAAAGATCAAGACAAATTACCCACGGGCGAGTAGCCCGTATCAGAACTGTTTATGCCTATAATTTTATCAATTATAATCAGTCTTTCCCTCAATTTATAGCCTCAAATTTGTGGTCCTCTTTTCTATAATCATCCAAAGAAAGTCACACAACTAGCATGGAATTAGTTACAAAACTAGTCCACACCGGGTAAGCCTGTAACACCCCAAATTCTGAGAACTCGGGGAGCTACTGGTTAGGACCTCACAATGGGTCCCGACCTTAGTTTGACTACAATTTTACTAGGATCTTACAACAAGGCACAAAAGTATTTAAAACATTCGAAAACCTTAAACAATATATACATGAAGAATATGTATCAGCCGTACAAAGCAAAGGTAATAAAACGACGCATATGAAGAATAGAAGACATCCCCGTCCCCAACTAAATGAGTACGTGGACCCAGCTGACCATTCCCTCCGGATCTCTCTACAATTGTCTTAGCCTGCAAGGCATCCACAAGCGGTATAAAACCATTAGCTAACATTCTATGCATAAGTATAAAGGTAAAAGCACAAACACACACATACACAATCAACATGCAACACTGAATCCTTTTATTATCTTTAATTAGGTGATATGTTATTACTAATGATACTTATTTTGTGACACGAGGGATTCCCAAACCTCGCCCATGTCCCCGTTTACCAACACGGAATGGTACTAATGCATTTGACCGTCTACCTGACTAGGCTGGTCGCATGGAACCTCCTAGACTCTCGCAAGAGCTAGGCAGATGATGTCACGACCCGTTATCATACACTTGGGTCAATTACATAATATAATAAAGTCGGCCTAATCCGGTTTCGTTATTTATCATAACTAACAAACATCACTCATACACATTACACTCATACAAGAAGCCAGCTAAGTAAGTCCGTGGACTTACCTGAATCAGATCTCGACTCTCTTAATCACAACTCAATATGTAACTGTATAACTCGGTTGCCTGTCAAAGGAGGCAAGTGTGTCAACACACTTTCTAGGTAATTAGAAGTCTAAGACTTCTAAGGTAGTAGATCCTATTAGAACAGAATTTAATACAGTACCAATTTATGGTAAAATGACTATTTTACCCTTGGTCCCGAAACTTCGAAAAATTCCATAATTCATACCAAAAAAAAGAAAAAGTTGCCGGCACAAAAACTCAGCTAGGTCACGACACTGTTCGTTCATACCAAAAAAAAAAGAAAA
Source organism: Fagopyrum esculentum (assembly GCA_033239045.1). Classification (NCBI taxonomy): domain Eukaryota; kingdom Viridiplantae; phylum Streptophyta; class Magnoliopsida; order Caryophyllales; family Polygonaceae; genus Fagopyrum; species Fagopyrum esculentum. The sequence continues at coordinate 35,688,927 of BSUD01000006.1, forward strand.
AAAAGAGAGAACTCGATATACAAGAGAAAACGAGGGCGATATGAGAGAACTGCGAACGAGAGAAGAAGAGAGGGATTGAGAGAAAATATTGTGAATGAGGGAAGAACACTCGTTCGAGAAAGAGAGAAAGGTAGTCACGAAGGACTACGAGATTGAACGTAAAGAGACTTTCACCAAGATCTCAAGGATCTTTTCTCTTCTTTCGTTTTGTGTATACTCGTTCTGTATTCATTTTATATTTGATCTATATCATTGATTCACACTGGGTCTCTCATGAGGCTAATAACGTGTTCAATTTTTCTGGAACGGGATCAATCTAGATCCGTTCTTGTTTATTTTTGAAATCGGATAAACTAGCATAAATTTGACCTAAATCTCACATTTGCTTATAATCGAAATAAAAATTTGGTATATGAGTGTTGTTACGATTAATGTGTTGTATCTATTTTCTACTTTCAATGTGTGCGAAAAACTAATATTTCTTGTGTTTTTTGCTTCCGTTGCATATGCTCTACCTTGCTATTTTTTTAATCATTTTGTGTGTTTGGAAGATCTGATAACTACAAGTTTTGATTTCTGGAATTATTTTTGTGTACTATTGAAGTTTATACCATTGTTGCATTTTTTTTGACGTTCTCGTTTATTGTTAGATTGCTTTTAGTTCTTGTTGCTTGTGTTTCTATATAAACTGTTATAGATTTGTTTTATCAAATTCTTTATTTTTCATTAAACTGTTTGATAAAAATTGATATGTTGTAAGTTGTTTGAAGGCATAAAACAACAATCTGATCAAGCCATTTGATGGTTCAACAGACTTTGCCATGTTGCAAGTTAAAACGAAAGTTGTGTTGATCAAAGAAAAGTGTTGGAAAACTGTGAAAGGGGAGTTCTCGAAAACACTTAAGGAGGATGATAAAAGGAGCTAGATGAACAAGCATATTCAGAAATAATAATTCGGCTTTTTGTCGAGGTAGCTCGTCAGGTTGTAAGTATTACTAACTCTAAACTGTGATGGAAAGGTTTAGAACAATTGTATCTTATAAAATCCATGCCAAGTCGTATTTATTTTCTATGTCGTTGGTTTACTTTTAGATGGATGCTTTTTTTTCATTACATGCTAATCTTGATAAATTTCTAAAAATGACTCAAGCCTTTGAAAGATGTGGTAAATTCTCATCAAGTTGTCATTCTTTTGAATTCTTTACCTGTTGAATTTGATGGATTTAAAGATGTCATTTAATTTGGAAGAGATGAATTGTCTCATATATAAATCACAAAATATGTGATTGAGAAGAATGAGATCCTTAAATTGTTTAAGCATGCTAGATGTGAGAATTATGTTGACGATAAAGTTGATTCGATTATGCATATTGAGGAGAATCTAAATTTGAGAAAAATAATAAAAAGAAAAGGCAATCTGATGGGAATAATAAGAAGTACTTTTATTGGGATAAGATTGTACATTTCATAAGAGATTGTAAGAAAAAGAAAGTTGATAATATGCATAAAAATGAGCATGAAGTTTTTGTTATTTTGGAATCTAGAATGAATTACCCTACTGAGTTGTATGCTTGATTCAACATGTGATTCTAGTACTTAGATTATGGATTTTGGATGCTCTTTGCATGTTACACCTCATATACTTCTGAGTATTTTAATGAGTTTGATGGTAGTAGTGTCATGCTAGGTGATCATACATGTTTGGATGTTAGAGGTATTGAAAATGTACTTTTTAAAAATGCATGATGGGAGGGTAAGAGTTCTTCAAAAGATTAGGCGGGTGCCTCATCTTAGAAGAAGCAAAATTCTAGAATTAGATCACACCATGGTATAAGAGATGTCATTAAAAATGGCAAAACTCTTATACATAGCATTAAGAAAAGTGGCTTGTACCAAGTACTAGTTTCACCTTTTCTTGATGTTTCAAGGTTGGTGGTGACTAATAACAATACAAAATAATCTAAAACTGATATAAATGGTGAACTAACTATTTTAGTTGAGATTCCAACACAAGATAGCAAAAGACAACATCAAAACAGCATAGAAAATGTTGTTGCAAAGCTTAGAAACTTTGCAAAAATGGTGAAAAACAGCTCAGTTGAAGGGAAAATTGTGGAAAGATTGAATGACAGCAATCAAAGCCCGTGCCAACAAAAATTTGAGCCATAAAAAGGCTCACCAAACCAGTCAAGTATGGCTGAAAATGAAGAAAGAATTTATGCAACATTGGAAGGACATATAGGCATTAAAAAATAAGCTAAATACTCACTAATTAAAGGTCTTAACTCTAAGTCAAGTGATATGCTTATATGTTGTAACATGACACATGACATTGATGATTACATTCTGCTGAAACATGTGCAGAATTGAATGATACTATTGAGATGTGTAGTAATATTAATTCTCCTATGTGATATGAATGTGAAATCTATCATTATAAATAATGACTTGGATGAGAAACTTATGTGTGGTAATTGGGTTGAGTATGTTGAGCCTAAAAGATAAAAAGGCAATGTCTTTATGTGGTTTGCTTAAGAGATTAGCACCAATGGGGCACTTTAACCGCAATCTGTGGAAAGATTGCGGTTTGTTAACCGCAATCTGCTCAGCCCTAAGTAAAGCTAGTGGCATGTAAGCATGTCCATGGGTCAAGGGTCCGGGAAGGGTGACCCGGACCCGTATAAATGGCCGACCCGCCAGGTCACGGGTCAGACCCGGCGGGTCGGCGGGTCGGCCACCTCATCTTTAAAAAAAAATAATAATAATAATTGAAATAAACTTAAAAAAAAGAAAATAAAGAGAGAAGAAAAATTGGACTTAAATTTAAAAAAGAAGAAAATAAAGAGAGGACTTAAACTTAAAAAAATTGGACTTAAACTTAAAAA
>BSUD01000006.1:35692049-35789574 GCA_033239045.1 Fagopyrum esculentum
AAAAAGAAAAGAATTGGGCTTGAACCGGAATCCCGGTTGCCTACGTATCCTCTCGGGGAGGAGGAATCAAAGTTCACATAGTTCTTTTACCTTTGTTTATATCCCCGATTGGCCCTTACCTTAGTCGTCGGACTCTCTCGCCGATACATCCGATGGCGTTTGGTGTCGCTCGTCGTCATTTTCGACGCCTTCCTCCGGCGAGAGGTTTTTTTTGTGTTTGCATTTCCGCTTTCCTCCAATCGGCTAGGAGGACTTGTGCCTCCAACGTCTCGGGTAACATGTTTGATCTCGTCGGATCGAGCACCTTTCCACTCCGGCTAAAGGTTTGCTCAACCGCTACCGTTGAGGCGGGAACGGCGAGAATTTGTGCCGCGATCCTTGAGAGGGTAGGGAACCTCATTCTCTCTGGTCGGCTCCACCATTCTAATATGTTGAAATCCTCTTATTCTTCATCATTGGCAAACTCAAAAGAAATTGTTAGATATTCGTCGAGTTCCAAATGGGAACTCGACGTGGTTTTTGCCCTTTTCGGGCCAAACAAATGTCTAGTAATTGATTTAAATTTAGATGAATTTGAAGATGAAGGACGAGGAGGGGGTTGAGAAGATTGACCTTGATCGGATACACGATATTGAACCAATAATTCATCAAATAATTTTCTAACTTTAGTAATTATGGTAGAAACATGACAATCGGGATGTTGTTCTAAACCTAAAAATTCATAATAACTTTCTAAAAATTGTTTTAAACCATCCATTTTATGTCTAGGGTCTCACACAAATGCAACAAGAAAAACATCGGGAATAGTTGTATAATAATCTAACCAATTACTTCGCATTGAATAAATAGCTTGTGAAATATTATCAATTAAAAGACCTTGTTGAATTGCAAATGCAATATTAATTTCTACATAACAAAATATGTTTGAAGTTGGTGTATAAACATAACTAAAAGTGTTAGTAGCATCATAAAAATATTAAAAAAACCTCCATTACATCTTTTGCTAAAACCCAAGATTCACCGAAAACAAAATTACCGTCAATATGTTGTGCGGCAAAACCACTTAAAAGTTCTCGATATTCATATGATTCGTAAATCATTTTGTAAGTAGAGTTTCATCTTGTACAAACATATTTTGGAAATTTTTTAGGATAAACGCCATTTTGTTTACAATATGCATACCATTTAGTATGTACACTTTTTTTAGACCAAAGTTCATTAAGAATATTTCGAATAGGTTGTACTAAATCTCCAACATATGCTAAACCGCCTTGAACACACAAGTTTAAAATATGAGCGGCACACCTAATGTGAAAAAATTTACCTCCAACCGTCAGCTTACAATAGTTGGTTAAATCTCTAATGGAAGCCGTGTTAGCGGAGGCGTTGTCAAAACCGATTGAAAAACTCGTGAAAGTAATCTATATTCTTCCAAAACATTTGCAATCAAATGGGCAATGTTTTGAGCGGTGTGTTGTTCGTTGAAAACTCGTAATGCTAAAACTCTTTTATTTAAAATCCAAAATTTATCAACAAAATGACAAGTAATACCCATATATGAATTTTTTTGAAAACCGTCGGTCCAAATATCACTACAAATAGAAACTTGAATATCACCGTTTTCCATAAAATATTTAATCAACTCTTCTTTACGAATTTTATATATATGCATCATTTTTCTTTTAGCGGTTTGGCGAGAAATCGGTTTATATGCGGGTTGAGCATGATTTTGAATTCAATCATTAAAATCAACATTTTGTGCAAAACTAAATGCCAAAGAATCTACGGCTAACATTTCCGAAAATGCATCCATAGAAGAAGTATGATCATATGTAAATAAAGAAGGAGGTTGGTTAGAAGTAGATGCATACCCGGTAAGTTGTGTTTGCCCTCGTGCTAATCCCATTTTTTCGGGATACTTGTTCCGGATATGCCTCTTGTAGTTCCCGTAGCCTTCTCCCTTTTTGTGCTTGTATTGTGCTGCACAAAAATTGCATTTGGCATAGTAAACTCCGTTGGCATCGGGAGCACCTTTTGTAAACCAAGATCGGAAGACCGCCGCCGTTAGTTGAGTGTTGTTCAACAGCGGCTCCTCCTCCGGGAATTGGGTCTCGGATCCTTGGGTGTTGGGGAAAGAAGGTGATTCCATGTTGATATCCTCCTCTTCGAGGATCTCGTGATCTCCACTTAGTAAGTTCCGCCTTAAATCCGAACCGGTTGGAGGACCACTAACGGAATGACGTCCTCGGCTAACACCTCCGCCGGATGAAGGACCGGCACCGCTAACGGAACGTCTTCCTCAGCTAGACATTTTTTTTTAATAATAGAATGTAGTAGTAAGAGTAGTAAAATGAAAAATAAGAGAATGAGAATATGAGATTAGGAGAGTAATTGAATGTAGGAGTTAGAAATTATGGAGAGATTGAGTGAATAGATGATTAAATGAGAATTGGTGTAAGATGAAATGAATTGGGTTTGGGGTATTTATAGAAATGTTTTTTGGTTAGATTTATTATAGTTTATTGTGTTTTTTTTCTTGTGACCATTACGGGTCGACCCGGCGGGTCGACGGTTGAGGATTTCATGACCCTTACCCGTACCCGCGACCGGGGGAACCCGTACCCGCCGGGTCACGGGTCACCCGTGACCCGTGGACATCCTTAGTGGCATGGGTCGGTCTACTTTGCTCTCTTCAGATCCAAATTAATCATACATCTAGGGGTGTCAATGGGTTGGGGATTCCCCGAAATTCGCGGGTATTACCCGTCATGGGGGTGGGGATGGGGATTTTAAACGGGTACGGGGACGGGGATGAGTTAAAAATTGATTCCCCGCTTGGGTATGAGGATGGGTATGAAGATAGGGGTATTCGCCCCGCTCCCCGATCCGTACCCGAACCTAAAAATCGAATATTTTAGGTTCTGTTATTTTTCGTGAGATTAGACATTGAATTCCAACAGATTTTGATTTTGCAGTTATAAATAGTTCTTTTTTTACTGTTATTGTTTTTATTTGTAGGTTTCTTAGGACTGTTCTTTTTTCATGAGATTAGATAGTTATAGTGGTGATTGAGAACAATTAAAACGCGCTGAATTTGATGAAGGGGTGCAACACTACAACAAAATAATCTCTTCCTTATAGTAAATTGTAAAAGCAATTGTTAACAATTGTCAGGAATGTTTTGGCTATCAAGACGTTGGGTGCACGTTGCGTACCTACTACCTACAAGGATGAGCATATATACATAACAACATCACCACTTCATATAATGTAGTATATGTTGCATTGAGAATTAGTATTGAATACACGCCATAATGATTATACATGTCAACTCATCATTTAAATCCATAATAATGATTTGATTTAGCCACACTTACTATGTTTCAAAAATATTCGAAAAAGCTAAATACACTTGAGGACAAAAATATGGGAACGGAGAATTCCACGATGGGGACGTATATTCGACATAGATGGGGAATTTTGCGGAGAAAACTTCTAAAACTTTAAATGGGGAAAAATTAAACGGGGCGGAGATTCTCCGATGGGGACGAATATCCGACGGGTACGGGGACAATTTTCAATACCCGAACGGGTATGGGGATGGGGACGGGGGCATTATACTAAACGGGGATGGGGATAAATATGGTACTCCCGACCCATATCCGACCCATCGACATCCCTACATACATCAAAACAAAAAAAGCTAGCGGCACAAAAATTCAGCTAGGTCACGACATTGTTCGTTCATACACAAAATATGGAACTCTGATAAACAAGCATAAATCGGACCTAAATTGCACATTTGCTTAAAATCAAAATAACATTCACCCCCAACTTCCTCTCCTTCGTTCCCTATCAAACAAGATTATTTCGATAATCTAAGCCCCTCATCCTCAATGTAATCTTCATCAATCTGGGTCTACCAAACGCAGCCATAATAAAATGAAATAATCAGTTGAAAAACACTGAAGTATATAACCTCGGGAAGAGATTTTCTCCATCAACAAATCAACCGATACACCTCACTATACTGTACATACGTCTCTTCTACTACTTCCTAAATCCAACGTTCTTCTCTTCTGCTTACCCTCAATTAATAGCAGTGAGAGGAAGCCTGGAGTCTTCGATTCCATCATGCGATCCTAAGAAATGCTTGATATCTCCATTCGCAAGCTTTCCAGATCTCGGATCACACGAGGACTTGAGAAGTTGATCAAAAGAAGGTGTTTTGAGTTCTTCAATGGATGCCACACTGGGCAAGTTGAATGCCCTCTTCTTTGGGGTGGAACAAGTTGATTCATCCACCTGTTTTTATGAAGGATCAGCTGATATCCTTACGGGCTTAGATGAAAGTATATGAAAATTATTTTGTTGTTCTTAATTACCTTGTATTCATCCAGAAGACATTTTCCAGCATGTTCTGTTATTTCTACAACCTTGTGCTGGTGACTGCTCCTTAATTCTCCCAACACTTCATGACAAGGCAGGATGATTGAATCAAGATTTCCACGTGCCTCATTGTCAAGTTGCAGTGAATCTGCAATCGTATTCGCGGGTCAGAGGAGCAAGAAACAGAAAATTGATGATGAAATGCAAATAAATTTCAAACTTACACTCAACCGATGCAAGCATATCATTGCTAGCAACATCTGTGTCTTCAAGAGCAGATGACGCAGATGAAGAAAACCTTGTACGTAAAACTTGATTTGTTTCCATTCCTCTCCTGTAATACGGAATAAAATTAATAAGCATGAGTGGAAGCTTCATTAGAATCCCCGCATGGTTGATTATAATACGTGTCAAGAGTACCTAATGATGGTATTGGCAGAAGCCACATTAGTCTTTTCCAAGCTAAGCAGTGATTCTTCAGCATTCCTCCATTGCTGAGCACCTATTTTTACCTTGTCCAAGCTGCATATACTCAATGATGTTAAAATGCATGTGTGCCTAAGATGCAAACGTTTATTTACAAATGGTTAAAATAAATTCACTTCATCGTCTATCTCAGCAGATTCATACCTGCTCTCTAGAGCATCTTGAAGGCCTTGCTTTCCACTGTCCACAGCAGAAGTATCCTCAAGATATTGGCTCTCAGTTTTTTCCACAAAAATCGACCAGTCCGCTTTAATGGAAGCGTTGTCTTTTTGAATTGTTGACATTTCTTGCTGAAATTGGCTGGTTCTTGCAGCTGTACTTTCTCGTAGGCCACCCACAGCTGCTTGAACCTGGAATGTAGACAACATTTATAAGTTAGAAAGGGGCATGTCCACTCAAATAAATTTTATCTACAAATTTTGTAGTTTCAAAGCTATAAGTCCAAATTTGGGAATCACTCAAGTACCACTTGATTATTCAGATGATGGAAGCATCTTTTATGATTTTGTTTGCTGGAACCAAAAAATGATGTGAAGAGATAGAAATGCGGTATTTCATACAACAGAAATCATAGGACCAAGATATAACATACCAGTTCTTTTTTCCTAGCATTTGAGCTTGCTAGCAACTCTGCAACTTTTTCTAGTAGTTGTCTTTCTTCCTTTGCAGCACACTCCTACACAAAAAGAAAATGACCGAATCAGAACCGACAGATATTATCCGTAATACATGCTTTCTAACAAGAAAATGTTACTACCTCGAATTTCTTTTGAAAATCTGTAAGATTTTGCTCATGTACAGTCTGTGCATCTTCCACTATATGAGTCAATTTGGATGCATGCAAGTCCAAATTCTTGAAGAAGTCCATGGTGATGTTAGAAATTGATCGAGTACTGTCCATTGTTTTGGATTGTGCCTGCAGTTGAAAGAAAGTAAACATCTGTCAGAAAATGATAATGATGAAACATGGATGATCTTTTAACTTGAATAAAACCAAGCCCGTATAACCTCACCTCGTGCAGTACTTGTGCATATGAACCTAAGTTTTCCTCCTGTAGATGAAGACCACTTTGGAGATCAGCCAGCAACGCATCAGCCTCTGAAGCAATTTGCTTGAAAAGCTGTAACCAGACAAAGTTAATCACAGCATAATCGAAGGGGTTTCAGAGGGATTAATAATGTTAGTGATATCTTACACTCCCAATAGCGCATGAATGTGTAGACACTTCAGAAATCAAATCACCAAAAGTCAACTTTGAGTTCCCATCAAGCTCTCCAGCAACATCATCCAGAGTTTTGATCCCGGAACTATACATTATTGTCAACTTACGCAGTTGTTTACGCAGTACTTCAGCAGCCTGAAGAAAGAATATGGAAAGTCTATGTGAGCCTAACTTAACTGCCACAGTACAAAGATAAATGAAGAACTTTACCTCTGCTTTCGTTGACAAAAAGGACTGCATGTTTTCTTCCATGATCTTTAATTGTTTCTCTTGTTGTGTCACCGAAATGGCAAGGGTTCTGTGCAAATTTTCAAGTTGTTGTGTCAACTGAGACTGGAAATTCTGAGTAAGAACTCTATTGCCATCCTCAATCTTGTCTTTTCTATCTGGATAGTACCAACAAGATTCAGCAACTCATCTCATCATCAAGCATAATAATAAAATGAGAGTTCCTGAAATACGAACCGATCTTTGCAAATAAGCTTGAAATGTCTGATGAAGCATTCTCCAACTCTTCTCGAAGTTCAATTGCCCGCTCAACAAGGGCTTTCTCTGCAGGATGAAACCACAAGTCAATGTTATTCCACAACACTTATCACTCAAAGCAGCAAATATAATGTAAATACTAGTCGTTCCAGAAAATATGATTAGAGGAAAGAGAGCCTATGGAATAAAACTGCTTACCTGAACGGAGAAGATTTGATATTATGTACTCTTTTTCTTTAATAGTTGCATTTGCATGTCTATGCTTTTCTTCAAGTTCGAAGAAGGCATTCTCGGTTTCTACAAGCTTTTTCTGGAAGGAGAAAAAAAACCGGAAAGTTCATGTACCATGGGCATGTATATATTTGTGAGAGGATGAAAATCATGGTTAAATCTTTCTATACCTCTGCAGTTTCGAGCTTATTGCTCAGTTCTGCTGTCAATTGTTGCTGAGTATTATACAGCTCCCGAATTCCCACAAGGTCCTGAAAGAATGAACAATCATGTGTTTGCTAAGCTTTATTGGCCTAAAACAAAAGATACTTTCGATCATGGAATATACGGTTTACCTTATCCTTCAACTCTAAATCAAGTTCCATTTTTTCAACTTTTTCTGCGAGTGCCTGCAGGAGAGTCACCCAAGAATTATAAAACACGTCTGATGCATCATGATACTCCAAACATAGTGACGATATATACCTTTTTCTCCGCTTCTTCTTGTAGATATTGATCACGTGGTAGATAAATTCCGTTCTTCTCTCTAGCAGCATATACCTCTGACTTTTACAAAACAAGGATGTTAAAAACAGTAAACTTTTACGATAATAAAAAGATCTATGAGCAAAAATGTAATTTACATTACACACATGCAACATATGAACACAAAACATCAAGGATATCAAACATGCAAACACCTTGCTTCAGGCGATCAATTTCAGTGTATAGATCCTTCATTAATGCTACCTTCATCATCTTTTGGTTCACCTGCAAAAGTAAACCAAAATTACAAGGATATAGTTAGTGAAAACGTTCATAATTTGTAATCAAGACCCAAATGAAGCCTTCTAAGATTTAGCAGTCACTAAACAAAGTTTCTTTGCATTAACCTCTGGTTTGTTTTTAATATTCTTTGCACGGTGTGCATAATCCAGAGTGTTAAGTGTTTCTTCCAGACAGAGAATAGATGGTGCTATGTTTGCAATGATGCACGTTTTTGTTTTTCCTCCCAAGGAATCCCTTAACAGCCTCGTTAGTTTGCTTTCCCTAACATGAAAGAGCAAAAAAATATTATGATGCCTCCCAGAAATATATAAACCAAAATGCTTATTGTAAATTTTGCACACACCTGTAGGGAACATGGCCGGAGTGGTCAACTAGTGAATTGATCACACGACCTAGTGTCAGCAAACTTTTGTTTATCTCGCCTGCTTCCCTCGCTCTTCCCTGCCGGAAAAAAAAAGCTCATATAAATTTCCAAACGGTTAATGTGCTTTGGAAGAACTGATAACGGAAGCAGTGAAGCACATGTATTTACATTGGCTACAGACTTTGAGATTCTTACCTCCCTAGCACCAGAACGTGAAATATTCTCAGAACCAGCAAGGTCTACAAGATTAAGCTTCCCACATTTGATCATTTCCTCGCCCTCTGGAGTATATTCCTTCATGTGAATTGTAATAGAAAAGATTGAGTGAGAACGACTACTTTGCTTGTTCAGCAGTGTCTCTGCAGTACGCCTTTTTGCTGACCCCTTCTCCAAGATTTTATATATCTCATTTGCAGTACAAACTATCTCTTCTTCCAAACCTCTAACAAAAACACCACCTTTTCCATCTTCCATGAGGGCAAGTGGTTTCTTAGTTTTGTCATCAATATACTTATTAGTCTCTTCTGGTGCCAAAAGATCAGTCAGCTCTTCATTATACAGCTCAAGGAACGAAACTTTCAGGCTGTACTCTGCACTTTGTGATTCCAGTATGTCAAAAATTCTTTGAACTGATCTAGGTATAACTCCAGCATCATTCGGAAACTCCCCATTCTGCAAACAAAGAAAGAATATGAATGAACTAAAGCAAAACCGTAATAAGATGATACACATGACAGAAACCAAGTAAGGTAATATTGGTAGCTAATTGATAGAAAGTTTCTGCTAAGTTCGAACCTTTTTCCTTGCACCGCCTTCCATGGTGTAAGTTTTCCCGGTTCCCGTCTGACCATATGCAAAAATTGTGCAGTTATATCCATCGAGAACCTCGTGCACTATGGGTGCAATAGAATAATCAAACAACTCCTTCTGTTGAGAAGTTGGACCAAAAACCTGCAGATAGAACTTTATCATCATCACCATACACCTAAAACCAGCACTTTATCATCTGAAGCAAAAACTTAGACAAAAAGAATGGAAGTTCAAAAGAAAGGAAAGGCACAGACCCTGTCAAAAACAAAGGTTTTATCAATCTGCTTGTTTACTATGAACTGAGCAGCAGCCACTTCTCTCCTAATCTCATTGCAAGTGATAGCCACAGGCGTCTGAACTCTACGTTCATCGTCACTCAACGGCCTAGAAACACAACATATTTCAACAATCACAATCCTTTTCAGTCACATTGTCCTCCCACAGAAAATCAAATGCAGCAAAAAGTCGTAATTCGTCTTTAACTATGACTCACCTGCAACGGACAATAACCTGAACGTTGACACCTTTATCCCTATCGTTCCTGCTTGAATTTGAATCTCCACTAGGCCTTAAATCCCTAGTTGACTTATCAGTCGACCTCGGTGTATGAGCAGGCGAAACGGTTGGCATTCCTCCTCCACCTCTCCTCTGGGAATCCATTGCCCTTTACTTTTCGTCTTACAAATTCACAACTACTTGTCTACCTTCTTGCTGAACAACAAATTTCCCGATCTTAGATCAATTTCCGGTATCAGATCTCAAAAAAAAAAACTCAAATATTGAAAGTTTACACTTCCAAACCCCCAAATATCTAATGCGGTCCATCACTAGCTAGAATAGACACAAATTAATCACGCACAACCAAATCAAACGATAAAAGTTCTAAATAGAATGCGAGAGGATTGATTGGACAAAGTTAGCAAGTAATGAGTATGTCTCCATTGTTGAATGGCCGATGCCGCCAATTAAGATAAAGAAGTGTAGAGTAACAACTCAATCAATCAACTTACTTTAAAGGAAAATGCCGGAATCGTGGAAGCGATTGCAGGGACGATCCTTCGAAGCACGAAGAAGACGAATTCAAACGATGAGGTTTCAAGAGAGTGTGCGTGGGAGTGTTTATTATTTTGAGAAAAATGTGCGTGAGAGTGTTTAACAGATCGAAGAAACGGCATCTATATTTTATTTTCGATGTCCAGATGAGAAAGGAAAAACTTCAAATACACGCCGTTAGGTGGTAGATGTAAGCGGAAAGCAAAGACAGAGCAAGTTTGAAATGATGATGACAAACGACGTTAAATGAGCCGACAACGTTCCACCTTGTGACCGTTATTACGCCGTCAGGGTACAAAGTATTATAAATATTAGCCGGCCTACAAATTAATGGGTTTATTACAACAGACCTGTTTAAATTAGGAACGAGTACAAATTCCGTCAATTTAGTCCCCTTAAAAATTATCCGGACGAAATATGGGTTTTAATTTCTTCGTGCCGTTAGGTATGTCTCGTGACTCTCGTCCCATATATAATAAAGTTTTTAATTTAAAATAATAAATATAAATAAAATCTCTAAATATTTGTGATATACTTATTATATAGTTATGTTTATCTTTACTATGCTAAAAAGAGGGGTTCCCCCAATGAATTGTATATTTCCGAGTTTGCCCTTATAGTTGAATCTTTTACTATTTTGTCCGCAACCTTCGTAGAAATTACAGTCATCCTTTTCTTACACGTGTTTTATAAGTCCCTACATGTTTGCCCGCTTCATCAACACGTTGTCATTTACAACCACCGACTGAGATTTCCTCGTTAAATCCTAGAGCTTCACTTTATTCCTGCACCCTCTTCACCAATTTCTTCTTTTGAGCTTTTATCTCCACCGTCTTTGCTCCTCTCTTCCACACGGAACTCATATCGAAATTGTAACACTCCGAATCCGCGAGACTCGGTATGCCACATTGGGCTAGGATCTCATAATGGATCTTGACCCTAGCATGACAACAAGTTCACTGGACCTTACAACACGGCACTGACAGATATAAAACAAACCCATAAAACAGTATAAATTGTACGACCCAAAGTAAACAACAACATAGCCGAGTATATAAAACGACATCCTCACACAGGAGGTACAAAAGATCATCCTCACGCAGGAGGTAAACATAACAAACCCAAACCAACACCTAATGTACGAGAGTCATCGGCCTATCACCCTGTCAGATCACTCAACAGCGCCTAACCTGTCAACATCTACAACACGGTATGAAGCCGTTAGCTAACCATACATATATAAGGTAATGCATAAGCACATACACAATCAGGAAAGATAAACACATCATCATGCTATCACACATTTACCCATTTTATCATCTTTATATAATGGTCATTCACTCAAATCGTATAATATATATATATATATATATATATATATATATATATATATATATGAAACTATGTGACACGAGGACCGATACATCATCGCCTCTGAGCTGCTAGCCAACTACACAGGTATCGGTCACACAATCTGTGTATCCTGTGGGAGTGGATTGTGCCCTTCCTGTAAAGTCAATCTGGCCTGACATCAAAGAACCTCCCACACTCCACGGCGGGATGAAAGGGAAAGGTTATCACAGCCACGCATACGGGCAATCAATAAAACATAGGTTGGTATAAACGACATCTCATGCTATCATAGCGAACATATGAATCACACCACTCATGCAAACACCCAATATAAGGATGGCAGCTAAGTAAGTCCTAGGGACTTACCTCAACCTCGTACACAACTCAAACACGATCAACCAGAACCAACCTCCAATCCTAAGAGAGGGGCACTGCCTAATAACAAGACATAAAGATATATCAGCCTCTATTCATCAAAGGGGTCACACCTAGACCCAAGGGATCCATAGGATCATCCACAACTTAAACCTCACAACCTATAATCCTCAAAAGCCGTACATGGCATATACCGATCATAACCTCATCAAAGAACAACCTCACACATCTAGCATGATCCTATACACTCATACTAGGAAAGGAGGGAACAAAGGCATCCTAGAGAAGGCCTAGAAGAAACACAAACCTGCAGATACAAGTGCAACACCAAGCTGGTGCAGGTGGCCGCATGGGCGGCTAGGGGATGGCGTAGGGGCGGCTCACTGCTGGCACTGGGGCGGTCCAAAGGTGGCGCATGGGTGGCTAGTGTGCAGAGACACACCTTCAACTCCTCCTTGCTTCTTCAATCGATTTCTTCACTCCTCTTTCAGCCAGCATCCATGCACACATATATACATACATATATACATCAGAAGAAGCCAATCAAGGCTGCCACAAGATCACTCTTGTGGATCCTAAGCTAAGGAGAAAGGAAAGAACATAGAAAGGAAGAAAAGAAGAAAGAAAGAGGGGAAGCCATAGAAGCTTACCAAGCTGAGCTTAACTCAGAGTAGAACACCATCCAAAACCTCAAGGCTGACTATCAACAAGCACAGCAACAACAACCATCAACAACAGCAAGCAAAGCTATCAAGGATCTCTCACAAACTCAACCAAACTCAAGGAAGATCAAGATAGTCCAAGGGAGAAGAGAAGAGAGAATGAAGTGCGTAGGGAGAGAGAGATAGGGCTGAAGATACCTAACCCTCATCAGAAGGAAAGAAGGGGAAGCTTATAAAGGAAGGAGGGTCAAAAAGCAAAGCTCGGGTCAAAGAAGACGGTTGCAACCCATCATAAACCGCAGGGGCGGTTGGTTTGGCCATTGGGGCGGCTCACAGAACCGCAGGGGCGGCCAGCCAGGGGCGCAGGGACGGCCCACTACAGCTCCAACAAAGAAAAGCAGTTGCGTCTCAACTGAAGCGCAGGTGCGGGATCTCTCGAAGACTAAGGCTCTTATAGAAATTTACCCTAATTCAATGCTTTCCTTTATGGAATGTCATACTCGTGTTTTGATTCTCAGATGGGTTATCGCTCTCCAATTTCAACGGGTTTTCAATCTCAAATTCTTTTTCCTTGCTCTTAATCGTCATTTTTGGTCAAATCTCTTCAAGGAACTTTGGTTTTAGGGTTTTCGCTCAAATTTGATCCAACTTCACCGATCTCACAATAAAATACTAAAATCCCTCAACTCAATGCAGGAAAGGAGAGATAACCGATCTGAAGCGCAAGCTCCGGCACACCATTAATTTCAAGAATGTTGTCCAAAAACGTACGGGTTTTAAAGAGACCTGTTTCAAGGCATTCAAGCCGAGTGGCAAGCGGAAGAGACTAGGAGACTGAAGAGAAGGGGAAAAGGGATGAAGATGGAAGGTGATGGCATCCAAACCCGCCATTTTCTAACTTCTCGAAGCCTCTTGTTCTGGAATTAAGTATCTTTCATACATTTTGCTTACAAAACTGTATTTGGTTGAGGGCTTGAGGATATTTTTCTCATTCAACTCTTTCTTCTTCCCTAATTTCATATTTTTTTAATCGCCCTTTCTTTACTCTTCCGTGTGGCTATACCTGATCCAAATTATGGTTTGCGTTTCTTCGATCATTAAATTTCCTTTCTTTCTTTTTTGTTTTGGTAGATGATGCACGTTGATTCGGCGGCGGATTCATGATTGAGATTGACCTAAGTTATACTTCTTCCAGGTCTAGATTTATGTCCCTCAATCATTCCAAGATAGAGAAGAATGAGTTACACTATAGAAAAGTTGTCGGTGGTGGTCAATCTGGTCATCAACGGAACTTTGTCGGAGGTAGCGATCGAGGCGAGGGGGGCTTCACTGAACCTCCCTTTTCTAATCCTTCCTTTGTTTAGCACAATTTCTTCTTTTTTAAATTGTTGTCTTTCTGGATTCTCTCAATTTAATGTCTCATACTTTTTCAGAATTTAATTGTTGATGTAGTGAGGATTTGTTCTCCCTTTTGGACAATATCTTGTCACACTTCTCAGAAAAGTCTACTTAAAAGAGGATTGAGGTAATGATTTTATCTCCTTCATCTTTAACCTTTTTTTGTAATTATCTTAGGTTTGTGTAATAGGTATTATGAAGTATATACTTAATTAGTTAATTGTGATAAGGTTTAAATTCTTCTACAGAGATTTTTCATTACTTTCATGCTTTAGATGACAATAGTATAACTGTATAACACTTTTTGTCAATTTCTTGGGTAATCTGCTTTGTTTTCTAAGATTTTTATAGCGTAATGACTGTTTGTACCTATATATAACACTTCACTTTTTGTCAATTACTTGGGTAAGCTTGTTGAAGTTGAAATTTTATGCTCTTCTAATATTGAGTCATTTTTGGATTCAGGACCAACCTTCACATCCACAAACAGTTGAGAGGAAGAGTCGAGTTCGAACCGGCTTACCCACGCCTCATCAAACATTACCTTGACGAGTTCCTCCTGTGAATTCCGATCCATTAACAATGGTAAATACATCAACCTTTTTGCCCATATACCAGTTCATGTTTTTCACTGATTATTGTTGTTGCGGGTTATTATTAGATTTCTACCCCGGGATAGGTTAGTGATTGGGCATCTTTGTTTCAATTTTTCAACTCCCAAAGGCTTATTGCTTTGTTGACCAATTCTTTTAAAGACTTCTCTGTCCATTTTGTATCAATTTGACCCATAATATAAACTTTGATTATAGTTTCTTTAGGTGTTGTTTGTTCAGTTTTAAAAACATCAGAAATGTTTATTAATTATCAGAAATGTTTATTAATTTTGATCGTATGTCTACAATTGCACATTTAGCTCCTCCATCATTGAGTTTTTGTGCTTAATTCTCTCTATCCTTCTGTATTATGGTTATATGAATGTCATGCCGATTGATTAGTGTTGACTATTCATCTATACTTTACATGTAGGCTTCTCTTTGTTGTACAGCAAAACCTTTATCTTGGAAATGTATTGTTTTTCCTAAAAAGTTTTTCCATCGGGGGTAAATAGATAGATGACTACATGTAGGTCCCATATTTGTTTTATCTGCATTGTTGTCCGCTTGTTTTTTTTACATGAACTACCTATAAACATGTAAAATCAATTGAAGCAAATCTATATAACATGAAAAATCAATTGAAACAAATATGATCAGTTCCTTTTTTTATATCATGCCCGATGAAGTTCTTTGATCAGATATCTGCTCATCTTCTTTATGCGCATCACCAGTTAATGAAGGTTCCTAGAGAGAAAAACATATAAGAGTTTCTAATGTGCAACCATCTCCAATACAAGGATCCGTTACACGCTCAAAAGCTAAAGCATTAAAAAATAATCCAACAACTTTTTCACCTTCACCTGCTTCGGATTCGATTATGGATGGAGCGATCACGGTCAAGAGCTAAAGCAATCCAAAATGTTACGGATCTTCTCATGACATTTACACTCAAGGAAACCCTCATCACTCTTAAGAGTTCCTTGGTGACATTGTTGACTGTTATAGAAGAGTCAAGCCACGACCAAGAAGATCCATCAAGGAGAAGAATAAGAGAAAAGAAGAGTTCCAGAGAAGAAAAATCGACCGATTTCCTAAAGAAAATCGACCGATTCTCCTGTAGGAAATTCGATCGATTTTCATACCCGATTTCCTTCACTGAAACGAGCTTTGCAAAAGATCCGGCCATGATCTTTATCTTTTGGCAGTTATATCTTGTTATGATTCCTTAAATCTCTCAGACTATCTTAAGGGATTATTAAGATTCTATCTTTTAGATTTTATAGTTTTATATATTTTAAAGATATCTTTGCAAGATTATCTTTAAATATATTTTTCTAGTTTTAGTAGGATTAGTCTCCCTTATAAATAGTCTTAGTGGGGGAGATTATTAGGCAGATTAGATTGATATATTTCCATAGATTTGTGTGAACTTACAGCTTCACTTACGGAGTTGGTATTTTATTCATTGTCATTCAATCAAAGGATATTTTTGGTTGAATTGTTGTGACGTTCTTGCTAGATTGTGCTTGTGTGTGTTAATCTTGTTAAAGGTTGGTGCTCCTGGTCAATCCTAGTCTCTCTTTGTGCTTGTCTTACATAGAAGATTTGTGTAAGGTTAAAGAAGTGCGGGTTAAGGTAATCTTCTTGTTTAAGGGTTTTGACACATCATTGGTCAAGGTTCTTTTGCGGAACTATCTTGGTTCATATCTTCCTATATCTTTCATTTATAATTCCATAATCATCTTCTTTTCTTTCAATATCATTCACTAATCCATGTTCTGAGTTTGTCGAAAAATCGGCATGTTCATCAAATAAATCGACCGATTTATTCCTTAGAACAACTCGATTTTTATCCCACTTAAGAACTTTCAATCTAGATCGGGAACTGCAACTTATCCCCACGTCAAAGTGGTATCAGAGCTAATCGATTGAAGTCCGAACGTTCATCAAAAGGTTTGATTTATTTGAGTCGTTAAAAGTCGAGTATTTTCTTGTTCGCCATCTTTGCGAGATTATTTGAGTTTAACGTGCGTTGATTTGAGTAAGTTCTGAAAGAGAGAAATGCCATCAACCAAACACAAGCCAACCGTTGACCTTGAAATCTCACCAATACAAAAAAAAGTAAATAAAAGAAAGTTCTTGAACGACGAATCCGAGAGTCGATTTTCTCAAAGAAAATCGGCCTGTTCTTATGAAAAATCGTCCAATTTTTGCTATTGTTGTCAAATTTCGAAGAACTTTTTTAGGCATATTTTGCAGAATCGAAGTGCACCATGTGTAAGAGTATTAAAACATAAGAGTTCCAGTATATACCTTGAAACAATCAAAGAGATCTAGCCATACCTAAACCCAAATCCGACTATCTCTCTTTCTTAACTTTGCAACTCAAGGTACGTACTTCTCTCTTCTTAATCTCTTGTGTGCTTTTCCTTAGCCTCTTTTCGATTCTAAACACCGAGTCTTGCTTTGAGTGTGTTAGTTAGTATTTATACTTCTTAACATACTAGTTGTCTATCCGCAATCTTTCTTTCTACCTTGTCGTGTGTGGAGTAAACTTCTTAGAGGGATTTCTTAACCATCGCACCCCACAAGAACCTTTATCCGAACCAAGTAACTACATGATTCAACCAAGGAGTTCTAGGGAGCCAAGGCACTGATTTGTAAAGAAGCATTAATTCATACAAGTCAATTCCGTCAACTAGCTTGCGACAACACAACAAGAGCGTGAGTGCAAGAGAAAATAAGAAAGGTCTTTTCGATTTCTCTAAGTTAACGAGTTTGTTTGTTACTGTGCATGTTGATATAGATGTCAGAAAGAGATAGTCCACATGGTTGCCATAAGGACAACACCCCAGATATAGTGGACTCGTGCAAACAAATCATGACCAAGATGACCAACATAGATAAACGGCTTGAACAAGTGGAAGCAAGGCCTAATGCAAATTACCGATTCGAATCTCATTTACGATTCGATCCAAAGGTTGTTTATGAAGTAGGCGGAAGCTCCGCTAATCCACCACCACCCCTCAAGTTTCAGCTATAAATCATCCATAGATGTCCGGTAATACTCACCCTAATCAATTCGTTAATGCTAACCACAATCCACTTTTTAGTGACGAATTTCAGGACATGAGTGATGAAGAGGATGAGGGAATGTGGAGAGATCACCCACGACGTCATCAATGTAGGGGGCGCTATAATGAACATCCTAGACGTCAACATGATAATGACGGACTTGGAAAGGTCAAAGTCCCGAGTTTTGAAGGTAGATGCGATCCGGATGCATACATGGAGTAGGAGACCAAGATTGAACAACTTTGGTCTTGCCATAACTTTAGTGAGCAACGGAAAATCCAACTTGTTTCGTTGGAATTCCAAGGCTACGCTCTCATATGGTGGGATCACCTCATCAAAGAACGTAGAGAGCGGGAGAACCGGACATTACTACTTGGGAACGAATGAAAGCCTTGATGAAGGCTAGATTTGTACCTCCACACTATGGTCGGGAGTTGAGACAGTGATTAGAGAACCTCAAGCAAGGTTTCATGTCCGTAGAGGAAGTCTACACCGCCATGCAAACGACAATAGTGAAAGCCAACATACAAGAGGATGGTGAGTCAATTATGGCTTGATTTCTAAGAATCTTACATCCTTCATTAACTAATGAAATTGATCTCTATCCGTATACTTCTATGACTAACTTATTACATTTGGCTATCAAGGTGGAGAAAAATCTCAAAGGATGGAATCAAGGAACGCTTATTGGACTCCAGAGAAGAAAAATCGGTCCAGTAACAGGAAAATCGACCGATTTCCAAACCGATTTCCTTCTCAGGACGACGATGGAAAACGTTCTTTACCCGATCCAGCAGCTCCCAAACCTTCTACTTAGTCTCGTCCTTTGAATGAGCCTTCGAATGACCATAGAGGGAGTACTTATAACCCTACCTTAAGATCTAGAGATATTGTTTGTTTTAAATGTCAAGGTAGAGGTCACTATATGTGCGATTGTCCTAATAAACGAGTTTTATATCTAAATCAAAAAGGACAATACAAAAGTGAAGAAGAACATGAACATGACCATACCCACATCAATGTAGTACATGAACATGAGAATGATAATCAAAGTGATAGTGATTGTGAATATGAGCATGGTGATTCTTTGATTGCTAGACGTACGTTGCATGCTAAAATTGCTTTATGTGTGGATAATCAACGTGAAAACCTTTTTCATACTCGTTGTCTTGTTCAAGGAAAGGTTTGTAACATGATTATTGATGAGGGCAGTTGTTGCAACATTGCTAGTGAAGAATTGATCACTAAGTTGCATATACCTACCTTCTACCATCCTCGACCTTATAAATTGCATTGGATGAACGATTGTGGGGAATTGAAAGTTAATAAACAGGCTCATATTGCATTTACTTTGGGCAAATATGAGAATATTATTGTTTGTGCTGTTGTGTCTATGCAAGCTTGTCATATTTTGATAGGCCATCCTTGGCAATTTGATAGAAAGGTTACGCATGATGGATATTCTAACAAACACTCGTTTGAATTTAAAGGGAAAGCCATTACGCTCAAATCCATGACTCCTTTACAGATTGCTGAGCATAACGACAATAAGAAGGAGAAACACAAGCAGAAGGACAAAAATTCAACTCTCAGAGAAGAAAAATCGGGTAGTTCATCAAAGAATCGATCGATTTCTGAAGAAAATCGGTCTGTTCAGGGGAAAATCGACCGATTTTCTTGTAGCTCATCCGATTTTTCCTCTCTGGGACAACAACGAGCCCTTCTTTCATCAAAAAGGGAGTTTATCGATGATTATCTTCCCTTAGATCTTCTTTACTGAGTTTATATAAAAGCCTACTGACCTTGAGTGATGAAGTGAGGGTCGCTTTGCCTTCAAATATTTTACAACCTTTAGATGAATTCAAAGACGTATTTCCGGACGAGATTCCTGCCGGACTGCCACCGTTCTGAGGTATTGAGTATCGGATTGATTTAATTCTTGGATTTTCACTTCCTAATCGTCTTGCGTATAGGATGAGTCCGTAGGAAAGCCAAGAAATACAAGATCAAGTATAAGACCTTTTGAACAAAGGCTATGTACGTGAGAGTTTAAGTCCTTGTGCAGTTCCGGTTCTATTGTTACCCAAAAAGGACAACACTTGGAGGATGTGTGTGGATTGTCAAGCAATCAACAACATCACTATCAAGTATAGACATCCCATTCCTCGATTGGATGATATGCTAGATGAGTTGAGCGGTTTCACTTTGTTTTCAAAGATAAACCTTAAGAGTGGATATCATCAAATCCGAATGAGGAAGGGAGACGAATGGAAGACAACCTTCAAGACCAAGTTTGGACTTTATGAGTGTTGCTAATGCCTTTCGGTTTGACTAATGCTCCTAGTACTTTTATAAGGTTAATGAATCATGTCTTACGCTATTTTATTGGAAAGTTTGTGGTTGTTTATTTTGATGGCATCCTCATTTATATCAAATCCATTGAAGAGCATGAAGCACACTTAAGGGAAGTACTTTCAACTCTTAGATCTGAATCTCTATATGCTAACATTAAAAAATGTGAGATTAGTACTAATCATGTTGTTTTTCTTGGACTTGTTGTCAACACAAGAGGTGTTGAGGTAGATAAAGAGAAGATTAATGCCATTCAAGAATGGCCTACACCTACCACCGTCGGACATGTGAGATCTTTCCATGGATTGGCACATTTTATAGGCGCTTTGTGAAGGATTTCAGCACCATCGCAGCCCCTCTCACGCAACTCACGAAGAAACAAGTATTGTTCGAGTGGGGAGAAGCGCAAGAGAAAGCATTCTCGGAACTAAAGAGGCGACTATCAAATGCACCTCTTCTTGCACTTCCGGACTTCACCAAACCCTTTGAAGTAGAGTGCGACGCTTCAGGTATTGGTATAGGAGGCATACTCATGCAAGAAGGTAAACCTCTAGCCTAATTTAGCGAGAAATTGAAAGGTCCATGTTTAAATTACTCTACTTATGACAAGGAATTATATGCTTAATTTCGAGTTTTCAAAACATGGAAACACTATCTTTGGCCTAGTGAATTCATTCTTAGAACTGATCATGAGTCTTTGAAGCATTTTTTATGTCAAAATAAGTTGGACAGGAGACATGGGCGATTGATGGAGTTTATCGAGACATTTCCTTAAATATAAGAAAATGAAGGATAATGTCGTAGTAGATGCCCTATCCAGAAGGTATACTTTGATCACAACAATGGATTCCATTATATCAAAGACCTTTACGAGGATGACAAAGACTTTGACGACATCTACACTGGATGCAAAAATCGACCCAGTGCCAGAAAATCGGCCGATTTTCTGACCGATTTTTGCCCCAATCGAGAGATAAGTTTTATCTTTTTGAAGGTTTTTTGTTTCATGAGGATAAAGTTTGTATTCCTAGATGTTCTCTTAGATTATTATTAGTTGAGGAAGCACATATGGGAGGATTAATGGGACACTTTGGAATAGATAAGACTTATCACATGCTTCATTCTCACTTCTATTGGCCTCATATGCTCAAGGATGTTGAAAATTTGATTAAGAGATGCCTGGTTTGTCTTGAAACAAAATCAAGACTCAAACTACACGGTTTGTATACTCCTCTACCTATTCCTACATCACCTTGGCTTGACATAAGTATGGATTTTGTTGTAGGTTTGCCAAGGACTAAGAAGGGGAGAGATTCTATATTTGTGGTTGTTAATCGCTTTTATAAAATGGCTCATTTTATCGCTTGCCATAAAACTGATGATGCATATAATGTAGCTAACTTGTTTTTCAAGGAAGTTGTTAGATTGCATGGAGTTCCAAGAACTATTGTGAGTGATAGAGATGTCAAGTTCCTTAGTTTCTTTTGGAAGACACTTTGGGGAAGCTAGGTACAAAGTTGTTGTTTTCAACTTCTAGTCATCCTCAAACGGATGGTCAAACGGAGGTAGCTGATCGAACTTTGACTAAGATTTTACGAGCTATTTTGAAAGATAATTTGAATGCTTGGGAAGATGTTTTACCACATGTTGAATTTTCTTATAATCGTACCTTGCATTCATCTACTAACCTAACGCCGTTTGAGTGTGTTTATGGAGTGAATCCTTTGACTCCCTTTGATCTTATACCGTTGCCTTTAGAGGAGCGAGTATATTTTAATTCAGGAAAGCAGGTGGAGTTTATAAGGAAATTACATGAGAAAACGCGCTCACGGCTGGAGCAAAAAGGGATGTTCGTTGCTTCCAAAGCAAATTGGGATCGCAAGGAGATACTTTTCAAACCCGAGGATCTTGTATGGTTGCATCTACGGAGAAAACGATTTCCGGAAAAGCGGAAGTCTAAGTTATCTCCACGCGGAGACGGACCTTTTAAGGTCAAGATGAAAGTTGATGATAATGCTTATGTTTTAGAGCTTCCAACTGATTATATATGGTGTAAGTCCCATCTTTAACGTTGGTGATTTAAGCCCCTACGAGATTAGAGATGAGCATAGCGGTGGTTCGAGGACGAATCCTTCTCAAAAAGGGGAGTCAGATGTGGGACCATCTCCAATACAAGGACCAGTTACACGCTCAAAAGCTAAAGCATTAAAAGATAAGCCAACAACTTCTTCACCTTCACCTTCTTCGGATTCAATTATGGATGGAGCGATCACATGGTCAAGAGCTAAAGTAATCCAAGATGAAGTTACAAATCTTCTCATGACATTTACACTCAAGGAAACCCTCATTACTTTCAAGAGTTCCTTGGTGACATTGTTGACTGTTATAGAAGAGTCAAGCCACGACCAAGAAGATCCATCAAGCAAGGAAGAAGGATAAGAGCAAAGAAGAGTTCCAAAGAAGAAAAATCGACCGATTTCTTAAAAAAATCAACCGATTCTTCTGTAGGAAATTCGATCGATTTTCATATCCGATTTCCTTCACTGAAGCGAGCTTTGCAAAAGATCTGGCCATGATCTTTATCTTTTGGCAATTAATATCTTGCTATGATTCCTTAAATCTCTCATACTATCTTAAGGGATTATTAAGATTTTATCTTTTAGATTTTATAGTTTTATATATTATAAAGATATATTTGCAAGATTATCTTTAAATATATTTTCCTAGTTTTAGTAGAATTAGTCTCCCTTATAAATAGCCTTAGTGGAGAGATTGTTAGGCAAATTAGATTGATATGTTTCCACAGATTTGTGTGAACTTACAACTTCACTTACGGAGTTGGTATTTTATTCATTGTCATTCAATCAAAGCAGAGTTTTGGTTGAATTGTTGTGACGTTCTTGCTAGATTGTGCTTGTGTGTGTTAATCTTGTTGAAGGTTGGTGCTCATGGTCAATCCTAGTCCCTCCTTGTGCTTGTCTTACTTAGAAGACTTGTGTAAGGTTAAAGAGGTGAGGGTTAAAGTAATCTTCTCGTTTAAGGGTTTTGACACATCATTGGTCAATGTTCTTTTGCGGAACTATCTTGGTTCATATCTTCCTATATCTTTTATTTATCATTCCATAATCATCTTCTTTTCTTTCCATATCATTCACTAATCCGTATTTTGAGTTTGTCGAAAAATCGACATGTTCATTAGATAAATCGATTGATTTATTCCTTAGAACAACCCGATTTTTATCCCAGTTACGAACTTTCTAGATCGGGAACTACGGCTTATCCCCGCATCAGTTTCTATGTATGCCTTGCAAGCATTTACTCATTCTATGCTTTTTCAGTTCGCTTGTACGAGTTGGTAGATGAAACCAAAATTGTTCATACTTGATAGTTTTACCGCCTCATATTTTAATTATCTCAATCTTATATGATGTTATTTGTTCAGGTAAAGCCTTGGTTAAAACCATTCTTACTCCATGAGGTAGTTAAAAATAATATCCTTCAGAAGTACTTTTCTCTTTCCCACTCCTCCATTTATTTGAGATCCGCTTATGTTTTTTAGCATTTATGATTTTTTAATTAATTTGTGAAATTTTCACGTACTATACTCGCTAGAGTGGCCTGCAGCAATATCTTAACGAACAAGGATTCAACACTGTTGGATATGGCTGCATAACTTGCATTGGAAACTCTAGAGATATCGATGCATCAGTTGTTGTTGTTATTCCTGAAAATGGTATTACATGTTTCCTTCCAACGAAAACTTTAATCTTTATTATTTTTGGGTATGGTTGATTTTCTCTGCATGATATCTTTGTTAAGATGATTAGAAAAGTTGGGTCTAATTCTTCTCTTCTAGGACCGCCATATCAAAATGCTTGCAGCAGTTACTAATAATTATGACACTTTTTCGAGAAGTGAATTGTCTACAAACTTTAGTTTTCTTTAGGAGTCTGATATAAATGTTTGTTTCTTTTATAGACCTTCTCGCTTCAGCTGACCTTAAAGATAATTGGAACGTTGAAGGGCGTGTGCATCTACTCAATAGAGCTAACTACTTTGCTTCCCCTCCATTACTTTTTGCCTACACACTCGCTGGCATGGTATATATAACACCCCAAGATCATTTTATTGTGTCATAGAGTATATGCATGCTCCGCTAATAAATGTCATATTTGTTTGTCATGGCTCCAAAAGCAACTCCTCAAATAACTCCAAAGTACTCTATTATGTAACTCACATGCTCCGTAATGCTTAACACGAATAATTTCTTATGCAAGTTACTTTATTCATCGTCATAGTTTATTTGTAATAATATTCCGGGCTACTCAGCGAATTATTTTCACAACTTTCTGATGTAATTTTTTTATATTCATCGTCACAATTCCTTTGTAATAATATTCCGGGATACTAAGCGAATTATTTTCACATACTCAATTTTCAAACCATGTGCATATTTTATTGCCAACTACATACATATCGGCTACCAATTTTTAACTATGTACACTCTCTATAATATACCCAACAACGTCAATCCACGAGGAGCATGCGCAACACGTGCGTCGTCACTAGTATTTAAAAACACACGTTGGTTAGTCCATCAAAATTGACGAATGACCCAAATTTATTTCAATGTGTTTTGTTATGTATAGTTGGAAACTTTAATATAAAATGTAATATGATATTATGGATAATTGAAAACTTTAATTTTATGGGCAAGCGAGATTGGGTCAGTGTTTTCCCGTCCCGATCCCAACAACGATAGGACCTGGTAAAACTCAATCTAAATTACTCAAGGCTCGTCCCGATCCCGTCCCATTTAAAATAGTCGGGACAGGACTGGGATGATCTCAATCTCGTCTCCTGCCCACCCCTAATTTAAAACCAGATTCGGCGCAGATTTGAATCGGACTTTATAATAAATTAGGTTGGACTTGGTTTGAGTCCGGCTAGCGGGCTTGTAGTTGTGTTTTTACCCATACGAACATGTCGGATTGTCCGATGGATAAACATTTTTTACAAAAAAATTATAATAATAGTTGTTTTAATATATATTTTATTTGAAAAATAAAATATATGGAAGATAGTTTATGTTATATATGTTAAATTTAATTATATTAAAAAAATTAATAATTATACTCAATATTATAATTATATCTAGTAATATATACCATTTTTTAATCCAGATAGGATATTGCGTACCCGGGAGGCTTGGAGTGGTGTCGGACAAACTAACGGACCGGACTTCCACCTTTGTCCGTACCCATCAGTTTTATTAGGTAGGTTGTTCGGATATCATCAGCTTTAGTTGTTAATGATAGATTTATATCAATTAGTGTATTATCTATGTTAGTAAACAAGTTTATATTTATTAGTATATTATTTATTTACTTTAATAAATTGATTTATACCTATTGAAATATTGTTATTTAAGTAGAAAGTAGGAGGATGAAAATCTATTTTATTTCATTGATTTGAGTCGTTTATATAAATGATATGTAACCCTACTTGAAAATAAAAATATAATAAACTAATAAAAATAAATAATATATTGATGAACCATATGGCATAAGGGTTTGGATGATCCTAAAACTAGACCTCAAAAAGGCCTATCACCATCTTAGATGAGAATTTATCGAGGAGACTATAAGAGATATAGTGTCTTGTGGAATGATGTCATACGGAATGGTTAAAAGTCTTCTACCATACATCTTGGCCACGTTAGTGGAATTTCTTCAACCAGACATCTTGACAAATATTTGGGTATCTCAATCCTTCATTAGGGTATGACTCGAAACACTAGTGACCCATTAATAAAAAAAGGTTCCTCTCCGCCGGTAGGCTGGAAGAAGCATTCTTTGAATATTGTTGGGAGAATTACTTGTCAAAAATTGGCCTTGTTAGTATTCCATTGTACACTTTACAAACGGTTATTTTGCCTACTACCACGTGTGATAGGCTTGATCGGGTATGCAAGGAATTTATCTATGGAAATCATCCCGAAGCTAGATGAATGCACCTAGTAAGGTGGGAAGCCTTGTGTCTCCTAAATGACGATGAAGGCTTTTGGGGTTACATAAATCTGCTACTACTAACCTCGCGCTTATAAGTAAGCTCAGTTGACAGGTGTGCTCTTCATAAGTACCATCTTTTGTAAACTCGATATCATCGTGCTTAGGATCCGGAACATACTTCCTCAAGTGGGATACATGGAAGAAATTATGTACTTGACTCATGGATGGCGACAATGTCACTCGATATGCCAAATGTCCAATCCTCTCTATAATCTCAAAGGGTCCCACATAACAGGGGTCAACTTTCCTCTTTTGGCAAATCCGAGTACACCTTTAGTTGGTAACACACGCACAAGTACATGTTAACCCACACTAAATTGAACGGGTCGACGGTGTACATCGGCATACAACTTATGGCCACTCTATGCAGTCAATAAGCGTTTTCTAATCAGGACAGTTTCTTCCTAAGTGCGTTGTAGGATTTCCGGTCCTACAAAACACTTCTCCATCCGGTCATCCCAACACAAGGGTGACTTGCACTTCCTTCCATACAAAGCCTCATACGGTGCCATCTAAATCGAAGCATGCCAACTATTATTGTAGGTGAACTCCAGCAAAGGCAAACATGTCTCCCACGTTCCTGGCCAATTAAAGGTACATGCCCGTAACATGTCCTCCAAGGTCTGAAGGGTAATTTCAGACTATACGTCCACCTATTTGAGGATAGAAAGCGGTACTGAATCTTAAATGTGTCCCCACAGCGGCCTACAAAGACTTCCAAAAATGAAACATAAAGTGACCATCACGGTCTGACACTATCGTCTTGGGCGTACCATGTAGGCTCACTATCTCCTTAATAAACACATCCGCTAGCTTCTCCACTCCGCAAGTGACATTAATGGCTATGAAATGAGCCAACTTTGTGAACCAATCAACAACTACCCATATAACATATAATCCGATCACAAAGTCCATGGATATATCTTCCCACTTCCACTCCGGATAGGAAGGGTTTAGAGCAATCCTACAAGTCTCTGGTGCTCGATCTTAACTTATTGACATGTTGAAGACTTAGCCACATACTCGGCTACTTCCCGCTTCATGTTCACCCACCAATAGTTCCTCTTGAGATCCTTGTACATCTTGATGGTTCCCGAGTAGAAAGAATAACTTGAAGAATGAGCCGCTTTCCAAATGGACTCTCGAAGCATATCATCGGTTGTCATACATAGGCGGTTCTTGCATCTCAGAACCCCATTGTCATCAATCCTGAAATATGGAGCCTTTCATTTCTCAACATCCTCTCGGATCTTCCTCAATGCAACAACTTCATCTTGCTTCTCTTTGATCGTCTCCAACAAAGACAGTCGAACTTCTAACATTTACAATTAACCTTAGCTTTTGCCAAACCAAACCTCAATGCAAAGTTTCAACAACTCTTGTTGCAACTCAGGTTGTGCAATCAAACACGCTATCATCTACTCTCTTGTGTTGACTTCCTACTAAGTACATCGGCCACAATATTGACCTTTCCAGAATGGTACAATATCTCGATGTCATAATCCTTCAGAAATTCAAACCATCTTTAATATTTTATGAAAAATCAAGATACAATGATACTCTACCTCATCGAACTGGAATAGTATATCTTGTGTCATATAAATTAATAAAAATCAACATACAATGAATACTCTCCCTAGGTCGACATTTGTCATTAGATTAATTCAACCAATATTTTGAGAGATACTCGTTACCCGGTTTATGAAGTTTTCGTTTTATTCATTCTTATTCAATAAAAAAGAGAGTATTTGATTGAATCGTTGTGCGTCCTTGTTAGATTGTTCTCGTGTGTGTGTTTAATCTTCTTAAAGATTGGTGCTCCTCACCAATTCTAGCCCTTCCTTGTATTTATCTCGATTTGAAGACTTGTGTAAGGTTGAAGAAGGAAGGGTTAAGATAATTCATGGTTCGGGTTTTGTTCCAATTGATCAAGGTTCTTGCGAGTA
The DNA here is from genome assembly GCA_033239045.1 of Fagopyrum esculentum. NCBI lineage: Eukaryota > Viridiplantae > Streptophyta > Magnoliopsida > Caryophyllales > Polygonaceae > Fagopyrum > Fagopyrum esculentum. Next base: position 35,719,688 of record BSUD01000006.1, read on the forward strand.
TATATATTGATTCCTTTTATTCTTATATTTTCCATCAATTTCATTTCATATTCATCTTCTTAAATCTCGCCATCACCATTCCATACTTCACCATTCTTCTTTCTTTGTTTTCGTATTAATCTCGAGCTTCCAAGTAATGATCTCGCCCGAGATTGTCACCGAGATTATCTAAGTTTTAAGCTTTTGTAGACTTTCAATCTAGATCCGTCAATTACGGCCTCAAACCCGCATCAATTACGTCTCCTCTGTATTTTTGTATGGACTTGTGTGCATTTTGGCTGAATGTGATGTTGGGAAGAGTTAACGGAAGGCATTAGTTTTGCTTGGGCTTTCAACATCAACACTTAAGCCTCTACTAGCGGGACAATATCAGGCTAAAACTAGTGGCATGGGCCGGTATGCTTTGCTATCTTCAGATCCAAATTAACTCTACAAAAAATGAAAAAATCTTGCGGCACAAATATTCAGCTAGTCACGACATTGTTTGTTCATACACAAAAAACTAATAGAACCCGATAGAGAAAAAGAGGGTGACACGAGAGAAGTACGACCGAGAGAAGAAGAGAGGGGTCTAGAGAGAAGACTGCGAATAAGGGAAGAACACTAGTTTGAGAAAGAGAGAAAGGGAGTCATGAAGGACTGCGGGATTCAACGTGAAGAGGCTTTACCGAGATCTCATGGAGCCTTTCTCTTCTTTCGTTTTTGTGTATACTCGTTTTGTATATAGTCGGTGCACACCGGGTCTCTCTTGAGGCTAGTAATGTGTTCGATTGGTTTAGAACCTGCTCGATCTAAATTCGTTCTTGTTTGTTTCTTAAATCAATCGCACATTTGCCTAAAATTGAAATAACATTCACCCCCAACTTCATCTCCTTCGTTCCCCACCAAACAAGATTATTTTCATAATCTAAACCCCTCATCCTCAATATAATTTTCATCTCTGTAATCCGGGTCTACCAAACGCTGCCTATACAAGGAAATAATCAGTTGAAAAACACTCGAGTGTATAACCTCAGGAAGAGATTTTCTCCAACTAATCAACCAATACACCTCACTACACTGTACATACATCTCTTGTACTACCTAAATCCAATGTTCTCTTCTGCTTACCTCAATTAATAGCAGTGAGAGGAAGCCTGGAGTCTCGGATTCCATCATGCGATCCTAGGAAATGCTTGGCATCTCCATTGGCAAGCTTTCCGGATCTCGGATCAAACGAGGACTTGAGAAGTTCGTCAAAAGAAGGTGTTTTGAGTTCTTCAATGGATGCCACACTGGGCAAGTTGAATGCCCTCTTCTTTGGGGTGGAACAAGTTGATTCATCCACCTATTTTCATGAAGGATCAGCTGAGATATCCTTACGGGCTTAGTTGAAAGTATATGAAAATTATTTTGTTGTTCTTAATCACCTTGTATTCATCCAGAAGACATTTTCCAGCATGTTCTGTTATTTCTACAACCTTGTGCTGGTGACTGCTCCTTAATTCTCCCAGCACTTCATGACAAGGTAGGATGATTGAATCAAGATTTCCACGTGCCTCATTGTCAAGTTGCAGTGAATCTGCAATCGTATTCGCGGGTCAGAGGAGCAAGAAACAGAAAATTGATGATGAAATGCAAATAAATTTCAAACTTACACTCAACCGATGCAAGCATATCATTGCTAGCAACATCTGTGTCTTCAAGAGCAGATGACGCAGATGAAGAAAACCTTGTACGTAAAATTTGATTTGTTTCCATTCCTCTCCTGTAAAACGGAATAAAATTAATAAGCATGAGTGGAAGCTTCATTAGAATCCGCATGGTTGATTATAATACGTGTCAAGAGTACCTAATGATGGTATTGGCAGAAGCCACACTAGTCTTTTCCAAGCTAAGCAGTGATTCTTCAGCATTCCTCCATTGCTGAGCACCTATTTTTACCTTGTCCAAGCTGCATATACCCCCAATGATGTTAAAATGCATGTGTGCCTAAAGTGCAAACGTGTATTTATAAATACTTAAAATAAGTTAACTTCATCATCTGTCTCAGCAGATTCATACCAGCTCTCTAGAGCATCTTGAAGGCCTTGCTTTCCACTGTCCACAGCAGAAGTATCCTCAAGATATTGGCTCTCAGTTTTTTCCACATAATCCGACCAGTCCGTTTTAATGGAAGCGTTGTGTTTTTGAATTGTTGACATTTCTTGCTGAAATTGGCTGGTTCTTGCAGCTGTACATTCTCTTAGGCCACCCACAGCTGCTTGAACCTGGAAGTGTAGACAATATTTATAAGTTAGAAAGGGGGAATGATCCACTCAAATAAATTTTATCTGCAAAATTTGTAATTGCAAAGCTAAAAGTCCAAATTTTGGGAATCACTCAAGTACCACTTGTTTATTCAGATGATGGATGCGTCGTTTATGATTTTGTTTGCCCGAACCAAATAATGATGTGAAGAGATAGAAATGCGGTATTTCATACACCAGAAATCATAGGACCAATATATAGCATACCAGTTCTTTTTTCCTAGCATTTGAGCTTGCTAGCAACTCTGCAACTTTTTCTAGTAGTTGTCTTTCTTCCTTTGCAGCACACTCCTACACAAAAAGAAAATGACCGAATCAGAACAGACAGATATCATCCGTAATACATGCCTTCTAACAAGAAATTGTTACTACCTCGAATTTCTTTTGAAAATCTGTAAGATTTTGCTCATGTACAGTCTGTGCATCTTCCACTATAAGAGTCAATTTGGATGCATGCAAGTCCAAATTCTTGAAGAAGTCCATGGTGATATTAGAAATTGATCGAGTACTGTCCATTGTTTTGGATTGTGCCTGCAGTTGAAAGAAAGTAAACATATGTCAGAAAATGATAATGATGAAACATGGATGATCTTTTAACTTCAATAAAACCAAGCCCATATAACCTCACCTCGTGCAGTACTTGTGCATATGAACCTAAGTTTTCCACCTGTAGATGAAGACCACTTTGGAGATCAGCCAGCAACGCATCAGCCTCTGAAGCAATTTGCTTGAAAAGCTGTAACCAGACAAAGTTAATCACAGCATAATCGAAGGGGTTTCAGAGGGATTAATAATGTTAGTGATATCTTACACTCCCAATAGCGCATGAATGTGTAGACACTTCAGAAATCAAATCACCAAAGGTCGACTTTGAGTTCCCATCAAGCTCTCCAGCAACATCATCCAGAGTTTTGATCCCGGAACTATACATTATTGTCAACTTACACAGTTGTTTACGCAGTACTTCAGCAGCCTGACGAAAGAATATGGAAAGTCTATGTGAGCCTAACTTACCTGCCACAGAACAAAGATAAATGAAGAACTTTACCTCTGCTTTCGTTGACAAAAAAGACTGCATGTTTTCTTCCATGATCTTTAATTGTTTCTCTTGTTGTGTCACCGAAATGGCAAGGGTTCTGTGCAAATTTTCAAGTTGTTGTGTCAACTGAGACTGGAAATTCTGAGTAAGAACTCTATTGCCATCCTCAATCTTATCTTTTCTATCTGGATAGTACCAACAAGATTCAGCAACTCAATTCATCATTAAGCATAATAATAAAATGAATGTCCTGAAATACGAACCGATCTTTGCAAATAAGCTTGAAATGTCTGATGAAGCATTCTCCAACTCTTCTCGAAGTTCAATTGCCCGCTCAACAAGGGCTTTCTCTGCAGGATGAAACAACAAGTCAATGTTATACCACAACACTTATCACTCAAAGAGCAAATATAATGTAAATACTTAGTCGTTCCAGAAAATATGATTAGAGGAAAGAGAGCCTATGGAAGCATAAAACTGCTTACCTGAACGGAGAAGATTTGATATTATGTACTCTTTTTCTTTAATAGTTGCATTTGCATGTCTATGCTTTTCTTCAAGTTCGAAGAAGGCATTCTCGGTTTCTACAAGCTTTTTCTGGAAGGAAAAAAAAAACAGGAAAGTTCATGTACCATGGACATGTATATATTTGTGAGAGGATGAAAATCATGGGTAAATCTTTCTATACCTCTGCAGTTTCGAGCTTATTGCTCAGTTCTGCTGTCAATTGTTGCTGAGTATTATACAGCTCCCGAATTCCCACAAGGTCCTGAAAGAATGAACAATCATGTGTTTGCTAAGCTTTATTGGCCTAAATCAAAAGATACTTTCGATCATGGAATATGCAGTTTACCTTATCCTTCAACTCTAAATCAAGTTCCATTTTTTCAACTTTTTCTGCGAGTGCCTGCAAGAGAGTCACCCAAGAATTATAAAACACGTCTGATGGATCATGATACTCCAAACATAGTGACAATAAATACCTTTTTCTCCGCTTCTTCTTGTAGATATTGATCACGTGGTAGATAAATTCCGTTCTTCTCTCTAGCAGCATATACCTCTGATTTTTGACAAAACAAGGATGTTAGAAACAATAAACTTTTACGATAAAAGAAAGATCTATGCTTACAAATGTAATTTACATTACACACATACAACATATGAACACAAAATATCAAGGATAAATATCATGCAAACACCTTGCTTCAGGCGATCAATTTCAGTATATAGATCCTTCATTAATGCTATCTTCATCATCTTTTGGTTCACCTGCAAAAGTAAACCAAAATTACAAGGAGACAGTTACTGAAAAAGTTCATAATTTGTAATCAAGACCCAAACGAAGCCTTCTAAGATGTAGCAATCACCAAACAAAGTTTCTGTACACTAACCTCTGGCTTGTTTTTAATATTCTTTGCACGGTGTGCATAATCCAGAGTGTTAAGTGTTTCTTCCAGACAGTGAATAGATGGTGCTATGTTTGCAATTATGCATGTTTTTGTTTTTCCTCCCAAGGAATCCCTTAACAGCCTCGTTAGTTTGCTTTCCCTAACATGAAAAAGCAACACATATTTATGATGCCTGCCAGAAATATGTAAACCAAAACGCCTATTGTAAATATGCACACACCTGTAGGGAACATGGCCGGAGTGGTCAACTAGTGAATTGATCACACGACCAAGTGTCAGCAGACTTTTGTTTATCTCTCCTGCTTCCCTTGCTCTTCCCTGCCGGAAAAGAAATAAACTCATGTAAATTTCCAAACAGTTAATGTGCTTTGGAAGAACTGAGTGAAGCACAAGAATGCACATCGGCTACAGACTTTGAGATTCTTACCTCTCTAGCACCAGAACGTGAAATATTCTCAGAACCAGCAAGGTCTACAAGATTAAGCTTCCCACATTTGATCATTTCCTCGCCCTCTGGAGTATATTCCTTCATGTGAATTGTAATAGAAAAGATTGAGTGAGAACGACTACTTTGCTTGTTCAGCAGTGTCTCTGCAGTACGCCTTTTTGCTGACCCCTTCTCCAAGATTTTATATATCTCATTTGCAGTACAAACTATCTCTTCTTCCAAACCTCTAACAAAAACACCACCTTTTCCATCTTCCATGAGGGCAAGTGGTTTCTTAGTTTTGTCATCAATATACTTATTAGTCTCTTCTGGTGCCAAAAGATCAGTCAGCTCTTCATTATACAGCTCAAGGAACGAAACTTTCAGGCTGTACTCTGCACTTTGTGATTCCAGTATGTCAAAAATTCTTTGAACTGATCTAGGTATAACTCCAGCATCATTCGGAAACTCCCCATTCTGCAAACAAAGGAAGAATATGAATGAACTAAAGCAAAACCGTAATAAGATGATACACATGACAGAAACCAAGTAAGGTAATATCGGTAGCTAATTGATAGAAAGTTTCTGCTAAGTTCGAACCTTTTTCCTTGCACCGCCTTCCATGGTGTAAGTTTTCCCGGTTCCCGTCTGACCATATGCAAAAATTGTGCAGTTATATCCATCGAGAACCTCGTGCACTATGGGTGCAATAGAATAATCAAACAACTCCTTCTGTTGAGAAGTTGGACCAAAAACCTGCATATAGAACTTTACCATCATCACCATAAACCTAAAACCAGCACCTTATCATCTGAAGCAAAAACTTAGACAAAAAGAAAGGAAAGGCACAAACCCTGTCAAAAACAAAGGTTTTATCAATCTGCTTGTTTGCTATAAACTGAGCAGCAGCGACTTCTCTCCTAATCTCATTGCAAGTGATAGCCACAGGCGTCTGAACTCTACGTTCATCGTCACTCAACGGCCTAGAAACACAACATATTTCAACAATCACAATCCTTTTCAGTCACATTGTCCTCCCACACAAAATCAAATGCAGCAAAAAGTCGTAACTCGTAATTCGTCTTTAACTATGACTCACCTGCAACGGACAATAACCTGAACGTTGACACCTTTATCCCTATCGTTCTTGCTTGAATTTGAATCTCCACCAGGCCTTAAATCCCTAGTTGACTTATCAGTCGACCTCGGTGTATGAGCAGGCGAAACGGTTGGCATTCCTCCTCCACCTCTCCTCTGGGAATCCATTGCCCTTTACTTTTCGTCTTACAAATTCACAACTACTTGTCTACCTTCTATCTGAACAGCAAATTCCCGATTTTAGAACAATTTCCGGTATCAAATCTCAAAAAAAAAAACTCAAATATTGAAAGTTTACACTCCCAAACCCCCAAATATCTAATGCGGTCAATCACTAGCTAGAATAGACACAAATTAATCACGCACAACCAAAACAAACGATTAAAGTTCTAAATAGAATGCGAACGGATTGATTGGAAAAAGTTAGCAAGTAACGAGTATGTCTCAATTGTTGAATGGCCTATTAAGATAAAGAAGTGAATAAATCAATCAACTTACTTAAAATGAAGATGCCGGAACCGTGGAAGCGATTGGGGAACGATCCTTCGAAGCACGAAGAAGACGAATTCAAACGATGTGGACCCTGTGGTTTCAAGAGAGTGTGCGTTGGAGTGTTTAATTTTTTGAGAAAAATGTGCGTGGGAGTGTTTAACAGATCGAAGAAAACGGCATCTTTATTTATTTTGGGTGTCCAGATGAGAAAGGAAAAACTTGAAATAGACGCCGTCAAATGGTAGATGTAAGCGGAACATAGCAAGTTTGAAAGGATAATGACAAACGACGTTAAATAAGCCGATAACGTTCCGATTTGTGACCGTTATAAACGACAAAGAAACATACCGTAGTTTAAAAAGTATTATAAATATTGGCCGGCCTGCAAATTAGGGGTGGGTACAAGTTAGGGGCGTAAATGTGGTGGGGATTATCCGAAATTCGCGGGTAATATTATGGGAAACGGGATCGAGATTTTAAACGGGGACGGAGATGGAGAAAATTTCAATTCCCCGCTTGGGGATGGGACGGAGTTGAAGATAGTGGTATCCGTCCCGCTCCCCGATTCGAACCCGAACTCGTTGGGAATCCCCGAAGGGTAACCCGATGGGGATCCCGACGGATAACCCGATGGGGATGTCGGGATACATATATAAACAAATTGTATTTATATTACAATTTCTTTGTAGTTTCATATTTAATTCAAAAATTGTCGATGATTACTATAATTTCAACCTATATAAACTTTTGTACTTTAAGATTACTCTTTCCTACTTACACAAAATGTATTTGAACGTTAAATATTTATTTGATAATTATACTAATGCTAACCTATATTAATTTGGTTTTCGATCATATGAGGATAGCACCTCATGAAATTTTTGAATACGTCGTGAACGTCAAATCATGATGATCAAATGCGCATCCCACTACATGCCCTTTTTTTTGTGTCTTACACTTTTAGAAACGTGTTTTGATGTGCAATCTAAATCCTAAACCGTAAAAATTAAAATGATAAAATAATATAACGTTTTTTTCTTAAGATCGTAATCTAAATGTTAGTAACATTTAGATATGTGTTTTGATGTGCAATCTAAATGTTAGTAACATTTAGTTTTAGTTTGTACTACGGGTCTCGATCCTATTTGAACGAACAAACCTAATATATAGATGGTATAACTTTACTTTGCCAAATTTGTATTTTTTTTAAAAAAATAAAAATTTCTTCTTTCTTTTTTTTACTCGTGTTATTTTTGTTATTTATATAGTTAAACAAAATTACAATTTTGTATTTTATAGTTTAATTTCACATTTATTATCCGAATCAATATTTTTTTGTCAAACTCCTAAAAGTTAAACGGGGATGGGGATTTTTACGGGGAAAACCCATAAAGTTTTAAAAGGGAGAAATTAAACGGGGACGGAGATTCCCCGATGGCGACGAATATCCGACGGGTAAGGGGATGGGGACAATTCTCAATACCCGAACGGGAATGGGGATGGGGACGGGGGCCATTATATTAAACGGGTATGGAAATGAATAGGGTACTCCTCGACCCATATCCGACCCATTGACATCCCTAGTACAAGTAAACCGGTACAAAAGTGGGCTCGGGTCGGATTTGGGTCGGGTCAAAACTAAAAACTATACCCGAAAGTTTTGGGTCGGGCTGGCTCAACCCGACTAAAAAACTGGCCGTGCCCACCCATGTAAAAAGCGGGCAGGGCGGCCCGGATGACCCGTATGTATTTTTTCTGAATTTTATCGTTTAAAACAAGTAATATAATGTATTTAAACACACTTTCAATCCAATCATACTTGCATAGTGCACTACCAACAAGTTCAACAACAATCAATACAAAAATAATTAAATCTAAATACATGAAAAACAACAAGTACCATTACGGTCAAATTAGCTTTGCAATCTTATATTACAAATGAGTATAACTCGTTAAAATATTCCAAACAAACTAAATGAAAAATCAAAGTATGTGACACTCAAAACAATATAAATTTTAAACAATATCCCATCTTTTAGGTTGACGAAACTTTAGTTTCCCGTCGTTTAAACTATTAGAAAGGTACATCACCTATTGAGTTCAACCAAAGATTAGTACGTGGATTACTATTCACATGTTAAGTTAACAAATCGGTGTTAAATATCAGGGGGGAAATTTCCACTACATACGACCATAGAATCGTTTTCTGAGGTTAGGAGGTCGCTTGCAAATGGAAATCGTCGCCGGAATCCCAGGGTAGAAACGAACGCAATCGGATTTTGACACTCACTACCAAAAAAAATGATCTATTGTAACATTAGAATTGTAATAGATTTTTTGATACGTTACTATAGGTATCTATGGTAATGGTTTATGATCAGGTGTTACTATATAATCTATTGTAACGGACTAAGGTAATGAAAAGCATATAATGTAACACCTCATAAACCCTTGATCCATAATTTAGGTACTAATCTTTGGTCGATCTCAATAGGTGAGATATCATTTTGATAGTTTAAACGAGGGGTATCAAAGTTTAGTCAGCCTAAAAGATGGGGTATTGTTTAGGCAATTTTCTCTAAATTATATATACGTGCATATAAACAAATATATGTATAAAACTATATACGGGTCGAGCCGGGTTGGCCCGCATGCCAAAATGTTTACTCATACCCGTCCCACTAAAATATGGGCCGGGTCAAGCCCGAACGGGCCAAACTACCTGCCCTTACCCATGTTTTTTCCGGGCAGGCTGGCGGGCTAGACGGGCCGGGCCGAATTTGTACAGGTCTAGGTACAAGTTCCACCAATTTAGTCCAAATTTGATCCGTCATAAACTTTTTTTTTGGGTGGATAGATCCGTCATAAACTATTTGGATGGAATATAGGTCTTAATTTTTTCGTCCCGCTAGACATGTCTAGTCTCGTATATAATAAAATTTTTAATTTAAAATAATAAATATAAATAAAATTTATATATTTATGTTTATATTATAAAAAAAATATGTTGGTCAATTTGTTAAAATTGACGAATGACCCAAATTTATTTATATGTGTTTTGTTATGTATATTTGTAAACTTTAATGTAAAATGTAATGTGTTATTATGGATAATTGAAACTTTAAATTTGTGGGCAAATAGGATTGGGTTAGTCATGTCCCGTCCCGATTCCAACAACGATAGGACCCGGTGAAACTCAATCTAAAATACCCAAAACCTGTCCCGATCCCGTCCCATTTAAAATAGTTAGGACGGGACTGAGATGATCTCAATCTCCTCTCATGCCGTCCCATGCCCACCCCTTGTTTAAAACCAAGTTCGGGCCATATTCAAATCGGACTTTATAAAAAAATTAGGTTGGACTTAGGTTGAGTCCGGATGGCGGGCTTTTAGTGGTGTTCGTGCCCGTATAGACGGGTCGGACTGTCCGACGGATAACTGTTTTTATAAAAAAACAATTATTAGTATTATAATATATATTTTTTATAATAAAATACATGAAGACATTTTTATGTTATATATGTTAAATTTATTATAATTATATTAAATATTTTATAATTATACTTAATATTATAATTATATCAATACTATATAGAAAAAAATCCAAATAGGATATTTTGTACCCGGTAGGCTTGGAGTGGTGTCCGGACAAGCTGGCGGACCGGGTTTCCACCTTTGTTCGTACCCCATCCGTTTTAATGGGTTTCCTTTAGTTGTTAATGATAGATTTATATCATTTAGTAAATTATCTATGTTAGTAAATAAGTTTATATTTATTACTATATTATTTATTTACGTTAATAAATTAATTTATGCCTCTCGAATTATTGTTATTTAAGTAGAAATTTGGAGGATGAAAACCTATTTTATTTCACTGGTTTGAGTTGTTTATATAGATGTATGTAACCTTAATTGAAAATAAAAATATAATTAACTGATAAAAATAAATAATATATTAATGAATATTCATCTATCTCTTAATCCATATGATTCTTATTTTGTTGAGTCCAAAGATTTTTGTTAGCCATTATAATGTGCGAATCGTTTAGCGTTGTTACTTTTTTAAAAATATTTGTCGAGAAGACTGTCAGAGATATAGTTTTATTCCTGGATGTTGATGAGTTACCTTATGTGCTCGATGCAAAACAGTTTTATTCTCGGACGCATAATTTCTTATAATATTTTACTAATTTAAGAAGTAGTTAACTCTATTAAAAACAAAAAAGGGCATAAGGGTTGGATGATCCTAAAACTAGACTTGAAAAAGGCTTATCATCGTCTTAGATGGAAATTTATCGAGGAGAGTCAGGAGACTATAAGAGATATAGGGCCCGATTTGGTTTCAACTCCGAAATCGGAAACGGAACGGAAACGAATCTAGTCCATATGTATACCTTTGTTCATGAAAGTTTTTGGAATCATTCCTTGTGGTTTGAAGTAATTGGAGTAGTATTTGATTACTTTTGATACCCTATAGGGAAACAAAATGTGGAGAAGCAAGTGCAACTTGCATGAAACCACAAGGAATGATTCCATAAAATTTCATAAATAAGGATATACATATGGACTAAATTCGTTTCCATTCCGTTTTTGTTTCCGGAGTTGGAACCAAATGGGCCCATAGTGTCTGGTGGAATGAGTATCTTGTGAAATGGTGAGAAGTCTTCTACTAGACATCTTGGCAACGTTAGTAGAATTCCTTCTACTAGACATCTTGGCATATATTTGGGCATCCCAATTCTTCATTAGGGTATTACTCGAAACACTAGTAACCTATTAATAAAGAAGGTGACCTCTTGGACGGTAAGTTGGAAGAAACATACTTTGAATACTGTTGGGAGAATTACTTGACAAAAACTGGCCTTGCTAATATCCCATTCTACACTTTACAAACGATTATTTTGCCTACTACCATGTGTGATAGGCTTGATCGGGTATGCAAGGATTGTATCTAGGGAAATCATCCCGAAGCTAGATGAATGCACCTAGTAAGGTGGGAAGCCTTGTGTCGCCCAAATGATGATGAAGGATTGGGGTTACATAAATCTTCTACTACTAACCTCGCGCTTATAAGTCCGCTTAGTTCACATTTGTGCTAACATCTTCCTTAAACTCGATATCATCATGCCCGAGCACATGCTTGGGATCCGGAACATACTTCCTCAAGTGGGATACATGGAAGACATTAAGCACTTGACTCATTGATGGCGAAAATGTCACTCAATATGCCGAAGTTCCAATCCTCTCTAATCCCAAAGGGTCCCACATAACAAGGGGTAAACTTTCTTCTTTTTCCAAATTTGAATACGCCTTTAGTTGGTGACACATGCACAAATACGTGTTCACCCACACTAAACTAAACGGGTCGACGGTGTGCATCGGCATCTGACTTATGGCGACTCTATGCGGTCAATAAGCGTTTTCTAATCAAGACAATCTCTTCCTGAGTGTGTTGCAAGATTTCCGGTCCTACAAAACATTTCTCTAACTAGTCATCCCAACACAATGGTGGTCTGCACTTCCTTCCATAAAAAACCTCATACGCTGCCAACTGAATCGAAGCATGCCAACTATTGTTGTAGGTGAACTCCACCCAAGGCAAACGTGTCTCCCACGTTCTTGGCCAATCAAAGGTACATGCACATAACATGTCCTTCAAGGTCTGAATGGTCCTTTCGGACTGTCCATCTATCTGAGGATGGAAAGCGGTACTGAATCTTAATTTTGTCCCCATAAATGCATGTAAACACTTCAAAAAACGAGACATAAAGCGACCATCACGGCGTGACATTATCTCCTCAATAAACACATCAACTAGCTTATCCACTCCCCAAGTAACTTTAATGGCTATGAAATGAGCCGACTTTGTGAACCAATCAACAACTACCCATATAGCATAAATTCCCCTTTGACTACGGGGAAATCCGATCACAAAGTCCATGGAGATATCTTCACTTTTCTACTCCGGAATAGGAAGGGGTTGCAGCAATCCTGCAGGTTTCTAGTGCTCGATCTTAACTTGTTGGCATGTCAAACACTTGTCCACATATTATGTTTACTTCCCACTTCATGTTCACCCACCAATAGTTCCTCTTGAGATCCTTGTATATCTTGGTGGTTCACGGGTGAACAAAATAACGTGAAGAATGAGCCTCTTTTAATATGGACTCTCGAAGCGTATCATCGGCTGACACACATAGGCGGTTTTTGCATCTCAAAATCCCATTGCCACCAATCCTGAAATATGGAGCCTTTTCTTTCTCAACATCCTCTCAGATCTTCCTCAATGCAACAACTTCATCTTGCTTCTCTTTGTGCCGACTCTTGTTGCAACTCAGGTTGTGCAGTCAAACACGCTATCATCTGTTCTCTTGTGTGGACTTCCTACTAAGAGCATTGACCACAACGTTAACCTTTTCAAAATGATACAAGATATCGATGTCATGATCCTTTAGAAATTCCAATCATCTTAAATATTTAATGAAAATCAAGATACAATGAATACTCTACCTCGATGGAACTAGAATAGTATATAATCTGTCATATAAAATTAAGAAAAATCAAGATACAATGAATACTCTACCTCCATCGAAAACCATAATTGAACAAGAGAACCAAGTCCAGGATAATTAACTTTTTAATAAGCGTTTTATTAGTAACTAAACATATCTGATGCCATAGCACACGACACCATATATATATAAAGCAACTTGAACAACTACACAGATAGGACAACATTTGAACTGCATTCTCACACATTGAAGTATGATGACCAAAAACATAGATTACATATCTCACGTACACGTATAGTACGTCACATAATATATTACATAACGTGAGCTAGAATGCATGCAGTAAGATGTATTCTCAAATCCTGAGGAGATCAATGGGCCTTTCATGAGTGGGATCGACCTGCGAGAAGAGTCGACCGTAATTGGTAACGTTGTTGAACAGCTTCGGGCTTTGTTCACTAATGAGTTCTTGAGCTGGCCCGATCTCATTCTCTGGATGTGGAGAGCACAATATAGCTAGCGAGATCCTGTCCCTTTCTGCATTTGTTGTCACCTTATGAAATGCGCTCTTGAATACACCGTTGCTCATTACCTGCATATAATCAAAGTACCCGAAAGTTGTTCTTTTAGGATTGTGATTTTATTTTGTGCGGAAACATTGATTAAGAAAATCGATGTGGTACTATAAAGAGATTTGTGAACCGAATTTTTTTTAATTTTATTGATTGAATAGTGTTTATATAGATAAATATAAAGTAAATAAAATGATAAACTAACATATAAATGATAAACTCAACAGACTAAATTTAATATACTGGACACATATTCTAACAAAGGAAACAAATACCTCCATCTGGTCACCAACGTTGATAAAGAGCGCATGGGGGAGAGTAGGGACTCTGAACCAAGCGTCGTCCTTTTGAACCTGAAGGGCATCCACTTGAGAGTCTTGAAGAAGAATTGTGACGGCAGTTCCGTCAGTGTGAGGCTTGAGACCCAACACCTCGTTAGCCCTCGGACACCGTGGGAAGAAGTTGAATCTCCCGAACATCAACCCTTCCTCTCCGTACCGCTCAACAAATTTCTCCTCCTCCAAATCCAACGCAACGGCCATGGCTCTAAGCAAAGTCTTCACTATCTCCTGTGACTTCAAGGAGAAGTCATCTATCACTTTCCTGCAATTCATACAGTAATATTATTACTCCAATTGTGGCTTCGTTTGATAAGTGTATAAATTATGGGTATTAAGATTATGAGAATTAAAAAGGAGAAAAGATTTTCGCAATCTCTTAATTTAAGAGAATGGAGAGATTAAAGGGGTTAGCTTATGAGTAAGCGAATTAGATTATAGAAATTTTGTATATTATAAGGATTATAACTTGTGGAGGCTAAAATCTCATTTCTACCCCTTCTCTCTCATATTACTCTCTTTCATTCATAACAGAATTTGCACGTACTTTTTTCGTAATTTTACCCACAATCATATTCATTTTACCAAACACTCATTTCACTTATTTTCATATTCATCGTCTTAAACAATTTCATTTCCTTAATTCTTCATCTAAATAATTCTCGACCAATATCACTAACTAGGCCTTTTAGCAATATTACTCTATTAAGTAGACTCATAGCATAATCTCATTTAGTAATATACCCCAATTAGAGTAATAGTGATAAATCAATTATAGTGGTAAAAATTAGAGGGGTACACAAAATAAAACCTCTTAGAAAAGAGCCTATTTCATCAAATTCATTCATAAATTTATTCATCCTTATCTTCATCTACGTAATTTTACAGTACCAAACGGTAAGGGTGAGCAAAAATGTTCAATCCGACTAATCCGAAGATCCGATTCGGAAAAATCCGAATCCGAAAATATCCGACAATTGGTAATCTGACTTTGATCCGATCCGGGCATATTTTTCGGATTATCGGATTGGATACGGATAGAGGTTTGGAGGAAAAAGTTGAATCAGATCGGATATATCCGATTAGTCTAAGAATAAATATTCGGATCAAATCGAATATCCCGATCGTATCTTCAAATCTTCGGATCGGATATCCAGTATGGATAAAACTGTCGGATATCCGGGTGCCTCGGATCGGATTCAAATCAAATTTTTATAAAATTGTTGGATCGGATATCCAAAAATGTTCACCCCTACCAAACGGTCCTGTATCGATAGATTGAAGAAATTACCTACTACGTACTTACCCGAAGTTGACGGGAGTCTTAGGCCAAAACTGAAGCAAGCGCTGATGTGGAGGATAAACAATGAGGTGAAGGCGATCGTTCCAGTTAATTGTATGTTCCTCATACAACTTATCACTTCCGTAGCCTTCAATTCCGTCGGGACTTCTAGCGTACTTGAGCTTCTCCTCTAGCGGAATCCCGAAGAAATCCTTACTAACTCCCCGCACTTGTTCAAGAAATTCAACCGCCATTCCGTGATTCACAAGCTTTGTATGACAAAAAAAATCATGTTATAGAAAATAGTACTTATAAGTAAAAGATAAGTAAAAGATAATAAAAGGTAGCTCTAGCAGTGTTGCAAAATCTTCATGTGTACCTGAAAACAACCCCAAGAGGTAAGAACAGATCGAAGTTTCTCGAGTTCTTGGGCTGAACTCGAGGAGGAGGAAGCAAGGATAGCCATGTCAATGACCGGAGCATCCATCAAAGGGACAGCCACATCTAAGTTTCCTGTTTTCTTGTTGTTAAGGTACCTCTCGGGTACTTGATGTCCATTCTTCACTATTTCTTGCACTGTTTCCAACCCTAACTGGTTTGTCGATGCCATTTTTTATTGCTTTGAAAGGTGAAGAAGAAATGAAGCTAAGTGTATATTATATATATGTGCAAATGGTGCTTAGCGTCGGACGTATGGTTTAGATAGCAATCAAATTTGACTTCTTCAAAGTGAAGAAGAGGGGAAGCAAGGATAGCCATGTCATAACGTGTTTTTTTTCCAAGTAAATCCTAATACAAAATCAGTACACAAATTTATATCTAATAATTTATGGACAAACTATTTAATTAACTAAATATATATTTAATATAGCCTAGTACTTTTAATAGATTAGTGAAAAAATCAAGTTTACTACTATAGTTATACTTTTAATAGATTGAGAAAAATCAATTTTAATTCAGACATTAGTTAATTTAAAGTTATCGTTGAAATAGTTATACTTTTAGCTAAACTAAATAATAGATTGAGAAAAATATGTAAACTTATAAATGAAAATAGGTTCGTACGTACTAATCGTAATATTAAATGATCAAATATAATACAAATTATTGTCTCATAACCAAAATTAATTTAAAGTTTAATATTAGAGAAAGGATGCTTTTTATAAATTTCAATTGGTAATCTATTGTGTACAACTTTCAACACTTCGAGTATGAAAAAAAAAAACTTTCACCAATAAAACGATTATTATGATGATGATTTAAATAAGGATAAGACAAACGAAAATCTCGATTAAAAATCAATTGTATTAGCCATTAACTAACGACTCATATCATTATCAACCATATATATGGATGTTTTTTTCAATCGAATATGAAGATGAGAAGTAAAGAAGAAAGAAAATAAGGATGGTGAAAGAAAATAAAAATAGATGAATGAAAATTAAAGGGGTAAGATAATCGAATTTAATTCTTCGTTCTAATAAAAAGTTATTTCTTTGTATGAATTCTTACTACTGAAACAATAAAACACTTGTCTTTTTCTATTTGTTCCACTGTTAACACTCTATATGCATTCTTCTTATCGGAAAAGCTTGTGTTATTGGATAACTATGTCATTAATGAGCATGGCAATCTCCTGATTGCATCTCTTGGAAACTTGAATCTAATGGTTATTACACCACGTCATCTACAACAAAGTCGCTACACTTTGCCGACTCTATTGTAAGATCCCAATTTTGCCTTCACCGCCCCCGCGGTGAAGAAGGCCGCCCCCGCGGCTTAGATGATCCACCCCTGCGGATTTACGACAGATCGCGCCCCATCTGTTTTCGTTCGTTTTATCTTCCTTCCATAGATAGAAGATTCGATATTCTATCTTATAGGCCGATTCCCTTATCTTTTTCCTAACCCTAAACGTCATTCCTTCTATCTTTCCAGCCCGTCTCTATATATTCCCGTCTTTTCCTCCTTTTTCCCGTTTCTTGCATTCGTCTTCAACCCTAAGAGTTGCAGCCGTTCCCTTGCTCCCATGTGATCTTGCTGAACTTGTAAGTTCATCATTCTCTGATCTTTCTTACGTTCATGTACTGCAACATGCTTCTTTCTTTCTTTCGTTTTCTCCTTCTCTCTTCTTTTCTTCTCCTCCAAGAATCAAGTTTGAACCTTGATTCTTGTTGGCTTCTCATTGTTGATGTATCGTTGTTCTCAGGCTCTTTAGAGTTGAGTCTTGACGTGTTGAAATCAAAGGTTCGAGCTTTGGTGTCCCTTGTTGTGAGTTTTGTCGAAGAGAAAGCTGATACCGCTTTTTGTCGCGCAGCCGCCCCCGCGCCTGCACATACCCGCCCCTACGGCCATCCGGCCCTGCGTCTGTCCAACCGCCCCTGCGGTTTCCTCTGCAGTAACTCCCGTTCTTGTGAGTTGCTTCCTTTGTTGCTTTCCTCGTTCCTTTCCTTGATCCTTATGGATGTTCCTTGTTTCCTAAGTATACTGTTAGACTAAGGTTGAGCCCTTAGCTTGTGGGGATCTCTTAGAGATCATTGAGACTAGAAGTTATAGACTTCTAGCAACCTTTTCATTCCTGATTCGTGATGCTTGTGTGAACAGACTTTCCTTGCTCCTTTCCCGAGGGAAACTGAGCTTTTCCTGAGTGTTCTCTGAGTTGTTGCTGAGCTTTTGAGTTACCTTCGTGTGAGGTAAGTCCCTTGGACTTACTTAGCTTCATTCTGCGTATTAGTTGGATTGTATTGGCTTGTTTGTGTTGTTATTGTTATAACGGATAACCGGAATAAGATTCACCCTTTATTACCCTTAACTGGCCCAAGTGTATTATAACCGGGCGGTGACCACTTGTCTAGTTCTACAAGAGACTAGAATGTGCTCTTGCAACCCAGACCTATAGGTAACAGATAGTACTGATCTATTCCTATTGGTAGACGGAAGCGGAGGCGAGTTTCGGGAGATTCTCATGTGACAAAAGAAGTTGAATTAGTAATGTATAACCTTAATGAAAGATAATAACCAGTTGTGTGCAAGTATGCTATGTGTTTTCTTTACCTTATGTGTGTTTGTGCCTTTACGCTCTTGCTAATATCTAGAAAATTAGCTAACGGTTTATACCGTCGTTGTAGATGTTCCACAGGTTGGTGTGGTCAGCCGGGGTCCGTACATTATAGGACGGGATGGGGTTTTGTTCTTTTGTTGTTTCCCTTTTGTTTTGAACTCGGCTGTGAGTCTTTTACGCTTTGTTTTGTTTAAACCTTGGTTTTTATATTGAGTTTTGGTTTTCATTCGTCTATGCCTTGTTGTAAGATCCGTTTGTTGTTGCTACTCTGAGGGTCGGGACCCATTGTGTGGTCCTAGCCCGTAGCGCTTCTAGTTCTCAAAACTTGGGGGTGTTACAATATGGTATCAGAGCTCTAGGTTGGCAACAATGGCACTCAAAATCTTCTACAGGTCGGATGGATACATAAATAGAACCCGCAAGGGGTCTAACGTTTTCAAAAGGGGGTTTTTGTTTTAAACTTGTCGGTCTGGGATAGATGTACGGGCGACCACCACTACCTCCACGGATCTCAACAATGTAGTTTCTTATATGTTGGCCTTTATATGCGCTTTTCCTGGTTTTGTGCTTTAGTTGTAGCGTGGCCTTATATATATAGTCATATATATATCTATCCTTATACCAGATGGCACGCACTAAAGCTACCGGTGATATAGGGAAAGGAAGGGGTCGACCACCACTTCCACCTGCCGTCCGTGGACAACGACGTGCAGGAAGACCTCCACTAGCTAGAGGTCGGGGCCAAGCCCCAGTTGCTGATCCGCCTATCGCTGAGGCGTTCGCTAAAGAAGTTGTTGAGAGTGTTGTTTCTGAGGCTGGGAACGGGACCACTGCTAGGTCTGGAGCACAAAGAGTGCCATTGACGGAGTCCGCACGAGTGTCTATCGGAGCTTCTGCATATCGCGACTATGTGTAGAGATTTGAGGAGGCTATCAGGAATGGAGGACCAACACCAGTTTCACAAAGAGTTTCACAGGTTGTTGCCCCGCCTGCTAGAGTTGTTGAGGTTGTTAGAGCGCCGGCCGAGGCGAAGGAGCCAAAGTCTGACATTTGGTTGAATGCTTTCGACCAGCTGAAGGTTCCCACTTTCATGGGAAAGACTGGATTGGAGGTAGATCAGTGGCTAGGACAGTTGGATACCGCTATGGAGGCTATCAATTGCCTAGAGGGACGTCGAGTCAACATAGCACATACGCTACTGAAGGAGCAGGCTCTTTCTTGGTGGATGACCGTACACAGTAAGGTCACCAATTATGAGCAAATGGAGACGGTGATCAGAGATCACTACTGCGTTGCAGCTATGAGGAGAGACCGTCTTCAGGATTTCCTTGAGGTTGGATTCGAGGATTTGCCTATTGTTGAGATCATCAGCAAGTTTAAGGATGAGTTGTCTTTGTTGGGTCCGTCTGCACCACCTGAGGATCAACATGTTTACCTTTTCTCTCGGAGGTTGAGAGAGTCTACCCGCTCTTATCTTGTTGGTTTCCGTTGTGTTTCTTTGACGAACTATCAAGATAGAGCTTCTGCTTATGAGAGAGACCGACCGGGTCAGAGGAGGGCTTCTCAGACAGGTGGTCCTGAGAAAAGACAAAAGACTAGATCAACCAGTGTTGGAGCTGGAGCAGCTGGAATTGGGCGTAGTCAGACGCCGGGACGCTCTGGTTTCCAGTAGAATTCTGACAAATGACGACAATGTCATAACTGCGGAAGTGCATGACACATTCGAGCTGATTGCAAGAAGCCAACAATGACTTGCTTTTCTTGTGGCAAGCCCGGACACAGAGCTGCGTTTTACCGTCAAGGCAAGGCACTATCACAACAGGGTTCTTCACCTGCCAGTGTTGTGGGAGGAGGACATAGGTCTTAGTATCAGCAGCCGCAACAGAGAGTTTCTGGTTCTACCGCTCATCAAGGTTGCACTCTGGGACAGGGGAGAGGTAGAGGACGTGTTGGTGGATCTGCAGACACCAGAGATGCATCAGCCAAAATGTACGAGTTGAGGAGTGCTATAGAGCCGACAGCGCCAACAACCACATGTACCATTCATATTAATGGTTTTCCTGTCAAAGTTCTTTTCAATACCGGTGCTACGCATTCTTTTATATCTGATGCATGTGTAGATAGATTGGCCTTAGTTACTGTAGAAGATAGACCCTTCTTTATAGGATTACCCGATGGGGGGTAAGATACGAGGTACATAAGAGGTTCGCGATTGCCCTATTAGATTGGGAGGTCGCGATTGGCTAGCTGACTTCTTCGTTATGTACTTAGTACATGAAGAATTTATTCTGGGCATGGGTTGGATGGATCGACATCGAGCAGTTCTGGACATCGGCAAGAGGAATATGACGGTAACTATAGATGCAGGCCATGTTGAGATCTTCCGAGGATGGGATCTCGGGAAGACTGGTACAGTCATTAGTGCGTTCGAGTTGCGAGACTTATCAGTCAGGGATGCGAGGCTTTTTGGTGCTATTCCATGAAGTATAGTATGAGTCCGGCTTTGGAGGAGATTCCAGTAGCTTGCGAGTTTGTTGACTTCTTTGGAGAGCCATCAGGTTTACCTCCATAGAGGAGTGTAGAGTTTGACATTGATCTAGAGCCCGGTACGAGACCGATCTCTAAGGCTCCTTATCATATGGCGCCTATCGAGATGCTTGAGTTGAAGAAGCAACTCGAAGAGTTAGCAGAGAAGGGCTTCATCCGCCCCAGTGTATCTCCTTGGGGCGCACCAGTTCTCTTCATCAGGAAGAAAGACGGGTCAATGAGGTTATGTATTGATTATCGAGAGCTGAAGAAAGTGACGATCAAGAACAAGTACCCATTGCACCGTATCGACAATCTTTTGGATCAGCTGCACGAAGCTTCAGTGTTTTCGAGGATCGATCTAAGATCTGGATATCACAGCTGAGGGTGAGAGAGCAGGACTTAGCCAAGACGGCATTTCGGACCAGATATGGACACTACGAGTTTGTAGTGATGCCATTTGGGCTTACGAATGCGCCCGCAGTCTTCATGGAGTTGATGAACAACATCTTCATCGACTTTCTAGATCAGTTTGTAATTGTCTTCATAGACTACATTCTGGTTTACTCTCGCAGTAGAGAGGAGCATGCAGGACACTTTAAGATCGTTCTTTAGATCTTACAGGATAGAGAGCTCTACGCCAAGCTCTCTAAGTGCGAGTTTTGGATGTACGAGGTAGCATTCCTTGGTCACATTGTTTCAGCCGAAGGGATCAAGGTAGATCCGGCGAAGATCGAGTCAGTAGCATCTTGGCCGCCTCCTAAGAACGTCAAGGAGGTACCCAACTTCTTAGGATTGGCGGGCTACTACCGGCGTTTTGTTGAGGGCTTTTCAGTTATTGTCCGACCGCTCACTTCCTTGTTGCGGAAGTCTATGAGGTTCGTATGGTCTGAGTCGTGCCTGTAGAGCTTCGAGGAGTTGAAGAAGGGGTTGACCTCTGCTCCTATCCTAGCTCAGTCAGAGGGCATTGAGGATTTTGTGGTTTACAGTGATGCATCCAAGCTGGGCTTGGGATGTTTTCTGATGCAGAGGGGTAAGGTGATTGCTTACGCGTCTAGACAACTGAAGATGTACGA
This sequence comes from Fagopyrum esculentum, assembly GCA_033239045.1. Taxonomy (NCBI): domain Eukaryota; kingdom Viridiplantae; phylum Streptophyta; class Magnoliopsida; order Caryophyllales; family Polygonaceae; genus Fagopyrum; species Fagopyrum esculentum. The sequence goes on from BSUD01000006.1 coordinate 35,741,808, forward strand.
GGAGAATTACCCCACCCATGACCTGGAGTTGGCTGTTGTGGTTCATATTTTGAAGATTTGGAGACATTATCTGTACGGAGCTACGTGTCAGATATTCATAGACCATAAGAGTTTGAAGTACATATTCACACAAAGGGAGTTGAATAACCGCCAACGCAGATGGTTGGAGTTGATCAAGGACTTTGATCTTGAGATCTTATACCACCCGAGGAAGGCTAGTGTGGTAGCAGGCGCCCTTAGTAGGTGTTCGCTCAAAAGTGTGTGCGTCAAAGTCTTAAATTTATATCTAGAACTTATACAAAAGCGAACCCGCAGTGTACGGATCAGCTGTAGTAAGGCAAGAAATTCCAGAGTCGAACTCAGGGATTTGGTGAGAATAAAATCGATTTCAAATTATCTCGCAAAGTGCAAAAACTTTTGTAATTAATAAGGTGACAAATGATTCCAAGGATTCAAGTATCTGACTGCGGCTTTCGATTCAAGACACTTCTAAAGATCAAAGGACAGAGTTGGCGTTGCCAAGGTTATGTGTTTCGAAGAAAGGTATTGTACGGTGAAGTTCTAAAACCTATATGTCTAACCCAAAGTCTCTCTCTATAAAGGTTGTTGAGGCTGCAATATAGAAAGATTTAAGGAGAAAATTTACACTCAAACTAGCCACACAAAACCAAAAGATATGATTCTCAAAGGTAAAGATGGAAAGCACAATCAAACCTTAATAGAGGATGTTAAGTCTCTCTATTACCCGAATTTTACAAACTTTAGTTATCAAATGAAGAATCAATGATGAAATCTCTTCTCACACTTGAATAAGGGTTAAAAAGTTTAAGCAAGGTTAGGATTTAGGCAAGGATTAACTTTGGTTAAAGGATAAATCAATTAAAGATCGTCAGAAGAATAAATCGGGCTGTTCTTCGTAAAATCGGACGATTTTCCTTAGAGCAGGTCGATTTTCATGTTGTCGCAAAGTTAAATCTCAACTCTCAGGGTCCAAATGGTTAAATGAGTTCAGTCTATCATCATCTAAGCCTCAATCATCAACTATTCTTCCCAAAATCATAAGGTTTTTAGCCAACCATTTTCATATTCAAATCAAAACCAAGATTGAATGAATAAAACCAAATAAAACTCGAACTTTGAATAAAAACCAAATAATCTCCGAATATGTAATCAAACCTCAAAATCTTTTAAAGAATCTCTCAAAACACTCAATAATGTGTTCACAAATCACAATAATTAGAAGGGAAACAAAAGATCTCACAAACTTCTTGAATCTTGACTTCTTGTTTCTTTTCTTCAATCCTCTCTCCAAGAACCTTCAATCCCGCAAAATCCTGTAAATCTTCCACGCTGCGAACTTCCAATTTCCTAGGGTTCCAATGTATACTTTCTCGCCAATGGCCCGCTTGGCATATCACTTCTCAGGCCCACAAGTGATGGGTTTTGGATCGTAATATTTTTAGGCGAAGACTGAAGGAAAATCGTTCGATTAAATACAATAAAAACCGTCTGATTTTTGTATGGAAAATCGTCCGATTTCTCATGTAAATGACTCGATTTTCTTCAACAGAAAGTGCTCGTCTCTTGACTTGTTTCCTTCCTTCCTTTAGTGACCCTTTTACACACTTCCTTTGCTCCTCATGACTCCTCTAAGGTTCCTTAAGCTTCCTTATTGACCTTAGATACTCTTTGCTCCACTTTTGCTTCCAATTCCACCGAATTCACCTATAATTCAACCAAAACTCGCGTACACCTCTATTTCCAGAATATAAATGAAATAAACCTTAAAGGTATACAAATCTCTCTAAATATAAGTGAAATTGAGGTAAAACCTCTACAATATGCATGATTATAATGGCATATAATTCATGTCATCAAAATACCCCATACTTGCCTCTTGCTGGTTCCCAAGCAAGGTTCAAACCTAGAATACAAGATGTCATGGATTATATGATGGTAAAACTCAAAAACCTTTTGAAAAGTGCTTCTTCTTATTGGATCACCCTCAAAGTAATGCTTCAAGACATAGGAAAGGCAAAGTATGCATCAATAGTAACCATATCATGAACAAACCATCCTTTCTTTCTCAAAGACACAAGTAAAGGACATGATAAAGATGTAAAAATAATCAAAGTCAAACAAATCCAAGCCATGAAGCCTTAAACATGTACACAAAGCTCTCAAGGTCTTCAAATCAAGGAAAAAGGTCAAAGAAACGTGCTAAGGGTGGGAAATCTCTAAAGTAATGTGACGCTAATCCGGGAAAGAGGAACAACACAATAAATGCTTTAAGAACACAACTTCACGACACATGCTTTGCATGTAAAATTTTTGTTTTTCTATTGATTTACTTTTTGAGAGTATGGACAGCGGTGCACAAAAACCGAAGCCTATGAGATCGGCATTTCTCAATTTTCGAGATGCCTCAAACCCTTGATGCACATACCATATCCCGTTAGGACTTGTCGTTCAATCGGACTTTGACAAGACACAAACACCCGGATATGTGAATGGTGCCGAATTACTCATCCTCATGTTCAACGTCCCCAAACCTATAATTTGCTAAACTTTCACTCAACACTTTCACAATGGCCCTCCCACATCAAACATGCCTTTTACAACTACTTATCCTAATTCCCGGATGGTCAAAAGGAGGTCAAATATTTCATTGAGGGGTTAGCATGAACAAGATATGAACAAGAAAAGAAGCGAATTACCTTGGTCATTCCTATATGATGCAAAAGAACTTATAATATAGCTTCGATCATTATTTCATTCTCCTATCAAGACATCAAGATCATATGAATCATTCATGTATTCAAGTAAAACAATCAAGTTCATTCATGCTACCATTAAAATCTCGACATAGTTAAGTCGTCTTTTGCCTTTTCCACATCACAATTCTCATCATAGAGGTCATTTCCATCATAAGAAGCACTAAAAGTTTTTGAAAAACTCACACATTTTTGAATGAAAACAAGCTAATGCGAATGTCATAGTGGAAAGCAAATAGTGCAAGAGTTATTACAAACCAAATCATCAAGTGCAACACAAAGTACATAAAGTGCAAAAAAGATGAAAGAGATTGTAAGTACCCCCACCCCATACTTAACCTTCACATTGTCCCCAATGTAAAAAGTCAAGCATAAGATGGAGAAAAATACTTACAATGTAAAATGTAGTGGAATCTCAGTCCTCAGCCGGTGGTGGTGGATATGGGTACCTCGGAGCTCCGTGATCATAAAAGGTGCCAAATGTGTGATAATACATGTCTCTCATCTGGTCATCGTAGGAGGAGTGTCTCGCCTCTGTCTCCTCACGGTACTCCGTGAATTGAGTGCCCAAGGTGGTGTAGTCGGTGTGGAGAGCTTGATAATCAGAACGTAGACCCTGATAGTCAGTGTGAAGACTCTGAATGCCATAAATCAATGCTCCAATCTGTCGATGGAGTCTAGATCCGCGCCCACGTCCTCTACCACGGCTGGGAGCATGTGCAAAGGAATGACGGGGTGGCTGCATCTCATCCTCAGTCTCCTCTGTGCCTCTACTCATCCTGCTAGGTCCAACACCATGGGTGTCAGTGTCCGTAGCATGGCCGTTGTATGTGTCACTCTCAAACTCTAGCATGGATCCCTGGTAAGCTGCAGCTCCGTCCTCAAAGTCTTCCTCATCATCATCATCCTCGCCATCCTCAACATCATCATAATAAGCAGGTAGAGGGGTCATCTCATCAAACATATGCTCGAAGGTCTCCTTCCAATTCCTCCTATTCCGAATAGTGTATTCGGACTTCCACTCAATTTCAGCCGGCTTCCTAGATGGCTTCCTTGCCCATGGCATAGGCACATGCAAAGCTCCCATGCCTCTAGGAATCAGAACCTTCCTCGCAACTAATCACTGTGAACCAAGAGGATGAGCACTCTCGGCTAAACTGCAATCTGAAAAGTCAAGCTCTAACGCCTTCGCCACATGAGTGACAAGACCTCCAGCACAAAGATCGCCCTTTGACTTGTTGGCTATCTTCCCGAGATAGTCAGTAAGCATAGTAGCGGTGTCCGGAATAGTGCCAGTGGTCATGCAGTGGAGGAGATACAACTTATCCACCTTCAGCTTCTGTGGCATCTCTATCCTAGCAAACAAGGACTCACTAAGGATCCTGTGGGCAATCTTGAAGGAGAGATTGTAGATACTTGCTTCCTTCGAGTTTCTCGGTCTCCACTTATCTCCTCTTGCTTCCCCAACGGAGATACTCTCTCAGAATGCACTAGCACTCACACCCCGTGGAAATGTGCCTACAGAGGAAGAAGGAAAGCCAAATAGATCTCCAAAAGCAGGTATAAACATGGCATGATCCTCATTCATGAGCCGGAAGGTGACACTCCTATCTCTAGGGTCGTACTCAAATGTAATAAGGAACTCATGGGTAATCTCGGTGTAAGCATCTTCCCGAATGAGCGCAAACTGACTCAACCCTATCCTATCCAGCATCATATCAATGTCTTCCCTCACAAACAACGCATCCAAGTCATCAAGCACTATGTAACGAGGAGGGGTGAAAGGGCGATCTAAGAGACGTTCATATCTCTTCTTATGTTTGGAAAGGGGAGGAGGAAGGTTTGGCCTAGCTAGGGAAGGTGGTGGTGGTGGTGGGGGAGGTGCCCTAGAAGAAGAACCCTTCTTCTTGCCTGCATTCCTAGTGATTCTCTTCAAAGTCTCCATTCTGCACACAAAAATCGACCGGTTCTTGGCAAAAATCAGGCGATTTTTCTGGGTTGGGTTGATTTTTCTCACGATTTAATGTTATGAGCAATTCAACACCACACAAAGCTTCCTAGGGATGTTTCTAACCAAAGCCCTCAATCAAATTAAAAAATCTACCAACTTCTAGGCAAGATTCAAGATCGAACAAAATACTTAGGTTTTGGATCGAAAAAACCCGAATTCCGGTTGAATGAGTAGTTTACCAAGCTTGTTGATGCTAGATCCTTCTTCCTTGTTGAAAATGCTTCAGTTTAGGCTCAAGAATCGTTCAAAACGATTAAAAATTTGGGAGATGGGAGGGTAGGTGATTTTCGGCAATTTGGAGCAAGAGGGGACGAGTTTTGGTTAAGTGTTGGAATGAGAAATTGAGTGGAGAAGGCTTTATATAGGCTGGCCAAAATACAAAGAAAATTGACCGATTTTTGGGGGCGATTTATTTGTCGGTCCAATTTTTCTTCCCTTTCACAGCTTAATGAAGAAAATCGACCGATTTTTTCCTGGGGGGTCGATTTTTCATTCGATTTATCTTTCTGTTGCCAAAAATCGACTTTCTTTGTAGCCTGAATCGATCGATTAACTTGTGGTAAGTCGATTTATTCCCTTCTTTTCCTTGAAAAGTGTATTTGATCCAGTTTATTGCAACTTTCTCCATCAATTCCTCAAGCTTTCACCTAGTTTCTGCAATCTATGACACAAACAAACCGAGAGCGTATCGAGGAACAACAAAGCAAAAACAAAAACAAACAACTAACCTAAGCTATTGTAAGATGAAAAGAAAGGAAAAGAACTACACTACCATGGGTTGCCTCCAAAGAAGCGCTTGATTTAATGTCTTTAGCTGGACGTTGCTTGTTTAGGTGCTCAATGGAGGAGGATAGGAGCTATCTCCTCAACCGGTACTTCCGGTATGTACTTCTTAAACCGTTGGCCATTGACCTTGAAACTTCCGCTTTGTGCACCCCATACTTCAATTGCACCATGGGGGAAAACACGTTTAATTACATAAGGTCATGTCCAACGGGATTTAAGCTTACTTGGAAAGAGTCAAAACCTTGAGTTGAATAGAAGAACTAAATCTCCTTCTTTCAAGTCCTTTGGGATGATATGATTATCATGCCATCGCTTCGTTCTTTCCTTGTAGATCCTTGCGTTCTCGTACGCATTTAGGCGGATCTCCTCTAGCTCATTGATGTCCAATAGCCGCTTCTCTCCGGCTTCTTTCATGCTGAAGTTGAGTCACTTGACGGCCCAATATGCTTTATGCTCTAGTTCTATAGGAAGGTGACAAGACTTCTCATACACAAGGTTGCATGGTGCTGTACCTATGGGTGTCTTAAAAGCGATCCTGTGCGCCCATAATGCATCATCTAGCTTCATTGCCCAGTCCTTTCTTATTCCAAAGACAATCTTCTCTAGAATTCCTTTGATCTCCCTGTTGGATATCTCAACTTGTCCGCTTGTTTGCGGATTGTATGGTGTGGCAATATTATGGGTTACCCCATACTTAGCTAATAGAGCCTCAAATCGACGGTTTGTGAAGTGCGTTCCTCCATCACTAATGATGGTTCGGGGAGTCCCGAACCTTGGGAAGATCGTTCTATTGAAGAACTTCACCACTACCATTGCATCATTAGTAGGAGAAGAGATTGCTTCTACCCATCTTGAGACATAGTCTACGGCTAGAAGTGTGTATTGGTTTCCACAAGACGATGAGAATGGTCCCATGAAGTCCACTCCCCATACATCGAATATCTCTACTTCTTGTTTGTTGTTGAGGGGCATCTCATTCCTCCTTGAAATATTACCTGTCCTTTGACAAGCATCACAAGCAACAACATAGTTTTGCGCATTTTTAAATAAGGTAGGCCAAAAGAAATCAGATTGGAGTACCTTAGCACACGTCTTGTGGGAACTAGCATGTCCTCCACAAGGCAAAGAATGGCAATGGTGGATAACGCTTTCCACCTCATCTTCCGGAACACATCTTTTGAACATGCCATCGGGACCACTCTTGAAGAGTAGAGGTTCGTTCCAATAAAAGTGTCGGACGTCTCTAAAGAACTTCTTCCTTTGAGCATATGAAAGTCCGGGTGGGAGTTCTGACAAACAAGGTAATTGACAATATCAGCAAACCATGGGTCATTACCTTTCGAGATTTGTTGAAGACATTCTTCAATCTTGTGTAGCTGTTCGTCGGGGAATGAGTCGTCAATAGGGAGCTCATCCGTCTCGTCGGTAAGGTGTGGGAGACAGCTAAGGTGATCGGCGACTGAATTCTCCAAGCCCTTCTTGTCACGGATCTCTAGGTCAAACTCTTGTAGGAGTAAGATCCATCTTAGAAGCCTAGGCTTTACATCCTTTTTCGTGAATAGTTAGCGGATTGCTGAAAGATCCGTGTAGACTATCACTTTCGCACCTACAAGATAGGAACAAAATTTCTCAAAACCATAAACAACAGCAAGAAGCTCCTTCTCCGTGGTAGCGTAATTCATTTGAGCTTCGTCTAGCGTCTTGCTAGCGTAGTAGATGGCGTGAGTACGACCATCTTTCTTCTGTCCAAGTACAACTCTTATAGCTACGTCACTTGCGTCGCACATGATCTCAAAAGGAAGTGTCCAATCGGGTGGTTGGATGATAGGGGCTGAAATCAAAGCTTCCTTGATCCTGCAAAAGGCATCTAAACATTCTTTCAAAAACTCAAAAGTTATGTCCTTTATCAAAAGATTAGTCAAAGGTTTTGAAATCTTTGAAAAATCCTTTATGAATCTCCTATAGAAACCTGCATGTCCTAAAAAGCTTCTAAGTCCTTTCACTGAAGATAGAGGAGGTAGCTTCTCTATAGTTTCAATCTTAGCTCTATCAACTTCTATTCCTGTATTCGAAATCAAATGACCTAACACAATTCCTTCGGTGACCATGAAATGGCTTCTCCCAGTTTAAGACTAGGTTAGTGTCTTTGAATCTATTAAGAACAAGGGAAAGGTTAGAGAGACGGTTATCAAACGAAGAACCATATACCGAAAAGTCGTCCATGAGTATTTTCATAATATTCTCTACATATTCTGAAAAGATTGCCATCATACACCTGTGGAAGGTGGCTGGAGCATTGCATAAACCGAATGACATCCTTCTATAGGCAAACCTACCCCAAGGGCACGTGAAAGTTGTCTTCTCTTGATCATCCGGGTGAATGGGAATCTGAAAGAAGCCGCTATATCCATCTAGATAACAAAAGTAAGATTTGAGCTAACCTTTCCAACATTTGATCAATGAAAGGGAGAGGGAAATGGTCCTTCCTCGTGGCAACATTCAGTTTACGGTAGTTGATGCACATTCTCCATCCCGTAACTGTCCTTGTAGGAATAAGTTCGTTGTTCTTGTTTGCAACAACGGTTATGCCTCCTTTCTTTGGAACCACTTGTACAGGGCTCACCCATTTGCTATCAGAAATAGGAAAGATGATACCTGCATCAAGTAGCTTAAGGATTTCTTTCTTCACGACCTCTTTCGTGATCAGATTTAACCGTCTTTGAGGTTGGCGTGAAGGTTTGTAATCCTCTTCCATCAAGATCTTATGCATACAAAGAGAAGTTTTAATGCCTACTAAATCATCAATGGTATGGCCTAATGCTTTCCTATGTTGTTTCAGAACATTCATAAGCTTCTCAAGTTCATCGGCACTCAAATTTGCGCTAACTATAACAGGATATGTTGAGTTAGGCCCAAGGAATGTATACCTTAAATGTGTAGAAAGTGGTTTCAACTCCAATGAAGGTGGTGCCTTGGTTGATGATTCTTGATCATCAAGTGTCATTGGAGAAGCCTCTGAAGGTGGAGGAAGTGTGCTATTACAGTTAAGAACAACTGCAAGCGAGTTCGTAGAAGTTGGAGAAATTGCCGAAAAATCGACCTCCCCTGACGTAAATCGGTCGATTTTTGGTCCGATTTTTCTTTCTGTTGTTAAAAATCGACTTGCATTATCATAAATCGGGTGATTTTCTTTTTGTAGGTCGATTTTTTCAATAGTTTCCGGGGCTCTTTTCAGCTCTTCAAATCTTCCCTCCGGCTCTTCCTCTGCATCTTCCAATGCTCGAATCTCATCATCACAGTCATGTTCCACTCCTTCTTCAATGATACTCATGCTAAGAACCTTTTGAAGTGGATCTTTGATCAAGATTGAACTCACCACTTCTCTAGACTCTTCTTCATCAAAGATGTTAAAAACATCTTCTCTCAAAGCTGGCTCTTTGATTAAGAAGGAGAACACAAATTCCACTTTCTCTTCCCCTATATTGAATGATAGCTGTTCATTCTTGCAATCAACCATACAACCGGAGGTTGCAAGGAATGGTCTCCCAAGTATGATGGGAACTAGATAATCTGCAGGAATGTCAAGAACGACAAAATCTGTAGGAATGTAAAACTTACCATGTTTCACGGGAATGTCCTCTATGATTCCAACAGGTCTAGTTATGGAACGATCAGCCATGTAAAGTGTCATCTTCACCGGTCTAGGCTCTCCTAGACCAACTACCTTGCACAAAGCAAGTGGTATGATGCTTACGCTTGCTCCAAGGTCACAAAGTGCATCATATGTGACCTCTCCTAAGGTGATGGATATGCAAAATAATCCTGGATCACGCAACTTAGGTGGCATGTTCTCCGTCATAGTCTTGATAAGTTCGGATGACTCCGTACTCATCTTAACTTCACCGATGTCTTCTAGTTTCCTCTTGTTAGAGAGGATCTCCTTTAGGAACTTCCCATAAGCCGACATACCTAAAATTACATCCATAAAAGATATATTAATGTGCAGCTTACTCATAAGATCAATGAATTTACCGAAGTGTTTATCTAGACGCGCTCTTGCTCTAGATTGGGGAAAAGGTAGAGGTGGTTTGTAAGCGGGAGGAGGAACATAGACGTCTTCCTTCTCTTTTTCCTTCTCCTTTTCATTTTCAGGGGGGGCTTCAACTATTTTGGGCTGTGGATCGGTGGTTGTTACACCACTCCTAGTAGTGATCGTCATTACTCCCCCCTTTGGGTTATCCTCCGTCTTTTCGGGGAGCTTCCCTTGATCTCTAGGAACTTCTCCGGCCTTACTGAATACTTGATTCTCTAAGGCTTTTTGTGCCTTATTAATCGAAGTAATGTGACTCTCCATTCCTTAGAGCTTTCCCAAGATGTTCTCCATCATTACATCGAACCTGTCCTTCTCCGGCTTGCTCGATCCATTCGATGTTTTACCTTGGCTTTTCAAAGGAGTAGAAGAAGATGGAGATGTTTGTGCATTTTCAGCATGTGAATAGGGATTACCGGGGTTTTGTTGGTTGGATCTCCAATTGTTGTTGTTGGAGTTCCTGTTGTTGTTCCAGTTATTGTTCCGGTAATTGTTCCTATTGCCTTTATTATCCCTTCTTAGGTAGCCAACATCTTGCTCCTTCGTCCTTTGAAGGCTAGTTTTTATGACTTCCTTTAACTCCTTGATCTCGTTGTTGAGGGAAAATATTTGAGTTTGTGCAGCATGAGTCAACTTTGCTCCTGGATCTCCCGAGTTCCGATTCCCATCATCAATCTTCCTATGGGAATACTTCTCAATTACTTGGGCTTGCTTTTCAGTGAAGTCCCAAGCGTCATCTTCTCTCATGTCCATGAATGTACCACAAGAAAGAGATTGAAGTTTGAATTGTGTCTCCACATCCAATCCCTTGTAGTAGATCTCCACAATTCCAGTTTTGAAATGTCATGGTGTGGGCAATCCAATAGAAGATCTTGAAACCTTTCCCAGGATTGAAATAAACTTTCGTTAGGTTTCATAGAAAAAGCATTTATCTTACCTCTCAATTCCGCCGTTTTGGATGGCGGAAAAAACTTAGTGAGAAACTCCGAAGTCAAGTCCTCCCATGTGTTAAGCTTTGCAGCTGGAAGAGCTTGATACCAAGCTAAGGTTTTGTCCTTCAAAGAGAAGAAGAATGGTCTCAACTTGTAGACTTTGTAGTTGTTGTTGTTAACCCTTTGAGGTTTCAAAGTTTCCATGAGAATCTCAAAATTTTGCAAGTGTTGATGCGGAGATTCAGCTTCTGTTCCACCAAATTGATTTTGGCAGATCATAGTGATGACTTGGGGATGCATCCCAAAGTCATGATCGTCTTGCTCTCCAGGATTCACACCTAGGCGGCGTGGTTGTTGAATTGGGTCCATTTGTTGCCCAAGGGTTCGTAGTTCAGCCATGACATCAGCAGCTCTCGCCTCTCCAGCACGAGGGTGGGGATCAACAGGAGCACGAGGATTAAATGGTGGTATGTCCTCTAACTCTGGCATCTCATCATCATCGGATAATTCAGCTATAGATGCCTTAGCCTTCTTCTTCTTCTTAGAGTCATTCCTCTCTAGTTTCAGTTCTAGGATCATCGCCCTGAGCTCGTCTATTTGAAATTGATTACGCTCTTTTTCCTCCAAGCGAGCCTTCTCACTCAATTGGAGTTGTGCTCGAGTTTCATCCAACTCCTCTTGGATGTTTCTCTCATTATTTTCAGCCATCTTTTTCTCTTTTAGCTTTCTCCTCAAAGTTTTCTCTAATTCGGGATCAAGAGGGATGAGATCTTTGGTAGATCTAGTCCTTTGCATATACCTAAAGAATCTGCAAAAACCACTCAAGTAGACAAATCAAATCACAAGAGCAAAAGCTCTCAAGCCAGACAACCGAAAACCGAATTTGGTCTAGACCAAATCCCCGGAAACGGCGCCAAAAACTTGTTCGCTCAAAAGTGTGTGCGTGTCAAAGTCCTAAATTTATATCTAGAACCTATACAAAAGCGAACCCGCAGTGTACAGATTAGTTGTAGTAAGGCAAGAAATTCCAGAATCGAACTCAGGGATTTGGTGAGAATAAAATCGATTTCAAATTATTTGGCAAAGTGCAAAAGCTTTTGTAATTAATAAGGAGACAAATGATTCCAAGGATTCAAGTATCCGACTGCGGCTTTCGATTCAAGACACTTCTAAAGATCAAATGACAGAGTTGGCGTTGCCAAGGTCATGTGTTTCGAAGAAAGGTATTGTACGGTGAAGTTCCAAAACCTATATGTCTAACCCAAAGTCTCTCTCTATAAAGGTTTTTGAGGCTGCAATATAGAAATATCTAAAGATAAGATTTACACTCAAACTAACCACACAAAACCAAAATATATGACTCTCAAAGGTAAAGATGGAAAGCACACTCAAACCTTAATAGAGGATGTTGAGTCTCTCTATTACCCGAATCTTACAAACTTTAGTTATCAAATGAAGAATCAATGATGAAATCTCTTCTCGCACTTGAATAAGGGTTAAAAAGGTTAAACAAGGTTAGGATTTAGGCAAGGATAAACTTTGGTTAAAGGATAAATCAATTAAAGATCGCCAAGAGAATAAATCGGGCTGTTCTTCGTAAAATCGGACGATTTTCCTTAGAACATGTCGATTTTCATGTTGTCATAAAGATAAATCTCAACTCTCAGGGTCCAAATGGTTAAATGAGTTCAGTCTATCATCATCTAAGCCTCAATCATCAACTATTCTCCCCAGAATCACAAGGTTTTTAGCCAGCAATTTTCATATTCAAATCAAAATCAAGATTGAATGAATAAAACCAAATAAAACTCGAACTTTGAATAAAAACCAAATAATCTCCGAATCTGTAATCAAACCTCAAAATCTTTCACAAAATCTCTAAAATACTCAATAATGTGTTCACAAATCACAAGAATCAAAAGGGAAACAAAAGATCTCACAAACTTCTTGAATCTTGACTTCTTGTTTCTTTCCTTCAATCCTCTGTCCAAGAACCTTCAATCCTGCAAAATCCTGTAAATCTTCCACGCTGCGAACTTCCAATTTTTGTTTCTAGGGTTCCAATGTATACTTTCTCGCCAATGGGCCGCTTGGCATATCACTTCTCAGGCCCACAATTGATGGGCTTTGGATCGTAATATTTTTAGGCGAAAGCTGAAGAAAAATCGTTCGATTAAATAAAATAAAAACCGTCCGATTTTTGTATGGAAAATCGTCCGATTTCTCATGTAAATGACTCAATTTTCTTCAACAGAAAGTGCTCGTCTCTTGACTTGTTTCCTTCCTTCCTTTAGTGACCCTTTTACACACTTCGTTTGCTCTTCATGACTCCTCTAAGGTTCCTTAAGCTTCTTTATTGACCTTGAATACTCTTTGCTTCACTTTTGCTTCCAATTCCACCGAATTCACCTATAATCAACCAAAACTCATGTAGACCTCTATTTCCGGAATATAAATGAAATAAACCTTAAAGGTACACAAATCTCTCTAAATATAAGTGAAATTGAGGTAAAACCTCCACAATATGCATGATTATAATGGCATATAATTCATGTCATCAGTAGGAAGACTCCCCGAGAGATGACGATCGCTAGGCTGACAGCTCAGCCACAGTTATAGCGAGACCTTGCGTGGCTAGAGATGGATATCCACTTCCCGGATTCCGACAGCCAGTTGTCTACCTTGGAGATAATACCTGATCTGTTGGCCGAAATCCGACAAAAACAAGAAAGTTGTCCAGCTTTGACACAGATCCGAGACTGGATGTCTCGAGGAGAGGCACAACAGTTTGCAGTTGGTGCTGATGGAGTTTTGAGACGCCAGGAGCGTGTTTGTGTGCCTTCAAAACGAGAGTTGAGATAGAGGATCCTTCAGGAGGCTCACTTTTCACCTTACTCAGTACATACCGGTGTGAGTAAGATGTATCAGGATATCCGACGCTCTTTCTGGTGGGGAGGTCTGAAGCCAGACGTGACGAGATATGTAGCTCAGTGTGCGACCTGTCAGTAGGTCAAGATCGAGCATCTTAGACCAGGAGGCGAGCTACACCCACTTCCCGTTCCTCAATGAATATGGGAGGACATCTCTATGGATTTCGTTAACGGTTTGAGACCGAGTAGAGGTTTTGATGCTATATGGGTCGTAGTAACTCGAGTGACGAAGACCGCATGTTTCATTCCGATCAAAGAAACGTGGCCGGTGAGTCGATTGGTAGAGGAGTTCACTAGACAGATAGTGAGACTTCATGGAGTACCTAGGACTATAGTCTTTGACAGAGACGGACGGTTCACTTCGAGGTTTTGGCAGCAGGTGCATGCCGCCCTAGGTACGAGCCTACAGTTCTTGTCTTCTTATCATCCTCAGACCGATGGTCAGTCCGAGCGGACCATCCAGACTCTGGAGGACATGTTGAGAGCCTGCGTGTTAGACTGGGGACAGGTGTGGCCAGATCACCTTCCCTTAGTAGAGTTTTCATACAACAACAGTTGACACGCATCGATCGGGATGACTCCTTATGAGGCTTTATATGGACAGAGATGTCGTACACCGTTATGTTGGGATGATTCTAGTAGTGCTAGCGGAATAGCACCTGAGCAGATTCAGGATGACATGGCTCGAGTAGTAGTGATCCGCGAGCGGATGTTAGCAGCGCAGAGTCGACAAAAGTCTTATGTAGATAAGAGGCGCAGACCTCTGGAATTCAGAGTTGGAGCTCAGTTTTGGTTGAGAGTATCCCCGACACGAGGCGTCAGACGTTTCGGTGTCAAGGGGAAGCTGAGTCCCCGATATGTCGGACCGTTCGAGATTTTTGAGCGAGTTGGAGAGGCAGCATACAAACTTGCTTTGCCACCGAGACTCGAGGGTGTTCACCCAGTCTTCCATGTGTCTCAGCTACGGGAGTATATACCGGACCCGAGACACATCCTCAGTCGTGAGTATCTAGTGATCGAGCCACACCACACGTTCGTAGAGCACCCGGTGGCTGTCTTGGAGCGTAATACGAGACGCTTGCGTTCGAAGGACATACCGATGATGAAAATACAGTGGTCGATGCGAGGAGCTGATAAGGCGACTTGGGAGACAGAGGATAGTATCCAGAGGAACTATCCGGAGTTTTACGCTGAGCTGGATGCACCTTTAGCGTAGTCGTTTGTTTTAGTTTTTCCCTTTGTTGCGTTGCGTACGTTTTTTGTGACGTTTTGAGTTACTTGCCCCGAGTGAGAATATATGAGTTCAGTTCGGCTTCTGTGTGTTGTTATGTGATCGTTGGGCTTTTGCAAGTTTTGGGACGAAACTTCTTTTTAGGGGATCTGATGTAAGACCCCAGTTTTGCCTTCACCGCCCCCGCGGTGAAGAAGGCCGCCCCCGCAGCTGAGATGATCCACCCCTGCGGATTTACGACAGATCGCGTCCGATCTGTTTTCGTTCATTTTATCTTCCTTCCATAGATAGAATATCCGATATTCTATCTTATGGGCCGGTTCCCTTATCTTTTTCCTAACCCTAAACGTCCTTCCTTCTATCTTTCCAGCCCGTCTCTATATATTCCCGTCTTTTCCTTCTTTTTCCCGTTTCTTACATTCGTCTTCAACCCTAAGAGTTGTAGCCGTTCCCTTGCTCCCCTGTGATCTTGCTGAACGTGTAAGTTCATCATTCTCTGTTCTTCCTTACGTTCATGTATACCAGCATGCTTCTTTCTTTCTTTCTTTCTTTCGTTTTCTCCTTCTCTCTCTTCTTTTCTTCTCCTCCAAGAATCAAGTTTGAACCTTGATTCTTGTTGGCTTCTCGTTTTTGATGTATCGTTGTTCTCAGGCTCTTTGGAGTTTAGTCTTGACGTGTTGGAATCAAAGGTTTGAGCTTTGGTGTCCCTTGATGTGAGTTCGGTCGAAGAGAAAGCCGACAACACTTTCTGTAGCGCAGCCACCCCCGCGCCTGCACATACCCGCCCCTGTGGTCATCCGCCCTTGCGCCTGTCCAGCCGCCCCTGCGGTTTCCTTTGCAGTATCTCCCGTTCTTGTGAATTGCTTCCTTCTTTGCTTTCCTCGTTCCTTTCCTTGATCCTTATGAATGTTCCTTATTTCCTGAGTATGTTGTTAGACTAAGGTTGAGCCCTTAGCTTGTGGAGATCTCTTAGAGATCATTGAAACTAAAAGTTATAGACTTCTAGCAACCTTTTCGTTCCTGATTCGTGATGCTTGTGTGAATAGGTTTTCCTTACTCCTTTCCTGGGGGAAACTGAGCTTTTTCTGAGTGTTCTCTGAGTTGTTGCTGAGCTTTTGAGTTACCTTCGTGTGAGGTAAGTTCCTTGGACTTACTTAGCTTCATTCCGCGTATTAGTTGGATTGTATTGGCTTGTGTGTGTTGTTATTGTTATAACGGATAATTGAAATAGGATTCACCCTTTATTACCCTTAACTTGCCCAATAGCTCGTCGGCCCTCGGACACGGTGGGTAGTAATTGTATCTCCCGAACATTAACCCTTCCTCTCCGTATTGTTCAACAAACTTCTTCTCCTCCAAATTCAATGAAAGGGGCATGGCTCTAAGCAACTTCTTCACTATTTCGTTTGACATCAAGGTGAACTCATCAATCACATCCCTGCAATATATACACAATTTCAATTTATTTGGTATCGAATACGAACATTTTGTGTTGACACTCAACGTGAGTTTTTTTAAAACATGCGTAGGCGCCCAAAAACTTTTTTCCAATTTTTTACCTATTTTTTCTAAATTTTTTTTTTTTTACTTTTGGCTGCCGGCGCCCAAAACATTTTTTTGGGATTGAGCATAATTGGAATGCATTTGTTTCTTACCTTAGTAAAATAATCCTCGTGCCTTTAGCTTTTTCGTATACATATACCATTCCGAATCCGACCTTAGTTTGAAGATCTACTTAGAACCTACTACGTACATACCCGAAGTTGATCGGAGTTTTAGGCCAAAATTGAAGCAGCCGTTGGTTCCGAAGATAAACAATAAGGTGAAGGCTATCGTTCCAGTTGACGGTATGCCCCTCGTACGAGTTATCACTTCCGTAGCCTTCAATTCCGTCGGCACTTCTCGCATACTTGAGCTTCTCCTCTAGCGGAAGCCCGAAGAAATCCTTACTAACTCCCCGCACTTGCTCCAGGAATTCAACTGTCATTCCGTGATTCACAAGCTTCATATATATATATATATACAAAATAAGTTTTGGTACAAGTACAACAGTATCTGTATTTGTAAGAGAATATATAAAAGTTTGTACATGTACCTGAAAGCAGCCCCAAGAGGCAAGAACATATAGGAGCAAGAAGAGCCATGTCAATGACCGGAATATCCATCAAAGGGACAGCCACATCTAAGTTTCCTGTTTTCTTGTTGCTAAGGTACCTCTCGGGTACTTGATGTCCATTGTTCACTATCTCTTGCACTGTTGGCAAGTCTAACTGGTTTGGGGCAACCGTTGGTGCCATTTTTTATTGTTTTGAAATTTGAAACTGAACAAAGATAAGCTAGGAGGAGGAGGAAGATGCGATGATAATACTTGGGGGTCTCACTTCTAACATTTGTCTATTTCCCTTTCACAATCATAACTTGATAAATATCTAAATAAGTGGTATGCATTTTGTTGGAGCCTTTTCCCTTTAGCTGTATTGTGTTCATCTAGTTGAGATTATTAATTAATTTATTCTCTCTTAATTAAAATTAAAATGACAATTGATATATTTAATCAATTCAATATCTTTTTTTATTAAATTAATATATCATATCTTATTCTCTTTCTTTCTCTTCGTGTAAATCGAATCTTAGGTTTTTTTTATGAAAGTTATGCATAGTTTATTGTTTTATATTTCAACAATAAAAAAATTAAACTTGTGATAATACTTGGGGGTGTCACTTCCAACAATTGTCTATTTCTTCACCTTTCACAATCATAACTTGATAAATATGTAAATAAGTGTATTGTGTTGTAATCATCTGCGCGGATAGAAGAGGGTTAGAGTCAACTTGAAATCATGTATCTTATTTAGCTATTTTAACCGTCATTTTTTCTACAAGGTGAAAAAGCAAAATTTATAATACAGTTATAATTATAAATTTATCATTAAACTCGATCAATCGACTAAAATTTCAATACCCTTAAGGTTTAAAACACTCACTGCTAGCTCATTCTTTTTCCATCGAATTTATAAGGAATAGAAGAGATTAGACACTACATAAAGTCGTAAACTGAGGCCGTTTGGTAACGTAAGATTACGCAGATAAAGTAGAGGATGAAGATAATTATTTAGGTGAAGAATTAAGAAATGAAATGTTTTAGATGATGAGTATGGAAAAAAGTGAAATGAGTATTTGATAAAATGAATATGATTGTGGGTAAAAGTACGAAAAAGTACGTTTTAAATTTTTTTATAGATAAAAGAAGTTGAAAAAAAGGAAGAGGGATAAAAATGAGATTTTAGCATCAATAATCCTTATAATCGAAGTTTTATATGATTACAAAATTCACATAATTATTTCGGCGTGATACTCCAATTATTTCAAGGGGATTATTATTTTAAATAATCTCCCAATAATCTGATAATTAATCTACTTGTATTTGTATCATTTTTGGACCAAAATAATCTTAGAATAATCCGAGTACAATAATCTCTCCAATATTTCCGTAAATAATGCTTGTCGAACGAGCCCTATAATATCCTGGTTCAAGAGACTTGTATTTGAAGCCTTGAATATCTCAAACTCTATCAAGTTGGTGTATGTAGCTTGATGTGTAAATGCTTGTTGTTTTAGTATTTTATATATTTTGTTAAAAGTTTGTCTCATTTGAACCATATATTAAGTTTCTCTCTGTAGATGTTCCCAAACAATAAAAAGGTTTATTTGTAGGTATTATATCTTCTCACGCCCGTCCAACAAGGGGGGTCATTCGGCCCAATAACACAAGTCCTCAGTTTTTTTTGGGCCCCATAATATTTATTTTTGGTTTATCAAAGAAAAGAGTGTTTGTCAATAGAGGTGTCAAATGGGGCTAACAGATCAGGTTCGGGTCGAATCATAACAAGTCCGGGTTGAAATCGGGTCGGGTTCAAAACATGCTTGGTTTTAAAGCGGGTTGTCTCGAGTCAGGTCGAGTAGTAATTGTTTTGGGTTGAAACGGGTTATCGGGTATCTTTGATTCTTAAAGGTGGTCCCAAACGGGATAATAGGTCGAGATCGGGTCGGGTAATAACATGTCCGGGTTTGAATCGGGTCGGGTTCAATACAATGTTGTTTTTAAACCGGTCGGTTTGGGTCGGGTACCAATTGTTCGAGTTGGAATGTGTTTCACGTAGTCTCGGTTCTTTGTTCATAATGGATCAGTTTAATTCGGTTCTTGGGTTATTTCGGATTGGGTTACTTCGGTGTTTAATCGTTTTGGTAGAAATGTCAATTGAGACACGTTAATCGGGTTGAAAGTTGGGTCAACTTACGTTCGGGTTGGAAGTCGAATAATTATGGACGGGCTTATTAGATATTAAAGCTGGAAATTACTTAAACAAGTGATAATTATTGTTCATCGTTAATACATGAATTTTTATAAATATGATTATAAGTTGTTATTTTGTTTAAAATACATTATTTTGTTTTATTTAGATAAATTAACTCTTTACGACAGTAGTACAAATATATTTTTATATTTTAACATCCTCATATTAAAACAATATTTTTGTAAAATATTTTTGTAGGAAAGAGAATAATGTTTATATAAACAAATATTCTTAATTGTCTTTTATTATAAATTAGTATCGTTTAAATAAACAAAGGTTTATACTAATCTTTTCATATAAGTATATATAAATAAAAAATGTTTATAAAATAAAGTAGGTCACGTTTAAAATGAAAAAATGTTTATAATAACATTTTATTATAGTTTAATCTCGTTTAGATAAACAAATGTTCTTAGTAATTTTTTTCATATAAGTTGGTCTTGTATAAATGAACAAATATATATACATGTTTTTTTAATTATAATAAGTTGATCTCGTTTAAATAAACAAATATTGATAATAATTTTTTCATATAAGTTGGTCTTTTTTAAATGAAAAAAATGTTTATAATTTTTTTTTATAAGTCGGTTAATTTTGGGTCGAATTACTTTAGGCTACCAATTCATTTTGGGTTGGGTTACTTAAGTCTATCGGGTCATTTCGGGTCGGGTTACTTTGGGTTGTCGGCTCATTTTGGCTTGGGTTAGTTTAGACTATCGGGTCATTTTGGGTCAGATTACTTCGGGTTAAAGGGGCATTTCGGGTTACTTCAAGCCATCTGGTCGTTATCGGGTTATTCTACTCAGGTTTTATCGGATCCGAGCCATTTTAGGGTTTGCCCGTTCGGGTTATATAATATATCGGGTTAAATCGATTTCAAGCGGGTTGGTTCCGGATATTTTTTGTTTTTCAAAATTTTCGGGGCTGGGTGGGATTCGGCTTCGTCGGGTCGGGTCAATTTTTGTCAGCTCTACTTGTCATATTGGTTAAACATCAATATTAGGTGCAAATGGTCTAGAGTTCAAGTTTTCTTTTTACTTGTTCTTCTATTTTTTATTTTTTCTTCGAAAATTCCGGTTGGTACCCGTGTGGTATGTGGTATTTCAGATTATGCCCATGACTTTTTTCAAGTTTGGTTGGTACACCTCAGTTTCACATAATTTCGGAATTTGCCCAACTATAGAGAAACTCGTTAACATTAATATTTTCTATTAAAAAGGAAAAGGAAATTGAATGAAGATAAAAAAAACGAAAGGAAATTGAAAAGAAATAAAACAAAAGGTTTAAAAAAAATGAAACGTATCAAATATATTTCTTATTTCGGAAATTGTAAATTTAGGAATTACTTATAATTCCGGAATTTATTTTTAGAAGTTAATGTTAATTAACAAGTTTTTTAACGTTTCATTTATTTTTATTTTTGTATTAAAAATTTACAATATCATAAATTATAAATATATTTGATACGTTTCATTTTTTATTTCTTTTCAATTTTCTTTTGTTTTGTTTTGTTTATTTCTTTTTAATTTCCTTTTGTTTTTTTATTTGTTTTCAAATTCCTTCCCCCTAATTTTTCTAGAAAGACTTTGTCCTACGGAGGCCTTTTTTTAGTTTTGTATTTTGTAAATGTAACCCATCATTTTTACCACTTTCATTTAATGGTAGGTAAAAATAACTAACCTCTCTATTTTAATAAAAAAAATAATAATAGTTGTTTGTTAGTTGTTATTTAAGTGTAAGTTTAAATTCCAAATTAATAAATTTGTTTTTTTTATTTTATTTTGTCTTTTTTATTTTCTTTGGTATTTTCTTTTTTAGTTTTTGGTATGAAAGTCATACCAGAAATTTTTTAAACCAGAAATTTTTCATACCAAAATTACATATCAAAATTACATACAAGAATTGCATACCAGAACTACATACTAGAGCTACATATCAAAATTTCATACAAAAATTTTAATACCAGAATTTTCATACAAAAAAATTCATACTAAAATTCATACTGACTTCATACCAGAAATTTTCCATCAATAAAATGCTTACATTCTTACAAGTTGATTCCCATCAATAAAATTCATACCAACAAAATATGTATATATATATAAAAAAAATAGGACAAAATTGAAACAAACAGAAATGGATTGTGAAGTACTGAAAAACTGCTGCGAAACACCAAGTGAAGAAAACAAAAGACTTCAAATGGAACTTCACGACCTCAAATTTGTTGTGATTCTCTGGTACGGAACAAGTTCACCCTTCGAATCTTGGAGAGGCCCAAAAGTTACAAATATCTCCCTTCTTCTTGAATACATCGACTAAGGCACGACAAGGCATAATTACCCGATTGCAGCAAATAAGCGATTAGTCTTGACGGTGGTGGGAGTGGAAGCAGGGCACGTAGGTCACCGGAGTAGCAGCGCCTCCGGTTGGTTGGTCGTCGATGAAGGAAGGTAAGGTGCGGCTCGTAGTCGGTCAAAACCCAACCTCTGGGGACAACAACGAGCAGAAAAAATGAGGTAACACACAAGTGAGTATATATGGTTGTTGTGACTTGAAGATGGCTAGGATAGAAGGGATCTATGTCATACTTGAGAGGTACTGTCCACTAGAGGTAGGCTGGAGGTGGTCGACTACAAGGAGTTGTTTGTGTGGAGAGAGAAATCGAAGCATGTCCCTCTATCAATGTGAAGAGAGTAGATGCAGCGCAGGTCTCTGCCTTCGTCTGCATGCTGCCTATGTACAAGATCAAGATCTCACAGTTACTGTTTGCGCAGAGGGATACATGCAAGGCTCGAGAAAGGCGCGATAGGAGAAGACGGAGGTAGATATGTTTGTGATTTTTCAGATCTGAAATGTGAGATTTGGAATGTGGAACTGTAAAAGGAGAAAAAGAGAGGAGAGAGAAGAAGAAGATGGATGTAGGGTTTAGACGATTAAAATAAATTGGGGTACATTAACTAATAGCAAAATACTAATGGCCTATTTATTAAATTAAAAACTCAAAACAGTCTAGTTACCTAATTAACCCATTTTTTAATAGAAAACGTTAATGTTAACAAGTGTTTTAGCGCTTGGGCAAATTCCAAAATTATGTGAAAACTGAGGGTACCAACCGAACTTGAATCCAGAATACCCATACCGCAGGGTTACCAACTGGATACCCTTTTTCTTTTTTTAATATATATTTTTTATCTTATGTTTATTTTTATTTTTCAATCTCCTCTTTTGCTTATTTTTTTCACAAAAAATATATTAAAATTAGGAACGATCTTGTTTTATTTTTTATTGTTATTCTTTCATGTATTTTTTTATTAAAAAATTAAATTAAATTTTTTTTTTCTATATTTTTAAATAAAAATATATTGTTTTATTTTTTATTGTTATCCTTTCATGTATTTTTTTGTTTAAATTAAAATATTTCAAAGTATATTTTGAACAAATTGTGTGCATGCAAGTCACACGTAATCTATGTAATACAATAGTTATTCTTAATACACCAAACCTTTTTAGTATTAATTTTGAATTAAAATAAGTGTCATCTGTTTTTTTTTAAAATATCATCTAAACATTTTAATTTTATCAAGTTTAAGTTTTGTACACTATTAAATATAAGAGCTATAAATATTAGTATTAAAAATTGTTACTACCAATTTTTATATAAAAACTTCTACTTACTAGAACAAGAAATTTGAATATTTCATAACTGATAAAAAATCTTTAAAAGTTATAAAAAGTATGTCAATACCTAACACAACTCTTATTTTTATATTTTTTTATTTTTATATTTTTACTTACTTTCCAAATTTATTTCTAGAATGTTGACCCACCGAAGTTAAAAGATGCCGACTGCCGGCTACATTTACTCATCTCACCAATAAAAAAAAAAAAAGTAGTAATGATGAGTTGAAAATTACGACTTTAACCTTTCTATAATAAAGACAATTCAACATCCTCTTAGTTGACTTTAACCCTCAATGCATCTCCATAACATAGATCATCAGCAGAGAACTCAAATTATCATAAGAGCAAACCTCAAAACAGCATGCCGTCATCCTATAAGCTTCTCAACCTCATTTTTCACATCTCCATACTAATCACGATCATCACACCACAAAGATCCTCAGCACAAAACTCAAATCTCTTTAGAGAATACATAGGAGCTGAGTTCAAAAACGTCAAATTCTCAGACGTCCCCATTAACCCCAAAGCTCGATTCGACTTCATCCTCTCCTTCGCCATAGACTACACAACCTCCTCATCAAACCCAACTCCGACCAACGGAAAATTCAACGTCTTCTGGGACACAACAAATCTCAGCCCTTCGTCCGTTTCTTCAATCAAATCCAGCCACTCAAATGTTAGGGTTTCCCTTAGCCTCGGAGGGGATTCAGTTTCAAGCAAGCCTGCATATTTTAATCCCACATCGATCAATTCATGGGTTTCGAATGCAGCTACTTCCCTAACCAAAATCATCAAGAAATACCATCTTGATGGGATCGATATCGATTACGAGCATTTCAAAGCGGATAACAATACCTTTGCTGAGTGCATTGGAAGGCTGATTACGAAGCTCAAGGAAGATAAAGTGATCAAATACGCTTCGATCGCGCCATTCGATAGCTCTGATGTGCAGGATCATTATCTAGCTCTTTGGAGTAAGTATGGAGGTGTTATAGACTATGTTAATTTCCAGTTTTATGCTTATGATAGTAGCATAACAGTTGATCAGTTCATTGGCTTCTACAAGAAGCAGAAGAGAAACTACAATGGGGGTAAGGTGTTGACCAGTTTTATAAGTGATGGGAGTGGTGGGCTGGCCCCACAAGGTAAGTTCTTTGATGCTTGTAGGAGGCTGAAGAGAATGAATGAGCTTTATGGGATATTTGTTTGGTCTGCTGATGATTCAAAGGCTTTGAAGTTCAAATATGAGAAGACTTCACAGCTTCTTTTGGTGTCTTCTTAATATCCATTCCTAGTTATTCTAATAACCATGATGGAGAAGAAGAACAAGCAGAATTGTCTTTTTCTCTCTCTTTTAATTATTACTTATTGTGTACTGCTGTATCTCTACCTTGTAGTTTTAATAAAAAGACGCAGATGTTCAGTATTATATGTTCTACTCCTCTTTTTGTGTTATTGGTTCTATCGCCTATTATTTTTTTAATTCATTTTCATATGTAAAAATAAAAACAAAAAGACCCAACTTTTGTGGGACTTGTGTGCTATTCCTGTAAAATAAATGAGAGATTATTCACGATAGTGCATTCCACTAAGTCTTATTTAATAATTGCTGGCTGTGCCCTGCTTGCGAACAGTCAGATCCTCTACCGCGTTTTGTGTAGCCTTCTCTATTGCCTTCTTTTGATTGACCAAATTATTAATTTTACTTATTTTTCCAAAATTAAAATTATGAGTTAAATTATTAATTTATCCCTACAAAATATCTTTATTTTAGTAAACAATATACCAAATCTATTCTCTCTCTTCCTCACGTTAATTTTTCCCTTCTGCGATTTTTTTACTGCTTCCCTATTCTGCGATTTTTTTTGCTGCTTCTGCCAGAGAAGATCGGCCGCCGTCTACACGAAACGCCCGCCGCCGCCGCAGATCGGCCGTCGCCGCATACGAAGCGCCGCCCGCCGCCAATCCCCCTCTCTCTTTCTTTCTCAAGACGGTGACCGAACGGCTGTTCTCTTTCGTTCCCATTGTATCTGCTCCTGCTTCCGTCGGAAAAAATATTTTTCTCCGTCAAAGAATCGGACGCCGATCACGAACACCTCAGGTTTGAAGCAACGGCGAAGTTGAATGGTAATATGGAAGTTCGAATTAGTGGGACCTGTAACAGATGATGAGAGTGATGATGAGGATGACAAGTACAGCAACGACGTCGACTTGGTTGAATCCGGCAGGAAGAGAGGAGATGGTGAACCTCCATTTCGCAGCCGAAACGCCGAATAGGGAAGCGGTAAAGAAAATCGCATAAGGGAAACTGATTAACGTGAGGAAGAGAGAAAATAGATTTGGTATATTGTTTACTAAAATAAAGATATTTTGTAGGGATAAATTAATAATTTGACTCATAATTTTAATTTAGGGAAAATAAGTAAAATTAATAATTTGGCCAATCAGAAGAAGGCAACAGAGAAGGCTACACAAAAGGCTGTAGAGGATCCTGACTGGCTTGCGAAGCACGTGGAAGGCCATCTTAAACCGAGTATATATCATCGATAATGGCAGATAATTTGCGCACACTACCATGGTACATCTGGATATCTTTGGACCGAATATTGCTTGAACTCCAGTTCCAGAGTGTTGTGCAGGCTTAAACAAATAGCGGTCATGTGATTTCGCTGCACAGACCTCGTTCGTTTGTTATCTATTTTTTGGTTTTCGGTTCAGAAAGAGCTCGTCTTGCTTGCTTTTTAATCTATTATATAAGTGTACTTAAATTTATTGTTTTATTATAACACCTACAGCAACACTCTAGGAGTTGGATGTAGTTGGATGTATTATGTGTACCATTTTTGGGGTCATAAAACACCAACTTAAAGTAATACAGTCCAACGATCCACCATCATCAAAATGTATAAATCTTGTTATGTAAAGGAGTATATTGAGGGCCACCAAAGTTGTGGACTAATGGATCTTGGCCCTATTTGGTGGAAGGAGATTATAGAGATAAAATGAAGATTATGAGATTATGGAATTAAATTCAAAGATTTTTTTCAACCCTCGTAGAGATAGGTTATTTAGATTATGAGAATTATGAGGATGAAATTAATCTTATGAAGCACCAAACGAGCCCTTGTTAGTTAGGGTGTGAATAGTAAGGGATTAGTTTAGATTATATCGAAGAGATTATATTTTTTGAGTGTGTTTGGTAAGAGATATGGGGTTTATAGATGATATTATTAAAATGGTTTATATTAGTGAATATACTCTTTTATAAGCCAAAAAAATAACTCCACTCACCCAAAATTATTAGTGATTAATCTCTTATAATTTTCATCTACATTAATCTTCTAAAACCTACATCGCTTATCAATCCAACATAAACCACTATATCGCTTATCAATCGCATCCTTAAAGAGAGCATTAAAACCAAACATAAGCTACTTACATCGCTTATCAATCACATCCTTAAAGAGAGCATAAAAACCAAACATGAGCTTACTTGTAGCTTAAACTACCTTTAAAGTTTAAAGGTCTATGTCTAAGTATGAAAGTAGTAGATCAAATAGATTCAAATGATCATGCAACCAAAAAACCTCCATTAGCAAAGATGTGCACAAGAACCGGAGAAGATATCAATAAGATAATTAACCTATGATGAAACATGTACAAAACGAGACTGAACTCCATGAGTAATGGATCCAAGCCAATGTTGAAAAGTTGGAAGACATCCCCATCAAGCCTAGGCCCTTAGTGTAACAAGTTGCCTTAGACCACCCACAATGGTGGTATCTAAACAATATAATACTATAAATATGCTAATAATAGTACACTTTGGCCTTCAAAATTTTTCTGAGAAATGGAAGCAAGAGATCCGGGTAATATTTGAAGAGAGAAGATTCATTTCATTTTCCTTTTTTTTTTTTTCCAAAACAACCTTGTTCTTTTTTTTTAATCTTTTAAGTGGTGGAGCATGCAATTTTTTTGATCCATTGGATCTGAACAAGATCAAAGGTTCAAACTTTTTCATATATGTAATAATGTCATTATTTATTTGTGATAGTTTTTGGTTTAAATAAATATATTTTGATAATTTTTATTTTATAAATATTGTTATTTTATTTTTATCTACTCCTAGAGTTCAATATTGAATATATTTAGAAGAATAAAAAATATATTTTTTTTTATCTATTGTAGAGTCCAAAGACTTTTTTCTATCTATAAAATCTAATATTGAGTATCTTTAGAATAATTATTTTTTTTGAATTAAAATAACATTATAAATGATATTTATTTTATAAATACATAATAAGGATATTTTTTATTATAAAGATTATAATTTCTAACTTTACACACAAAAATCAATATATTACATGACATCATAGACTATATATTACAAGACATTTTTTCACATAAAATTTAATATATTTCAATACATTACACATAAAATTGAATATATTACAATACATAACTAAAACACCAAACTTAAAAAGACCCAAACTTTTAGAGAAATCCTAACATAACTGTGAAGCTATTCTTAATTTAGGTATTACGAAATACATAAAATTACAGATAGATTTAACATCCAAGCATATCACATATTCAATTCATGTCTTAACCTTTCCACTAAGTCCTTCTAATAAGGGGTTAACTCACCATCTTTCGTAAGCAATGTTGTTAGCATTTGAAGCTTTTGAGTAATAACGTAATCATTCATAATTTTATTTTTATCAGCTTGCAACTCCAAGTACTTATTGTCCGCCTCGTCCCCATGATTAACCGAACTCTCGACGGCTCTTTTTCCCTTCCTTTTTCCAGCCTTTGCAGCATTCCTTCCAGAGGGACGAGTTAGATCATCTGTTTGTCCGATAAATGTCATATTATTGGGTGTAGCAGCACTATTAGGAGTGGATGAGTTAGAACTTGAAGAGTAGGCTCCGACTTCATTGACCTTGGAACGTTTTGAGCTTCCTTCACTTTTCTCAACAAATTTTTCAACCATCGTGAACCACTTTGGTACATTTAGAAGCTCACGCCAACAATGGCCTCGTGTCACAAAATAAGTTTCATTAGAGTGAATGACTTAAAGGAAGATAATAAATGGATTGTTTGAAAGCATGATGAGTGTTTATTATTTTATGTGTGTGTGCTCTATTATTATTCTCCTAATGTTTAGATAACTAGCTAATGGTTGTTCTGTTGTGCTTTTAGATTCACCACAGGTTAGAGCAGCAGCTGAGTGATCCGGAAGTAGTGGTCAGCCGGGTCTCCGTACTCCTTAGAGTGGGGTTGAGTGTTATCTTGTTGTTTCTTTCTTCTTGTTGAAGACAAATAGACTTTTCCGTTGTTTAAGTACATTAGGTTGTTAGACGTTGTTGCATTCATTCTTTTAAAAATACCTTTTTATGACTTTCGGTTTTTCTTATTTGTGTCTTGTTGCAAGATCCTAGTAATATTGTTGTCAAATTGAGGTCGGGACCCATTGTGAGGTCCTAATCAGTAATATCCCGGGTTCTGAGGATCTGGGGTGTTACAACATGGTATCAGAGCCAGGTTGGCAACAATGGCACTTGAAATCTTCAAAAAGACCGAATAAGTACTTGAGCAGAACCCGAAAAGGGATCTGAGTTTTAAAAAAAAAACTTTTGGATTTCAAATGAATGCATAGTCTGGTTGGGGATAGAAAAGTACGGCTGACCACCACTACTACCGCGGATCTCAGTATGCTTAGTAGAGACTTTAGGTTTTACTTTAGTTGGACTTATAAGCTTGATTATAAATATATGCTATATAGATAAGTATATGCAGAAGATTAGTAGAAATTTATAGTTATGTTATGCCCTTAATGGAGATAACAGAATGAGATCCTCATTCAGTTGACACACCTAAGTATGCTAAGCTTATGAGCCTTAAGTTAGGCAAACATCCGATCAATCCATTGCACTCGTTGAGGAACATGGAGACGGAAGAGTGAAGACTACAAGATAATACCCACGAAAATGGCAAGAGGAACCTGAGTCAACTCAACGGGATTTTCGCCCATGATTAACCGAACTCTCGACGGCTCTTTTTCCCTTCCTTTTTCCAGCCTTTGCAGCATTCCTTCTAGAGGGACGAGTTAGATCATCTGTTTGTCCGATAAATGTCATATTATTGTTGAATTTTTTAAAAAGTTCAAATACCATGGACATTAGAAAGCATCGAGATTTTCGCCCGCCAACTTTGCTCCAAATTCCCGCCAATTATTTTATGCATTTATCGACACCTAAAAGCGTCGAGAAATGAGTTATAAGTAATTAATGTTTAGTGTCAACCCCTATAAGAGATTGACGCTAAAAGTTATTGACACTTTTATGATGCATTATAAAACCCCTGCTACAAAATTCATTACAAAAATAAGCATTTATGATATACATCGAACGTACAAACTAATATCATTAAATAAAACATGCATTACATATAATGTACTTTTTACAAAGTGGTAGGATTAATCCACACCCGCCTAGTGTTGACACTAATAATAAATAAATACAACAAACATTTGTATCTTGCGCATCACATTCAAAAATAATACACATTGAACGTACAAACTAAATGAAGTTATAAATTTGTAACTTGCCTTCATCACTGAGCGATAAGCATCGAACTGATCAATCGAAACCCATATGTATTTGCAAGTACTTTAACACCATTATCGCTAGTTGAAATAGCTAGCGGGAATCCCTCCTTGTTAAATCGAAGGCATGGGGAAGCTTGGAAGGTCACCAGATAAAGACCAACATGTTGAAACATCATCCACAATAGTAAAACCTTTTAAATGAGAAACTACAAGCATCATTACTGGAAAACCACCATCAACATCTGTTATTGTTAAGAGATGAGTGATGTCCATGCCCCAGATTTTGATAATAAATTCATCCCAAGCAGCCAAGAACCTATTCGTTGTTGTATCAAACTACACAACGCCAACAAACCTCTTTCCGAAACCATTATATGTTCTCTTGACGGCACCTTCAGTCTCATTCCATTCAACAAGGAAATATTCTCCTTCTTTGTTGGTATCACAAGAGAACAACCTAATAACAGGTTCTAATAGTTAAAAAAAATGAACTACTTTGAGAGTTCTCATAAATTTGAAGAATTATGGAGCACAAAGTAAAGTCGTAGACCTAGTCCCGTCTACAGTGTAGGCCACGTTTTTGCAAGAATGACCTAGGGCATCATAGTCAACTCTTGAACCAGAATTATCATACAACCATGCCTTAATCTTTCCATCAATGGCTGTTGAAAAGATGAACTGATACAAAAGAGACACAAAAGGAAAACGATAAGATCGTGCTAGTGAACTAAAAGAACAAAGTAGAAGATCTCAAAATGATCTAGTTCTACAAATGTTAGTAGAGATTTATGAGCATTTAGAATTGTGGAAACACATCAATTATCACCCAACAATATAAGATAATTCAATTGTACTTTAGATTTATAGGAAACTTATCTAAAGATTTCAATAGGAAAATGAACCATTGGGTTGTTAAAAAGGATAATGTTAGCATGAAATATTGTGATATTTTAGGCACGTTTTCTAAGTGTATTTGATCCATATTGATAGTCATTGATTGAGCATTGATGCATTTGTGAGCTAGTTTGTCTATAATGTCGATATAGAGATCTACACAAGCTTTATGTTGATTATAGGTAATTGAGAGCTATTTCCGAACGGAATTGAGCAAGGATGGAGTTGATTGAGCATGTCCATGAATTGAGACATTCCTAGGAGCTAAGGGAGTGCCAATTTGAAGAATGCACGAAGCTAAGGAAGAATCACGTTCTTGCCCTAAACCACGCTCTAAAATACGGCCGTACTACTTTCCACGTTCAAGTCCACGGCCGTGGAACCATAGCAAGGGAAGCGTGGTTCATTCCAGTAACTTCTACGGCCGTGGAGAAGATGGTTCAAACCGTGTTGATTTCCACGCTCTAAATTACGGCCGTGGAACCCTTCCACGACCGTGATCTTGGCGATCTTTTTCGCCATATTTTAAGCCACGATCTTTTACAAGATTGGGCCGGGCCGATACTTTATCTTACACTATAAAAGGACGGACGAAGAGAGATTCCGTCACCTTCGCTTACGCATAGACGCATCTTACGCTTGCGCTTGGAATTGCCCTAATTTCGCATTTGGCGGAAGTTGTGTTTGAGAGATTTTGGCGCATTGCTATTGTGATTTCCGGATTGACGGAGGATCGAAGATTCGGAAGATTGTTTGCAAGGAGAATTCGCTTCTTGCTTAGGTTTGATTTAGAAGACGGATTGACATCCCGTTCTTCCTTCTTATCTAAGATTTGTGTTTGTTTGTGTTATTCCGAATCTAGTGACGATTGTTGTTCTTGATTGTGACTTGGAAATTGATTTGAAGGTTATTGAAGGTTTTCGGAAGTTTTCATCTTTCAATCTTTTAAACCTTAAATTTGATATCAATATGACTATTGTTGGCTAAAAACCCTTAACTATTCTAAGGTGAAGGGTTGATAGTTGTGGCTTAGATGATGATAGATCGATCGTAAACAGATTGGACCCTGAGAGTTAGAGAGAATTGCCGACAACCCTAATCCACAGTCTGTTCTTGAGCTTCCACGGCCGTGGAACTCAAGAACTACCCGTAATTTTGTGTTAAGTTACGAACCTGCTTTTACTTTAATCCAAAGTTAAAGATTTGCTTTAACTTAGTCTTGGCTTGCCTTTTCTAGGTGGTAGTGAAGCCTCAACAACCTCTACCTCGATTGTGAGTGTCACAACCTGTTCGCTCCAAACGGTGTGTGCAAGCTTTAAATTTATAACCCTAGACTTAAACTTAAAACAAGGATGCGAACCCGCAGTGTACGGGTCAATCGTAGTAAAAGCAAGAAAATTCCAGGGGTCGATCACAGGGACTCGGTGAAACAGAGTCGATACGGTATGCTACGTTAATTCTAACCACAAGAGCGATTAACACAATCAAAGATGAATAAGATGTCAAATAAGCAAACATGCAATTCTAGGGATTAAAGCATCTAGTTGTGGTTCCAACTCAAGATCTATAGATAAGCGGACAAAGCCGAGATTTTTGCGTGGGGAAGGTGTTTCTAAAGTGGAGTAGATCACCGGGTAAGTCTCACTACACACTAATCCTAAACCGTAACTCCTATTACCGGGTAAGTCTCAAGGAATCAAGATAAAGAACTATAACCTCAAACTAACACACCATCTAAGGGAATAGAATCAACCTTTACCGGGTAAGTCTCAGGCTAACTCACAAAGATGGGATGGAAGCACACTCAAACCCCAATAAAGGATAAACCTTTATTACCTACACTTATGATCGATGGTAAACAAACTAAGGAATTACCGGGTAAGTCTCATCCTAAGCTTGCATTGAACCAGGAAGGTGTAATAAGAATAGGATTTGGCAAACTCTAACACTTAACTCTCAGTTTCGGATAGGGTAAGTCACCTCGGTCAGAAGAATTCCACCCCGGCCGAGATGTTCATCAACCGAACGAGATGTTCTAGGGTTAAGGATAAAGACTCGAACTTTCAGGATCCTACTGGAATCTAAGATTATTCTATCATTGTTTTTCCCACAACCTTCAGCCAATCACCCTAGAATCACACAAGGAAATTAGCCACTCATCATCATAATGAAAGTATTAAGATATATGGGAAGAAGGTGAATATTTGAACAAAGAAGAATTTAATGAAAAGACTTCAATAACTGAATCAAATATCACAACAAAGCGTTCCTTGGATAATAATCCAAAAAGACAAGACAACAATTGAGGGAATTGAAGACAATCTTACAAAACCCTTCAAAAAGCTATAAAAGCTACGGACTTCAATCTTCCTTGAACCTTCAAAAAGGTTCTTCGAAAACTCCCAAATTGGAGTAGGCTTGTTGCTGCGTGCTGTATGCGAGATCTCCAACTGTAAGCGGATCCCCTGATTTGTGAAAATCCAACCCTTTTTATAGGAAAATAACCCTCCAAAGATAATAAATCTTAGAAAGATATTATCCCATAAATATAGGTAAAATATATATTCTGCATATCTCCTTCCTTCCAGAAGCCAAGCCCAAAAATATGAGATCACTTTCCAATTTTAAAAGATCTCAGCCAAGAATAAAATATTCTCGCCGCGTCCTAGGTATTCGCCTCGGTCGAGTCGGCCTCTCTGGATTGCCTCGGTCGAGGTGAACCTCTGGTCAACCGAGGTGACTCACAACTGAATGTAGAACCTCTCAAAACTGGTCCAAAGTGAATCTTTAATTCATGGCTATGCTTCCTGGATGTAGTTCCAAATGACTCATGACTCCTTTTGCTCCTTTTTGATGCAAAACGTACCATGTTACCTGCAATTACAACGAAACTAGGTGTAGACCTCGATTCTCGCAAAGGTAGATGAAATGGTAGTAAAATCACATAATGTACATACAAACATGCAGATTATGAAAGATAAAACGTCCAAACAAACCCCAAAATATAGACTATAATTCATGCTATCACAACCTTAATCGGTTAAGTTAGTCTTAATCCTTGGATTACAAGTTTGGGTATTTGACATTAATTCTTGCTTTTAGAACCTTTCTATATTGAAGCCTCAACAACCTGTGTAGAGAGTGTCTTGTAGGTGAGTCATATAAGGTCTTTGGAACTTCATCGTACGATTACCTTACATTAGTATACTTCTGCATATCTTAACTCTGTCCTTGTATCATTAGTATATCTTGAATCGATTGTCACAGCTGGATTCCTGGATCTTTAGGGTTGTTGTTTTCCCAATAATTCGAAAAGCTCTTACATTTACTTGCTTGATAATCTATAATTGAATTTGTTCCCCCCAAATCCCTGTGTTCGATACTCTAGAATTCTTTCTTAACTATATCGATCCGTACACTGCGGGTTCGCTTGCTTGATTCTAGTTTTATAAATTTAAAGCTTATTTGCACGCACGCTAAGTGGCGAACAAGTTTTTGGCGCCGTTACCGGGGATTTGGTTTAGGCCGAATTCGGTTTACGGTTGTCAAGCTTGGGAGCTCCTCCCTTGTTATTTGATATCTCTTTGAGTGCATGCGCAGGTCTAGGAACACCGAGGATCTCTTACCTCTTGATCAAGAGCTTGAGAGGACTTTAAGGCAAAAGCGTAAGGAAAAGAAAATGGCTGAAGAACACGAACGTGATCTTCAATCGGAGCTAGCGGAGAAAGAAGCTCAACTCCTATGGAGTGAAAAGACACGTAGAGAAGAAACGGATCGTCATCAAATGAAAGTTGACGATCTAACGGATATGATGTTCCAAATGAGGATTGAGATAACCTCAAGGAGAAAAAGAAAAGGAGGAGACTGGGAAGATCGGTTAGAGCTAACTTATCCAATGAGGATAGCGACTCCTCCATGCCACCGCTAGAGGAAATTGATCCCACGATCAATGTGAATCCATTCCATCCACGAGCAGCTGCTAATCGCCGTGTTCCACCTAGGAATGCAAGGATCGAACGTGCGGATGAAGAGCCAAGAACTCTTGGGCAAAGGATGGATCCAACGCAACAACCACGCCGTCTAGGTGTGAACTTCGATGTTGATGATGTACAAGGGTTTAGCTTCAACCCTCAAGTTATTACTCTTGTTCGCCAAAACCAATTTGGCGGGACAAGCGCTGAATCTCCACACCAACACTTGCAAAACTTTGAGTGTATGATGGAGACAATGAGGCCGAAGAACGCGACTACCAACAACTATAAGCTCAAACCTTTCTTCTTCTCCTTGAAGGGGAAAGCATTGTCTTGGTATCAAGCTCTTCCTAATGGGAAACTTGATACATGGGAAGACCTTTCCGCGGAGTTCCTCACTAAGTTCTTTCCACCATCTAAAACGGCGGAACTTAGAGGTAAGATTAATGCATTTTCCATGAGATCTAACGAAAGTTTGTTTCAATCTTGGGAAAGGTTTCAGGATTTGTTATTGGATTGCCCTCATCATGGCATATCCAAGCTTGCATTGTTGGAGATATACTATAAGGGGCTGGATGTGGAGACACAATTCAAGCTCCAATCCCTCTCATGTGGTACATTCATGGACATGAGGGAAGATGACGCTTGGGACTTCATTGAGAAGCAAGCAAGGGTCATAGAGAAGTATTCCCACCGGAAGGTAGAGGGAAAACGTGTGGAGCAAGGAGCGAAGCCCACACATGAAGCTCAAAATCAAATTTTCTCCCTCAACAATGAAATCAAAGAGTTGAAGGAGGCTATCAAGACCAACTTTCCAAAGCAACAAGGAAAGGATGTTGGCTATTTGGGCAACAACAACAATGGCGGTGAGAACACAAACCGCAACAACAACAACAACCGGAATAATTGGAATGGCAATAACAACAACCGGAACAACAATTGGAACAACAATAGGGGTTCAAACAACAACAATTGGCGCTCCAATCAACAAAATTCCGGTAACTCTTATCCTTCCAATTCTAATTCACTAACTCCACCTTCCTCTTCCTCTACTCCTTTGAAAAGCCAGGGTCAAACATCTAATGGAGGAAGCACTACGGGGAAGGAGAAGCCCGATCCCATGTTGGAAACAATTTTGGGAAAGCTTCAAGGGTTGGAGAACCGCATCATTAAGGTTGATGATCAAATTTCCAAGGTTGATAAAGCCCAAAAGGTTTTAGAAAACCAAATGTTCAGCCATGCGGAGGAAGTTTCTAGGAATCAAGGGAAACTTCCAGGAAAAACGGAGGACAACCCTAAGGGAAGGGTGATGGCAATCACAACTAGGAGCGGAGTGACCACCACCGATCCGCAGCCTAAGTTTGTTGAAGTCTCCGTTGAGAAAGACAAAGAGAAGGGGAAGGAGAAGGAAGATGTCAACATTCCTCCTTCGGCTTACAAACCTCCCCTACCATTCCCTCAATCTAGAGCGAGAGCGCGCCTAGATAAACAATTTGGTAAGTTTATAGAACTCATGAGCAAGCTGCATATTAATATACCTTTCGTTGATGCTGTTGTAGGTATGCCGGCTTATGGCAAGTTCTTAAAGGAGATCCTCTCTAACAAGAGAAAGTTAGAGGACTTTGGAGAGGTTAAGATGAGTTCGGATTCTTCGGATCTCATCAAGACCATGAAGGAGAAAATGCCTCCAAAGCTAAAGGATCCGGGGTCGTTTTGCATTCCCATAGGAGTGGGAGATGTCACATATGATGCTTTATGTGATTTGGGAGCAAGTTTGAGCATCATACCACTTGCATTATGTAGGAAGATTGGTTTAGGCGACCCTAAACCGGTGAAGATGACGTTGTACATGGCGGATCGGTCCATTACCCGCCCCGTCGGTATTGTAGAAGACGTCCCGGTCAAGCTAGGTAAATTCTTTGTTCCCATTGATTTTGTTGTGCTTGACATTCCTGCAGATAGTCCGGTCCCGATCATACTAGGAAGACCGTTTCTTGCAACTTCCGGCTGCATAGTCGATTGCAAGAATGGTAGACTCGCCTTTGATATAGGAGAGGAGAAGGTAGAGTTTGTTCTTTCCACTCTAGTGAAGGAGCCAATCTTTGATGAGGATATATTCAATATTCAAGATGAAGAGGGGTTGTCTAGAGAGGAGGTAAGTGCTATTCTCTTCAAAGATCCTATACAAAAGGTTATTACTATGAGTCTAACGAATGTAGGGGAAGAAGAGGAGTGCAATGAGGCAATTGAAGCCTTAGAAGCACAAGAAGTGGGTGAAGTGGAATTTGAGATGCTCCACGACGAGGCAGAAAACGTGAGAATCCACGACCATACACTATATTCCACGGCCGTGGATTTCACCAACCAAACCGTGTCCCACTCCAGAGAGTTATACGGTCGTGGAGGAAACAGAGCAACCGTATTTCCTTTCCACGCCCTAAACCACGGCCGTGGAAGATGTATGGAAACCGTAACTTTGGCCGTGGAAGAGGACGATCGTGCCACTTCTTCAACTTCCGTTGATTCTTCTCCCACACCTTCTACTTCCTTAGACACTTATAAGGAAGCATCGGAAGCTCCACAAGAGCCACTAGAAGCTCCGAAAGCAATGGAACTAAAGCCACTTCCTACTCATCTAAGGCACGCTTTTTTAGGACCTAATTCTACCTTTCTGGTTATTGTTAGTTCCGATCTAAGCATAGATGAACATAATGAGCTCATGGTTGTCCTTAGGAAACATAGAAAAGCTTTAGGATATACTATTGAGGACTTAGTAGGAATCAAACCTTCCCTATGCATCCATAAAATACTAATGGAAGAGGACTTTAGGACTTCAAGACAACCTCAAAGGCGGTTAAACCCGACCATGAAAGAGGTTGTCAAGAAGGAAATTCTTAAACTTCTTGATGCAGGTATCATTTATCCTATCTACGATAGTAAGTGGGTGAGTCCGGTTCAAGTAGTTTCGAAGAAGGGAGGAATGACGGTCATCACCAACAAGAACAACGAACTCATTCCTACCCGAACCGTAACAGGATGGCGGATGTGCATAGACTACCGCAAACTTAACAATGCGACGAGGAAGGATCACTTCCCATTGCCATTCATTGATCAAATGCTTGAAAGGTTAGCACAACATTCACATTTTTGCTACCTTGATGGTTATAGTGGTTTCTTTTAGATTCCGATACACCCAGATGATCAGGAGAAGACCACATTCACATGCCCGTGGGGTACGTTCGCTTATAGGAGAATGCCGTTCGGACTTTGCAACGCCCCAGCCACCTTTCAAAGGTGCATGATGGCCATCTTCTCCGAATACATTGAGGAAATCATGGAAGTCTTCATGGATGACTTCTCCGTATACGGTTCCTCTTTTCACAATTGTCTTTCTAACCTTGCTCTTGTATTACAAAGGTGTGAAGACACTAACCTAGTTCTTAATTGGGAGAAGTGTCAATTCATGGTTAAGGAAGGAATTGTTTTAGGATACTTAATCTCTAGTAGAGGGATAGAGGTGGATAAGGTGAAAATAGAGACTATAGAAAAGCTTCCTCCCCCAACTTCGGTGAAAGGGATAAGAAGTTTCTTAGGACATGCGGGATTCTATAGGCGCTTCATAAAGGATTTCTCTAAAATATCAAAACCTCTTACTAATCTATTGATGAAGGATGCGGTTTTTGAGTTTTTGCAGGAATGCTTGGATGCGTTTAACATGATCCGGGAAGCTCTAATTTCAGCACCTATTATCCAACCTCCGGATTGGAACCTTCCCTTTGAGGTTATGTGCGATGCTAGTGACGTAGCTATAGGAGCTGTTCTTGGACAAAGGAAAGAAGGGCGAACCCATGCCATATACTATGCTAGCAAGACGCTAGATGAAGCACAGCTCAACTACGCCACTACGGAAAAGGAATTCTTAGCCATTGTTTATGCTATTGACAAGTTTTGCTCTTATCTTGTAGGTGCAAAGGTGATTGTCTACACGGATCATGCTGCGATCCGGTACCTCCTTGCAAAGAAGGATGCGAAGCCAAGGCTAATTAGATGGATTCTTCTCCTACAAGAATTCGATCTAGAGATCCGCGACAAGAAAGGTTCAGAAAATTCTGTTGCGGATCATTTGAGTCGCCTAACACATCTAGAGGACGACCATTTACCTATAGATGACTCCTTCCCGGACGAACACCTACATATCATTGAGGAGTGCATCGAAGTAATCTCCAAAGGTAACGAACCATGGTTTGCTGATTTTGTTAACTATTTGGTTTGTCAAGAGATACCGCCCGGATTATCCTACGCACAAAGAAAGAAGTTCTTTAAGGATGTCCGGGAATACTTTTGGAATGAACCTCTCCTCTTTAAGAGAGGTCCGGATGACATCATTCGGCGATGTGTGCCGGAAGATGAGATGCAAAGTGTCATCCGCCATTGTCATTCACTACCATGTGGAGGACACGCTAGTTCGAACAAGACTAGCGCAAAGGTATTGCAATCTGGATTCTTTTGGCCTACTTTATTTAGAGATGTGCAATCCTTTGTTTCTTGCTGCGATGCTTGTCCGGATGACATCATTCGGCAATTGCCTCTCCCACCAATGATGCCATGGTGGTGGTTAAGTTCTTTAACAAGACCATTTTCCCGCGATTTGGGACACCAAGGACTATCATTAGTGATGGAGGTTCTCACTTTATTGCCCGGCGCTTTGAAGCTCTTCTAGCTAAGTATGGGGCTACTCACAAGATCGCCACCCCTTATCATCCACAAACTAGTGGACAAGTTGAGATCTCAAATCGGGAGATCAAAGGAATTTTAGAGAAGACGGTTTCAAGGACTAGGAAGGATTGGTCTTTGAAGCTTGATGATGCATTATGGGCATACCGGACTGCGTACAAGACTCCCATAGGAACCACACCATACAACCTTGTGTATGGGAAATCTTGTCACTTACCGATAGAGTTGGAGCATAAGGCGTTTTGGGCTATCAAATGGTTGAATTTCAGCATGAAGGAAGCGGAGGAGAAGCGTCTCTTAGACCTTAATGAGCTGGAAGAACTCCGCTTGAACGCCTATGAAAACGCCAAGATTTATAAGGAGAGAGCAAAGCGTTGGCATGATAAGCATATCATTCCAAAGGACTTCAAAGAAGGAGATCAAGTTCTCCTCTTCAATTCAAGGCTTCGTCTCTTTCCAGGTAAGCTTAAATCCCGTTGGACCGGACCTTTTCTAATTAAGCGTATTTTCCCCCATGGCGCAGTTGAAGTATGGGGTGAAGCGGGCGGAAGCTTTAAGGTGAACGGTCAACGACTCAAGAAGTATACGCCGGAACTCCAAGCTGAAGAGTTCGCGCCCACCGCACTCGAATAAGTGCGAGTTTGGTCTGGCTACGGACCTTAAACAAAGCGCTTCTTGGGAGGCAACCCAAGGTATTGCATTTACGTTTTTGTTTTCGATTCATAGTTTAGCTTAGTTTAGACGTTTTTGCTTTGTTTTGCCATTGATTCCTTCCGGTATGTTCGTGTTATAGACTTTGGAGCATTACAGAGAGTTCCACGGCCTAAACCACGATCGTGACAGCTACAGTGACCGTAATTTCCAAAAGCCTTTGAAAAATCACCAAAACCACGGTTCCGTACATTTCCACGGCCGTGGAACCCCCCGATAGACCGTGGTTTTCAAAAATTTTGCCGGCCACTATATAAACCACGTTCTTCACAAAAACACACCACAAACACAATTTCCACGCTCTCTCTCGCCGATTCCATGCCCTTCACCTCAAATCTCCGTTCGTTAATCGTTTTCAACGATTCTTCGTTCCAAATTGAAGCAATTTCGACCACCAACGAGATCCAAGCAACGAATCGAGCGGCAATTCACCAAGGAACGCAGAATTCGGATTTTAAAATCCAAAACCTAGGTTTTTTTCACTCTTCTCTATCTTTGTCAATTTGGGTTCGTTTTTGCTAGAAATTATAGGAGAACTGATTGAAATTGGAAGGAATTAGACTAGAGCTGCCTGATTGCTGAGTTTGAGTGCTGTTTGTTGAATTTTGAGAAAAGTCGAGACGAATCACGGTCTCTGTCAATTCCACGGCCGTGGAAAATCAAGAACAGACCGTGGTTTTGAACAGAAATGGATTTTGTGAGGAGAGTTTCTGGGAGGATTAAGGAGAAGAAGAATGAGCAGAACAAAAAGAGGAAGGGTAACCCCTCTTCCTCTTCAACCTCTAGAGCACCACCACCTTCCTCCCCTTCACCTCCATCATCACCTTCATCACCCGCACCTCCTAGCCCTAGAGTACCTACCATTCACGAGGATCATCTCGATGCACTCGAGAGGATCCATAAGAGGGCAGTTATCGGACCTAGGTACCTATTGTTGGAGGATCTAGCTCCTCTAAACATAGTAGATGACCTTACTTGGCTCTTGGATAGAGCCGGTCTTATCGTCTTCTTGGCTATCCGAGAGGACGCTTATGAGGAGATCACGAGAGAGGTTGTGACGTCGTTTGAGCACAACCATGTGGATAGGACCGTTTCTTTCCGTCTTATGGAAAGAAACTATAATTTTACCATCCGAGAGTTTGGAGCCTTCGTTGGGTTCCAAGAGACCTTCAATGGTCGTTTTCCTAGTGGCGTTTACGCCAAAGATTTTTGGGAGGAGGTCGCTATGATTTACGCCAGCGAGGACCGCTGGCAACCAGTTGATACCAAGGCTAAGTTGATGTATCACTTAGCCTTGAAGATTGCTCACCGTGTTCTTTCTGAGTGTCTCTTTCCTAGGACGGAGACACCTCAGAAGATCAAGATGGATGACCTCTTCCTTCTGTACTCTATGCTGTATGGGCGCCCTGCTGACTGCGCCACCCTCTTAGCTGCTACCATGAGCAAGCTTAAGAACAAGATAGCGGGCAACATTGGATATGGTGGGATAGTTACCCACCTTGCTAGGATGTTGGGGGTTGATTTTTCTGCATGCACACGCATACTAGCTGTACCCCTAGGACTCCAGGCCTTCATGACTAGAGGCCTTATCTTCCCTACCCATAGAGGTCCGCCTTACGCAACTATGCCTTGGGAGAGCAGGACGGGGAGGGGCATTGAGTGGCTCCCGGAGTACTCCATTGTGGCTGGACGCCATAATTGGAAGGCTACGTTCGCAGATATGCATGCGGACAGGATTGCAGCTCCTCCGTATGTCCCACCACCGCCCGTAGTTGAGGAGGAGGAGATGAGGGATCAGTATGAGGGAGGAGGAGGAGCAGAGCAGGAGTTTGGCACGTTTCCGGATCAGCCGGACATTGCTTCTGATGTGCCCAGATGTTCTCCACGTCCCGCCAGAGCTTCAGGTTCGTCTTCTCGCCGCGCCAGCGTGAGTGAGAGACCTACTTGGATGGATACACCTCCTGCATGGTATGGAGCTCCACCTCCATGATCCGCACAGTAGCCACCAGCACCAGCACCGTCCGATGCTCCAGGGTGGTACAGCCAGGCCCCGGGCTGGTATGAGCAGATGCCAGATTGGGCTACTAGCCTTTCTGACAGAGTAGGAGCATTGGAGATCCGAGCCGACGCTAGGGATGGACGTATGGACGACCTCGATCATATGATGAGAGACGTCTACCGCTAGCAGTTTGGGCGGCACTACGACGCTAGCTTCTCTCCATTCCCACCTCCACCGGCGCCGTAGTGACGATGATGATGACCGATAGCTTTAGCCGCTCCACCGCCATTTTGTGAGTCTTTTTCTTTCTTTCTTTTCTTTTCTTTCTTTTATTTGAACATTAGGGACAATGTTTGTTCCAAGTATGGGGTGGGGTGTGACTA
The DNA here is from genome assembly GCA_033239045.1 of Fagopyrum esculentum. Lineage (NCBI taxonomy): Eukaryota > Viridiplantae > Streptophyta > Magnoliopsida > Caryophyllales > Polygonaceae > Fagopyrum > Fagopyrum esculentum. The sequence goes on from BSUD01000006.1 coordinate 35,783,900, forward strand.
AAAGTTTGTAATAACTCTTACTCACTATGATTGCTTCTATCGAGACTATCTTGCATGTTCATTATATTGTTGCACGTTTCATTATTGCATTGCATGAAAAAGATTTTGAAAAACCCATAAAAATTGAAAAATTTGAAAATTTTGTGCTTCTAAGGAATTGAGATGGTTTCTATGATAATCGCTACTTGTTAATTGAGTTGATGACAATTGCATGCTTGAACGAATAGTGAATTGAAAAGAAATTGAATGAATTGATTATACCTCTTTTGCAAGTTTCATAATGTGATGAATGTTACCTAAATCATGTTGAGAAATTGAAGTTGAAATTGCACTATAAGTTCTTATGCTTCCTTTTGAGATGATTAAGGCAATTCGATTTTCTTTCTTCCTTCTTTGATCATTTAGCCCCTCATTGAAATTATGGCCTCCTTTACCTATCCGGGAATTTGGAGGAGTTGATTGATATTGGCATGTTTGATGTGGGAGGGCCTTGAAAGCAATTATTTGCAATCAAAAGAATAGAAAGAAATTGTAGGTTTGGGGAAGTCAATCATGACGATGAGTAACTCGGCACCATTCACATAGCCGGGTGTTTGTGTCTTGTCAAAGTCGGATTGAGCGATATTCCTAGCGGATTATGGTATGTGCGCTAAGGTGTTTGAGGCATCTCATAAAAATTGAGAAACGCCAATCTCCTAGGCTTTAGTTGTTGTGCACCTTTGTCCATAACTCCAAAAGTAAAGTCGAAAAATGAATGGAAGAGAGCGAAGCTCTAAGTTGAAAGTGCTGCGGAAACCGCAAGAGAAGAAGAAAGAGTAGTTATCCACTTTCCCGGATTCATGCACCACATTCCTTAAAGTTTCCTTCCCTTTCCACATTCTAGACCTTTTTCTTTGAAAGCCCTTAAGATCAAAAGAATGTTATATGACTTGGTGATCTAAATTGAAGTTTCTTATGATTGATTTTGATAATGTTTGAAGGTTATGATGTTTGCATGGAAGTTTGATTGATTCATGAATTTTCTTTACTCTTTACTCTTTGATTAAGTGTATGAAAGTCTTATAAACGATTGAAGCAAGATTTGAGAATGATCTATTGATTAGAAGGCACATTCATCCAAAAGAAGTACTACTTTGAGAAGGTACACATATTTCATCCTAACTCTTGTTTTAAAGCTTTTGAAAGACCTTGCTTAGGGACAAGCAAGTGGCAAGTATGGGGTTATTTGTTAGCATGAAATATTGTGATATTTTAGGCACGTTTTCTAAGTGTATTTGATCCATATTGATAGTCATTGATTGAGCATTGATGCATTTGTGAGCTAGTTTGTCTATAATGTCGATATAGAGATCTACACAAGCTTTATGTTGATTATAGGTAATTGAGAGCTATTTCCGAACAGAATTGAGCAAGGATGGAGTTGATTGAGCATGTCCATGAATTGAGACATTCCTAGGAGCTAAGGGAGTGCCAATTTGAAGAATGCACGAAGCTAAGGAAGAATCACGTTCTTGCCCTAAACCACGCTCTAAAATACGGCCGTACTACTTTCCATGTTCAAGTCCACGGCCGTGGAACCATAGCAAGGGAAGCGTGGTTCATTCCAGTAACTTCTACGGCCGTGGAGAAGATGGTTCAAACCGTGTTGATTTCCACGCTCTAAATTACGGCCGTGGAACCCTTCCACGACCGTGATCTTGGCGATCTTTTTCGCCATACTTTAAGCCACGATCTTTTACAAGATTGGGCCGGGCCGATACTTTATCTTACACTATAAAAGGACGGACGAAGAGAGATTCCGTCACCTTCGCTTACGCATAGATGCATCTTACGCTTGCGCTTGGAATTGCCCTAATTTCGCATTTGGCGGAAGTTGTGTTTGAGAGATTTTGGCGCATTGCTATTGTGATTTCCGGATTGACGGAGGATCGAAGATTCGGAAGATTGTTCGCAAGGAGAATTCGCTTCTTACTTAGGTTTGATTTAGAAGACAGATTGACATCCCGTTCTTCCTTCTTATCTAAGATTTGTGTTTGTTTGTGTTATTCCGAATCTAGTGACGATTGTTGTTCTTGATTATGACTTGGAAATTGATTTGAAGGTTATTGAAGGTTTTCGGAAGTTTTCATCTTTCAATCTTTTAAGCCTTAAATTTGATATCAATATGACTATTGTTGGCTAAAAACCCTTAAAAATTCTAAGGTGAAGGGTTGATAGTTGTGGCTTAGATGATGATAGATCGATCGTAAACAGATTGGACCCTGAGAGTTAGAGAGAATCGCCGACAACCCTAATCCACGGTCTGTTCTTGAGCTTCCACGGCCATGGAACTCAAGAACTACCCGTAATTTTGTGTTAAGTTACGAACCTACTTTTACTTTAATCCAAAGTTAAAGATTTGCTTTAACCTAGTCTTGGCTTGCCTTTTCTAGGTGGTAGTGAAGCCTCAACAACCTCTACATCGATTGTGAGTGTCACAACCTTAATCGGTTAAGTTAGTCTTGATCCTTGGATTACAAGTTTGGGTATTTAACATTAATTCTTGCCTTTAGAACCTTTCTATATTGAAGCTTCAACAACCTGTGTAGAGAATGTCTTGTAGGTGAGTCATATAAGGTCTTTGGAACTTCATCGTACGATTACCTTACATTAGTATACTTTTGCATATCTTAACTCTGTCCTTGTATCATTAGTATATCTTGAATCGATTGCCACAGCTGGATTCCTGGATCTTTAGGGTTGTTGTTTTCCCAATAATTCGAAAAGCCCTTACATTTACTTGCTTGATAATCTATAATTGAATTTGTTCCCCCCAAATCCCTGTGTTCGATACTCTGGAATTCTTGCTTAACTATATCGATCCGTACACTGCGGGTTCGCTTGCTTGATTCTAGTTTTATAAATTTAAAGCTTATTTGCACGCACGCTAAGTGGCGAACAGATAACACTTTAGTTTTGTGTCAGGGAAATGTATCATTTATAAGCAATGAAATGTAAGATCCTAGGTTTTGTCTTCACCGCCCCTGCGGTGAAGAGCGCCGCCCCCTCGGCCAGCCGCCCCTGCGGCTGTGAGATCCGCCCCTGCGGATTTACGACAGATCATGCCGATCTTTTCTTTCGTTCTTTTATCTTCTTTCCATAGATAGAATATCCGATATTTTATCTTATGGGCCGGTTTCCTTATCTTCTTTCTAAACCCTAGACGCCCTTCCTTCTTTTCTTTCCAGCCGTCCCTATATATTCTCTTCTTTCTCCCCTTTTTCCCGTTCCTTGCTATCATCTTCAACCCTAGAGAGTTGCAACCGTCCTTTGCTTCCCGCGACTTCGTTGAACGTGTAAGTGCATCTTTTATGATTCCTCCTCACGTTCCTTTAGCGCTGCATGCCTTCCCTTCTGTTTTGGTTTCTTCCTTTCGTTCTTCTCTTTCCTTCTTCTCCAAGGATCAAGCATGAGCCTTGATTCTTGTGGAGTGTTCCGTTGTTGACCCTTCGTTGTTCTCAGGCTCTCTAGAGTGGAGCCTCGACGTGTTGGAACCAAAGGTTCGAGCTTTGGTTGCCCCTGCTGTGAGTTCTGTCGAAGAAGAAAGCCGACAACACTTTCTGTCACGCCGCCGCCCCTGCGCCTCTGTTCAGCCACCCCTGCGCCTTTTGTCTAACTGCCCTTGCGGTTTCCCTGTAGTAGTTCCCGTCTTTGGTGAGTTGCTTCCTTCCTTTCCTCGTTCCTTCCTTGTTTCCTTATGGTTGATCCTTGTTTCCCTGAGTTGTTGTAACACTAAGGTTGTGTAACACCCCGAATCCACGGGACTCAGGATGCTACGGGTTGGGACCTCACAATGGGTCCCGACCCTTAGCTTGACAACAATTTCACCGGATCTTGCAACAAGGCACAAATAAAGGCCAAAATCGAAATACATTTTTATGCAATGAAAGGAAACCCGAAAGAAACAATAAAAGACTTCAGTCGATATGCAACACCAAGGGCCAAATGCAACCACGCGATATACAATATACATGAATACTATACAAACTCGACTCTAACCAAAACCCACTCCTAAAATGTACGGAACCCCGGCTGCCCACTCTTCCGGATCTCTCGACCGCATTCTAACCTGCAAGGCAATCTACAACAATCGGTATAAAACCATTAGCTAATATTCGAAGCATTAGAATCAAGGTGAAAGGCACAAATACAAGTAAATCAACATAACACACAATGTACACCAAATCATACAAGTCCGGCTTATTATCTTTTTATTATTAAGTCGTATCCCGTTCTAATTCAACTTCTTTTGTGACACGAGACCACCGTGGTCCCGCCTCGGTCCCTACTTACCGGCATGGAACGGTGCGGATGCCTCCGACCGTCTAACCAGCACGGGTTAGTCACCAAGAACCTCCTAGACTCTCGCAAGAGCTAGGCAGATGATGTCACCGCCCGTTATCATACACTTGGGCCAAAATAATATAAGGTCGGTGGTCCTATTACAGGTTTAGTTGTTATAAACAATAAAGAATAAACACACACACACCAAATGCACATCAATGCTAATACAAGGAATACGAGCTAAGTAAGTCCGGATACTTACCTCGTCACAAAGATAATCCCGTTATATCCCGCTCTCAGCTTCCCGTAGGAAGACACTCAACGCCTGTAAATAGGCACACGATCAACATCTCTCTCACATGCTAGAAGTCCTTAGACTTCTAGTCCCAATGATCTCGCAAGATCATAATCCATAACCATGCTAGGATAATAACTCTTAGTCCTCACGATCTCACAAGGTCATAATCATCACAACACATGCTAGGATAAGCCAAACCTAAGCTCCAAAATCCCACAAGATCATACAACCCCAACCTCGAGCCTCAAAACGCTCACAAGATCAACCATATAACTTAAAGCCTTATAACAACTTTACAAGATAACCAAACGCCTCAAGTCTTAGCACAATCATAAATCCTCAAAACTCACCTAAGGTTCATAACCACTACTGGTATTCATTCTAAGTTATGTTATATCCAACCTAGCATGATACTACTAAACATAACTAGATCAATGGAAAGGAATACTCACACAACGTCAAAAGACGGAAGTCGATCTATGGATGTCGAGATTGGAATCGTTGGCCTTTATCGGGGCGCTTCCGGTCCTAACACCAAAGCTAAACAAATTTAGCTTATATGCTAAATTTGAACGGAATATATATAACTTATGTAAAAATCTAAGGTAAAACTCGTGTTCAAAACCACGGCTAAAACCGCTTAAAAACTTTCCGGGACAATTTATACAATTTTAGAACTTGGTCATAATCCGCCAATAAACCTTCGGGCCATAAATCCGAAATAAGTCCAACAAGGGAATAATTGATAATTGATAATTGATAATATATATAATTATGAAATAAACTCTTATTTAAACTCCAAGGTTAAAACCTGTAAAAACATTTTCTTGGCAAATTATACAATTTCCGCATATGGGTCTTATTCCATAAATAAATCCTTGTGCCTTTTCTGAAAATTATCTCAATAGGGCATAAAACCAAATTCCGGAAACTTGAGCCATTTTTCCAAAAATTAAATCTACAAGGGTAAATTCACATAACTCAAAAATATGGGCCAAAACTGCAAATACAACATATTGGTCACAATTTGTAATTATACCAAAACTTTGGGGGG
>BSUD01000006.1:35789891-35838678 GCA_033239045.1 Fagopyrum esculentum
GGGGGGGGGGGGGGGGGCGCATTAATTTTGAAAAAGGGTTTGATACCCCTGTCATCTGAAAACGCAGAAGGAAGGGAACACTGGCGGCGGCGGCGGCTAGGGGCTCCGGCCGGGAGGAAGAAGGCTCCACCATGGCACGTGCAGACAGGGCACGGCGAGGGCGAGGGTACTCCAGGCCGTCAGGATTCACTACGACAGGGGAAAGCAGGTGAGGTGAGGGAAACCGGGAGAGAAGAAGAAGGCGGCTCCCTGGGCGGCGATGGGGCCCTTCTCCGGAGGCGTAGATCCCTCTCCCAGCGTCGCAAGTCGAGGTCCTAGGCGGCGTCTCCGGCGTCGACTGAAGAAGTAGGTCGAGTCAAGAACCGGATCCGATGCGGCGGCGAAGGGCAGCAGGAGGCGAGGCAGAGTCGTGGCTTCCCGGCGTCGGCGAGGCGGTTACCAGCAACGACGAAGCGCAAAGGTTTCTCCGGCGTCGAGGCTCACTCCGGCGAATGAGAAAGTGGAGGAACGCTTGACTATGCTTGGAAGAAGGTCCAGAAGGGGGAGATGAGGGTTGCAAATAAGGGTGAAGAGGAGACAAAAGTTCAGATTAGGGGAGCACTGCTGAGAGAGTTGAGGGAGTGTGGAGAGAGGCTGGTTCAGATTGAATGGAAAGACGGAGGGAATGGCGTGAGAAATGTTCCAGGGAAGAGCTGCACAGAGAGATAGCGTGTACTGCTTTACCTAGCGACATAATAGGTTGGGCGGCCAGGCTGTTCATCAGTCAGAGGAGAGAGGCAAGGAAGAAAGTAAAATAAATAGAAAATAAATGTAATAAGATACAACAAATCCGATAAGGAATATGCGAACGGGATTTCCGGATTTACCGCACTTTTCCGTTAAATTTACCGAAAATATAATTATGCTCGGGAAAACATTTTACGCCTTAAAATATTTTAACATATAAAGAATTTAAGCTATAAAAATATCAATAAAGCCGGGAAAAAAAATGCACCCAATAAACGGGGTGTTACATTAGATCCCCCTAAAAACAAGTTTCGTCCCGAAACTTACTATACTCCGAACTGCTCGGTCCATAAGGCCGAGGTATGAACTCTCAAACTACCAAGGCTTAGAACTTTTATATCTATATACACAAAACTGCTTCAACCACTATCATAACATATTTATAACCGGACATAAAACACATTCCTGCACGGGTCACAAAACCACATATAACATCACACATATACACAACCAACTTAAGGGAAGAGTTAGGTCTAACCCGTCGATTCTATCAAATATACTAGCTCGGCGTAAAACTTAACCAAAGATACTATCTTTCGTGTGGTACACATGAAACACCGGGTGAACACTCTCTACTCTTGGCGGTAACGCCAACTTATAAGACACTTCCCTAACTCGCGCTAAGATCTAAAAGGTCGATATATCGGAACTCAACTCCCTTCTCGGGTCCTCCTCAATGCAACATTTGCATTTTGTTTCTCTCTGATTGCCTCTAACACATAAGGTCAAACTTCTTAATTGGTCCCGCTAACCAAACGTTGATGTTACATCTTCTCAATCTTTTTGTAAGTTTCAAGTAATGAAGGAAAATACTTAATTCACAATGCTTCTACAAAAGAGTCACATATGCTATTTCTTTTACATCGTTCCTTAATACTTAATCAAGACCTGGTTTTTGAGAACCACTTGTACACTTCAAACCCATCATACCTCAAGGCAATTTCTAGATAGTTGCACCAATGAATCTTCTCTTAACTCTCAACAACTCCATTGTCAATCTCTGTCCCACTAAATACTTCATTATCATCCGGAGTAGGTTATCCATAGATGGTGTTACCTTGGAAAATCTCTCCACAAATCTGGTAATGACCAACACATCCAAGAAAACTTTTAACTTCTTTCACATCCTTCAGGGTTGCCATCCCGAGATAACTTTTCATACAACTTCTCTCTTCTTCGGGAGTAGACCAAGATATCTTATCAGGGCATTAGTAAGCCCATATGGAATCACTACAACTCGTAGTGACCATGGTTCGTCCAGAATGCTGTATTTGCAATATCTCAATCTCGAATTCTCAGTTTGTGAAAAGAAACCTTAAATCATTCATAGAAGCGACTACCGACCCTTGCAACTGGTTGAGTAGATCATCTATCCGTGGTGAGGAGTACTTGTTCCACATTGTTATCTTGTTCAACTCTCGGTAATCGATGTACAGACGGAGATAACTATCTCACTTTTCGTAAACTGATGTTCTCCATAACAACTTCAAATCAAGAGTTTAAGATATATTCCAACATGAACTTCAAATCAAGAGTTCACGATAACGTCTGATGTTCTCTATGGCATTTCACTAGTTCTAATGAAATCTTATCACTAGTTCTTGCAATTTCTCCTTCACTTGCTTCCACAACTCATGTCTCTACACAAGTGTTATTCTATACGGCGCCTTAGACATCGGAATTAAATCAAGCTCGACCTTATGGGAAAATTCCACATTCTAACGTATTGGAATCCGTGATATCTCAGGTTTCATCTTTTCTCTTCCCGTCACATATCGTAATAACCGACACAATCTTGTCTTATCACTTTACAAGTGGTCGTGATACTAATACTCTACCTCGATCTGTTGGGGTGATGTCCTTTAAACACGTGTAATATTCCATTCGTAGCTATCATGTCGACCGTCTTCCTTTTACAAATCCATCATCTCCTAGACTCATGGAACTTGCTCGAGTCTTCCAACTATTGAAGTCTTGGTTAAGCAATAGTTCAGCTTAATCCCTCTTTTCACTTCAAAGGAAAGGTGATAATACATCTCTTGGCTTCGCACATATGTTTAGTCACAAAGGTCCTCATTACAGGACTCAATCATGCCTTAAGACAAACTGACACAATCTTCTTCACTTCTCTGGCATCCCCACATATGGGAGGAGCTCCTCGTATTCTACATAAACTTTTACCATAGACATCTTTTCTTCAAGTAGGTGTAAAAATTTATACTTCACTTTCTTTTGCAAATTCAATCCGACAATGAGGTTCTTAATTTAAAACTTCCATATACCTCTTGTACATCTCAGGTCAACATCAAACTTCCAAACTTCGGTCTTCTCTTTCTCTCGTTGGTCACCTTAGGCATCTATTGGTATCCCATGAACAACGTTCACCACCGTACTAGTATGCCCCGTGGAGAACGCAAGATCCACTCCTTACTTCACCAAGCACTCACATCATAAACTCTAAGCTTGTAGCGTTTCCCTCATCTAGGTCCCCCCTTTCACGCCATACCCACCATGGATCTTCCGTGTGAGTCTAAGACATCTGACTCAACTTTTGCTTATGAAAACATACCATCCATTTCATACCATGCATCCTCTATATACTCCCGTTTACGTACCACCTCCATGAAACCTTTCCTTCTTCTTGATTCGCTACTTCCCCTTTAACGTGGTCAAACTTTAAAACCCCTAATCCGTGTCGTTCTCCCATATGCCAATTTTCATGACCTACAAAGGTAGGATAAGGTCATCCCAACCCCTCTCTAAAAGGTCCGCTAGAGTTACTTGCTTGACTTCATTCAACATTATTTGATTTAAGAAAAATGCCCTTCCGTTGACGTCCTTCCTTACCATAGACATTGATCCACCGCGAATACTTTAAGCTCTTGTTGTCGATTCTCTAAATGCCCTGAATCTTGTTTACTCAACCCCTCTACACTCACCAATAAACAACTTGCACCTGTGCGTTCTTAGTTGTTAGTGCTTAACTTGTAATTGACCTACTCCGAAGTCAACGACTTATTATCCTACTACTCTTCTCATGTTACCATTCTCATGAAGGCTACCCTCCTCGGGGTACTTTACCTTAAACTCCATTAGTTCTTTCCCCGTTCCATACTTTCTTCCTCTTCCATAAGGTAACCATACTCTTCTAGGCCTAGCACGCTGTATAACTCACCTTCATAAGCTTAACCACTCTTCCTTGATGTCTTTCTAGTGCACCTTCCCAAATATTATAGCCTTAGCTAACATCCACCCGCGTTCCTATTGGTTGGTATCTTAAGTCTTTCGATCAAACTCCTCGTTTTGTCTTCACCTTCTTGGGATCATTTATACACTCTTCCTCCTCCTCCTTGGCGTTTCATAGCCTTATCATCATAACGGAAACCGGTTAACTCTACGTGAATCCCCACCATGTCCTTCTTCTCATATCTCTAGTGATGTTGACACTTCAGTTATTGGTACCTCGTAACCTTAACTTAGGGTATCTTAAATCTTTAGCAAATGGTTCGATCACTCTTCTCGTCTTGATTCCAAAGCTTAGAAGCACCTATAGAAAACTTCACGTCTTAAAGGAATACCACCTTTAACCTTGCTAAAGTGTGTCCATCTCCTCCTCGATTTGTATCTTTAATTGTCCACGCGTGTTCTAGAAGAACTTAAGTTCACTATCTCTCTTGGTCTCGTCGTCTTTCCATCATGGCCTCTTTGGACCCACTTCCGCACATTTATGTTGCTCCCTTTATTTTTAATGTCTCCATCTCGCTTTCTCTTTATTTGTTTCGAGTTTCCTTCTACTTGTTCGTCCTTGCCGTTAATGTCCTCTTTAGTCTTCATAGGTTTGCTTTGACGTCCTCTAAAGGAGCCCAAGAAACACCAAGGTGTTTAACGTGATACTCAACTCGGTACTTGAGCATATTCATCCTCATATGTAAACTATCCCGAGCCAAACGGCGTCATCCAAGGTAATTATATCATACTATCATCTTAGCTAAAAGGTCTCATTACTTCATATGCTACTATATATAATAAGAATACGTATATATAACTATATAATTCCTAAGTCCATAATACTACTAATATCACGCATCCGACACTTCATTATAACAATACAAGGTCCAAAACATATAATCATCCACATATACAAATATACACATAAATCAAGTCCATCATGCATAACTATAATCCACATATACTATAAATATCTACATAAATAATATACACATATATATATATATATCAAAATCCAATGAACTAAGCTGCCGAGATCCGCGGAAGGAGTGGTGGTCCGTACATTCTACCCCGACTCATGCATGTGATTTTGAAAACGAGAACTCAGAACCCGCGGGGTTCTGTATATTCCTTATTCGGCCTTTAGAAGATTGTGAGTGCCATTGTTGTCAACCTAGGGCTCTGATACCACTTTTGTAAGACCCCGAATCCGCGGGACTCGGGATGCTACGGGTTGGGACCTCACAATGGGTCCCGACCCTTAGCTTGACAACAATTTCACCGGATCTTGCAACAAGGCACAAATAAAGGCCAAAACCAAAATACATTTTTATGCAATGAAAGGAAACCCGAAAGAAACAATAAAAGACTTCAGCCGATATGCAACACCAAGGGCCAAATGCAACCACGCGATATACAATATACATGAATAATATACAAACTCGACTCTAACCAAAACCCACTCCTAAAATGTACAGAACCCCGGCTGCCCACTCTTCCGGATCTCTCGACCGCATTCCTAACCTGCAAGGCAATCTACAACAATCGGTATAAAACCGTTAGCTAATATTCGAAGCATTAGAATCAAGGTGAAAGGAACAAATACAAGTAAATCAACATAACACACAATGTACACCAAATTACACAAGTCCGATTTATTATCTTTTTATTATTAAGTCGTATCCCGTTCTAATTCAACTTCTTTTGTGACACGAGACCACCGTGGTCCCGCCTCGGTCCCTACTTACCGGCATGGAACGGTACGGATGCCTCCGACCGTCTAACCAGCACGGGCTAGTCGCCAAGAACCTCCTAGACTCTCGCAAGAGCTAGGCAGATGATGTCACCGCCCGTTATCATACACTTGGGCAAAAATAATATAAGGTCGGTGGTCCTATTACAGGTTTAGTTGTTATAAACAATAAAGAATAAACACACACACCAAACACACATCAATGTTAATACAAGGAATACGAGCTAAGTAAGTCCGGAGACTTACCTCGTCCCGAAGATAATCCCGTTATATCCCGCTCTCAGCTTCCCGTAGGAAGACACTCAACACCTGTAAAAAGGCACACGATCAACATCCCTTTCACGTGCTAGAAGTCCTTAGACTTCTAGTCCCAATGATCTCGCAAGATCATAATCCATAACCATGCTAGGATAATAACTCTTAGTCCTCACGATCTCACAAGGTCATAATCATCACAACACATGCTAGGATAAGCCAAACCTAAACTCCAAAATCCCACAAGATCATACAACCCCAACCTCGAGCCTCAAAACGCTCACAAGATCAACCATATAACTTAAAGCCTTATAACAACTTCACAAGATAACCAAACACTTCAAGTCTTAGCACAATCATAAATCCTCAAAACTCACCTAAGGTTCATAACCACTACTGGTATTCACTCTAAGTTATGTTATATCCAACCTAGCATGATACTACTAAACATAACTAGATCGAGGGACAAGAATACTCACACAACGTGAAAAGACGGAAGTCGATCTATGGATGTCGAGATTGGAATCGTTGGCCTTTATCGGGGCGCTTCCGGTCCTAACACCAAAGCTAAACAAATTTAGCTTATATGCTAAATTTGAACGGAATATATATAACTTATGTAAAAATCTAAGGTAAAACTCGTGTTCAAAACCAAGGCTAAAACCGCTTAAAAACTTTCCGGGACAATTTATACAATTTTAGAACTTGGTCATAATCCGCCAATAAACCTTCGGGCCATAAATCCGAATAAATCCAACAAGGGAATAATTGATAATTGATAATACAGTTTCCGCATATGGGTCTTATTCCATAAATAAATCCCTGTGCATTTTCTGAAAATTATCTCAATAGGGCATAAAACCAAATTCCGGAAACTTGAGCCATTTTTCCAAAAATTAAATCTGCAGGGGTAAATTCACATAACTCAAAAACATGGGCCAAAACTACAAATACAACATATTGGTCACAATCTATAATTATACCAAAACTTTGGGAGGGCCGCATTAATTTTGAAAAAGGTTTTGATACCCCTGTCATCTGAAAACGCAGAGGGAAGGGCACACTGGCGGCGGCTAGGGGCTCCGGCCGGGAGGAAGAAGGCTCCACCAGGGCACGTGCAGACAGGGCACGGCGAGGGCGAGGGTGCTTCAGGCCGTCGGGATTCACTGCGACAGGGGAGAGCAGGTGAGGCGAGGGAAACCGGGAGAGAAGAAGAAGGCGGCTCCCTGGGCGGCGACGGGGCCCTTCTCCGGAGGTGTAGATCCCTCTCCCAGCTTCGCAAGTCGAGGTCCTAGGCGGCGTCTCCGGCGTCGATTGAAGAAGTAGGTCGAGTCAAGAACCGGATCCGATGCGGCGGCGAAGGGCAACAGGAGGCAAGGCAGAGCCGTGGCTTCCCAGCATCGGCGAGGCGGTTACCAGCAACGACGAAGCGCAAAGGTTTCTCCGGCGTCGAGGCTTCACACCGGCGAATGAGAAAGTGGAGGAACGCTTGACTATGCTTGGAAAAAGGTCCAGAAGGGGAGATGAGGGTTGCAAATAAGGGTGAAGAGGAGACAGAAGTTCAAATTAGGGGAGCACTGCTGAGAGAGTTGAGGGAGTGTGGAGAGAGGCTGGTACAGATTGAATGGAAAGACAAAGGGAATGGCGTGAGAAATGTTCTAGGGAAGAGCTGCACAAAGAGATAGGGTGTACTGCTTTACCTAGCGACATAATAGGTTGGGCGGCCAGGCTGTTCATCAGGCAGTGGAGAGAGGCAAGGAAGAAAGTAAAATAAATAGAAAATAAATGTACTAAGATACAACAAATCCGATAAGGAATATGCGAACGGATTTCCGGATTTATCGCACTTTTCCGTTAAATTTACGGAAAATATAATTGTACTCGGGAAAACATTTTACGCCTTAAAATATTTTAACATAAAAAGAACTTAAGCTATAAAAATATCAATAAAGCCGGGAAAAAAAATAAAAAAAAATGCACCCAATAAACGGGGCGTTACAGGTTGAACCCTTAGCATGTGTTGATCTCTTAGAGATCGTTGAGACTAGAAGTCATAGACTTCTAGCAACCGTTTCATTCCTGATCCGTGTTGCTTGTTCATATAGGCTTTTCTTGCTCCTTTCCTGAGGGAAACTGAGCTTCCTTGAGTTTTGTTTTCTGAGTTGTTCGCTGATCTCTTGTGTTACCTTCGTGTGAGGTAAGTCCCTTGGACTTACTTAGCTTCATTCCGCGTATTAGTTGGATTATACTGGCTTGTTTGTGTTGTTATTATGTTTATAATGGATAATTGGAAATAGAATTCACCTTTGTTAACCTTAATTGGTCCAAGTGTATTATAACCGGGAGGTGACCACTTGTCTAGTTCTATAGGAGACTAGAATGTGCTCTTGCAACCCAGACCCGTAGGTAACGGATAGTACTGATCTATTCCTATTGGTAGACGGAAGCGGAGGCGAGTTTCGGGAGATTCTCGTGTGACAAAAGAAGTTGAATTAGTAATGGATTATCTTAATGAAAGATAATAATCGGTTGATTTGTGAGCATGCTATGTGTTTTCTGTACCTTATGTGTGTTTGTGCCTTTACACTCTTGCTTATACCTAGAATGTTAGCTAACGGTTTATACCGCCGTTGTAGATGTTCCACAAGTTTAGGATGCTGTTGAGTGATCTGGATGGTGTGGTCAGCCGGGGTTCCCGTATATTATAGGATGGGATTGGGTTTTTGTTTCGTTTGTTATTTCCCTTTTGTTTTGACCCGGCTGTGGAGCTTTTGTGTTTTCTTCTGTTTGAACCTTTGGCTTTGATATTGAGTTTTGTTTTCATTCGTCTGTGCCTTGTTGTAAGATCCGTTTGCTGTTGCTACTCTGAGGGTCGGGACCCATTGTGCGATCCTAACCCGTAGCGCTTCAAGTTCCCAGAACTTGGGGTGTTACATGAAAGATTTAATAATTGCAATCAAATCTTAACAAAGTTACATCAAGAAGGATTCTAAGACTTAACGCCCCAATTTTAGGCGCGTTTACGATATTTATTTTTTTAAAGAATTTGGTCTATTAGGCTCTTTTTGGTTTTTGTTAAAGACACTATACCTATATTTTTTTTACCACTTTCATTTAATGGTAGGTAAAACTAATTAACCCTTATGTTTTAAAAAAAATGTTTGTTATTTGTTATTTAAGTGTAAGTTTTAATTTTTAAAAACAGAATTTGTTTTTTTATTTTCTTTTATTAATATTTTCTCTTTTTTATTTTCTGGAATGAAGAATTTTTCACATACCGGGTTTATACCGGAATTTCACATACCGGAATTTTCACATACCGGAATTTCCAATACCGGAATTTCACATACCGGAATTTCACATACCGGAAGTTATCATATCATACCGGAAGTTATCATATCATACCGGAAGTTATCATATCATACCGGACGTTATCATATCATACCAGAAGTTATCATACCGGAAGTTATCATATCATATCGGTAGTTATCATACCGGAAGTTATCATATCATATCGGTAGTTATCATACCGGAATTTTTTTTATTTTCTTTTATTAAATTTGTCTTTTTTATTTTCTTTATTTATTTTTTATTTTTTTGGAATGCATACCGGAGTTTCACATACTGGAAGTTCACATACCGGAAGTTCACATACCGGAGCTTCACATACCGGAATTTTCACATACCGGAATTTCCAATACTGCAATTTCACATACCGGAACTTCACATACCGGAAGTTATCATATCATACCGGAAGTTATCATATCATATCGGACGTTATCATATCATACCGGAAGTTATCATACCAGAAGTTATCATATCAAATCGGTAGTTATCATACCGGAATTTTTTTATTTTCTTTTATATTTTTTTGTCTTTTTTATTTTATTTTTTTATTTTTTTGGAATGCATACCGGAGTTTCACATACCGGAAGTTCACATACCGGAGCTTCACATACCGGAAGTTATCATATTGTAACACCCCGGATTCTCGGAACCCGGGATATCACTGGTTAGGACCTCACAATGGGTCCCGACCTCAGTTTGACAACAATATTACTAGGATCTTGCAACAAGACACAAATAAGAAAAACCGAAATTCATAAAATGTATTTGTAAAAGGATGAATGCAACAAAGTCTAACAGCCTATCGTACTTACACAACGGAAAAGACTAACTGTCTTAACAAAAGGGAAAGACAACAAAGCAACAACCCAAACCCCCACTCTAAAGAGTACGGAGACCCGGCTGACCACTACTTCCGGATCACTCAGCTGCTGTTCTAACCTGCAGTAAATCTAAAAACACAACAAAACAACCATTAGCTAGTTATCTAAACATTAGGAGAATAATAATAGCACACACACACATAAAATAATAAATACTCATCATGCTTTCAAACAATCCATTTATTATCTTCATTTAAGTCATTCACTCTAATGATACTTATTTTGTGACACGAGGGATTTCCAAACCTCGCCTCCACCCCCGTGTACCCATCAGGAGTGGATCCGATGCATCTCACCGTGTACCTGTATGGTCTGGGTATAGAGAACCTCCCAATCTCTTGGCAGAGCTGGGCAGTGATGTCACGACCCGTTATACATACACTTGGGCCTTAAAACATAATAACCACGGTCGTCCTAACAAGTTGTTATTTATTATAACACACATTGTACACACACAACCATCATCACCCAACTAATATCCAGAAATCAGCAAAGTAAGTCGCAAGGACTTACCTGAATCAGACCACAACTCTTACAATCTCAACTCGATTTGTAACCGTAGAAACTCAAATGCCTGTCATACAAGGCACATGGATCAAAATACATCCCATAATCTTAGAAGTCTATAACTTCTATGATGCACAAACTCATCAAGAGAAAATTACTAAAATGTCCTCTTAAGGTAAAATGACTATTTTACCCCCGGTTCCGAAACTCCCAGATTTGTCTATAACTTAGTTTCAAACTCTCCTTTGAAACCCTTTTCCACAATCTAGTTCTTACGGAAAAGTTTGATAAAGATTTATAATAGTTACACAAAGTTCTAGATTTTCACAAAAAAAGTCGTTAAGGTCCGACTTTGGGTTAAGATACGAGGCTTGAATAAAAAGATAAAAATCCGGAATAAAAATTCTAAAACTTCTATGATATACCTACTAAATATATGTGTCAAGATCTCTTTGAAATACTTAACCATAAATCTCCCATGAAATTCTAAGTTGGGGTAAAAATAACATTTCTACACTTAGTCATTTTTCTTCCTCTTTTGCAAAAACAGCCCAACTGTCCTACTTCAAGACCTCGTAAGTCTCAATCCGACCGTTAACTTTCTCTCAAAATTTAACACGGTAAACTATGTATTTCAAACTACAACATATTAAAAATTCAACGGTGGATGTTCATTTTAAGGCATCGAAACTTATCCTCCAAAAGGTCAGCTTATGAGTACAACTAAAATTCTGGAAATGGGCATATGCAAGAGATCTCTAGTTCGATACCTACTGTCAACATTTCTGGACCAAAACTAAACCCACACATCCCCAGTTCGAGTCCCATGAATTAAAATTCATTCATAATTAAAACTAAGCAACTTAAGTTTATAACCTGTATGTGTTCTTCTTAAAACGAGCAGCCAAGGATTACGGTTCAAAGTTCACGAAGAGGGTTAGGCCACCTACCGGACTGCAGCAACGGAGGAGGTCCGCTGCTAAAGCTTCGATCGGCACCACCACCTCCGGGTCGCTGGGTCGGTTCTGTTGTACCACTACAGTGGTGGGAGGGACCAGATCCTCTTCGATTTCCTTGCCTACAGACTGTCGAGTCTCACGCTAGGAGGGTTGGTTCGTTGTTGTGGTAGTCACCCGGAAGGACTCGAGTGGTTGCGTCGATGCTGGCTCCAGTGGCGCTAGCGAGGCCGGTGTTTTGGCGCTGAACTCTTCTTTTCGCTGTGCAACAGGGAGGTGATCAGCGGGATTGAAATGTCCCAGGGGAAGGAGAGGTAAGGGTTGTACTCACCTGGTCGGCATCGACAAGCAAGGTCCGGCGCAGGGACTGGCTCGTTTGCTGGCTGCAGAAGACAGGGAGCAGTTCGGCGTGACACACTAGGCTGAGTCGGTTGTGTAGAAGGCTGCTCGACTCTCCTGACTCCCAGCGAAGTCGAGGCGAAGCGTGCACCTGCGTCCCCGACTCGTGGTGCTGGCGATTGAGCAGAAAGGAGGTGGGGTGGTGTTGTTTACCGAAGGCTGAAGTGTTGTGCGGTAGGGAGGGATAACGCAGCGGCAGGATTAGGGGAAAATTAGGTTAAGTTTAGGATTAGGGTTAAGGTTAAAGTTGGGCCGGCTGGGTAATTGGGCCAGCTGTTGGGCCTGCTCCTCAATTTAAAAGATGGCTGAAAGTAAGCGTCGTTAAATTGTACGGAATTATTCTTCGGTTTTCAACATACGGACATTATTATTCAGTTTACATATCTATCATTTTATATAAGTTAAGTACAATATTTATCACTTTATGTGAATTATGGTCACATAAAATGATAGTATTTAGTGTTGTTTTATATAATTTAAAATGAAGAAAGGTTAGCGGGTCGCAATTTGGTTTAACCCGGTATTATGCGGAATAAATTTTCGGGGTATTACATCAGTGCCCCCATAAAATAAGTTTCGTCCCGAAACTTCGAAAAGCGTATCTACTCAAACAACTTTCTTTGTATAACTTGGTTTCATTAAGTCCCGTTTTCTAACACGCAACTACTCATTCATCATACTCAGGCACACATCACATAAAATACAAGTACTCACTCCAAGGTAACACATGAAAGGTCAAACAAACAACATCCGAGTACTAACTCGTCGATACCAAAGTAGCGGCTAACTCCGTAAGGTACCCAGGGTAACCATTTCTAATGCTCTCCTCCGTTTCCTAAGTAGTCTCATCGATTCCTCATCTACACCACTGGAACTCTACAAAAACATGAACCGGCTAAATTTCTGATCTTCATAGCTGATGACGTGTCTCGGATTCGGTAGGTACTCTCTATGCGGTTTGGTTTTCTAAACTTCCAGCTCTTTTGATGACTCTACCAAAAAAAAAAACTTTTTCCTTCCACTAGGCCCACTTGGTTTTTTTTTTTCCTTTCGAAAGTTCCCGACTATCGATTCTGAAATAACGATCTTAAACTTCTGTCGGCACTTTACTAAGTGCCTAATGCTCTTTGTAATACAAACCGCTTGCCCTGTTTCCTCAATGGGACCTAATCGGATCGTTCCTTAATTAATGATTTTGCACCTACTTCTTGTCAAGCTTTCAAATTTATATGACTCACAACAAAACACACACCCAAGTGGACCCTTTCCTATCGATCTCTAATTCCTTAACTTGAAATCATAGATAACCTAACATTGATTTTCTCCATCTATGGGTAATGGGCCTACCACGCTTCTGGTGTAACACCCATTAGTCACAATGGCGTCATTCTGAGGGTCAACATGATTTACCCAACTCCCGCCTATACTTCCCTTCTAATACTAGCAAGATCCTCTTCAAACAGATCCTTACTCTCTTACTCAACTATAGTCTGTTTTTAACCAACCAGTAAGCAACCTCTAACCCGATTTCTCTCCATATCCTTAGATCATCCCAGAAGGTTGTCGTTGCCTACTTGGGGAATCCTCTAAGGCATCGGTTAAGTTACCTCTTAAATCCGCAGTCACTAATGTCTCTTCTTAACGATACCTACTCGTCAGTACCAACCATGACTTACGCGTCCTCAATTGATGTCGGTCAGTCTATAATTGACTTATCTCAATATCCCGGACTTACTCTTCTCATACCTATAATGGCGTTAAATTCTTGGTGAGCATCATCTGCTTGCTTAATCCTTTCATGCTTCGCTAATTCGTTTTATCTTCCATACTTCTGTTTCCTTAGGCTAACTCTACTTCTCGAGCCCAATTGGGTCATTCATCTTGACATAAATAGTCCTCCCAAGTCTTCAACGATAACTGGCGAGTGTCTCGGTAGTTCTGATGACTTTAGTTATCATCCCCTTGCAGTTCCTCTTCAATTGTAACACCCCGAATCCGCGGGACTCGGGATGCTACGGGTTGGGACCTCACAATGGGTCCCGACCCTTAGCCTGACAACAATTTCACCGGATCTTGCAACAAGGCACAAATAAAGGCCAAAAATCGAAATACATTTTTATGCAATGAAAAGAAAAACCCGAAAGAATACAACAAAGGACTTCAACCGACAACACAACCCCAAAGACTAAACGCCATACAACATACAATAAATACAATACTCAAACTCGACTCCACCCAAAACCCAATCCTAAAATGTACGGAACCCCGGCGGCCCACTCTTCCGGATCTCTCGGCCGCAATCCTAACCTGCAAGGCAATCTACAACAGTCGGTATAAAACCGCTAGCTAATATTCGAGGCATTAGAATCAAGGTGAAAGGCACAAACACAAGTCAATCATCATAAACACCCAATACACTCCAAAGCACACAAGTCCGGTTTATTATCTTATTATTATTAAGTCATATCCCGTTCTAATTCAACTTAGGTTATGACACGAGAGTCACCGAAACTCGCCTCGGTCCCTACTTACCGGCATGGAATGATATTGATGCATCCGACCGTCTACCAGCACGGGATAGTCGCCGAGAACCTCCTAGCTCTCGCGGGAGCCAGGCAAGTTGTCACTGCCCGTTATCATACACTTGGGCCAAAATAATATAAAGGTCGGTAATCCTATTTCCGGTTTAGTTGTTATATATAGTAAAGAATAAACACACACCACCAAACACACATCAATGCTAATACAAGGAATACGAGCTAAGTAAGTCTGGAGACTTACCTGAATCGAGTCACAAATCTCATAAATGTCATTATTCGATTCCGCAAGAGTTAGGTCTTAAGGCCTGGTTATGAAAGACAAGATCGGATCAAAAGATATCCAACAATCTTAGAAGTCTCCAACTTCTAAGTACACAAGGGTCGTCTAAGAAAAGAAACCAACTAGTCTTATATATGTAAAATGACCATTTTATCCTTGGGTCTGGGAAACCCTAAAAGTTCTAGGAAGTCTCCTAAAGACCAAATATATAAAGTCCAACACTAACTAGAAAAGTTCTGCTGAATTAGAAAGCTTTTCTCACTTTCAAACTCCTTATCAAGACAAACTAAGGTCAAACTAAACTCTACTACTAAACTTCAAATTCCCGAGGGACACTTGAATGTACTAAGTCATGTTGTTTTCCCAACTAGAATGGCCAAAAGTCCAAAATACGTATCACTAAGACCCGCTGATATATATATATATAATCATACTAACCTACAAGGTTACAAACAAAAGAAGAGGAAACTCATTCTAACTACTCGCTACCAAACTCTAGTTATGAGGGGGAGTCTAGTAAGATAATTTCTTCACATAAGTTTTATAATAGTTTAAAGAACTTACACCATATCCATGATCTAATATTATCAATGCCGTTATATTAGGTCCTTCGTCCGAAGTATAACTTATCCTTATTAGGTCCTTCGTCCGAAGTATAACTTATCCTCATCGTTATCCAACAAGCATACATCTATTACCTTCATACCATTCATATATACAACATTCATCTAACTTTTTAACTCATAACTCACGTACCATTCACAAACACTCGATATACTCCAATCTCTCCACTTCCGAAAACCGTCATTCTATCCAAATTCAATCACAACAACGCTAAAATACTCAGCAGACCCTATACAATACCATACAAATACACACATTAACACTAAACAACACAATCAGAATTTACAAAACCCCCAAACCGGCTACTGCAGTGCATAAACTCACCAAACAAGAATCGAACCAATGCACCACTGGAGGAGAGGAGATGGTGGTCCCCGGCCGGAAGAACAGTGGCGAGATGGTGGTAGCCAGTCCTCGGCGAAGACGGAGGAGGAAGCCTTCGGCGGAGGGGTTCCCTGGTTCCAGACTCCTGGCGGCAGGGGAAGGTGGCGGCACTGCAACAGTTTGCCCTGGCGGCGACATCGAGCTCCTCGCGACAGCCCCGGAGACGGAGAACTCCACGCCCCTTATGCACTCTGGATTGTTGGCCGGAAGTTGTTGAAACCCTAATCCCGCCCTTCATTAGCGATAGCGACGTCAAACCTCCCTGAGGCCGGGTTAAGGCGGCGGAAGATGACCAGATAGGAAGGGGAGGAAGGAACTCTAGCTACTTGGACAGCTAAAGAAGAAGACAAGTTAATCTCCGGCAGAAGAGAGTCCGGCGGTCTGAGACGAAGCAAGGAGGGGCGTGTAACGCTCCAAATGTTTTGGCGCGTTTTCGATATTTATTTCTTCGAATTCTATCGATATTTTTTTTTAGTAACTTAAATATTTTATTAAAAGTATTTATACGTCGTAAGTTATTCTTTCCAAGTATTTATATATTGGGTACATTCACGTACATCCGTGTTATTATTTTCAGAGAAGTCGAGAAAGTTTTCCGATTAGAAAATCCCGATCCGAGTGTTTCGATCGGGTTCTTTTCCTTTTTCTATTTCTATATGGAAAAATATATTTTTATGAATATACATATTTTATAGATATTTTTCCGTATATTATTTTACGGAAAATATCCTGTACCGGGTATTTTGATCGAATTTAATTTAATTTCCGGATATATATATATATATAGATATATTTTGTTTTTTTTTTATGTTTATTTTTATTTTTCGTTCTTCCTTACTTGCTTTGGATTTCCGCCCCTTTGGTCTTCCTGTTACTTGGCCTTACACGCAAGCTTCACCTATGACCTTCTGCATAGGAAACATGTGCTACACACCTAAAGCCTACAGGCATCTCAATCTCTCTTCACCTTGGTGCAAAGGAACTCCATTGCAAGCTAGCTGCAACACTCCTTTCAACAACACATACTTCCCCACCACCTCATTGCTGCACCTCCGACCTCACCTCATCACCTCTTCCCTGCTTCCCTTCATCAACACCGGAGCAACACCCTTCCTTATTCGTCTATTACAACCGTCACCAGTTGCCGGAGAGAAGCATGATGCCGCCGTCAAGAAGCCACCAGTCTCACCGCCAGAGAGAGCCGCCTCTCCTCTTCTTTTTCCACTGGCCATCGTCGTCACCGGGAAGCTGTCGAAGCTGGAGAGCCCACCGAATGAAGCCAACGCCGCTGGACCCATCACTCTGCCATGCCTGGCCTTGTCGTCGGACATCCAGGCCCACCGGAGAGCTCGTCGGTTGCCGCCTCTTCCCCGCTCCGCCTAGCCGCCGCCTGCTTCTTCCCTCGCCGCCTTCCGGAGCTCACCGGGCCGCCGCTCTACTTTCCCCTTTTCTTTTCTATTTCACGCAAGCTGTAAGTCGATGGGGAAGGAGTCTTTTTAGGGTTTAGTCTTTCAACCCCTCTATTTATGGTTAATTACAGAATGGACCCAATATTTTGTATTTGCTGATATGACCCTAATTTTTGGAAGTTGCATATATGCCCCTGCTTCTATATAATTACAGATTTTGGCCAAATTTTCTTATTTATATTTTATGACCCAAATTTTGAGATTTAACTATTATGCCCTTTGTTGGATTATTTTCAGAATATGGCCCAAGAATTTATTGGCGGGCTTTGATCCATTTTTATAAATTGTATAAATTTCCCCGGAAAATGTTTTAGTGATTTTTAACCTTGGTTTTGAAAACGAGTTACCTTATTTTATATATATTATACATTACGCACTCGTTGGGTTAATTTCGAGTTATATATATTATATATTCCCCGGAAGGGTTTAATTGCGGGTTTTAGCGTTTGCTTTTTAATATTGAGTTACCTTATAATAATATATCTTATATATATTACAATCAAATTCAGCGTATTAGCTAAATTTGTGTAGCTTTGGTTTTAGGTCCGGAAGCGCCCCGATAAAGGCCTAATGAGTCCAAGATTCGACATCCGTCTTTTGACGTCGTGTGAGTACCTCCTTCCTCGATTTAGTTATGTTTAGTATTAGTATCACGCTAGGTTGGATAATCTAGCATAATTTAGAGTGAATGCCAAGTAGTGGCCTTGAACCTTAGGTGAGTTTTGAGGATTTGATATTGTTTGATGGATTGATGTTGATTCTAAGCTTGAGGTGTTATTATCTTGTGAGCGTATGTAGATTGAGATTATGGTTATAGGTTTGTTGAGAGTGTGGTGACTAGGACGAGAGTATCCTAGCACGTGTTGTGATGGTTATGACCTTGTGAGATCGTGAGGATTAGGAGATTGTTATCCTATCGTGGTTATGATATATGATCTTGCGAGATCATTGGGACTAGAAGTCTAAGGACTTCTAGTATGTGAGAGATGTTGATCGTGTGCCTTTTGACAAGCGTTGAGTGTCTTCCTGCGGGAAGCTGATGTAAAATCCGGAATTTTTATTCCGTCTATTTCCGTTATAAAATAGATCTCGATCAGTTGATCCATATCCGTTTACTTAGTTAGACACATTATTATAAAATTTATCATTTTATGTAGATTTCCTTCACATAAAATGATAGAATCCTTTAAAAGTTTATCATTTTATGTAGCTTCCCCTTCACATAAAATGATAGGATCTTTATAAAATTTATCATTTTAGGTAGCTTACCTTCACATAAAATAATAAGTTTAGCCCTATTTTAGAATATGACAAGGTCCGGACAAGTCTGTGACGAAGCTGTGACAAGGTCCAGACAAGTCTGTGACGAAGCTGTGACAAGGCCAGACAAGGCCGTGACGAAGTTGTGACAAGGCCAGACAAGGCTGTGACGAGTCTGTGACAAGGCCAGACAAGGCTGTGACGAGTCTGTGACAAGCCCAGACAGGCTGTTGACAGCCCAGCGCCAGCCGCCCAGCTGCCTTGTCCGCTCCAGCCCAGAAACAGCAGCTGCCTTGTCCGACCCAGTCCTATGCGCAGCCCAGCCCCTTCTGCAGCCTTCAGCAGTAGCACTCCAGCCCAGCAGCAGCACAGCCCACGCCAGCAGCCCGGTCCAGCGTTGCCAACCCGAGTCCAGCCCAGCGGCCACTCCAGTTCAGCGTCCATCCCAGCCAGAAGGGCTGCCGTTTTACCTCCTCCAACTCAGCAACGCTCCTCCCTTTGATCTTTACGTAACTGTTGTATTAATTAAGAAAGAGATCTGTAACTGCCTATTTTCCACGCCAGAAGATCCGCTGCTGATCGCCTTCCTTATACGCTGCACACATCCGTTCAGATTCACGTATACACGCTCCAGCCTCTGCTTCCCTTCTGCGTCCCTTTCTTCTGCACACACGCTCCAGCCTCTGCTTCCCTTCTGCGCCCCTTTCTTCCGCACATACGCTCCAGCCCTCTGTTTCCAATCTGCTGCAGATTCCGATCCTGGTAAGCAGCCTTCTTACGTTTCCAACCATCTCTTCTCATACGTTTAACAGTAACCTTCCTCCTCCTTAAAATCTGTACAACAGCGGTAACAACCTCATCGTTGGAGACCCACGCCGGACTCGTCTTTGGGAGATCAGCAACACATAATACCTTCACGGTTGCGGGTAAGTTATCCACTCCGTGCTGCTCCTGTTTATGAAATTAGAACTTAGAATGTATGTGTACCGATTCTTAGGATTGGAATTTTGTGTTGTGATAGTTCGGACTTGAACATGGGTTAGATTGACCTTGTGTAGCTGCTGAGTGTATAGACATAAGGATAGGAACAAAGGACTGCTGTAATTATGAATAATAGAAATAAGGGGGGGCTGCTGTAAATTCATTTATTCCTTCAGCTTTTGACCTATAAACTGCCTATCTTGTCGGACAATTATTAAACGTTTGGATAAAGATCCACCGTTGAATTTTGGATATGTTGTAGATGGATATATGCAGTTTAACATATTAAAATTTGGGAAGGAATGAACGGTCGAATTGAAAGTTATGAGCTCCCGAAGTTAGGTAGTTGAGCAGTTTTGGTAAACTTAAATTTTTTGGCTAAGTATAGGAAATTAGAGTGAAGGAACCGACTTTGTGAATTTTTATAGGAACATTGGCTGAACAGTTTGGAGAAATTCTTTCTCCTAAAGTTAGATAGAACCTCATAGATGATCTAGAGATTTAATTCGAAATTATTATAAACTGTTAAGAATTTTATATTTAGAGCCGAAGTTAAACCTTTACTATTCTTCCGGAAAATAGAAACATAGGAAAAATGTCAGTTTGGAACCAAATAAAATTTTAGGAGTTAGAATATAAATTTAGAACCTCAAATAGGAGTTTAGACATAAATTTTAAGGTTTTCGAGAAAATCGGAACCAAGGGTACAATGGTCATTTTACCCTAAAACTAATACTGTAACTAGTACGTCTTAATACCTTATTTGATCTTAGAAGTTTTAGACTTCTATCTACGTGAGAGTGTGCTAATACACTTATCGCCTTTGACAGGCAACTGAGTGGTTACAGTTTACAGAGCGAGTGGTTTATAAAGAGTCGAGCATTATAACAAGTAAGTCCTTTGGGCTTACTTAGCTGACTTCTAAATATGAGTATAAATGATGATGGTGGTGTGTGATTGAAATGTTAGAGAGATAGGTTGTGATATATAATTACCGACCTATATTTTGGCCTAAGAGTAACGGGCGGTGGCATTCTGCTCAGTAGCTCGCGGGGCGCTAGGGGTTTCTTTCGGGACTAGTCCATACATGGTTTGTAGTGATGCTACCAATGGAAGTCAGCTAGACCTACACCAGTTGGATAAGAAACGGAGGCGAGAACTAATAATAATTCTCGTGCCACAACGTAAATTGAATAATGTGAATCACTTAAATAATAGATAATAATTGGTTGAGTGCTAGCATGATGTTTTGTTTATTTTTGTTTCTGCGTGTGTGTGTGCTGTTATCATTTTGCTTATATTTGGATAGTTAGCTAACTGTTGATATGTTGTTTAGACTTGACACAAGTTAGAGCAGATGCCGAGTGATCCAGATGGTAGTGGTCAGCCGGGGTGTCGTACTTTATGATATTTTACAGTTTTTGCATTTGTGGGTTTTACAGTTGAACATTGGTTCCTTTCGTACTTTGTTATATTCCGTTTTCCGGCTGTAGTCGATCTGGTCACATTCATGCATTATTAAGAACTATTTTATGATTTCTGATTTTTCCTTATCTGTGCCTTGTTGTAAGATCTCGTTAAGTTGTTGTCAAACTAAGGTCGGGACCCACTGTGCGGTCCTAACCAGTAACTCCCTAAGTTATAAAATTTGGGGTGTTACAACATGGTATCAGAGCTCTAGGTTGGCAACAATGGCACTTGAAATCTTCTAAAAAGGTCATATAAGTAAATAAACAGAACCGGAAAGGAGTCTGAGTTTTCCAAAGAAGATTTTGGTTTTTAAATGCATACATAGTCGGGTTGGGATAGAAAGTACGGACGACCACCACTACCTCCGCGGATCTCGGCAGCTTAGTACATTTAGAAATGTTATATTGATGTAGTAGCTGCTTATAAAGATATGTACAATAGATAACTTATGTCGAAGGTTAGTAGCATAATAATATATTATGTCCTTAATAGAGATTAATGAGTTTCTCACTCCGTTGGCACATCTAAGTAGATTTTGAAAGGTGTCAACGTGAGGATTAGTATGCACATCTTATGTGCATTAGGGTAGACGAATGGCAGACAACTCCTCCGATTGGTTGAGGAACGTCGAGATGGAAAAGTGAAGGCTGAAGGACAACACCAACAACCATGGCATGAAGGGGATCCCGAGTTAACTTAATAGGATCAAATGAAGATTATACATGAGAGTAGTTCCGGAAAAGCATTGGATGGTCGACAATGATGCAGATTTGGAGCGACATCACAGAGGTTCTTTCAAGTGTGGTGTAAAATGACGATACGAACCACGTAGATACCGTCAAAAACAGTCATAGTAATGAAAGTCAAAGTAAGGTTTAGAACCAATCCAAACAAGAAATATTAAATTTAAGCTTACCGACAGACCAAAATACGAAGGTTGTTGTTAGAAGCAGGGCGGAATATGACCACTATTGGCAAGGTAAGTCGGCATCCTAATCAAGAGGGTCCCACCTAGACACTGATAACCTAAGAGTTAAGAAGAGAGATGTCGTCAAACCAACTATGAGGACTTAAAGAGCCGCACAACTGAAGCTTATGGAATTGCCAGAAAGTGGAGGGTAGAATTCATAAGTATGGAGGCAGAGTGACTTTCTATATGACAAGTGAGTTACAAGAAAGATGGTGTTACAAATATCCAAATGATAGAATCTTGAAAGCGGAGTCAAAGGATCACTATAAAGGCAACATTATAATCTAACACCAACTAAGGAACAAGAGTGTGTGAAAATGATTGTGGCATACCCAAGGGCCGTAATAACTTCCCTCTCACAATGGGACTTAAGTTACCAACACCAACGATTCACACAGGAGCACCGCAAGCAGTTGATGACTGAGGTAAAAGAAGTCATGAAGATGTATTTACGAGCTATCGTGGGAAATCTGATGAGTCCATTGACGGCAGATGAATGATGCAGCTAAAATAGGAAAGAGTATCGTGGGCTTATAGTGGGAAAGAGAAGTGTGAATTATAGAAGAAGCGAAAGGAGTATAAATAGAGAAGCTGGAAGAGATAGATTTCCACCAAGTAAATCAAACTTCAAAGAGATAGAAGAAAGGTTAGTCTATGATCTTGTAGAAGGTCAACAATAGACTAAATGGTAACTATCGGAGCCTTTACATGTGAAGGTTAACTAGTAGTGACTGGTTGACATATAAGAAGAATAAACACACGGTTACAAATGAATTCTATCGACATGTGGAGAAGTCCTTAAAGAGATCAAATACGACAATTGTAAAGTCAAATCGATACGAGTGCAAGTAATACCGAATAATTCAAGTCAGTAAATCTAATTAAAAATTGTAAAGGAAGAGTTGACGGTCAGAAAGGACCCCTTATATAATTAATGATATAAAGAGAATGGTGGTGAGAAGTTGTTTACTTGCGGGCTAAGAAAAAGGTACAAATCATAGTAAGTACAAACGAAGTCGTATTAGAAGAACTAGAGGAGTAAGAAGAATTGATTAGATCCTACGTCAGTCCAGATAGAGGTTACTTAGCATTCCCCACAAATGAGACGGATGGTGCTCTTTCGAGCAAAAGTTGTGGTCAATTTCTAGATTTACAAAGGAGAGTTGACTTTAACTTTAAGTTAAAGCCGGGCACGAGACTGATCTCGAAGGCCCCGTGACGCATGGCACCGATAGAGCTGCTTGAGCTGAAGAATCAGTTAGAGGAGTTAGTAGAGAAGGGCTTCATACGCCCTAGTGTTTCCCCCTGGGGCGCACCAGTATTGTTTGTGAGGAAGAAATATGGATCGATGAGACTGTGTATCGACTACAGAGAGTTGAACAGGGTCACCATCAAGAATAAGTATCCACTGCCTCGCATAGATGATCTGCTGGATCAGCTACATGGGGCGTCAGTGTTCTCGAGGATAAATTTGAGAACGGGGTATCACCAGCTGAGAGTGAGAGACCAGGACATACCTAAGACGGCATTCCGGACTAGGTATGGTCACTATGAGTTTGTAGTGATGCCATTCGGGCTCACTAATGCGCCAGCAGTATTTATGGAGTTGATGAAGGGGATTTTCATCGACTTCTTAGACCAGTTTGTAGTGGTCTTCATTGACGACATTCTAGTTTACTCTAGAAGTCGAGAGGAGCATGCCGGACACTTGAGGACAGTGTTACAGATTCTACAGGATAGCCAGCTATATGCTAAGCTATCCAAGTGTGAGTTCTGGATGTCAGAGGTGGCATTCCTTGGCCATGTAGTGACTGCTGAGGGGATTAAGGTCGACCCGGCGAAGATTGAGTCAGTGTCTTCTTGGCAACCTCCGAAGAATGTGAAGGAGGTTCGTAGTTTCCTTGGATTAGCAGGTTATTACCGTCGGTTTGTGGAAGGGTTTTCCCTGATCGCCCGACCACTTACTTCCCTCCTAAGGAAGACTACTCGGTTCGTATGGTCTGAGCCGTGTCAGCAGAGTTTTGATGAGCTGAAGAGGAGATTGACGTCTGCTCCGATCTTAGCACAGCCTGAGGGTACAGAGGACTTCGTAGTGTACAGTGACGCATCCAAGCTGGGCTTGGGGTGTGTCTTGATGCAGAGGGGTAAGGTTATAGTATATGCGTCTCGACAGCTGAAGACGTATGAAGAGAACTACCCCACTCATGACCTGGAGTTAGCAGCAGTAGTGCACGCTCTTAAGATCTGGCGTCATTATCTCTATGGAGCGACCTGTCAGATCTTCATAGACCATAAGAGCCTGAAATACATATTCACTTAGCGGGAGTTGAATAACCGCCAGAGACGGTGGCTAGAGTTGATCAAGGATTTCGACCTTGAGATACTTTACCACCCCGGAAAGGCGAATGTAGTTGCTGACGCTTTGAGTCGGAAGACGCCTCAGGAGAAGGCGATAGCTTGGTTGACAGTACAGCCACAGTTACAGAGAGACTTAGCTTGGTTGGAGGTAGAGATCCAGTTCCCCGATACAGCTCATCAGTTAGCCACCTTAGAGTTACTTCCTGACCTGTTGGGTGAGATCCGACAGAAGCAGGAGACCTGTCCGATGTTGACCCGGATCCGAGACCGGATGTCACGAGATGAGGCACCTCAGTTCACTATTGGTGCCGATGGAGTGATGAGACAACAAGACCGTGTCTGTGTGCCATCAGACAGTGAGCTGAGACAGAGGATACTAGGTGAGGCTCATGCTACCTCTTACTCCGTACATCCAGGAGCGAGTAAGATGTATAAGGACATGAGACGTTCCTTCTGGTGGGGTGGTTTGAAGCCCGATGTGGCCCGATATGTAGCCCAGTGTGCGACCTGTCAGCAGGTCAAGATTGAGCATCGTAGATCCGGAGGAGAGCTACACCCACTTCCAGTACCACATTGGAAGTGGGAAGATATATCTATGGATTTTGTTACTGGATTGAGGCCCAGTAGAGGTTTTGATGCCATTTGGGTGGTGGTAGACCGCCTGACGAAGACCGCACGTTTCATTCCGATTAAGGAAACGTGGCCGGTAAACCGTCTAGCAGAGGAGTTCACCAGACACATTGTGAGACTCCATGGAGTACCGAGGACTATCGTCTCCGACAGGGATGGACGTTTTACCTCGAGGTTTTGGCAGCAGGTACATACTGCTCTGGGGACGAGTCTTCACTTTACCACTGCTTACCACCCGCAGACAAACGGTCAGTCAGAGAGGACCATCCAGACCCTAGAGGACATGTTGCGGGCATGTGTGCTAGATTGGGGACAGGTATGGCCAGATCACCTCCCACTAGTAGAGTTTTCATATAATAACAGCTGGCATGCGTCTATTGGGATGGCACCTTATGAGGCTTTGTACGGACGGAGACGTCGTACACCGTTGTGCTGGGATGAGCCTAGCAAGGCTGATGGAGTAGTACCAGATCAGATACAGGACGACGTCGCCCGGATTGCCTTAGTCCGGGAGAGGATGTTAGCAGCTCAGAGTCGTCAGAAGTCCTACGCCGATAAAAAGCGTCGACCTTTGGAGTTTAGAGTAGGTGCACAGGTGTGGTTGAGGGTGTCACCTACGAGAGGAGTTAGAAGTTTCGGCATTAAGGGGAAACTGAGTCCCCGATACGTCGGCCCATTTGAGATCGTAGAGAGAGTCGGAGAGGTTGCTTACCGACTAGCACTGCCACCGAGATTAGAGGGAGTACACCCAGTTTTTCATGTATCTCAGTTGCGAGAGTACATACCGGACCCTAGACACACAATCAGTCATGAGGATCTGATAGTCGAGCCAAACCACACTTTTGTGGAGTATCCAGTAGCCGTCCTAGAGCGTAGCATTAGGCACCTACGTTCTAAGGAGATACCGATGCTGAGGATTCAGTGGTCTAGACGAGGAGTTGATGAGGCTACCTGGGAGACAGAGGAGAGCATTAGACGTAACTACCCTGAGTTCTTTGCGGAGTTAGCCGCTACCTCAGTACCGACGGGTTAGTACTAAGACGAGACCTTATATGACTTATGTGATTATATGTTTACATAATTGTTTGTGTCTATGTGCTTGATGACGTGAGTAGTTGCTTGCTAGAATATATTTCTCGAGGGGAAATGTATGGGGTAGGTATCTTATTCCAAGTTTCGGGACGAAACTTAATTTAAGGGGGTACTGATGTAAAATCCGGAATTTTTATTCCGTCTATTTCCGTTATAAAATAGATCTCGGTCAGTTGATCCATATCCGTTTACTTAGTTAGACACATTATTATAAAATTTATCATTTTATGTAGATTTCCTTCACATAAAATGATAGAATCCTTTAAAAGTTTATCATTTTATGTAGCTTCCCCTTCACATAAAATGATAGGATCTTTATAAAATTTATCATTTTAGGTAGCTTACCTTCACATAAAATAATAAGTTTAGCCCTATTTTAGAATATGACAAGGTCCGGACAAGTCTGTGACGAAGCTGTGACAAGGTCCAGACAAGTCTGTGACGAAGCTGTGACAAGGCCAGACAAGGCCGTGACGAAGCTGTGACAAGGCCAGACAAGGCTGTGACGAGTCTGTGACAAGCCCAGACAGGCTGTTGACAGCCCAGCGCCAGCAGCACGTTCAGCCCAGCCACCCAGCTGCCTTGTCCGCTCCAGCCCAGAAACAGCAGCTGCCTTGTCCGCCCCAGTCCTATGCGCAGCCCAGCCCCTTCTGCAGCCTTCAGCAGTAGCACTCCAGCCCAGCAGCAGCACAACCCACGCCAGCAGCCCGGTCCAGCGTTGCCAACCCGAGTCCAGCCCAGCGGCCACTCCAGTTCAGCGTCCATCCCAGCCAGAAGGGCTGCCGTTTTACCTCCTCCAACTCAGCAACGCTCCTCCCTTTGATCTTTACGTAACTGTTGTATTAATTAAGAAAGAGATCTGTAACTGCCTATTTTCCAC
Source organism: Fagopyrum esculentum (assembly GCA_033239045.1). Taxonomy (NCBI): domain Eukaryota; kingdom Viridiplantae; phylum Streptophyta; class Magnoliopsida; order Caryophyllales; family Polygonaceae; genus Fagopyrum; species Fagopyrum esculentum. The sequence continues at coordinate 35,816,943 of BSUD01000006.1, forward strand.
GCCAGAAGATCCGTTGTTGATCGCCTTCCTTATACGCTGCACACATCCGTTCAGATTCACGTATACACGCTCCAGCCTCTGCTTCCCTTCTGCGTCCCTTTCTTCTGCACACACGCTCCAGCCTCTGCTTCCCTTCTGCGCCCCTTTCTTCCGCACATACGCTCCAGCCCTCTGTTTCCAATCTGCTGCAGATTCCGATCCTGGTAAGCAGCCTTCTTACGTTTCCAACCATCTCTTCTCATACGTTTAACAGTAACCTTCCTCCTCCTTAAAATCTGTACAACAGCGGTAACAACCTCATCGTTGGAGACCCACGCCGGACTCGTCTTTGGGAGATCAGCAGCACATAATACCTTCACGGTTGCGGGTAAGTTATCCACTCCGTGCTGCTGCTGTTTATGAAATTAGAACTTAGAATGTATGTGTACCGATTCTTAGGATTGGAATTTTGTGTTGTGATAGTTCGGACTTGAACATGGGTTAGATTGACCTTGTGTAGCTGCTGAGTGTATAGACATAAGGATAGGAACAAAGGACTGCTGTAATTATGAATAATAGAAATAAGGGGGGGCTGCTGTAAATTCATTTATTCCTTCAGCTTTTGACCTATAAACTGCCTATCTTGTCGGACAATTATTAAACGTTTGGATAAAGATCCACCGTTGAATTTTGGATATGTTGTAGATGGAAATATGTAGTTTAACATATTAAAATTTGGGAAGGAATGAACGGTCGGATTGAAAGTTATGAGCTCCCGAAGTTAGGTAGTTGAGCAGTTTTGGTAAACTTAAATTTTTTGGCTAAGTATAGGAAATTAGAGTGAAGGAACCGACTTTGTGAATTTTTATAGGAACATTGGCTGAACAGTTTGGAGAAATTCTTTCTCCTAAGGTTAGATAGAACCTCATAGATGATCTAGAGATTTAATTCGAAATTATTATAAACTGTTAAGAATTTTATATTTAGAGCCGAAGTTAAACCTTTACGATTCTTCCGGAAAATAGAAACATAGGAAAAATGTCAGTTTGGAACCAAATAAAATTTTAGGAGTTAGAATATAAATTTAGAACCTCAAATAGGAGTTTAGACATGAATTTTAAGGTTTTCGAGAAAATCGGAACCAAGGGTAAAATGGTCATTTTACCCTAAAACTAATACTGTAACTAGTACGTCTTAATACCTTATTTGATCTTAGAAGTTTTAGATTTCTATCTACGTGAGAGTGTGCTAATACACTTATCGCCTTTGACAGGCAACTGAGTGGTTACAGTTTACAGAGCGAGTGGTTTATAAAGAGTCGAGCATTATAACAGGTAAGTCCTTTGGGCTTACTTAGCTGACTTCTAAATATGAGTATAAATGATGATGGTGGTGTGTGATTGAAATGTTAGAGAGATAGGTTGTGATATATAATTACCGACCTATATTTTGGCCTAAGAGTAACGGGCGGTGGCATTCTGCTCAGTAGCTCGCGGGGCGCTGGGGGTTTCTTTCGGGACTAGTCCATACATGGTTTGTAGTGATGCTACCAATGGAAGTCAGCTAGACCTACACCAGTTGGATAAGAAACGGAGGCGAGAACTAATAATAATTCTCGTGCCACAACGTAAATTGAATAATGTGAATCACTTAAATAATAGATAATAATTGGTTGAGTGCTAGCATGATGTTTTGTTTATTTTTGTTTCTGCGTGTGTGTGTGCTGTTATCATTTTGCTTATATTTGGATAGTTAGCTAACTGTTGATATATTGTTTAGACTTGACACAGGTTAGAGCAGATGCCGAGTGATCCAGATGGTAGTGGTCAGCCGGGGTGTCGTACTTTAGGATATTTTACAGTTTTTGCATTTGTGGGTTTTACAGTTGAACATTGGTTCCTTTCGTACTTTGTTATATTCCGTTTTCCGGTTGTAGTCGATCTGGTCACATTCATGCATTATTAAGAACTATTTTATGATTTCTGATTTTTCCTTATCTGTGCCTTGTTGTAAGATCTCGTTAAGTTGTTGTCAAACTAAGGTCGGGACCCACTGTGCGGTCCTAACCAGTAACTCCCTAAGTTATAAAATTTGGGGTGTTACAACTGAGAGCGGGATATAGCGGGATTATCTTTGGGACAAGGTAAGTCTCCGGACTTACTTAGCTCGTATTCCTTGTATTAGCATTGATGTGTGTTTGGTGGTGTGTGTTTATTCTTTATTGTTTATAACAACTAAACCGGAAATAGGATTACCGACCTTTATATTATTTTGGCCCAAGTGTATGATAACGGGCAGTGACAACTTGCTTGCTCCCGCGAGAGCTAGGAGGTTCTCGGCGACTATCCCGTGCTGGTAGACGGTCGGATGCATCAGTACCATTCCATGACGGTAAGTAGGGACCGAGGCGAGTTTCGGTGACTCTCGTGTCACAACCTAAGTTGAATTAGAACGGGATACGACTTAATAATAATAAAGATAATAAACCGGATTGTTGTGCTTTATGTATGTTGTATGCTTGAGATGAGATTACTTGTGTATGTGCCTTTCCCATTGATTCTAATGCTTCGAATATGAGCTAACGGTTTTATACCGATTGTTGTAGATTGCCTTGCAGGTTAGGAATGCGGCCGAGAGATCCAGAAGAGTGGGCAGCCGGGGTTCCGTACATTTTAGGATTTGATTTTGGGTGGATTCGAGTTTCAATATTGTATTTATTATATATTGTATATCGCGTGGTGGCATTTGACCCTTGATGTTGCATATCGGCTGAAGTCTTTTGTTATTTTCTTTCGGGTGTTCTTTCATTGCATAAAAATGTTTTTTCGGTTTTGGCCTTTATTTGTGCCATGTTGCAAGATCCGGTGAAATTGTTGTCAGGCTAAGGGTCGGGACCCATTGTGAGGTCCCAACCCGTAGCATCCCGAGTCCCGCGGATTCGGGGTGTTACAGGGCGTTCTTCGGCGCTGGTGGCCGGTCTGACTCGAAATCCAGAAGGCGCCGGTCACTGGAGGAGGAAAGAGTGAAGAAGGGGAGTAGGGCAGTAGGCCGATCCTCCAAAAAGGGAACAGAGGGAGTGCGGCGGTGAGGAAGAGAGGGGTAGGGTGGCTGGGTTAGGGAGACTCCGGTGGCGGTCTGGTCTGCTGCAGATCTCCATGTAAGGAAGAGGGAAGAAGGTAAAAGAGGAGAAGGAGGCTGCGGGTTTCAAAGGGAGAAAAGAACAAAAAGGCGCGGCTAGGGTTAGTTCTTTGCAATTGGGCTCCCAGCCCACACGTCCCACATCCTACATCTCAATGGGCCGGCTGGTTTGTCTCGATGGCTCGGCTGGCCTATCTCGATGGTATAACTCTTCTAATGGGTTTAAAAAAAGGTAGAAAGAGCCCCGGAAAGAAATAATAATAATAATAATAATAATAATAATAATAATAATAATAATAATAATAATAATAATAATAATAATAATAATAATAATAATAATAATAATAATAATTGCGAAAACGCACTCTATAAATGGGGTGTTACATGAATGGACCGTCGGTGTTGATGACTTAGGTACTGTGATAATTGGGGTTACTTTGAACTTTCGACTCCACCAAGGCCGTTCTCATCTATACATTCCTTCGCTGGTGTTACCGGCAATATTGCCTTCATGAAACTCCGTTGTTTCCGCTATAGGGCTTCAACTCTTTGATACCGGCATTGTAATTTCTTTCAAATTCCTATATCTTTGAGGATGTCAGAACCTCTCCACATTTGTAAAGTCTACATTTTTCTTCTACACTCCATTGTAGGTATCCCTTCCATGCACCTTAGACCCTCATATCCGGGTTGACATTTTATCTCCTATGGTCTCTCAAGCTTGTCTTGTGAACTCTTCTACTAGGTGACTCGTCTTATAACAATTTCCTCCCCTGAATCGGTCTCAACTTTTAGTAGATCGCTATTGCCCATTTCATGTTGGAACCTCAGTTACGTAATACTCTTGCATAGATTCCACAAAGGCATCCTCATCTCAACCCTTTATTCCAATTTAGCAAGGCCCGTCTTTTGATACATGATTTTCCTTCTTACTGGTTAAGTTATTATTTTGGTTTACGCTTTATCCATCCCACCGTTATCGGTCCGATATGTATGACTTTTATTAAACACCTATCGGTACCATTTGCATAAGAAACCTCAGTTGTATATGATTTTCTCAAAAATCAAAGTTCTTGACTCGCATTTATTATGTTGTCCTTATGCTCGTGTCGCTTGACCTTCTTTAAATCTTTACCCCTGCAGTAGGATAGTTACCCCTTTGAGTTTTCTCGTACTCGCTTTACGAACCACGTTGGTTGGTCTTATTACTTTCATCCACTCTTATGTCTTCAGTCCAGCTTGAATTTTCAATGGAGCACCTCCATTTCTCATTAAACTTTTATATATACACCTTTTGGTATTCATCTTATTGGTGTAGTACCGGATCCATATAACAGACTTTATTCATTCAACTTTACTCTTTCTCATGTCTGTTCTAGCTAACCTGTAGATTCCATCTGCAATCACCTCAAAACTCGACCACACATTTCACCAAGGCTTTAAATCATACTCTCTATGTTGGTGCCGCCTCTGAATTTCCCATTATTCTGTGTCACATCTTTAATCACAAGTTTCCCCTGTCAATCTCGACAGCTTGACCCCACTTTTTCTCGGAGGAGCACCATCAGTCCTACTTGTGTGGAATGCTAAGACATAGGACATGTTCACGATCATCTACTTCTTCTTAGTCTTCTAGTTCTTCTTACAGGGATCCCTTCATACTAACTTTGATATGTATCTTTCCTTAGTCAGTAGTAAGTAACTACTCACAACAATTCCCTTTACACCATTTCTATCATCAATGGTCATTATCGATTGTCAAGAGTTGCTCTTTAATTTCTTTATTATTAGAGATATCATATTGGACTCATTCAATATTACCATCAAGGCTACTAGTACTTGTATTGATTTAACTTCACCATTGTCGTCGTTGATCTCTGGAAGAAATTCACTAGATGTCGGCAAAATTCCCTTATAACCTTGTGGTTATTCTTCTTATCTGTCGACCCACCATCACTAGTTGGCCAACACGTGTAAATTCTCTGTTGTAACCAATTAGTTTGTAGTTGACCTACTATAAGATCGTAGACTTACTTTTCTTCTATCTCTTTTGAGGTTGATATACCAATGAAAATACATCTCTTCCATTTATACTCCTCTAGCTCCTTCTACAATCTACACTACTATAAGAGCAATATACTCTTACGAGTCTAGTTGTATCTTCATCTTCCATCAACGGACTAGTAATTTCTTCCACGATAACTTGTAGGTATTTCCCCATAATTCTTTTTACCCGTGTTATCGTCCAATTGCGGTTTTTAGTGATGACCCGCTAGTATTGTTAACTTAGATTCAATGTCTCTTGTCTGGATCGCTTACTATATTTCACCTTGACCTTCATGCCTATGTGTGCTTCTGAAGGCATCCCCTTTGTTTGCAACGTTGCTTTACACCATCTTGAAAGAAACTATGAGTTGTCTCTCCCAATTTGTATACTTGCCGGTCATCCAACGCGTTGCTAGAACCACTCTCATGTATATCCTTCATTTGATCATATTGAGTTGACTCGGGATTCCCATCTTGTCATCGTGGTTGGTGTTGTCCTTTAGGCTCCACTTTTCCGTCTTGACGTTCCTCAACAAGCTCGAAGGAGTGGTCCGTCGTTAGTCTACCCTAATGCTCATAAGCTGAGCGTACTTATCCTTACGTTGAAACCCTTAAATTATACTTAGGTGTGTCAACTGAACGAGGATCTCATATTGTTATCTCTGTGAAGGGCATACTATAACTATAAATTCTACTAATCTTCGGCATATGCTTATCTACATCACCTATCATTATAATCAAGCTAATAAGTCCAAAGAGAGTAACAACCTAAAGTTCATACTAAGCATACTGAGATCCGCGGTAGTAGTGGTGGTCAGCCGTACTTTCTATCCCCAACCAGACTATGGATGCATTCGAAAACCAAAAGTCCTTTTTAAAACTCACATCCCTTTTCGGGTTCTGCTTAAGTACTTATTCGGTCTTTCAGAAGATTTCAAGTATCATTGTTGCCAACCTCGCTCTGATACCATGTTGTAACACCCCGGATTCTCGGAACCCGGGATATTACTGGTTAGAACCTCACAATGGGTCCCGACCTCAGTTTGACAACAATATTACTAGGATCTTGCAACAAGACACAAATAAGAAAAACCGAAATTCATTAAATGTATTTGTAAAAGGATGAATGCAACAAAGTCTAACAGCCTATCGTACTTACACAACGGAAAAGACTAATTGTCTTAACAAAAGGGAAAGACAACAAAGCAACAACCCAAACCCCCACTCTAAAGAGTACGGAGACCCGGCTGACCACTACTTCCGGATCACTCAACTATTGTTCTAACCTGCAGTAAATCTAAAAACACAACAAAACAACCATTAGCTAGTTATCTAAACATTAGGAGAATAATAATAGCGCACACACACATAAAATAATAAACACTCATCATGCTTTCAAACAATCCATTTATTATATTCATTTAAGTCATTCACTCTAATGATACTTATTTTGTGACACGAGGGATTCCCAAACCCCGCCTCCGCCCCCGTGTACCCATCAAGAGTGGATCCAATGCATCTCACCGTGTACTTGTATGGTCTGGGTATAGAGAACCTCACAGTCTCTTGGCAGAGCTGGGCAGTGATGTCACGGCTCGTTATACATACACTTGGGCCTTAAAACATAATAACCACGGTCGTCCTAACAAGTTGTTATTTATTATAACACACATTGTACACACACAACCATCATCACCCAACTAATATCCAGAAACCAGCTAAGTAAGTCGCAAGGACTTACCTGAATCAAACCACAACTCTCACAATCTCAACTCGGTTTGCAACAGCAGAAACTCAAACGCTTGTCATACAAGGCACGTGGATCAAAATACATCCCATAATCTTAGAAGTCTATAACTTCTATGATGCACAAACTCATCAAGAGAAAATTACTAAAATGCCCTCTTAAGGTAAAATGACTATTTTACCCCCGGTTCCGAAACTCCCAGATTTGTCTATAACTTAGTTTCAAACTCTCCTTTGGAACCCTTTTCCACAATCTAGTTCTTACGAAAAGGTTGTATAAAGATTAATAATAGTTACACAAAATTCTAGATTTTCACAAAAAGTCGTTAAGGTCCGACTTTGGGTTAAGATACGAGGCTTGAATAAAAAGATAAAAATCCGGAATAAAAATTTTAAAACTTCTATGATATACCTACTAAATATATGTGTCAAGATCTCTTTAAAATACTTAACCATAAATCTCCCATGAAATTCTAAGTTGGGGTAAAAATAACATTTCTACACTTAGTCATTTTCTTCCTCTTTTGCAAAAACAGCCCAACTATCCTACTTCAAGACCTCGTAAGTCTCAATCCGACCGTTAACTTTCTCTCAAAATTTAACACAGTAAACTATGTATTTCAAACTACAACATATTAAAAATTCAACGGTGGATGTTCATTTTAAGGTATCAAAACTTATCCTCCAAAAGGTCAGCTTATGAGTACAACTAAAATTCTGGAAATGGGCATATGCAAGAGATCTCTAGTTCGATACCTACTGTCAACATTTCTGGACCAAAACTAAACCCACACATCCCCAGTTCGAGTCCCATGAATTAAAATTCAATCATAATTAAAACTAAGCAACTTAAGTTTATAACTTGTGTGTGTTCTTCTTAAAACGAGCAGCCAAGGATTACGGTTCAAAGTTCACGAAGAGGGTTAGGCCACCTACCGGACTGCAGTAAGGGAGGAGGTCCGCTGCTGAACCTTCGATCGGCACCACCATCTCCGGGTCGTTAGGTCGGTTCTGTTGTACCACTGTAGTGGCGGGAGGGACCAGATCCTCTTCGATTTCCTTGCCTACAGACTGTCGAGTCTCACGCTAGGAAGGTTGGTTCGTTGCTGTGGTAGTCACCCGGAAGGACTCGAGTGGTTGCGTCGATGCTGGCTCCAGTGGCGCTAGCGAGGCTGGTGTTCTGGCGCTGAACTCTTCTCTTTGCTGTGCAGCAGGGAGGTGATCAGCAGGATTGAAATGTCCTAGGGGAAGGAGAGGTAAGGGCTGTACTCACCTGGTCGGCATCGACAAGCAAGGTCCGGCGCAGGGACTGGCTGGTTTGCTGGCTGCAGAAGACAGGGAGCAGTTCGGCGTGACACACCAGGCTGAGTCGGTTGTGTAGAAGGCTGCTCGACTCTCCTGACTCCCAGCGAAGCTGAGGCGAAGCGTGCACCTGCGTCCCCGACTCGTGGTGCTGGCGGCTGAGCAGAAAGGAGGTGGGGTGATGTTGTTTACCGAAGGCTGAAGTGTTGTGCGGTAGGGAGGGATAACGCAGCGGCAGGATTAGGGGAAAATTAGGTTAAGTTTAGGATTAGATTAAGTTTAGGATTAGGGTTAAGGTTAAAGTTGGGCCGGCTGGGTAATTGGGCCAGCTGTTGGGCCTGCTCCTCAATTTAAAAGATGGTTGAAAGTAAGCGTCGTTAAATTGTACGGAATTATTCTTCGGTGTTCAACATACAGAAATTATTATTCAATTTACATATCTATTGTAACACCCCAAATTCTCGGAACTCGGGGAGCTACTGGTTAGGACCTCACAATGGGTCCCGACCTTGGTTTAACAACAACATTACTTGGATCTTACAACAAGGCACAAATGTATTTAAAACAATTTCTAAAACATAATATTTTTAATGGTATAAACGTACACATGTGACAGCCTTACAAACATATATAAAGATACATAACATGTATGACGTATGGAAGACTCCCCCGTCCCCATCTAATGAGTACGTGGACCCGGCTGACCATCCGTTCCGGATCTCTCTGCAACTGTCTATCTTAACAGATCTACAACACGGATAAACCGTTAGCTAACTATCCAAATATAAGAAAAATGATAACAGCACAAACACAAGCAGAAACAAAATAAACAAACATCATGCTGGCACTCAACCGTTTATTATCTATTATTTAAGTGATTCACATTATTCAATTTAAGTTGTGGCACGAGAATTGTTATTAGTTCTCGCCTCCGTTCCTTATCCAACTGGTGTAGGTCTAGCTGACTTCCATTGGTAGCATCACTACAAACCACGTATGGGCTAGTCCCGAAAGAAACCCCCAGCGCCCCACGAGCTACTGAGCAGAATGCCACCGCCCGTTACTCTTAGGCCAAAATATAGGTCGGTAATTATATATCACAACCTATCTCTCTAACATTTCAATCACACACCACCATCATCATTTATACTCATATTTAGCAGTCAGCTAAGTAAGCCCAAAGGACTTACCTGATATACAGCTCGACTCTTTGTAAACCACTCGTTCTGTAAACTGTAGCAACTCAGTTGCCTGTCAAAGGCGATAAGTGTATTAGCACACTCTCACGTAGTTAGAAGTCTAAAACTTCTAAGATCGAATGATGTATTAAGACATAACTAGTTACAGTGTTAATTTAGGGTAAAATGACCATTTTACCCTTGGTCCCGAAATTCTCGAAAATCTAGAATTCATGTCTAATCTCTTATTTGAGGTTCTAAATTTATTTTCTAACTCCTAAAATTTTATTTGGTTCCAAACTGACATTTTTCCTATGTTTCTATTTTCCGGAAGAATTGTAAAGGTCTAACTTCGGTTCTAAATATAAAATTCTTAACAGCTTATAATAATTCCGAATTAAATCCCTAAATTATCTATGATGTCCTATCTAACTTTAGGAGAAAGAATTTCTCCAAACTATTCATTCAACAGTTTTATAAAAATTCCTAAAGTTGACTACTCCCTTTACAAATTTTATACTTAGCCCAAATCTGAGTAGACTTTGAAAAATCATAACTCCTAAACCATTCACTGGATGCCTCTCAAATTTTAATATGTTCTACAACAATATGTAAACTATATCATATCCAAAATTCAAGTCCAACGGATATCAAGAGCTTATTAAAAATCATCTCACAAAACAGCATCACTTGCTGTTTTCTCTAACACTCAGCACGTATATAAAACGTCAACTTTGAAACACAATAACTCTCAAACCGTAACTCCGATTCTTCCCAAATTTTAATATGATCTACAACAAGATGTCAACTATATCATATCAAAAATTCAAGCTTAACAGAGATCAAAAGCCTATTCTAAACTATCTCACAAAACAGCATCTCATGCTGTTTTTCTCAACTCAGCACATTTATAAAACTGAACTTTGAAACCTCATATCTCTCAAACCATAACATGGATTCTTCTGAAATTTTAGTATGATCTACTATACTATATCAACTATAACTTGTCCGAAATTCAAGTCTAACAGAAGTCAATAACCCCTCCAAATTTATTCTACAAAACTGCATCGCAAGCAAATTTCCTCAAACTCAGCACACTTAGAAAACTGCATGAGAAGCCAACTTGATAAACTCATATCTCCTAAACTATAACTCAGAATTGGCTCAAATTTCAGTATGTTCTACACTGCAATACCGACAATAACATATCCAAAATTCAATGGTGGATCTTTATCTAAATGTAAATTCATTTATTCATTCAGCTTTGGACCTATAAACGTTTGGATAATTATTAAACGTTTGGATAAAGATCCACCGTTGAATTTTGGATATGTTATTGTCGGTATTGCAGTGTAGAACATACTGAAATTTGAGCCAATTCTGAGTTATAGTTTAGGAGATATGAGTTTACATAACATACATCAAATGGAGGAATCGAACTCTGGATGAGTTGGCCCTCCCTCTCACCCTTATACCAGTTGGGCTAATTAAACTTTGTGTATTCTTTTGATTTACACAATATTAATACACAATTTCAATTACACAATATTAATACATAATTTCAAATGCACAATGTTAATAAATAAAAAACTTGTGTAACCAAAAAACTTGTGTACGAAATACCTTTCACTAATTTTTTTTCCTGAATAATATGTATGTGCAGTAATCAATACTTCTTGAGTATGAAATATGTATACATATGTACATATTAATGTGTCGAGTTTTGTTTGTGATTGCGTGATAAATACATATTAATTAGAAATGTGTACATAACGGTTAAATTTTAGAAATAAAGTGTATTCTTTGTCCATATCACACGTTAGTATGTACATTATGTATGCTCGAGTCATTTACACAAGGTTTGATTGCACAAATCTTTTATTTATTAACATTGTGTATTTGAAATTATGTATTGATATTGTGTAATTGAAATTGTGCATTAATATTGTGTATTATCAAAAGAATACACAAAGTTTAATTAGTCCAACCTGTATAAGGGTGGGAGGGAGTTCAACTTGTCCAGAATTCGAATCCTACCTTTTATGTACATATTAATTAAGGGTGGGAGTTTAATTAATATTGTGTATAAGGGAAGCCCTTTTTGTATCATGATACAATCTAGACCCCTCCCACTCTAATTAAAAAGATTCTCCCCCTTAATTAATATGGTTGTTTTTTAATTAAATAAGAAAAATGAGATTGGTCCCCACAAATTCTGTACATAATTTTATGTACATAATTTTGCACGCAGATTATGTACATAATTTCGCACGCAGATTATGTTCATAATTTGACGCAGATTATGTACATAAAATTATGTAATTAATTTAATGCCAACAAATAAGCGACTCTTTGAAAAAATAAGCAATATTAATTAAGGGAGAGAATCTTTTTAATGTTAAAACTAATTCCTTAATTGTAAGGGACCACTCTCATTTTTCCTTTTTTATTTTAAAAAATTAAGGGAGAGAATCTTTTTAATTTTGAATAATTGTAGGAGACCACTCTCATTTTCCTTTTTAATTTTGAAAATATCTTAAATTTTTTTAGATTTTATCTTTTTCTCAAAATTACAAGGGGCCTAGTTAATACACATTGAAACAAAAAAGCGTACATAATCTACATTTATACAATAAAAGCCTACTTAACCCTTTTACTCTTTATTTATTTATTTATTATAATTAAGAGGATAGAGAAAATAAGGAGAGATGAAATAAAAAATATTTGGTTACCGATTTAACAAAATTTAATTGATTATTAATAGGAGAGAGAATCTTTAAGTTTTCATATTTTTGGCAATATCCATTAAAATTTATCTTTATTTTTTAATTGAAAAAATAGGGTGCCTAGTTAGTCTAAAAGTTACAAAAAATGCCTTATTTCACCAATGTTCTCATTTTTGTATACATAGTTCATTTGTTTTATTAAAATGGGGTGGGCTATAGCAAGCTTCAGCTTCAGCCCACCCCTATATCCGTGCCTGAACTTGCGTGCGAAATTATGTACATAACTTGCGTGCGAAATTATGTACATAACTTGCGTGCAAAATTATTTACATAACTTGCGTGCGAAATTATGTACATAACTAAACGAGATAAGAAATTTTATTGAATTTAATTAATTACGGTTTGAGTCATCCATAATTTTGCTATAATTATAAACTGATAATTGTAGAGAAGTTTGTATTAGGGATAAGCCACTTTAACAAATTCAAATTTTGAATATAAGTTAATTTGAAATGGAGGTCGACGATAAAATTAAAAAAAAATAAAAAAATAATGATGTGCGGGCAAGCACGATGAATTGGCAAGCACGATGAATTGCTATAATTATAAACTGATAACTGTGGAGAAGCTAGTAAAAGGGATTTGTGATTATTAAGAAGATATTTAAGGAATTTTTTTTAATGAGAGTGGTCCCCATAATTAATATTGACTTATCTTTTTAATTTAGTTTAGATTCTCTTATTTAAGGAATTTTTAATTTCATTTACTTTTATTTTTTGGCTAGAAAATGGAGCGACCTAAATTGTATCTATGATACAGAAAAGGCTTCCCTACACCAATTTTCTCTTATATAATCTCATAAAATAAATTACGAGAATGGTTTTGTATTTCAAAGTATATTTTGCGAGTTTATTTATATTTCGATCCACATATATTCCCTGCACCTTTATTTTCGGAAAAGTCGGGAAAGTTTTCCGATTCGAAAATCCCGTTCCGAATATGTAATAACCGAAAATTTTAAACTCCGTTAAACCTGAATTTAACCGAATTCCGACACGTCAATCTTAAATAAATAAATAAATAGATAAATAAAATAAAACGAGTTTTAAGTTCTATCATTTCTTTTGTGACCTTAATTCACATAAAAAGATAAAACTGCGTAACCGGAATTAATTTACGCATCCTTAAAATTATATAAATTCCCGCACATAACCAGAAATCCGGGACGAGTAACGAGTTTTCGTATCCTTATTTTAATGAGAGAGCTGGTCGGATGTGGCCCACTACTAGGCCCATTTACCAAGCCCACCAGCCCATCTCCTTAAACTAATCTAAACCCAAACCCTAATCACTCTTCTAAGCTTGTTTAAACCTAACCCTGTTTACGTCTCTTCTACTGGTGCCGCACCCTACTTCTTCCTCTCCTGCTGTGCGATCGACAACAGCCCCGACTACCGCCTACCTTCGTCGCCGCCGTTCGACCTGCGCAATAGCCACCAAGCCGAGCCAGCATCACTTCGAACCAGGTGAGCCATCGCCCCTACTTTTCCTCTTCTCCTTGGTTGCGGAACCACCAGGCGGAACCTAACTTGAGCCACGCGCAGCCGCCGGGAGTCCGTCCGCCGACGCTGTCGACCGCCAGTAGCAGCGCTCGACACCAGTGCTGCAGCAGGACCGCAACCCTTTCGGACTCATCGCCGGCAACGAGACCGAGGCTGCATCCGTCGTCTTGGTGCGGCGGTTCCGTCGTCCTCGAGTGCGACCCAAGTCCGTCGAACCCAGGTAAACTTATCTCTCCCTTCCAGCCTTCTCCTACCGTGATCTGCCTTCTGACGCCGGACTTCTTGAACCTGCAGGGAGCAGTTAAACCCCAACCTACCTAGCGAGAGTCTCTACTTAGAGTACGGTGCGACGTCGGACCCGTCACTGCTGCAGACAAGCTAGGCACTCAACCGCAGCTCCGTTTAGGCCATCTAGTGTCTTGTAGGGAAGGTGTGCTGATCCGGGTTGAGATAACCGAGTGAGTCCACTGTCTGTAGAAGCTTTGTGTTTGAGTATGTATATATTTATAGCTGTGGTTAGAAGTGCTGAGTTATGACAGTGAATGAGTATGTATATATATATATATATATAGGTGGTTAGAAGTGTTGAGATGTGATAGTGTACGAGCATATATATCGACATGGATGAGGAAGGTGAAAGAGTGCGGAATATATATATATATATATATATATATATATATATATATATATATATATATATATATATTTATATATATATGGGAAATAATTAAATGTATAGAAATATGGGAATAAGAAAACGGTATATACATAAGTTTTTACATAGAGAGGTAACGGTTTTATACGCGGATACATATATGCGTAATGGTGGAGTAATAACCGGAAAGGAAGTAATGTTGTTTTAGGTGACGAATATTTGAAATTTATCCTATAACCTCTAGAAACTATCCGAGAGACACTAATTGTAGAAAAGCAAGCTAAAAAGAATTAGTAGGTTTAAGAATAAACTTTGAGAATTTCCGACATTAAAGGTAAAATAGTCTTTTACCGTAAGAGAGCTTTTTCCGTAATTCCTTCGCATGAGGTTGGACATCTGGATGAGATATTGATCCACATGCCTTATTTGACAGGCATTTGAGTTACCACGAGTACGGATCGTTTTGAGACTTGTTAGAGTGTGATTTTACTCAGGTAAGTCCTTGCGACTTACTTAGCTGGTTTCTGGATATTAGTTGGGTGATAATGATTGTGTGTGTACAATGTGTGTTATAATAAATAACAATTTGTTAGGACGACCGTGATTATTATGTTTTAAGGCCCAAGTGTATGTATAACGGGCCGTGACATCACTGCCCAGCTCTGCCAGGAGACTGGGAGGTTCTCTATACCCAGACCATACAAGTACACGGTGAGATGCATCGGATCCACTCCTGATGGGTACACGGGGGCGGAGGCGAGGTTTGAGAATCCCTCGTGTCACAAAATAAGTTTTATTAGAGTGAATGACTTAAACGAAGATAATAAATGGATTGTTTGAAAGCATGATGAGTGTTTATTATTTTATGTGTGTGTGCTATTATTATTCTCCTAATGTTTAGATAACTAGCTAATGGTTTCTCTTGTTGTGTTTTTAGATTTACTCAGGTTAGAACAGCAACTGAGTGATCCGGAAGTAGTGGTCAGTGTAACACCCCAAATTTTACAACTTAGGGAGTTACTGGTTAGGACCGTACAGTGGGTCCCGACCTTAGTTTGACAACAACTTAACATGATCTTACAACAAGGCACAGATAAGGAAAAACCAGAAATCATAAAATAGTTTTTATCAATGCATGAATGTGACCAGATCAACTACAGCCGGAAAAGTAATAAAACAAAGTACGAAAGGAAACAATGTTCAACTGTAAAACCCACAAATGCAAAAACTGCAAAACGTCCTAAAGTACGACACCCCGGCTGACCACTACCATCTGGATCACTCGGCATCTGCTCTAACCTGTGTCAAATCTAAACAACATATCAACAGTTAGCTAACTAACCAAATATAAGCAAAATGATAACAGCACAAACACAAGCAGAAATAAGAAATAAACAAACATCATGCTGGCACTCAACCAATTATTATCTATTATTTAAGTGATTCACATTATTCAATTTAAGTTGTGGCACGAGAACTATTATTAGTTCTCGCCTCCGTTCCTTATCCAACTGGTGTAGGTCTAGCTGACTTCCTTTGGTAGCATCACTACAAACCATGTGTGGACTAGTCCCGAAAGAAACCCCCAGCGCCCCGCGAGCTACTGAGCAGAATGCCACCGCCCGTTACTCTTAGGCCAAAACATAGGTCGGTAATTATATATCACAACCTATCTCTCTAACATGTCAATCACACACCACCATCATCATTTATACTCATATTTAGTAGTCAGCTAAGTAAGCCCAAAGGACTTACCTGATATACAGCTCGACTCTTTGTAAACCACTCGTTCTGTAAACTGTAGCAACTCAGTTGCCTGTCAAAGGCGATAAGTGTATTAGCACCCTCTCGCGTAGTTAGAAGTCTAAAACTTCTAAGATCGACTGATGTATTAAGACATAACTAGTTACAGTATTAGTTAGGGTAAAATGACCATTTTACCCTTGGTTCCGATTTTCTCGAAAACCCTAAAATTCATGTCTAAACTCCTATTTGAGGTTCTAAATTTATATTCTAACTCCTAAAATTTTATTTGGTTCCAAACTGACATTTTTCCTATGTTTCTATTTTCCGGAAGAATCGTAAAGGTTTAACTTCGGCTCTAAATATAAAATTCTTAACAGCTTATAATAATTCCGAATTAAATCTCTAGATCATCTATGAGGTTCTATCTAACCTTAGGAGAAAGAATTTCTCCAAACTGTTCAGCCAATATTTTTATAATAATTCACAAAGTTGGCTACTTCATTCAAAATTCCTATACTTAGCCAAAAACTTAAGTTTACCAAACTGCTCAACTACCTAACTTCGGGAGCCCATAACTTTCAATCCGACCGTTCATTTCTTCTCAAATTTTAATATGCTAAACTACATATATCCATCTACAACATATCCAAAATTCAACGGTGGATCTTTATCCAAACTTTTAATAATTGATCGACAAGATAGGCTGTTTATAACCTAAAAGCTGAAAGACTAAAATGACATTACAGCAGTCCCCTTATTTCTATTATTCACAACTACATCAGTCCTTTGTTCCTATCCTTTTGTCTATACACTCAGCAGCTACACAAGGTCAATCTAACCCATGTTCAAGTCCGAACTATCACAACACAAAATTCCAATCCTAAGAATCGGTACACATACATTCTAAGTTCTAATCTCATAAACAGGAGCAGTACGGAGTGGATTCCTTACCCGCAACAGTGAAGGTATTGTGTGCTGTTAATCTCCCAAAGACGAGTCCGGCGTGGATCTCAGAAGTTGAAGCTGTTACGACTATTGTACAGATTTTAAGGAGGGAAAGGTTAGTGTTAAACACATGAGGAGAGATGGGTGGAACCATATGAAGGCTGCTTACCAGAATCGAAATCTGCAGCAGATTGGACGCAGTGCAGAAGACCTACGTTTTGCTGTTGAATCTGGACGGATGTGTGCAGAAGAAAAGGAAACGCATAATGGAAGAAGATAACGCAACAGAGGCTGGAGCGATAAAATTTTCAGAAGCAAAAGAGGTATGAAGATAGAAGGAATCGTTACTGCTGAGTTATGGCCTTAATCGTCTGCATTGATTTCGTGTAACGGCTGCTGAGATCCTCATGAAACGGCTGGAGCTGCTGAGTTTTAGGAGGCGGAACAGCATCCTTTCTCCTGGGCTAAATTGGACGCTGGGCTGGAGAGGCAAAACAGCAGCTCTTCTGGGCCGGAATAGACTGCGCTGGAGTGCTACTGCTGGGCTGGAAGAAGCAGCTGGCGCTGGACTGGGCTGCTGGCAAGCTGAGCAGGCGGACAGCAGGTCTTCTGGGCTGGAAGAAGCAGCTGCTGGCACGTTTCTGGGCTGGCAACGCTGGGCTGAATGCTGCTGCTGGCGCTGGGCTGTCAACAGCTTGTCTGGGCTTGTCACAGACTCGTCACAGCCTTGTCTGGGCTTGTCACAGACTCGTCACAGCCTTGTCTGGCCTTGTCACAGCTTCGTCACGGCCTTGTCTGGCCTTGTCACAGCTTCGTCACAGACTTGTCTGGACCTTGTCACAGCTTCGTCACAGACTTGTCCGGACCTTGTCATATTCTAAATTAGAGCTAAACTTATTATTTTATGTGAAGGTAAGCTACCTAAAAAGATAAATTTTATAAAGATCCTATCATTTTATGTGAAGGGGAAGCTACATAAAATGATAAACTTTTAAAGGATTCCATCATTTTATGTGAAGGAAATCTACATAAAATGATAAATCTTATAATAATGTGTCTAACTAAGTAGACGCATATGGATCAACTGATCGAGATCTAATTTATAACGGAAATAGACGGAATAAAAATTCCGGATTTTACATCAGTACCCCCTTAAAATAAGTTTCGTCCCGAAACTTAGGATAAGGTATCTACCCGATACATTTCCCCTCGAGAAATATATTCTAGCAAGCAACTACTCACGTCATCAAGCACATAGACATAAACAATCATTTAAACATATAATCACAGAAATCATATAAAGTATCATCTCAGTACTAACCCGTCGGTACTGAGGTAGCGGCTAACTCCGCAAAGAATTCAGGGTAGTTACGTCTAATACTTTCCTCCGTCTCCCAGGTAGCCTCATCAGCTCCTCGTCTAGACCACTGAATCCTCAGCATCGGTGTCTCCTTAGAACGCAGGCGCCTAATGCTACGTTCTAGGACGACTACTGGGTACTCCACAAAAGTGTGGTTTTACTCGACTATCAGATCCTCATGACTGATGACGTATCTAGGATCCGGTATGTACTCCCGCAGCTGAGATACATGAAAAACTGGGTGTACTCCCTCGAATCTCGGTGGCAGTGCTAGTCGGTAGGCAACCTCTCCGACTCTCTCTAAGATCTCAAATGGACCGACGTATCGGGGACTCAGTTTCCCCTTAATGCCGAAACGTCTAACTCCTCTCGTAGGTGACACTCTCAACCACACCTGTGCACCTACTCTAAACTCCAAAGGTCGACGCCTTTTGTCGGCGTAGGACTTCTGACGACTCTGAGCTGCTAACATCCTCTCCCGGACTAAGGCAATCCGGGCGATGTCGTCCTGTATCTGATCTGGTACTACTCCATCAGCCTTGCTAGGCTCATCCCAGCACAACGGTGTACGACATCTCCGTCCGTACAAAGCCTCATAAGGTGCCATCCCAATAGACGCATGCCAACTGTTATTATATGAAAACTCTACCAGTGGGAGGTGATCTGGCCATACCTGTCCCCAATCTAGCACACATGCCCGCAACATGTCCTCTAGGGTCTGAATGGTCCTCTCGGACTGACCGTTTGTGTGTGGGTGGTAGGCCGTGGTAAAGTGAAGACTCGTCCCCAGAGCAGTATGTACCTGCTGCCAAAATCTCGAGGTAAAACGTCCATCCCTGTCGGAGACGATAGTCATCGGTACTCCATGGAGTTTCAGAATGTGCCTGGTGAACTCCTCTGCTAGACGACTCACCGGCCACGTTTCCTTAATCGGAATGAAACGTGCGGTCTTCGTCAGACGGTCTACCACTACCCCAATGGCATCCAAACCTCTGCTGAGTCTCAATCCGGTAACAAAATCCATAGAAATATCTTCCCACTTCCAATGTGGTACTGGAAGTGGGTGGAGTTCTCCTCCGGATCTACGATGCTCAATCTTGACCTGCTGACAGGTCGCACACTAGCTACATATCGGGCCACATCAGGCTTCAAACCACCCCACCAGAAGGAACGTCTCACGTCCTTATACATCTTACTCGCTCCTGGATGTACGGAGTAAGGGGTAGCATGAGCCTCACCTAGTATCCTCTGTCTCAGCTCATTGTCTGATGGTACACAGACACGGTCCTGTCGCCTCATCACTCCATCGGCACCGATAGTGAACTGAGGTGCCTCATCTCGTGACATCCGGTCTCGGATCCGGGTCAAAGTCGGACAAGTCTCCTTCTTCTGTCTGATCTCACCCAACAGGTCAGGAAGTAACTCTAAGGTGGCTAACTGATGAGCTGTATCGGGGAACTGGATCTCTACCTCCAACCAAGCTAAGTCTCTCTGTAACTGTGGCTGTACTGTCAACCGAGCTATCGCCTTCTCCTGAGGCGTCTTCCGACTCAAAGCGTCGGCAACTACATTCGCCTTCCCGGGGTGGTAAAGAATCTCAAGGTCAAAATCCTTGATCAACTCTAGCCACCGTCTCTGGCGGTTATTCAACTCCCGCTGCGTGAATATGTACTTCAGACTCTTATGGTCTGTGAAGATCTGACAGGTCGCTCCATAGAGATAATGACGCCAGATCTTAAGAGCGTGCACTACTGCTGCTAACTCCAGGTCATGAGTGGGGTAGT
This sequence comes from Fagopyrum esculentum, assembly GCA_033239045.1. NCBI lineage: Eukaryota > Viridiplantae > Streptophyta > Magnoliopsida > Caryophyllales > Polygonaceae > Fagopyrum > Fagopyrum esculentum. The sequence goes on from BSUD01000006.1 coordinate 35,837,110, forward strand.
TCTCTTCATACGTCTTCAGCTGTCGAGACGCGTATGCTATAACCTTACCCCTCTGCATCAAGACACACCCCAAGCCCAGCTTGGATGCGTCACTGTACACTACGAAGTCCTCTGTACCCTCCGGCTGTGCTAAGATCGGAGCAGACGTCAATCTCCTCTTCAGCTCATCAAAACTCTGCTGGCACGGCTCAGACCAGACGAACCGAGTAGTCTTCCTTAGGAGGGAAGTAAGTGGTCGGGCGATCAGGGAGAACCCTTCCACAAACCGACGGTAATACCCTGCCAATCCAAGGAAACTGCGAACCTCCTTCACATTCTTCGGAGGTTGCCAAGAAGACACTGACTCAATCTTCGCCGGGTCGACCTTAATCCCCTCAGCAGTCACTACATGGCCAAGGAATGCCACCTCTGACATCCAGAACTCACACTTGGATAGTTTAGCATATAGCTGACTATCCTGTAGAATCTGCAGCACGGTCCTCAAGTGTCCAGCATGCTCCTCTCGACTTCTAGAGTAAACTAGAATGTCGTCGATGAAGACCACTACAAACTGGTCTAAGAAGTCGATGAAAATCCCATTCATCAACTCCATAAATACTGCTGGCGCATTAGTGAGCCCGAATGGCATCACTACAAACTCATAATGACCATACCTAGTCCGGAATGCCGTCTTAGGTATGTCCTGATCTTTCACCCTCAACTGGTGATAACCCGATCTCAAATCTATCCTCGAGAACACTGACGCTCCATGCAGCTGGTCCAGCAGATCATCTATGCGAGGTAATGGATACTTATTCTTGATGGTGACCTTGTTCAACTCTCTGTAGTCGATACACAGTCTCATCGATCCATCCTTCTTCCTCACAAACAATACTGGTGCGCCCCAGGGAGAAACACTAGGGCGTATGAAGCCCTTCTCTGCTGACTCCTCTAACTGCTTCTTCAACTCAAGCAGCTCTATTTGTGTGGAATGCTAAGTAACCTCTATCTGGTCTGACGTAGGATCTTATCAAAATTATCTACTTCTTCTTACTCCTCTCGTGCTTCTAATACGACTTCATATGTACTAACTATGATTTGTACCCTTCCTTAGCCTGTAAGTGAACAACTGCTCGCAACCATTCTCTTATATCATTAATGATATAAGGGGTCATTTTTGACCGTCAGTTCTTCCTTTACCATTTTAATTAGATTTACTGACTTGACTTATTCGGTGTTACTTGTACTTGTATCGATTTGACTTTACAATTGTTGTATTTGATCTCTTTAAGGACTTCTCCACATGTCGATAAAATTCATTTGTAACCATGTGGTCATTCTCCTTATATGCCAACACGTCACTACTAATTAACCCGCACATGTAAAGGCTCCGTTGTTACCATTTAGTCTATAGTTGACCTTCTACAATATCATAGACTTACCTTTCTTCTATCTCTTTGCAGTTTGATTTACTTGGTGGAATCTACCTCCTCCAGTTTCTACGTTTATACTCCTTTAGCTTCTTCCATAATCTACACTTCTATTTCTCACTATAAGGCCACTATACTCTTTCCTAGTTTAGCTGCATCA
>BSUD01000006.1:35838688-35908632 GCA_033239045.1 Fagopyrum esculentum
CTGCTTGCGAGGTTCCGGTGTGAATTGTTGGTGTTGGTAACTTAAGTCCCTTTGAGAGAGGGAAGTTATTACGGCCCTTGGGTATGCCACGATCATTTTCACACACTCTTGTTCCTGAGTTGGTGCTAGATTATAATGTTGCCTTTATAGTGATCCTTTAACTCCGCTTTCAAGATTCTATCATTTGGATATTTGTGTCACAATCTTTCTTGTAACTCACTTGCCTTATAGAAAGTCACTATGCCTCCATGGTTATGAAATCTACCCTCCACTTTCTGGCTAATCCATAAGCTTCAGTTGTGTGGCTCTTTAAGTCTTCATAGTTGGTTTGACGACATATCTCTTCTTAACTCTTAGGTTATGGGTGTCTAGGTGGACCCGCTTGATTAGGATGCCGACTTAATTTGCCAATAGTGGCCATATTCCGCCCTGCTTCTAACAACAATCTTCATATTTTGGTCTGTCGGTAAGCTTAAATTTAATATTTCTTGTTTGGATTGGTTCTAAACCTTACTTTGACTTTCATTACTATGACTGTTTTTGACGGTATCTACGTGGTTCGTATCGTCATTTTACACCACACTTGAAAGAACCTCTATGATGTCGCTCCAAATCTGCATCATTGTCGACCATCCAATGCTTTTCCGGAACTACTCTCATGTATAATCTTCTTTTGATCCTATTAAATTAACTCGGGATCCCCTTCATGCCATGGTCGTTGGTGTTGTCCTCCAGCCTTCACTTTTCCATCTCGACGTTCCTCAACCAATTGGAGGAGTTGTCTGCCATTCGTCTACCCTAATGCACATAAGATGTGCATACTAATCCTCACGTTGACACCCTTCAAAATCTACTTAGATGTGCCAACGGAGTGAGAAACTCATTAATCTCTATTAAGGACATAATATATTATTATGCTACTAACCTTCGACATAAGATATTTATTGTACATATCTTTATAAGCAGCTACTACATCAATGTAACATTTCTAAATGTACTAAGCTGCCGAGATCCGCAGAGGTAGTGGTGGTCATCCGTACTTTCTATCCCAACCCGACTCTGTATGCATTTTAAAACCAAAATCTTCTTTGGAAAACTCAGACTCCTTTCGGGTTCCGTTTATTTACTTATATGACCTTTTTAGCAGATTCAAGTGCCATTGTTGCCAACCTAGAGCCTCTGATACCATGTTGTAACACCCCAAATTTTACAACTTAGGGAGTTACTGGTTAGGACCGTACAGTGGGTCCCGACCTTAGTTTGACAACAACTTAACATGATCTTACAACAAGGCACAGATAAGGAAAAACCAGAAATCATAAAATAGTTTTTATCAATGCATGAATGTGACCAGATCAACTACAGCCGGAAAAGTAATAAAACAAAGTACGAAAGGAAACAATGTTCAACTGTAAAACCCACAAATGCAAAAACTGCAAAACGTCCTAAAGTACGACACCCCGGCTGACCACTACCATCTGGATCACTCGGCATCTGCTCTAACCTGTGTCAAATCTAAACAACATATCAACAGTTAGCTAACTAACCAAATATAAGCAAAATGATAACAGCACAAACACAAGCAGAAATAAGAAATAAACAAACATCATGCTGACACTCAACCAATTATTATCTATTATTTAAGTGATTCACATTATTCAATTTAAGTTGTGGCACGAGAACTATTATTAGTTCTCGCCTCCGTTCCTTATCCAACTGGTGTAGGTCTAGCTGACTTCCTTTGGTAGCATCACTACAAACCATGTGTGGACTAGTCCCGAAAGAAACCCCCAGCGCCCCGCGAGCTACTGAGCAGAATGCCACCGCCCGTTACTCTTAGGCCAAAACATAGGTCGGTAATTATATATCACAACCTATCTCTCTAACATGTCAATCACACACCACCATCATCATTTATACTCATATTTAGTAGTCAGCTAAGTAAGCCCAAAGGACTTACCTGATATACAGCTCGACTCTTTGTAAACCACTCGTTCTGTAAACTGTAGCAACTCAGTTGCCTGTCAAAGGCGATAAGTGTATTAGCACCCTCTCGCGTAGTTAGAAGTCTAAAACTTCTAAGATCGACTGATGTATTAAGACATAACTAGTTACAGTATTAGTTAGGGTAAAATGACCATTTTACCCTTGGTTCCGATTTTCTCGAAAACCCTAAAATTCATGTCTAAACTCCTATTTGAGGTTCTAAATTTATATTCTAACTCCTAAAATTTTATTTGGTTCCAAACTGACATTTTTCCTATGTTTCTATTTTCCGGAAGAATCGTAAAGGTTTAACTTCGGCTCTAAATATAAAATTCTTAACAGCTTATAATAATTCCGAATTAAATCTCTAGATCATCTATGAGGTTCTATCTAACCTTAGGAGAAAGAATTTCTCCAAACTGTTCAGCCAATATTTTTATAATAATTCACAAAGTTGGCTACTTCATTCAAAATTCCTATACTTAGCCAAAAACTTAAGTTTACCAAACTGCTCAACTACCTAACTTCGGGAGCCCATAACTTTCAATCCGACCGTTCATTTCTTCTCAAATTTTAATATGCTAAACTACATATATCCATCTACAACATATCCAAAATTCAACGGTGGATCTTTATCCAAACTTTTAATAATTGATCGACAAGATAGGTTGTTTATAACCTAAAAGCTGAAAGAATAAAATGACATTACAGCAGTCCCCTTATTTCTATTATTCACAACTACATCAGTCCTTTGTTCCTATCCTTTTGTCTATACACTCAGCAGCTACACAAGGTCAATCTAACCCATGTTCAAGTCCGAACTATCACAACACAAAATTCCAATCCTAAGAATCGGTACACATACATTCTAAGTTCTAATCTCATAAACAGGAGCAGTACGGAGTGGATTCCTTACCCGCAACAGTGAAGGTATTGTGTGCTGTTAATCTCCCAAAGACGAGTCCGGCGTGGATCTCAGAAGTTGAAGCTGTTACGACTATTGTACAGATTTTAAGGAGGGAAAGGTTAGTGTTAAACACATGAGGAGAGATGGGTGGAACCATATGAAGGCTGCTTACCAGAATCGAAATCTGCAGCAGATTGGACGCAGTGCAGAAGACCTACGTTTTGCTGTTGAATCTGGACGGATGTGTGCAGAAGAAAAGGAAACGCATAATGGAAGAAGATAACGCAACAGAGGCTGGAGCGATAAAATTTTCAGAAGCAAAAGAGGTATGAAGATAGAAGGAATCGTTACTGCTGAGTTATGGCCTTAATCGTCTGCATTGATTTCGTGTAACGGCTGCTGAGATCCTCATGAAACGGCTGGAGCTGCTGAGTTTTAGGAGGCGGAACAGCATCCTTTCTCCTGGGCTAAATTGGACGCTGGGCTGGAGAGGCAAAACAGCAGCTCTTCTGGGCCGGAATAGACTGCGCTGGAGTGCTACTGCTGGGCTGGAAGAAGCAGCTGGCGCTGGACTGGGCTGCTGGCAAGCTGAGCAGGCGGACAGCAGGTCTTCTGGGCTGGAAGAAGCAGCTGCTGGCACGTTTCTGGGCTGGCAACGCTGGGCTGAATGCTGCTGCTGGCGCTGGGCTGTCAACAGCTTGTCTGGGCTTGTCACAGACTCGTCACAGCCTTGTCTGGGCTTGTCACAGACTCGTCACAGCCTTGTCTGGCCTTGTCACAGCTTCGTCACGGCCTTGTCTGGCCTTGTCACAGCTTCGTCACAGACTTGTCTGGACCTTGTCACAGCTTCGTCACAGACTTGTCCGGACCTTGTCATATTCTAAATTAGAGCTAAACTTATTATTTTATGTGAAGGTAAGCTACCTAAAAAGATAAATTTTATAAAGATCCTATCATTTTATGTGAAGGGGAAGCTACATAAAATGATAAACTTTTAAAGGATTCCATCATTTTATGTGAAGGAAATCTACATAAAATGATAAATCTTATAATAATGTGTCTAACTAAGTAGACGCATATGGATCAACTGATCGAGATCTAATTTATAACGGAAATAGACGGAATAAAAATTCCGGATTTTATAGTCAGCCGGGTCTCCGTACTCCTTAGAGTGGGGGATGGGGTTTGATGTTTGTCGTTCTTTCTTGTGTTTAGACAGTTGATCGTTTTTCCCTTTGTTAAGTACTATAGGCTGCTAGACCGTGTTGCATTCATTACCTTAAAAATACTATTTCATGAATTTCGATTTTTGCTTATTTGTGTCTTGTTGCAAGATCCTAGTAATATTATTGTCAATTTAAGGTCGGGACCCATTGTGAGGTCCTAACCAGTAACGTTCCGATTTCTGAGAATTCGGGGTGTTACAACATGGTATCAGAGCTCTAGGTTGGCAACAATGGCACTTGAAATCTTTGAAAGACCGAATAAGTAATTGAGCAGAACCCGAAAAGGGATCTGAGTTTTAAAAAAGAAATTTTGGTTTTCAAATGCATGCATAGTCGGGTTGGGAATAGAAAAGTACGGCTGACCACCACTACTACCGCGGATCTCAGTATGCTTAGTATGGACTTTAGGGTTACTTTAGTTGGACTTACTAGCTTGATTATAATGATAGGCGATTTAGCTAAGCAGATGCCGAAGATTTGTAGAATTTATAGTTATATTATGCCTTATTGGAGATAACAGTATGAGATCTTTATTCAGTTGACACACCTAAGTTTTGAAGGGTGTCAACGTGAGGATTAGTATGCACATCTTATGTGCATTAGGGTAGGCGAATGGCGGACAACTCCTTCGAGCTTGTTGAGGAACGTCGAGACGGAAAAGTGAAGACTAAAAGACAACACCAACTACAATGACAAGAAGGGAATTCCGAGTCAACTCCATAAGATCAAATGAAGAATATACATGAGTGTAGTTCTGGCAACGAGTTGGAGGACCGACAAGTATACCAATTGGAAGAGACAACCCATAGGTTCTTTCAAGATGGTGTAAAGCAACGTTACAAACAAAAGGGATGCCTTCAGAAAAACAAATAGACATGAAAGTCAAGGTGGAAGATAGTAGCAATCTAGACAAAAGGCATTGAATCTAAGCTTACTAACGGACCAAAGGTGAAAGTTTGAAGCTAGAAGCAGAACAGGATATGATCACTCTCGACAAGCTACTTTCCACTACAATCAGGATGGGAAACCGAGACAATCATTTGAGTAGGAGTCAAGATAAGATACATTGTCCATCCCGATACGAAGAATTAAAGAGCTGCAAAACGAAAGCTTACAGGTTGCTAGAAAAGGGAAGACCTATTTCACCCAACATGGAAGTGGTGTGACCCCCTAGAACACACAAGAATTACAACAAGGATTGGGATACAACAAAGACCGGATTTCTATAAAAGTGGAAGTACAAGCAGCACCCCAGGAAGGAGGGTGTAGGAGTATAGTCTTGGGGAAAAAGAGGGCCTCTAATAACTTCTCACTCACGAAGGGATGCAAGTTAATAACACTAGCGGGTCATAACAGAGAACCGCAAGTGGACAATAACTCGGGTAAAAAGAATCATGGAGAAATGCCTACAAGTTATCGCAGAAGAATATTTAAGTCCGTTGATGGAAGACGAAGATACAACTAGGCTCGTAAGAGTATAGTACTCTTATAAGAGTGTAAATGGTAGAAAGAGCTAAAAAGTATAAAAGGAAGATATATATTTTCACCTAGTATATCAAACCTCAAAAGATATAGAAGAAAAGTAAGTCTACGATCTTATAGAAGGACAACTACAGGCTAATTGGTAACAACAGAGAATTTACACGTGCTGGTTAACTAGGGAAGGTTGGTTGACAGATAAGAAGAACAACCACAAAGTTATAAAAAGAATTTTATCGACATTTGGAGAATTTCTTCCAGAGATCAACGAGGACAATGGTGAAGTCAAATCAATACGAGGGCTAGTAAACCTAAAAAGGGTCAAAGTCAATAACTCTAATTAAAATTTTAGTGGAAGAGCTTGACAGTAGAGGAGATACCAGTTGCATGTGAGTTTGCCGAAGTATTCAGTGACAATCTTCCAGGGCTACCCCGACAGAGGAGTGTCGATTTCAGCATTTAGTTAGAGCCGGGCACAAGACCGATCTCGAAGGCCTTGTACCGTATGACACCGATAGAGTTGCTTGAGTTGAAGAAGTAGTTAGAGGAGTTAGCAAAGAAGGGCTTCATACGCCCTAGTGTGTCTCCATGGGGCGCATCAGTATTATTTGTGAAGAAGGAGGACGGATCGATGAGACTGTGTATAGACTACAAAGAGTTGAACAAAGTCACCATCAAGAATAAATACCAACTGCCGCGCATAGATGATCTGTTGGACCAGTTGCATGGAACGTCCGTGTTCTCAAGGATAGACTTGAGGTCAGGTTATCACCAGCTGAGGGTGAGGGATCAGGACATACCTAAGACGGTATTCCGAACAAGGTATGGTCATTCTGAGTTGATAGTGATGCCATTTGGGCTCACTAATGCGCCAGCAGTGTTCATGGAGTTGATGAACGGGATATTCATTGACTTCTTAGACCAATTTGTAGTGGTCTTCATTGACGACATCCTAGTTTACTCTAGGAGTCAAGGGGAGCATGCCAGGTACTTGAGGACAACATTACAGATTCTGTAGGATAGCCAGCTTTATGCTAAGCTATCCAAGTGTGAGTTTTAGATGTCAGAGGTGGCTTCCTAGGCCATGTAGTGACTGCTAAAGGGATTAAGATCGATCCGGCGGAGATTAAGTCAGTGTCTTCTTGGCAACCTCCGAAGAATGTTAAGGAGGTTCGCATCTTTCTAGATTTGGCAAGTTACTACCACCGATTTGTGGAAGGGTTTTCCCTGATTGCCCGACCACTTACCTGTCTTTTAAGGAAGGCTACTCGGTTCGTCTTGTTTGAGCTGTGTCAGCTGAGTTTTGAGGAGCTGAAAAGGAGATTGACGTCTGCTCCGATTTTAGCACAACCTGAGGGTACATATGACTTTGTGGTATACAGTGACGTATCCAAGCTAGGCTTGGGGTGTGTTTTGATGTAGAGGGGTAAGGTCATAGTCTATACATCTCAACAGTTGAAGACATATGAGGAGAACTACCCCACATATGCAGCTAGAGTTACTGCAGTAGTCCATGCTCCTAAGATCTGACATCACTATCTCTATGGGTCGACATGTCAGATCTTCACAAACCATAAGAGTCTGAAGTACGTATTAACTTAGCGGGAGTTGAATAACCACCAGAGGCGGTGGTTGGAGTTGATCAAGGATTTCGACCTTGAGATTCTCTACCACCCCGGAAAGGCAAATGTAGTAGCTGACGCTTTGAGCCAAAAGATGCCTCAAGAGAGGGCAATAACCCGGTGGACGGTACAACCACAGTTGCAGAGATTCTTGGCTTGGTTAGAGATAGAGATTCAGCTTTCCGATATAGTTAGTCAGTTGGCTACTTTGGAGTTACTTCCTGATCTGTTGGATGAGATCCGACAGAAGTATGAGACTTACCCGACTTTGACCAGGATCCGAGGCAGGATGTCTCGTGATGAGGCACCACACTTCACTATTGGAGCTGAGGGAGTGATGAGACGTCAGGACCGCATGTGTGTGCCATCAGACAGGGAGTTGAGATAGAGGATACTAAGTGAGGCTCATGCTACCCCATACTCAGTACATCCTGGAGCGAGTAAGATGTACAAGGATGTGAGACGGTCCTTCTCGTGCGGTGGTTTGAAGCCCGACATGACTCGGTATTTAGCTCAGTGTGCGACTTGCCAGCAGGTCAAGATTGAGCATCGTAGCTCCGGAAGAGAGCTCCACCCACTTCCAGTACCACAGTGGAAGTGGGAGGATATATCGATGGATTTGGTCACGGAATTGAGACTCAACAGAGATTTTGATGCTATTTGGGTGGTAGTAGACCGTCTGAAAAAGACCGCACGTTCATTCCGATTAAGGAGAAGTGGCTGGTAAGCTGTCTAGCTGAGGAGTTTACCACACATATTGTGAGACTCCATGGAGTACCTAGAACTATCGTCTCCGACAGGGATGGACGTTTTCACCTCGAGATTTTGGCAGCATGTACGTACTATTTTAGGGACGAGTCTCCACTTTACTACTACTTACCACCCACAAACTGACAATTAGTTTGAGAGACCATCCAAACGTTAGAGGACATGTTGTGGGTTTGTGTACTAGATTGGGGACATGTATGATCAGATCACCTTCCACTTGTAGAGTTTTCGTATAATAATAGTTGGCACGCGTCTATTGGGATGGCTCCCTATGAGGCTTTGTACGGGCGGAGATGTCGTACGCCCTTATGTTGGGATGAGCCCAGCAGAGTTGATGGAGTAGCTCCAGATCAGATACAGGATGACATCGCTCGGATTGCCCTAGTCCGAGAGCGGAGGTTAGCAGCTCAGAGTCGTCAAAAGTCCTACGCCGACAAAAGGCGTCGACCTTTGGAGTTTAGGGCGGGTGCTCAGGTGTGGTTGAGAGTGTCACCTACGAGAGGAGTCAGGCGTTTCGGCATTAAAGGGAAGTTGAGTCCCCGATATGTCGGACCTTTTGAGATCTTGGAGAGAGTTGAAGAGGTGGCCTACAGATTAGCATTACCGCCGAGACTAGAGGGTGTCCATCCGGTCTTTCATGTATCTCAGTTGAGAGAGTACATCCCGGATCCGAGACACGTCATCAGCCATGAGGATCTGACAGTTGAGCCCGATCACACCTTTGTAGAGTACCCAGTAGCTGTCTTGGAGCGTAGTACTAGACGTTTGCGGTCCAAGGAGATACCTATGTTGAGGATCCAATGATCTACACGAGGAGTTGATGAGGCCACTTGGGAGACCGAGGAGAGTATTAGGCGTAACTATCCCGAGTTCTTTGTGGGGTTAGAGGTTATCCCTGTAGCGACGAGTTAGTACTTGGATGTTGTGTTGCTTGACCTTTCAAGTTTTTATATTGGATTGAGTGATTCTGTTTTATGTGATGCATGTCTGATTTTGATGGTTGAGTAGTTGCATGGTAGAAAACGAAAATGTTTAGAAAAACTAAAAATATACCAAAAGAAACGTGTGAATAACGAAATGATTCTAAGTTTCGGGACGAAACTTCTTTTAAGGGGGCACTGATGTAATAACCGAAAATTTTAAACTCCGTTAAACCTGAATTTAACCGAATTCCGACACGTCCATCTTAAATAAATAAATAAATAGATAAATAAAATAAAACGAGTTTTAAGTTCTATCATTTCTTTTGTGACCTTAATTCACATAAAAAGATAAAACTGCGTAACCGGAATTAATTTACGCATCCTTAAAATTATATAAATTCCCGCACATAACCAGAAATCCGGGACGAGTAACGAGTTTTTGTATCCTTGTTTTAATGAGAGAGCTGGCCGGATGTGGCCCACTACTAGGCCCATTTACCAAGCCCACCAGCCCATCTCCTTAAACTAATCTAAACCCAAACCCTAATCACTCTCCTAAGCACGTTTAAACCTAACCCTGTTTAGGTCTCTTCTACTGGTGCCGCACCCTACTTCTTCCTCTCCTGCTGTGCGATCGACAACAGCCCCGACTACCGCCTACCTTCGTCGCCGCCGTTCGACCTGCGCAACAGCCTCCAAGCCGAGCCAACATCACTTCGAACCAGGTGAGCCATCGCCCCTACTTTTCCTCTTCTCCTTGGTTGCGGAACCACCAGGCAGAACCTAACTTGAGCCACGCGCAGCCGCCGGGAGTCCGTCCGCCGACGCTGTCGACCGCCAGTAGCAGCGCTCGACACCAGTGCTGCAGCAGGACTGATACGCCCCCGGATGGCGATGCCATCCGTGTTCCGACTAAGAAGGACCCGCACATTTTGAAGACATTTATTATTATTCGGCTATTTAATAAATAAGTCTTTTTGTATTCGGAACTTTAATTCCGGAACTTAATTCCGTGAATTGAATTCCGACCTTTCATATTTTAGGCTTTTCATATTCGGAACTTAATTCCGACTTTAATTCCGTCATTTATGTTAAGACTCTTTGTATGGCCTCCATCCACTATATAAGGATGGCTTGGCTCATTTGTAAGATCATGTCTAAGTTGAATACTAAGTATTGAGAAGGAAAACCCTCTTACTTAGTTTAGGCATCATCTCTTCTTCCATCCTCTTAAAGTTCTATCTTGGATCTAGTCTTTGATCCAAGCCTTCATACTCGAGGATCCTTTTGAAGGATCAACCAAACGCTTCCGCCACCCAAATTCTAAGTTTGATCCATCACAAACAATCAAGAAGGAGTAGTTGAAGTTTCTCCTCGATCTAGATCGCCCATATTTCTATCATTGGTATCAGAGCTCGGGATCGAGGTCAAGTTCTTTACTTGAGTTCTTGATTGTTCTTCACAAATTTTTTTTTTCTCTTCAATATTGTTGAAGATCTTCAAGTGTTCTTCAAGTGTTCTTCGAAGATCTTCAACTGTTCTTCGGTGTTCTTCGAAGATCTTCAACCGTTCTTCAGAGTTCTTTGAAGATCTTCAAGTGTTCTTCATCGTTCATCATGTTCTATGACGATTCTGATTCTTATGATGAGGATGAAGAATGGTTACCTCCTCCACCGAAGGCCAAGCAAACCACACGGAGATACCGACGGAGACAATATTTTGAGGATGAGGAGTGGTTGCCTCCTCCGGACCCACCAAGGCCCCACCGCCGGCGTCCTACTCTCCAAGAGGAGTGGTTGCCTCCTCCAAATCCACCAAGGCCTAAAGAGAGCATCCATGGGTATCCACATGAACACCGACAATGTGTTGCCGTCTTAGCCAAAGAGAATGTCGCTCTAAAGCATGAGATAGAAGCTTTGAAGGCACAAATGGTTTCTCTCATGACGGCCGCCCAACAAGAACAACCGTTGTGTGATGATCCATTGGAAGAGGCCAAGGAAGAAATCATCATTCCCGAGGTATCCCCGATCATTCCAATTCATCTTGTCAATCCGTTATGTGGAGAATATTTTGAAGATGACAAAGATGAGATCATCATCAAGGGTGAAGAAGCCATCAACCATGACAATGACACATTTATGTTGTTGGACTACAAATTCAAGCCGGTTGACCCGAGGTTTGATTTTGTTTTGTCTCATGATATATTTACCGGCTTACCCTTGTTTCTTTCCGGCATGCCTCCGACGTACAATGTCATAAGCTTAAAGGGCATGGAAGACAAACTCACCGGCGAGGCCATCCTCATGTACTACAAGTTTGAGCCTCCCGATTTCAACAAGCTTGGCGGCCCCAACATCCTTGTGAAAGACTACAAGTCGAAGCCGCCCGACTCCGACATTATGCAACCAAGGTTGATTTTCAAGGGTCTTGTTCTTCAAGTGACTCCTTTCTTTTTTTACGGTGAAACGAGGACGTTTCACATTTAAGAGGAGGAGAATGATACGCCCCCGGATGGCGATGCCATCCGTGTTCCGACTAAGAAGGACCCGCACATTTTGAAGACATTTATTATTATTCGGCTATTTAATAAATAAGTCTTTTTGTATTCGGAACTTTAATTCCGGAACTTAATTCCGTGAATTGAATTCCGACCTTTCATATTTTAGGCTTTTCATATTCGGAACTTAATTCCGACTTTAATTCCGTCATTTATGTTAAGACTCTTTGTATGGCCTCCATCCACTATATAAGGATGGCTTGGCTCATTTGTAAGATCATGTCTAAGTTGAATACTAAGTATTGAGAAGGAAAACCCTCTTACTTAGTTTAGGCATCATCTCTTCTTCCATCCTCTTAAAGTTCTATCTTGGATCTAGTCTTTGATCCAAGCCTTCATACTCGAGGATCCTTTTGAAGGATCAACCAAACGCTTCCGCCACCCAAATTCTAAGTTTGATCCATCACAAACAATCAAGAAGGAGTAGTTGAAGTTTCTCCTCGATCTAGATCGCCCCTATTTCTATCAAGGACCGCAGCCCTTTCGGACTCATCGCCGGCAACGAGACCGAGGCTGCATCCGTCGTCTTGGTGCGGCGGTTCCGTCGTCCTCGAGTGCGACCCAAGTCCGTCGAACCCAGGTAAACTTATTTCTCCCTTCCAGCCTTCTCCTACCGTGCTTCTACCTTCCGACGCCGGACTTCTTGAACCTACAGGGAGCAGTTAAACCCCAACCTACCTAGCGAGAGTCTCTACTTAGAGTACGGTGCGACATCGGACCCGTCACTGCTGCAGATAAGCTAGGCACTCAACCGCAACTCCGTTTAGGCCATCTAGTGTCTCGTAGGGAAGGTGTGTTGATCCAGGTTGAGATAACCGAGTGAGTCCACTGTCTGTAGAAGCTTTGTGTTTGAGTATGTATATATATATAGCTATGGTTAGAAGTGTTGAGTTATGACAGTGAATGAGTATGTATATATATATATATAGGTGGTTAGAAGTGTTGAGATGTGATAGTGTACGAGCATATATATCGACATGGATGAGGAAGGTGAAAGAGTACTATATATATATATATATATAAGCATACGGAAATAAGTGATGACGGTATAGGCTAGCTACGTTGAGCATAAAAATTTGGCATGGTTAATAAATGTATATAAATACGTGTAATTATAAAACATATTTATCTATATATATATATATGTGTAATTATATATAAAACACCCTTATAGGTAACACTTCATGAAATATATATATATATATATATATATATATATATATATATATATATATATATATATATATATATATATATATATATATATATATATATATATATATATATATATATGGGAAATAATTAAATGTATATAAATATGGGAATAAGAAAACGGTATATAAATAAGATTTTACATAGAGAGGTAACGTTTTTATACGCGGATACATATATGCGTAATGGTGGAGTAATAACCGGAAAGGAAGTAATGTTGTTTTAGGTGACGAATATTTGAAATTTATCCTATAACCTCTAGAAACTATCCGAGAGATACTAATTGTAGAAAAGCAAGCTAAAACGAATTAGTAGGTTTAAGAATAAACTTTGAGAATTTCCGACATTAAGGGTAAAATAGTCTTTTACCGTAAGAGAGCTTTTTCCGTAATTCCTTCGCATGAGGTTGGACATCTGGATGAGATATTGATCCACATGCCTTATTTGACAAGCGTTTGAGTTACCACGAGTACGGATCGTTTTGAGACTTGTTAGAGTGTGATTTTACTCAGGTAAGTCCTTGTGACTTACTTAGCTGGTTTCTGGATATTAGTTGGGTGATAATGGTTGTGTGTGTACAATGTGTGTTATAATAAATAACAATTTGTTAGGACGACCGTGATTATTATGTTTTAAGGCCCAAGTGTATGTATAACGGGCCGTGACATCACTGCCCAGCTCTGCCAGGAGACTGAGAGGTTCTCTATACCCAGACCATACAGGTACACGGTGAGATGCATCGGATCCACTCCTGATGGGTACACGGGGGCGGAGGCGAGGTTTGAGAATCCCTCGTGTCACAAAATAAGTTTCATTAGAGTGAATGACTTAAACGAAGATAATAAATGGATTGTTTGAAAGCATGATGAGTGTTTATTATTTTATGTGTGTGTGTGTGTGCTATTATTATTCTCCTAATGTTTAGATAACTAGCTAATGGTTTCTCTTGTTGTGTTTTTAGATTTACGCAGGTTAGAACAGCAGCTGAGTGATCCGGAAGTAGTGGTCAGCCGGGTCTCCGTACTCCTTAGAGTGGGGGATGGGGTTTGATGTTTGTCGTTCTTTCTTGTGTTTAGAGAGTTGATCGTTTTTCCCTTTGTTAAGTACTATAGGCTGCTAGACCGTGTTGCATTCATTACCTTAAAAATACTATTTCATGAATTTCGGTTTTCCTTATTTGTGTCTTGTTGCAAGATCATAGTAATATTGTTGTCAAACTGAGGTCGGGACCCATTGTGAGGTCCTAACCAGTAACGTTCCGAGTTCTGAGAATTCGGGGTGTTACAGAATACTTTGATCGAGTTATTATTTCTTTTCTTTTTATTACTATTTCACCTTTTCTTTTCTTTTTATTCATTCTTTTATTTCTCCCTTGCTTCTCTCCGACTCCAACGCCCCCTCGTTCCCCCCTGATGGCCGCCCCAAACAGCCCTAGCTCTGCAAACCCTACCCCGACCCTTTGCCTCCCTCGCCGAGCCGCCCCTTCTCACGCCTACCTCAAGTGCACTCCCTCTTAATCTCACTGATGCTCCCCTATCTCTCTCTGTTTCTGTTATGCTAAGATTGTAGCACGCAAAACTGTTAAATTTATAACTCGATATATTTTTCCTAACTCCTAGCGAACTCACAGTGTATGGGTCGTTTTGTAGTAAGGATAGTATTCCGAGGTCGAACACAAAGACTAAGGTGAAATTGAATCAAATAGTGACTAAGGATAGTGTAAATCTAGTCTAAGAAAAGAGAAAGGAATAAAGAAAAGAAAATCACAATGTTTTTGGGTTGGTTTTGTGGTGATCAAACAAAGATCACAAATAATGCAAGATTATAAAACAAATTAGCAATTCAAGCTAACAACACAAATAAACAACACAAACACGAGATATGTGATCAAAGAGAGAAAAGCGGATTCTAGGGGTTAGGAATTCCGGTTATGGCATTGGACTCAAGCTTCTAATCAACCTTGGACTAGCTATGGTATGTTGGGAAGGAATGTTTCTCAAATGGGATCAATCACCGGGTAGGTCTCTTGATCCACTAATCCCGCAACTAAGGTCCTATCACCGGGTAAGTCTCTAGGAGCCTAAGGTTGGGAAATCCACACAAACCGAATTGCTATCTAGGGGTATAACCTTTCCTTACCGGGTAAGTCTCGGGAAGGCAAGTCCTAAACATCAATCCTAGCACATTCAGTCCAATAGCGGCTTGTGAGGCTCACTACTACCTAGAGTTCATCATCATTGGTACTCAAGGTCGGAAATCACCGGGCCGGGTAGGTCTCTTTCCTCACTTAGTTTGCTAGCATTAGGTCACCCTAAGCTAGATTAAGCTTAATAAACACTAGGATTTCAACAATCTAACATCCTAACATTCAGATTTATCACTACAAGCACAACAGAAGCAAACCACGGGCAGATCATAAGAACCACGGCCGTGGTTGCCTTAGAACAGACCGTGGTTTGTGTCAGCAGTTAAGTACGAGCAAGCAAATCATCCAAAGATACGTTTAAGTCTATTCTATCATAGTCCAAGCCATAACCATCATTCTCTTACCCTACAATCGCACCTATTTAACCAACAACATGCATCTTAATAATCAAACTCAACAAGCGTACATTCATGGCTTCCATAGCAAGAAAATGAAATGAAAGAAAGATGAAACAAGTATATCAAGAAAACCAAACTGAATGTATGTTAAGGACTTACAACCCTTCAAAAGAAGGTTCAAATCGTTCCTTACAAATCCTTGCAATTGTCTTCAACAAGTTCACTCAAAAACTATGAAACTCTAAAACTAGTGTTTCTCTTCTTCTCCAAATGAGAGTGTTTTTGCTCCACTCCAAGAGTAGCCTCCAATGGAATGGTGTAAAATGAGAGAGTGTGGGAGAGGATCCTCAACATCAGCCTGCAAGGACCACTTATATCCTCCATCAAGGGCAAGAGTCGGTTATGGAGATCGTGGGACAGCTGTCACAGCTGTCCAGAGAGAATCACGGCCCAATTCCACGGGCGTGGAAGTGCCAGTGACCGTGATTTTGGTGTTTCAGCTCTCTTTTGATCGTTGAGCCATGAGTTGGTGCAAGGCATGCACCAACAAGGTCCTATGTGTTCTCCTTAGCTCCTAGTTTGCTTCTTAATGAGTCCGGAAGTGTGTCATCGCGAGGAATGATCCTCGAATGTATCGATTAAGCTCCAAAAGTTCTCCAAAATACCTACAAAACCGACAATAGTGCGTGTAAACGTCTATCTCGACCATATGCATGAATTGAACGTAAACGTCACGAACTAATACCAAACTATGCAGGGTTGGCGGAAAAAACTATCTAAATGGATGCATAAACTAACGTCATAAATCGTGTTATCAGTTTCCATCTCCACCTTCCACCTTCCTCTTCTGGACATAAAGCAAGTATCACTTCCTCTCTTCTTTTTTTTGGCGTTGCTACTGCTCCTTTGCGAGCCCTATCGCCGGCCACTCTTGGAGTCACCAACAGCAGCCACTGGATCCCTCCACTTCGAGCCATCGCAAGGATCTTGTGCAACCTTCTACTACCTCCTTCACCTCACTTAGAACCATCACTGGAGCCGAAGAACCACCACACACCAACCTTTGCAAGACTGCAACTCATCCCTCTCTTCTCTTCATGTCGAGTTACCGGAGACGTGCCATCTCGAGCCTCTTTGTTATCTCCTTCTTCTCGAGCTGTTGTGATGGATCATCACTGCCGCCTTCGCCCGTCTGCAACCACCAGAGGAGAACGTCACCTGGGAAGCCGCTTCGATCTCCCTTCTCTTTTTGTCTTATATAGGTGCCGACGAGACATAGGTACCGTCTTCGCCTGACGGAGCCCTACCGAAGCCTCGTCACCGGAGCCGTCGCTACACTACTTCGCCCCGCCTGCTTCGCCTTACCGGAGGCACCGAAGGCATGGCCGCCTCATCCTCTATTCTCTATAAGAGAGATCAATCTGCCGGGTTCCAAGGAGAATCTTTTTGCCCTAATTAAATCGGCCCTCAACTCTGCTGTAATTACAACCGGCCCCCCTTATTTGGTATAATTGCATAATGTACCCATTATTTAGTAATTGCAGTTTTGGCCCCTGTTTCGAGTTTATGCAAATATGCCCTGTAGATTTAATATGGATTTTGGCCCAAAGTTTTATTGTGGATTTTTGACCATGTTGTTGAATTGTGTTTTGCCCCGGAAAAACGGTTGAGCGGCTCTTGAAATCCTTGGGTTTATGATGTTGTTGGAGATTGCCCGGAAATTGTAATTTCAGGTTATGACCAAGTTGCTAGATTCCCGTATTTTGCCCGGGAGAGTTTTGCGAGTTTTAACGTTGGCTTTTGGAAAACGAGTTTCTGTAAACCCATATATTTATATTATTCCGTTCAAATTTAGCGTATGACCTAAATTTGCTTAGTTTGGTGTTAGGTCTGGGAGAGCCCCGATAAAGGCCTAACGAGTCCAAAGTCGACATCCGCCGATCGAATTCCGTCTTTTGATGTCATGTGAGTTACCTTCTCCCTCGATCTAGTTATGTTTAGCATTAGTATCATGCTACGTTGGATCTAGCATAACTTAGACAGAATGCCAAGTAGTGGTTGTGGACCTTAGGTGAGTTTTGAGGTTTGATTGTGCTAAGGCTTGAGGTGCTTGATTATCTTGTGATGTTGTTATAAGGTTTTGAGTTATATGGTTGATGTTGTGAGCGTTTTGAGGCTCGAAGTTGGGGTTGTATGATCTTGTGGGATTTTGGAGCTTAGGATTGACTTATCCTAGCATGGTGTTGTTACCGTTGAGTTTGTTTGAACTATGCATGTTTATAGCTAGTATGTGTTATGGGTTATGATCTTACGAGATCATAGGGTCTAGAAGTCTAAGGACTTCTAGCTGGTGTTGAGTGTGATGTGATCATGAGGGATTCTAGGATGCGGTCCTAGAATGAGAGTAAAATGATCTTGCGTAAATCATTTGTGTAGAAGTCTAAGACTTCATGAGTTGAGCGGGTTTTGATAGATATCTTGTTGTGAACAGGTTGTATGCTTCTTCCCAAGGGAAGCGATAGCGTTTTGTGAGTTAGCGTTTGGGACGAGGTAAGTCTCCGGACTTACTTAGCTCGTATTCTTCGTATTAGTTTCGATGCGTGTTTGCTCCAAACGGTGTGTGCAAGCTTTAAATTTATAACCCTAGATGTAAGTTTAAAACAAGGATGCGAACCCGCAGTGTACGGGTCAATCGTAGTAAAAAGCAAGAAATTTCAGGGGTCGATCACAGGGACTTAGTGAAACAAAGTCAATAACGGTAAGCTTTATAAATACTAACCACGAAAGCAATTAAAACAATCAAAGATGATAAAAGTCAGATAAAGGAAATATGCAACTCTAGGGATTAAAGCATCTAGTTGTGGTTCCAACTCAAGATCTAAAGATAAGCGGACAAAGCTGAGATTTTGCAAAGGGAAGGTGTTACTAAAGTGGAATAGATCACCGGGTAAGTCTCACTACTCACTAATCCTAAACCGTAACTCCTATTACCGGGTAAGTCTCAAGGAATTAAGATAAAGAACTATAACCCCAAACAAACACACCACCTAAGGGAATAGAATCAACCTTTACCAGGTAAGTCTCAGGCTAACTCACAAAGATGGGATGAAAGCACACTCAAACCCCAATAAAGGATAAACCTTTATTACCTACACTTATGATCTTAGGTAAACAAACAAAGGAATTACCGGGTAAGTCTCATCCTAGGCTTGCATTGAATCAGGAAAGGTATAATAAGAATAGGATTTGGCAAACTCTAACACTTAACTCTCAGTTTCGGATCAGATAAGTCACCTCGGTCAGAAGAATTCCACCCCGGCCGAGATGTTCATCAACTGAGCGAGATGCTTAGGGTTAAGGTAAAGACTCGAACTTTCAGGGTCCCACTGCGATTAAGATTATTCTATCATTGTTTTCCCACAACCTTCAACCAATCACCCTAGAATCACACAAAGAGATTAGCCACTCATCATCATGAAAGTATTAATCAAATATATGGGAAGAAAGTGAATATTTGAACAAGAAGAATTTAATGAAAAGACTTCAATAACTAAATTAAATATCACAACAAAGCGTTCCTTGGATTAAAATCCAACAAGACAAGACAACAATGAAGGGAATCTAAGATGATCTTACAAAAACCCTTCAAAAGCTATAAAAGCTATAGACTTCCTTCCTTCGACCTTCAAAAAGGTTCTTCAAATCTTCCAACTGGAGTAGGGCTGCAGCGGTGTATGAACACGATCGGTGGTATACGGGGTGTTGCGCTGATAGAGGATGTCGGATTTGTGGGAAATCCGACCCTTTTTATAGGAAAATTACTCTCCAAAGATAAGATATCTTAGAAAGATCTCTTCCCATAAAAATAGGTAAAATATATGATCTGAATTATCTTTTGCCTTCCAGGAACCCAACCCAAAAATATAAGATCCTCTTTCCAAAGATAAAAGATCTCAGCCAAGAATAAAATATTCTCGCCGCGTCCCAGGTGTTCGCCTCGGTCGAGTCGACTTCTCTGGATCACCTCGGTCGAGGTGACTCTGTAGTCAACCGAGGTGAATCACAACTGAATGTGAAATCTCTCAAATCTGGTCCCAAGTGAATCTTTAATCCATGGCTATGCTTCCTGGAAGTTTCCTTATGTTCCTGAATGTAGCTCCGATGACTCCATAGCTCCTTTTGCTCCTTTTTGATGCAAAACGCGCCATTTTACCTACGATTACAACAAAACTAGGTGTAGACCACGATTCCCGCAAAGGTAGATGAAACGACAATATAATCACATAATATACATACAAACATGCAGATTATTGAAGATAAAACGTCTAAACAAACCCCAAAATATAGACAATAATTCATGTTATCAATGCGTGTTTGGTGGTGTGTGTTAATTGTTTATGTTATAACAACGAAACCGGAAATAGGATTACCAACATTTATATTATTTTGGGCCAAGTGTATATGATAACGGGCGGTGACATCATCTGCCTAGCTCTTGCAAGAGTCTAGGAGGTTCTCGGCGAATAGCCCGTGCGGTTAAACAGTCAGATGCATCAGTACCATTCCTTGCCGGTAAGTAGGGACCGAGGCGAGACCACGGTGGTTCTCGTGTCACAAACCTAAGTTGAATTAGAACGGGATACAACTTAATAATAAAAAGATAATAAACCGGGCTTGTGTGTTTTTGAGTGTGTTATGTGTTATGTTGATTTACTTGTGTTTGTGCCTTTCACCTTGATCCTAATGCTTTGAATATAGCTAACGGTTTTATACCGATATTGTAGTTGCCTTGCAGGTTAGGAATACGACCGAGAGATCCGGAAGAGTGGGCAACCGGGGTTCCGTACATTTTAGGAGGGGTTTTGGGTTTGGAGTTTTGTATATTGTATTATTTGTATGCCGCATTTATGGCGTTTGGTATTTGGAGTTGTTTTTCGGCTGAAGTCCTTTGTTTGTTTTCTTTCGGGTTTTTTTCATTGCATAAAAATGTATTTTAGTTTTGGCCTTTATTTGTATGTCGCGTGTATGTTGTTCTTCCTAATGTTAGTGCTAACTTGCATGCTAATGATAATCTTATTGATAATGTGGCCTTTTATAGTCTTGGATAATGGTAATGTGCATGTTGAAACTTTGGATTATAATGAAAATAAGGAATTTCCTATCCCTAACAAGGAAACTAGTACTCCTGGATATGAAGGCCAATCGAGGCAATCCTATTGGATTAAGACCTCTTATCAAGGTCTTCGTAACATCGGGTTGGGAGGGAAACTAGCTTACTCACCTCCTATGGGTGATACAATCAAGATTAGACCTGTTGCGGCTATACCAAAGCAACAAGTGTTGGGTAGTTGTCTTCTTGGACAATATGTCGGGTATTACCCGGGGTATTTGGATATAAATGTTCTAAAGTAATATTGGGTTCGGTGCATGTTTAGAGTCAAAGTCGGAGATCATCTTTACCTTTGACACCGATGGGGATAGAGATAAGGTGTTGAGAGAGGGTCTTCATTATATACACAGTAGGCCACTGATTCTCTGTAATACCCGGAATTTTAAATTCCGTTATTTCAGAGTCAACATAAATCCTATCATTTTATGTGAAATTATAACTCCCATAAAATGATACAAATTCCACCATACTTTTTTCAATGGGCAATTTCGATTATTTTTATGCAAAGAGTTAATCACATAAAATACTTCTTACCAATATCTATGATTTTATGTGAAGTTTTGATCACATAAAATCACTTCTTAAAATACTCCTACAAGATCACTCTTGCATGACAAACCCATGACAAGCGTGACAAGGCTATTAGACAAACCATGACAAGGCCCATGACAACCCCTCCACGCAGCCCATCAAGGAATGCCGCTGAAGTGTGTAACGTCTAACCCTACCACCCTTCTTTTCGTCATCTGGGAAGTGCCGCCCCACCTTCCTCAGCGAGCAGCGCTCCGGTATTCCGACCACCACGCAGAGACAACAGGCCAGGAGGATGAATCTCGCCGCCGCTCCAGTCCCGACGTGAGAAGACATTGCCAGTGCCGTGGCCACCGCTCGCGAGCAGACGCCCTTCATCTCGTCGTCTGGGAACGCTGCTAGGGTCCGCTGCCGCTGGCCTTCTCCTTGCGTCGACACAGGCTGCAATGCCCTTCTGTCGACTCCATCCGGCCTCTGTCCTGGACAGCTGCACCGCTCTCTTCCTTTTGTCGACTCTAGCCGGCCTCCGTCCTGTAACGGCCCGTTTATTCGGGTGCGTTCCGACTTTGATTTTCTCCCTTCCATCGATTCCTTATAGCTCGAGTTCTTATTTAAAGAATATATATATATATATTTTTTATACATCTAGAAATAATTTTTCCGGGTATTATATTATTTTGGGAAACATGTATGTATTCCTCTATTCAATTAATTTAATTTGCTCGGAAATCGGGATTTACCGACCCGGAAAATCCCGTTCCGAATGTAAATCGAATTGGTAATTTTTAAAAGCCCTCCTCTTTACTCTTTTATTTATTTTTATTTTTATTTTTTTTCCTTCCTTTCTTTTCCTTTTCTTCTTCTCTCTTTTTCCTGGCTGTTGCGTGTTGCGGACCTCCTGAGGAGCGTCTCCTCGTTTGCCCTCCGCTGCAGCTTTTCCCCAAACTAGGGCCGGCCGACCTCTCGAGCCCCGCCTCCTAGTGAAAACCCAACATCACCCTCCCTCACTCACACTCACACTCACCCCTTCTTTCAATCTCTCCCAACCATATGTCTCTCCCCTCTGTTGGACCTCCTTATCGCACCTCTGTTCACCAGAACTGTGCAACGGCTGTTCGACGCCGCCAAAGGACTCGCCGGAAGGAGCCACAACCGCCGTCCTCCACCCGAGCCACCTATGCCGCCGGCGCTCTAAGTGGCCGTCCTCTTCTCCCTCCTTTCTTCCTTTCCTTTTCTCTGTATGAAAACCATGCCCTAATCTCGTGTAGCAACCGCCGGAGTGGGCACCTCTAGCCGGAGTCTGGCCCGCCGCTCACCGCCGTCGGAGCCGCCACCGGAGACGCCGGTCTTCTTCTCCTCTCTTCCCGCCTTGGCCGCCGCCGGAAGCAACCCTTCCTTCTTCTTCTGTCGATTTACAAAAGGGTGAAGAGGATTTTGAAACTATTTAAATGTGCCCTCTAATTGCACCTAATTCCTGTTGTGACCCCTCAATTTGGTATAATTACAGTTTATACCCATATTTTTATAAATTGCAGATTTGACCCATCTTTTGTGAAGTTGCAAAAGTTCCCCGATTTGTATATTTATAGAAAATGCCCAAAGTTACGGTTTATTACCCATGTTTATAATGTTTCATGTATTCCCCCGGAAAATGTTTTTATAGTTTTTAAACATGGGCTTCACTTCAAGTTATATTCTTAATTATATATACCATATATATTATGCTCATATTGGATTAATTCCAGGTTATGACTCGAAGACTAAATTACAGGATTTTTAAACTTGGCTTTGAAAATGAGTTTTACCTTGAGTTTATAATGTTATACAATTTGCCCGGAATATATATTTACGGTTTTAATTTCAGTTTTAAAAAAAAAGGGGTTTTCCTTAGTTTTATATATGTTAATTATTCCGTTCAAATTTAGCTTATAAGCTAAATTTGTATAATTTTGGTGTTAGGTTCGGAAGCGTCCCGATAAAGACCTAACAAGTCCAACTCGACATCCGTTGATCGATTTCCGTCTTTTGACGTCATGTGAGTATCCTTTCCCTTGATCTAGTTATGTTTAGTAGTATCATGCTAGGTTGGATATAGCATAACTTAGAGTGAATACCAAGTAGTAGTTATGGAACTTAGGTGAGTGTTTGAGGATTGTGAAATGTTTTTATGACTTAAGGTGTTGATGTCATCTTGTGAGACTTGTGAGGTTTGAGACTTGGAGTATATGGTTGTTGAGTTTATGGGCTAGGATATGTGTATCCTAACATGATGTTGTTACCGTTGGGTTGGTTTGGGCTAGGCATGTTTATCCTAGTACGTGTTGGGATATGATCTTGTGAGATCATAGAGTTTAGAAGTCTTAGGACTTCTATCTTCTATTGAGTGTGATGTGAGCATGAGGGATTCTAGGATGCGGTCCTAGAACTGAGTCAAATGGTCTTGCGTAGATCATTTGTATAGAAGTCTAAGACTTCTATTGTGCGTGGGTTGTTGTTGATATAGTTATCTTCTTGTGAGCAGGATACAGACTTCCTCCCTAAGGAAGCGAGAGTGTCGTGAGTTGAGTGTGGTGACGAGGTAAGTCTCCGGACTTACTTAGCTCGTATTCTACGTATTAGACTCGATGTGTGTTTGGTGGTGTGTGTTTTATTGCTTTCATTATAACTTATAAAACCGGAAATAGGATTACCGACCTTTATATATTATTTGGCCCAAGTGTATGATAACGGGCGGTGACAACTTGTCTAGCTCTTGCGTAGAGTTAGGAGGTTCTTGGCGACTAGCCCGCGTGGTTAGACGGTCGGATGCATCCGTACCGTTCCATGCGGTAAGTGGGGACCGAGGCGAGTTTCGGGAGATTCTCGTGTCACAAAAGAAGTTGAATTAGAACGGGATATGACCTAATAATAAAAAGATAATAACCGGACTTGTGTGTTTTGAGCATGTTATGTGTTATGTTGATGTATGTGTGTATGTGCCTTCACCTTGGTTCTAATGCTGGGAATATTAGCTAACGGTTTTATACCGATTGTTGTAGATTGCCTTGCAGGTTAGGAATGTGGCCGAGAGACCCGGAAGAGTGGGCAGCCGGGGTTCCGTACATTTTAGGAGTGGGTTTTGATTGGAGTCGGGTTGTGTTTTTATTCTTCGTTTAT
This sequence comes from Fagopyrum esculentum, assembly GCA_033239045.1. Lineage (NCBI taxonomy): Eukaryota > Viridiplantae > Streptophyta > Magnoliopsida > Caryophyllales > Polygonaceae > Fagopyrum > Fagopyrum esculentum. The sequence continues at coordinate 35,862,770 of BSUD01000006.1, forward strand.
TGGGTTTGTATGCCGCGTGTATGGCGTTTGGTCTTTGAAGTTGTTTTCGGCTGAAGTCCGTGTTTGTTTTCTTTCGGGTTTTCATACATTGCATAAAAATGTATTTCGGTTTTTGCCTATATTTGTGCCTTGTTGCAAGATCCGGTGAAAATTGTTGTCAAGCTAAGGGTCGGGACCCATTGTGAGGTCCCAACCCATAGCGCCCCGAGTCCCGCGGATTTGGGGTGTTACAAAAGTGGTATCAGAGCCCTAGGTTGACAACAATGGCACTCGCAATCTTCTATAGGCCGAATGAGGAATAAACAGAATCCACACGGGTTCTGACTTTTTGTTTTCAAAATCACATGCATGAGTCGGGGTAGAATGTACGGACCATCACTCCTTCCGTGGATCTCGGCAACTTAGTTTATTGGATTTTGGTATGTATATATATGTATATATAGATATGGATATGAGGTTTGTAGATATGCATGATAAAATTGATGTGTATCTTTGTGATTGTATGTTGCATGATGAACTGGATATATGTGTATAGTTATATATGTGGACGGTTATATGTTTTGGAACCTTATATTGTTAATGAAATGCTAGAAGTATTATATTGGTAGTGTTATGGACTTAGGATTTATATAGTTATGTATAAGTATTCTTATTATATATAGTAGCATATGAAGTTATGGGACCTTTTAGCTAAGATGATAGTATGGTATCATCATCCTTGGACGGTGTCGTTTGACATAGGATAGTGTACATACGAGGATGAATATGCTCACGTATCGAGATGAGTGCTACATTCGGGCGAACACCTTGGAGTTCTTGTACTCTTTTAAGAGGATGTCGAAGAGGAGGATTAAAGATGACATAAACGAAAGACGAACAAGTGGAAGGGAAATTCGGGACAAATTAAGAGAAATCAAGATGGGAGCAATACAAGAAAAGGGAGCAACATTAAAGTGTACAAGCGGTTCTAAAGAGGCCATGATCGAACGATGACGAGACCAAGGGAGAGAACGAACTTAAGTTCTTCGAGAAGAAGCGTGGACAACTAAAGAGGTAAACCGAGGAGGAGATGAGTACGTTCTAGCAAGGTTAAGGTGGTGTTCCATTAAGATGCAAACCGTTCCTTAGACGTTTCTAAGCATTGGAGTTAAGATGAGAGAAGTGAACGAAACATGTGAGAAGGATAAAATACCGTAAGTTAAGCTTACGAGGTACCAAAAAGTAAAGTTACAACATTACTAGAGTTATGAGAAGAAGGGAATGGTGGGATTCACGTGGAGTTGACCGATTTCCATTATGATGATAAGACTAAGAAACGCCAAGAAGGAGGAAGTAGGTATAAATGATGACCCCAAGAAGATGAAAGACGAAACGAAGAGCTTGGATCGAGAGACTTAAGATACCAACCAAGAGGAACGCGAGTGGATGCTAGCTAGGGCTATAATCTTTGGGAAGGTGCTCTTGAAAGACATTATGAAGAACGGTTAAACCCATGAAGGTGGGTCATAGGACACGAAAGAGTCGGGAAGGTATCGTTATCTTGCAGAAGCGGAAGGAAGAGAGGAGCATTGAAAAAGCTAACGGAGTTTGAAGAAGAGTAAAATGAGCTAGGGAAATTTAAGACAGAGTATCCCGAGAGGGTATCCTTCAGGAGTATGGTAACATGGAAGTGTGGTAGGAGGTTAAGTCGTTGATCTTGGAGATCTAGGGTCATCAATGAGTTAATCGGTGACCATCGATAATGTACGGGTGCGGGTTGTGTACTGGTAACTGTAGGTGGAAGAGTAACCCAGGATGTAAGATCATGAAGAAGGGGAACAAGAACGTGGAATATTCGTGGTGGTTGAATGTCGGCAATAAAGATGTATATCAAGGGAAGTGCATTTGTCTTAAATCAAATAATGTTGAATGAGATCAAGCAAGTAGTTGTTACAAACCTCCTAGGGGAGGATGAAGATGACCCTTTGCGACCTTCTTAGGTCATGAGAACGGCATATGGGAGGACGACCCGGATTAGAATTTTTAAGGTTAATCATGGTAAGGGAAACTAGTAGATCAAGAGAAATGTGAGGTTTTCCGTGTATGTGGTGCGTAAGCGGGAGTATATAGAGGATGCACGGTATGGAACGGATGATATGTTACCGCGGGCAAGAGATAAGTCAAGTTTCTAGACTCACACGGAAGAGTCATAGTGGCTAGGGCGTGAAATGAGGAACCTAGATTAGGAAAACGCCGCGAGCTTAGAGTTATGATGTTAGTGCTTGGAGGAATAATGAGTGGATCATTCAGTGATTGTGGTTGGGAAATTTTGCCTAAAGGCATGCTAGTACGGTTGTGAAGTTGCTCATGGATACCAAGAGATACATAAGGTGACCAACAAGAGTAAGAGAAGACCGAAGTTTTGAAGTTTGTTGTCGACATGAGATGTGCGAGAAGTATAGGAAAGCTTGAGATTAAGAGCCTCCGTGGTTGGATGGACGTTACATAAGAAAATGAAGTAGTTCTACACCTACTCGAAGGAATGATGCAAGCTTAGATGGAATACAAAAGAACTCCCCCAATACGTTGGGATGTCTGGGAAAGCGAAGAAAAGTGAGAAACCTTAGAAGATTTTACAATCATGTCATCAAAGAGGGAGAATGAGATTAAGCTAAAGGAATACTTAAATAAGGCTACAAGAGTTAGAAGACTCGATCATGTTCCTTGAGTTCAAGAGATGAAGGATCTCGGAAAGAGGACGGTAAACATTGTAGCTAAAGATGGAACAATACATGTGTTTAAAAGGACGTCACCCCAATAGATCGGGGTAGATCAGTAGTACCATGACCACCTGTCAAGTGGTAAGGCAAGGTTGTGTTAGTTATTACGTTATGTGACGAAAGTGGAAAAGAAAAAAAAACCGAGACATCACGGATTCCAATACGTCAAAATGTGGATTTTTCCACTAATGTCAAGCGTGACTCAATTCTGATATCTAAGGCGCCGTATGGAATGACACGTGTGAAGAGATATGAGTTGTGCAGGCAAGAGAAGGAGCAATGGCAAGAACTTTTCGAAAAGAGTTCATTAGAATTAGTGAAATGCTATGGAGAAACTCCGAATGTTATCTTAAATTCTTGATTTGAAGTTCTTATGGAGAACACCAGTTTGCGAAAAGAGAGACAGTTATCTCCGTTGTGCATCAATTACTACGAGCTGAGCAAGATAACAATGAAGAGCAAGTATCCCTCACCACGGATAGAGGATCTACCCGACCGGTTGCAAGAGTCGGTAGTCTCTTCCAAGAACGATTTAAGGTATGATTGCCACCAATTGAGAATTCGAGACTCGAATATTGCAAACACGGCATTCCAGACAATTATGGTCACTACGAGTTTTAGTGATTCCATATGGGCTTACTAATGCCTAGATAAGATATTTGAATCTACTCGAAAAGAAGAGAAAAAGTTGTATGACAAGTTGTCTCGGGATGGCAACCCCCGAAGGACGTGGAAGAAGTTACGAGTTTCCTTGGATGTGCTGGTCATTACTGGATTTGGGGAGAGATTCTCTCAGTAACACCATTTGTGGCTAACCTACTCTGGATGACGTATTGAGTGAGAAGAAAATTGACAATAGAGATGTGGAGAGTTAAGAGGAGATTTATTGGTGCAACTGTTTTGAAATTGTCTTGAGGTATGATGGGTTTGAAGTGTACAAGCGTTCTCCTAAACAAGGTCTTAATGGAGTATTGAGGAACGATTTAAACGTAATAGCATACGTGTCTCGTGAGTAGAAGCAGTGTGAAGTAAAGTACTACAATCATTACTTGGAACTCGCAGCAAGAAATGAGAAAATGTAACATCAAAGTTAGTTTGACCAGAACAAAAGCCAACGGTGTAAATTGAAAGTTCCATCTTCCTTGTTAGAGACTATCAAAGAGAAACATAATGGAAATACCGTATTGAGAAAGACCCGAGAAGGAAGTTGAGTTTCCGATATATCGGACCTTCTGAAGATCTTAGCGCGAGTGGGGGAAATGGTCTACCGGTTTGCGTGACTGCCGAGAGTAGAGGATGTTCACCCGGGGTTCACGTGCATCAGTCGAGGGAGTACATACATGACTCGAGACATGTAGTCAGTTGTGATGATCTAGTCGAGACGAGAAGCAAATAAGGCTAACTGGAAGACGCAAGATAGTATCTTCAGCCGAGTTTTACGCAGGATTAGCCACATCTATAGGACCGTCGGGTTAGTCCCGAGATCTACCTTGGTTACTCTTATGTGACTTGTGACGGGATGTGTTATGTGTGTTTCCTATGTGTATATCTTGCGAGGCTTGATGTGTCTAGGCGAGTAGACTCTGGATTAGAAGGGCCATAGTTACCACGTTATAGTGTTCCGAGAGTGCATCGAAAAAACGTTTGTCTGAGAGTTCCGCGTTTAGCAAGTTTTGGGACGAAACTTTTCTTTAGGAGGATCTGATGTAACGCCCCGTTTATTCGGGTGCGTTCCGACTTTGATTTTCTCCCTTCCATCGATTCGTTATAGCTCGAGTTCTTATTTAAAGAATATATATATATATATATATATATATATATATATATATATTTATACATCTGGAAATAATTTTTCCGGGTATTATATTATTTTGGGATACATGTATGTATTCCTGTATTCAATTAATTTAATTTGCTCGGAAATCGGGATTTACCGACCCGGAAAATCCCGTTCCGAATGTAAATCGAATTGGTAATTTTTAAAAGCCCTCCTCTTTACTCTTTTATTTTTTTTTATTTTTTTTCCTTCCTTTCTTTTCCTTTTCTTCTTCTCTCTTTTTCATGGTTGTTGCGTGTTGTGGACCTCCTGAGGAGCGTCTCCTCGTTTGCCCTCCGCTGCAGCTTTTCCCCAGGCTAGGGCTGGCCGAACTCTCGAGCCCCGCCTCCTAGTGAAGACCCCAGCATCACCCTCCCTCACTCACACTCACACTCACCCCTTCTTTCAATCTCTCTCAAGCATATGTCTCTCCTCTCTATTGGACCTCCTTGTCGCACCTCTGTTCACCAGAACTGTGCAACGGCTGCTCAACGCCGCCAAAGGACAGCCGGAAGGAGTCACAGCCGCCGTCCTCCACCCGAGCCACCTGTGCCGCCGGCGTTGTAAGTGGCCGTCCTCTTCTCCCTCCTTTCTTCCTTTCCTTTTCTCTGTATGAAAACCATGCCCTAATCTCGTGTAGCAACCGCCGGAGTGGGCACCTCTAGCCGGAGTCTAGGCCGCCGCTCACCGCCGTCGGAGCCGCCACCGGAGATGCCGGTCTTCTTCTCCTCTCTTCCCGCCTTGGCCGCCGCCGGAAGCAACCCTTCCTTCTTCTTCTGTCGATTTACAAAAGGGTGAAGAGGATTTTGAAACTATTTAAATGTGCCCTCTAATTGCACCTAATTCCTGTTGTGACCCCTCAATTTGGTATAATGACAGCTTATACCCATATTTTTATAAATTGCAGATTTGACCCATCTTTTGTGAAGTTGCAAAAGTGCCCCGATTTGTATATTTATAGAAAATGCCCAAAGTTACGGTTTATTACCCATGTTTATAATGTTTCATGTATTCCCCCGGAAAATGTTTTTATAGTTTTTAAACATGGGTTTCACTTCAAGTTATATTCTTAATTATATATACCATATATATTATGCTCATATTGGATTAATTCCGGGTTATGTCTCGAAGACTAAATTACGGGATTTTTAAAGTTGGCTTTGAAAACGAGTTTTACCTTGAGTTTATAATGTTATACAATTTGCCCGGAATATATATGTACGGTTTTAACTTCAATTTTAAAAAAAATGGGGTTTATCTTAGTTTTATATATGTTAATTATTCCGTTCAAATTTAGCTTATAAGCTAAATTTGTATAGTTTTGGTGTTAGGTTCGGAAGCGTCCCGATAAAGACCTAACAAGTCCAACTCGACATCCGTTGATCGATTACCATCTTTTGACGTCATGTGAGTATTCTTTCCCTTGATCTAGTTATGTTTAGTAGTATCATGCTAGGTTGGATATAGCATAACTTAGAGTCAATACCAAGTAGTGGTTATGGAACTTAGGTGAGTGTTTGAGGATTGTGAAATGTTTTTATGACTTAAGGTGTTGATGTCATCTTGTGAGGCTTGTGAGGTTTGAGAATTAGAGTATATGGTTGTTGAGTTTATGGGCTAGGATATGTGTATCCTAACATGATGTTGTTACCGTTGGGTTGGTTTGGGCTAGGCATGTTTATCCTAGTACGTGTTGGGTTATGATCTTGCGAGATCATAGAGTTTAGAAGTCTTAGGACTTCTAGCTTCTATTGAGTGTGATGTGAGCATGAGGGATTCTGGGATGCGGTCCTAGAATTGAGAGTCAAATGGTCTTGCGTAGATCATTTATATAGAAGTCTAAGACTTCTATTGTGAGTGGGTTGTTGTTGATATAGTTATCTTCTTGTGAACAGGTTACGGGCTTCCTCCCTAAGGAAGCGAGAGTGTCGTGAGTTGAGTGTGGTGACGAGGTAAGTCTCCGGACTTACTTAGCTCGTATTCTACGTATTAGACTCGATGTGTGTTTGGTGGTGTGTGTTTTATTGCTTTCATTATAACTTATAAAACCGGAAATAGGATTACCGACCTTTATATATTATTTGGCCCAAGTGTATGATAACGGGCGGTGACAACTTGTCTAGCTCTTGCGTAGAGTTAGGAGGTTCTTGGCGACTAGCCCGCGTGGTTAGACGGTCGGATGCATCCGTACCATTCCATGCGGTAAGTGGGGACCGAGGTGAGTTTCGGGAGATTCTCGTGTCACAAAAGAAGTTGAATTAGAACGGGATATGACCTAATAATAAAAAGATAATAACCGGACTTGTGTGTTTTGAGCATGTTATGTGTTATGTTGATGTATGTGTGTATGTGCCTTCACCTTGGTTCTAATGCTGCGAATATTAGCTAACGGTTTTATACCGATTGTTGTAGATTGCCTTGCAGGTTAGGAATGTGGCCGAGAGACCCGGAAGAGTGGGCAGCCGGGGTTCCGTACATTTTAGGAGTTGGTTTTGATTGGAGTCGGGTTGTGTTTTTATTCTTCGTTTATTGGGTTTGTATGCCGCGTGTATGGCGTTTGGTCTTTGAAGTTGTTTTCGGCTGAAGTCCGTGTTTGTTTTCTTTCGGATTTTCTTACATTGCATAAAAATGTATTTCGGTTTTTGCCTATATTTGTGCCTTGTTGCAAGATCCGGTGAAATTGTTGTCAAGCTAAGGGTCGGGACCCATTGTGAGGTCCCAACCCATAGCGCCCCGAGTCCCGCGGATTTGGGGTGTTACACGTCCTGCACATGTAAGCCGCTCTCTTCCTTTTGTCGACCCAAACCGGCACCCGAACTGGTTGCTTCTCTTTCTGGCGACCCCAAACGCAGCACCAGCGGGCCGTTTCTCTTTTGTCGATCCAGCAGACCATTGATACCGAGGAGCCCAGATCCGATCCGCAGCAGCCTTGGTGTTGTCATTCACGTGCCTCCGAGTCTTAGAATCGAGTAAGGTTGATACCCTCCTCTTCCTTGCATTTCATACCATGTAATTCATGCCTAATAAGTGTCTTTGATGTCTCCTAAACCTGCTCAGAACTTCTGTAGGATAGCGGTAAAGATGCATGCGTTTTCCCAATTTTCGGAAGTAATGAACAGTCAGCTTCGGGTTCAGATTTGGGTAAGTTAGACTTCTCTTTATTGGCTGAATTTTGGATATGTTGTATTTAGTATTACATAGTAGATCATATTAAAATTTGAGAGGAATCCAGCGAGTGGTTTATGATTTATTATTTTTCAAAGATTGGGTGGTAAGTAGTTTTTTTCTGTTGTGTTGAAATTTCCAAGTGTTGGAAAACTGCATGTTGATACAGTTTTGTGATCCAGATTTGGGTAAGTTAAGCTCTTCTTTTGTTGCTGAATTTTGGATATGATATAGTTGTCATATTGTTGTAGAACATATTAAAATTTGGGAGGAATCCAGCTAGTGGTTTAAGAGTTATGTTTTCGAAGTTGGGACATTAAACAGTTTTTTCTGTCGTGCTGTGTTGAGAAAAAAAAAACTGCTTGTGATACAGTTTTGTGAGATAGATTTTGATAGGTTATTGACCTCTTTTGGACTTGAATTTTGGATCTGTAATAGTTATGATTACATACTAGATTATATCAAATTTGAGAGGATTTCATCAAGAGGTTTAGAAGTTATGATTTTTCAAACGCTGAAATATTCTAAGTGTTGGAGAAAACGTGTGTTGAAGCAGTTTTTGGATCTAGATTTGAATGAGTTAGATAATTCTGATGAACATGAAATTTTGAGGGATTAGAGTTCATATACTGTAGTTTATCGTGTAAAGTTTTGAGGATGATCCAACAGATACTTTCGGACTTATGATTTTCCGAAGTAGGGTAGAAACACAATTATTTTTGGGAAAAGAAGTGATTATTTTGGCTAAGTATGAATTACTGGATGTTGGAACCAACTTTGGGGATTTATATAGAGAGTTTGGTTTAGTGTTTTAGAGAGATCTTTGGCCTTATGATTAGTATACATATCATAGATGACTTGGGGTAATTTTCTTAGAATTTTTATTAATTTATTTGAGTCTCGTATTATGGGCTAAAGTTGGACCTTAGTGACCTTTTTAAAAGTTAAGAAAAATGTGTAATCTGTAAGTTATACTTAAACTAAATCTTAAGAGTTAGATTATGAAAATGAGTCCCAAAGAAAGATTTAGGCATATATTATAGGATCTTTGAGAGTTTCGGGACGAGGGGTAAAATGGTCATTTTATCTTAGAAAGGCATTTTAGTAATTTCTCTTGAAGAGATTGTACATCTTAGAAGTCATAGACTTCTAAGAATATGCGATGTATTTTGATCCACTTGCCCTTATGACAGGTAATTGAGTCCCAACAGTTGCGGACCGAGTCGAGATAACGGGAATCGAGTTTCGATTCAGGTAACTCCTTTGGGCTTACTTAGTTAACTTTCGGATATTAGTGTGAATAATGATAGTGGCGTTTGAATGATGTGTTTATAAGTGTATCTAATATTGATTATCGACTGACCTACATAATTGGCCTAAGAGTAACGAGCGGTGGCATTCTGCTCAGTTAGCCCGAGGGCGCTGGGGTTTTTTTGTAACACCCTAAATTTTTGCGCGTCTACGATATTTATTACTTCTATCGATATTTTCTTAGCTTGAATATTTTACCTAAAAGTATTTTACGACGTCGAATAACTTTCCCGAGTGTATTATTATTTTGGTTACGTTCGCGTATATTCGTATTAGTTTTTTCGAAAAATTTCGAAAAGGTTTTCCGAACCAAAAATCCCGTTCCGATAGTTTAGATCGAGATATTAATTTTCCCCCATTCCTATTTTTTTTAATATAACTACTATTGTTATTAATTTTTAATTTTTATTTTCTTTTACTTTTTCCCTCACCCTTCCCACCATTTTGTTCCCGACCTGTTGTGGATGAGCTACCCCTTCCCTCTGCAAGCTTCTGCAACCTAGCTTCCTGCAGCCCTGTGTAGTGACCTCTCGCTCTCCCCGACCAGCTGCAACCCGACCCCTCGCTCTCACTCACGACCCCTCGGCCTCCCCTTCCCTTTGTCCCTACACCCACATTGCAAATCCCTTCCCCGTCCCTCACTTCGTTTCTCACATCTCTCTTGAGGACACAACTCTCAGCTGCCTTCTCCCTCACTCTCTGTTCCGCCCATTCCCGTCATCAAACACCAGGAGGCTCGGTTCTGCCCTACTCCCTTCATCAAAACCAGGAACCAACAGCAACACAATAGCCTCTCGATCCGCCTCTGTCGGGCCTCGCCTCTATCGAGCCTCGCCGCTGTCAACCCCCTTCAACTCTCGCCCTGGCAACCCCTCTTTACCACCGGAGCCACTACGCCTTGCTGCAACCGTTTGGAAGCTGCCAGGGAGAAGCGCTTCGCCGGGAACACCCTCGTCGAGACCGCTACGGCCGCCTTCGAACTCGCACAACTCCTCGCAAACGCCTTCTTCCGCCCTCTCCTTCTCCATGTCTTCTCTGCCCTCCTCTACGCAACCCCTTGCTCCAGTGAGCTTCGCCGGGCTGAGAGAGCCGTCGACTCCTGCTGTCTTCGTCGCCGGAGATCAGGACCGTCCTCGCCACCAGCGCCCCTGCCTGTCGAAGGCCGCCTATGCCGCCTCCCTTGCAAACCTTCTCTCCTTCTGCACTTGTTCAAAGGATGAAGAAGACCTTTCACATTAATTCAGATCGGGCCCCTCTGTTTTTGGTATAATTACATTTTGTGACCCACTTTTGATTATTACAGTTTTGTACTTCAGTTTCTGGTTTATGAAAATGTACCCGTGTAGAATTAATTGTGGAAATATGGTCAAGTTTCTTGAATATGTATTTTACGGTTTTGACCAAAAGTTATTTTCGGAAATGGCTTAAGTTCTTGAGTCCGTATTTATGGCTCGGAAAGTTGATTGGGGTTTTGACTCATGTTAAAAAATTATATAGTTTGCCCGAAAAGTGTAGCTATGGTTTTTAACATTGGGTTTTAGTTACGGGATATTCTTATATTGTTATACACGGTTTATTATGTCTTTGTTGGATTTAAATTCGAATTTTGGCTCAAAGTATTAACTACGGTTTCATGTCCAAGTTCCGTGAATTTCATATTTTCACCCAGGAAGGTTTGTGCGGGTTTTAACGTGGGCTTTTGGAACCGGATTTTTCCTTAGTTTTATATATATTAAATCTTTCGTTGAAATTTAGCATATGAGCTAAATTTTCTTAGTTGTGGTTTTAGGTCCGAAAACGCCCCGATAAAGGCCATCAAATCCATTCTCGACATCCCGAGGTCATCTCTCGTCTTTTGATGTCACGTGAGTACCCTTTCCCTCGAGCTTTTGATCTTATCTCGATCTAGTGATGTTAGTAGTAGTATCATGCTAGGTTGGATTTAGCATAACTTAGAGTTAATGTCAAGTAGTGGCTTGAACTTTAGGTGAGGATTTGATGATGACTTGAACGTTATAAGGATTAAGGTGTGTATATTATCATGTGAGCTTTGTTGAAGTTGTGAGTATGTGTTCGTTGAGATTGTGGAGTTAGAATGGTAGTATCCTAGCATGTGGTTATAGATGAGATCTTGTGAGTTTTTGAGGGCTAAGAGTGTATCCTAGATTATGAGAGTGTACGACCAAATCAGATCATATAGGATTGATAGTCTAAGGACTCCTAGTTTGTGTGAGTTGTTGTTGATTACCGTGCCTTGTCTTGAACAGGCTTTGGTTATATTCCTTCGGAGAGTGATATCGGTTTCGGTTAGCTTTGAGACGAGGTAAGTCCTCGGACTTACTTAGCCGCTTTTATGCCTTATTTGGATATATATGGTGGTGTGTGTTTACCGCTTTTAAACATGAAAATGGACTAAGATTTACTTGACCTTATTTATTGGCCCATCGTTACTACTATTATTATTATCGGGCGGTGACATCACCGCTCAGTTTCCCGAGGGAGACTGGGGGGATCTCTGCGACCAGGCCATACACGGTATACGGGCGGGCTTCTTCATCACTCCCTCAGGGTATACGGGTTGGGCGCCGCCACACTCCTGTTGGTTACACGGGGACAGAGGCGAGAGTTATAAGACTCTCGTGTCACACTTGAACGAATGAATTAGATATGGAATAACCTAAAAAGATAATAAGTAACGGATGTGTATGTTTATGAGTATGTTGTGTGTTTGTGTTCCTATGTGTGTTTGTGCCATATTATCTTTATAATGCCTAGAATGTGAGCTAACGGTTTTATACCGATTGTTGTAGTTGATGTGCAGGATAGGATGTGGCCGAGTGATCCGGAGGAGTGGACAGCCGGGGTTCCGTACATCTTAGGTTGATTTGGGTTTTGGAGTCCTTGTGTTATTGTTATTATATATTGTGTTGATGTTGTTGTAAGGACGGCTGAAGTCTTTCCTTTCTTTTATTTTCGGGTTTCATAACATTGCATAAAAATTATTTCGGTTTTGGCCTTTATTTGTTCCTTGTTGCAAGATCCGGTGAAATTGTTGTCAAGCTAATGGTCGAGACCCATTGTGAGGTCTCCGCCCGTAGCATCCCGAGTCCCGCGGATTTGGGGTGTTACAAAGTGGTATCAGAGCCCTAGGTTGACAACAATGGCACTAGCAATCTTCTAAAGGCCGAATAAAAAAAATAAACAGAACCCTCAAGGGTTCTGAGTTTTAAAGAACTGAATTTCGTTTTCAAATCATGTGCATGAGTCAGTTGGGGTAGAATGTACGGGACCACCACTTCCTCCGCAGATCTCGGCGACGTAGTTATTGATTATTATATTATGTATATATATAAATATATATATGTGTATATATGTAGATATGTATATGTGGACTTAGGATGTTTTGGACTATACTTGTATGTTAAATTGTAAATTGTTTATGAAATGATTATGTTTATAGTAGTAGCTTGACGTTTATATTATTATTATATATATATATATATATATATATATATATATATATATATATATATATATTAATTTATAAACATATGATATGCTAATATCATATTAATGATAGTTGACCTTATAGCTAGGATGATAGAAAGCTATCATCGCCCCCTTGGACAACGCCCTTTGGCTTAGGATAGTATACATACGAAGATGAGTATGCTCAAGTTATCGAGTTGAGCATCAAGTTTACGCAAACACCCCGGTGATTTCCCGGACTCCTTTAAGAGGACATCGAAGAAGAAGACTAGAGATGACGTAACCAAATGACAAACAAATAAAAAGGGACCCTCGTGTCAACTCAAGCGAAAACAAGATGGAGACTATACCAATACAAAAGCGACATGGAGACATGAGAGTGGTATCAAGGAAACAATGAAGGAGCATCAATGAGGCAACTAAAGACAACGAATGTAAGATTTTTTCCAAGAGCGGTGTCGATGATCGAAACATACGAATCAAGTAAATAAGAGTACATTCTCGCTTGAGAGTAAAAGTGGCGTTTTAAGTAAGACGAGTTTTCAATAGGCCTTCCTAAGTACGGGAGTCAAGATGAAAAGAGGGGTCCAAGAATTTAGAAAGATTGACAAGAACCGGAAGTTAAGCTTACGGAGGTACCGGAGGGTGCAGTGACGATCTTTGTAAGATTCTAAGCGAGTGACTTATTCAAAAGTTTGAGAGTTACGAGGAGGATCACATGGTGAAAGTTCACATATTAAATTACCTTGTGGAGTCAACCGTTTCCCGTCACGGTGATGAGACTAAGCAACACTAAGAAGGAAGAAGTGTGTGAGGATGATGATCTTCAGAAGATGAAAGAGGAAACAACGAGTTGGATCGAAGAACTTAAGTTATCAACCAAGAAGGATGCGAGTGGAGGCTATTTAATGTCAGAATATTTGAGGAGTGCATTTGCAACATCATGAGGAGCGGTTAAGCTATGAAAGTGGGTCATATGACACAAAAGAGCCGTGAAGGTATGGTTATCTTACAAAAGGGAAAGGAAGAGAGGATCGTAGAAAGAGCTAACGGATTTGAAGCAGAGTAAAATGAGCTAGTGAAGTTAAGACAAAGTATTCCGAGAGGGTATCTTTTCAGGAGTATGGTAGGAAGGTAAGTCGTTAACTTCGGAGAAGTTCAGAACGAAGTTAATCGGTGACAACTGAGAACGCACAAGTGCAGGTTGTCTATTGATGTGTGTAGATGGGAGGAGTAAACAAGACTATGGGAACATAGAGAATCGGGAACAAGAGCTTGGAGTATTCGCGGTGGATCAATGTCAATAGTAAAGAGGTACATCAATGGACGCGCTTTTGTTTTAAATCAAATAATGTTGAACGAGTTCAAACAAGTAGATATAACAAGACCTCTGAGGAGGAGATTGTGATGATCTTACACGACCTTCTTAAGTCATGAGATTGACATATGGAAGAACGCCACGGGTTACAACTTTTAAAGTATGATCATGGTAAGAGGAGCTAGTTGATCAACCGTAAGATGAGGCTTCCACTGCAGTTGTACATAGAATACCGAGAAATACATAAGGTGACCAACAATAGTAAGGGAAGACTGAAGTTTTGAAATTTGAAGTCGATGTGAGATGTACAAAAAGTACATGAAAGATGGAGGATAGGACCTCTACGGTCGATTGAACATTACATAAGAAAAGGGAGTAAGTTCTACACCTACTCGAAGGAATGATGCAAGCCTTGGTAGAATACGAAGAAGGTAATACTAATATATTATAAGGCGTGATTAAGTTCTGTAGTTAGAACCTTCATGACTTCACATAAGTGTGAAACCTTAAAAGGATTATTAGAGCAAGTCTCCCGAGTTCTAGAGATGAAGGATCTTTGAAAGAGGAACGATCTGAAAGTACTAGAACAAGTGTCTCATTAGTAACAACCATGAGAAGTAAAGTACTTCCTTCATTACTTGGAACTTGCAACAAGAATTGAGGAAACGTAACATTAAAGTTTGGTTTGACAAGAACCAAAGCCAGCAGTGTAAATTGGAAGTTCGATCTTCTTTGGTAGAGAAATCAAAGGGAAAACAATGGATATGCGGCATTGAGAGAGACCCGAGAAAGAAGTTGAGTTCCAATATATCAACCTTTTTGAGATCTTAGTGCGAGTTGGAGAAGTTTCTTATAAGTTGGCGTTGCCGCCAAGAGTAGAGAGTGTTCACCCGGTGTTTTATATATATGTATCAGTCGAGAGAGTACATGCATGATTCGAGACGTGTGGTCAGTCATGATAATCTAGTGGCAGACGAGGAACCAATGAGGCTAATAGGAAGACGGAAGATAGTATCTTTGGTTTAGTTTTACGCTGAGTTAGTAGCATCAATAGAATCGACAGGTTAGACTTAGTTCTTCCCTTGGTTGCGTTATGTGCATGTGTGATGTTATGTGTAGTTTGTGCGTTGTGCAGGAATGCGCTATATGACCTGCTATATCTTGCGGTGGTAGTTTGAGTAGATTGTGCGTATAGATTAGAAGGTTTAAACCTTCTTAGTTTGAGAGTTCATACCTCGTCTTTTGAGACCGATAGGATGAGCGATGTTTAAGTTTCGGGGACGAAACTCTTTTTAAGGGGGAGATAATGTAACACCCTAAATTTTTGCGCGTCTACGATATTTATTACTTCTATCGATATTTTCTTAGCTTGAATATTTTACCTAAAAGTATTTTACGACGTCGAATAACTTTCCCGAGTGTATTATTATTTTGGTTACGTTCGCGTATATTCGTATTAGTTTTTTCAAAAAATTTCGAAAAGGTTTTCCGAACCAAAAATCCCGTTCCGATAGTTTAGATCGAGATTATTAATTTTCCCCCATTCCTATTTTTTTTAATATAACTACTATTGTTATTAATTTTTAATTTTTATTTTCTTTTACTTTTTCCCTCACCCTTCCCACCTTTTTGTTCCCGACCTGTTGTGGATGAGCTACCCCTTCCCTATGCAAGCTTCTGCAACCTAGCTTCCTGCAGCCCTGTGTAGTGACCTCACGCTCTCCCCGACCAGCTGCAACCCGACCCCTCGCTCTCACTCATGACCCCTCGGCCTCCCCTTCCCTCTGTCCCTACACCCACACTGCCAATCCCTTCCCCGCCCCTCACTTCGTTTCTCACATCTCTCTTGAGGACACAACTCTCAGCTGCCTTCTCCCTCACTCTCTGTTCCACCCATTCCCGTCATCAAACACCAGGAGGCTCGGTTCTGCCCTACTCCCTTCATCAAAACCAGGAACCAACAACAACACAATAGCCTCTCGATCCGCCTCTATCGGGCCTCGCCTCTATCGAGCCTCGCCGCTGTCAACCCCCTTCAACTCTCGCCCTGGCAACCCCTCTTTACCACCGGAGCCACTACGCCTTGCTGTAACCGTTTGGAAGCTGCCAGGGAGAAGCGCTTCGCCGGGAACACCCTCGTCGAGACCGCTACGGCCGCCTTCGAACTCGCACAACTCCTCGCAGCCGCCTTCTTCCGCCCTCTCCTTCTCCATGTCTTCTCTGCCCTCCTCTGCGCAACCCCTTGCTCCAGTGACCTTCGCCGGGCTGAGAGAGCCGTCGACTCCTGTTGTCTTCGTCGCCGGAGATCAGGACCGTCCTCGCCACCAGCGCCCCTGCCCTGTCGAAGGCCGCCTATGTCGCCTCCCTTGCAAACATTCTCTCCTTCTGCACTTGTTCAAAGGATGAAGAAGACCTTTCACATTAATTCAGATCGGGCCCCTCTGTTTTGGTATAATTACATTTTGTGACCCACTTTTGATTATTACAGTTTTGTACTCCAGTTTCTGGTTTATTGAAAATGTACCCGTGTAGAATTAATTGTGGAAATATGGTCAAGTTTCTTGAATATGTATTTTACGGTTTTGACCAAAAGTTATTTTCGGAAATGGCTTAAGTTCTTGAGTCCGTATTTATGGCCCGGAAAGTTGATTGGGGTTTTGACTCATGTTAAAAAATTATATAGTTTGCCCGAAAAGTGTAGCTATGGTTTTTAACATTGGGTTTTAGTTACGGGATATTCTTATATTGTTATACACGGTATATTATGTCTTTGTTGGATTTAAATTCGAATTTTGGCTCAAAGTATTAACTACGGTTTCATGTCCAAGGTCCGTGAATTTCATATTTTCGCCCAGGAAGGTTTGTGCGGGTTTTAACGTGGGCTTTTGGAACCGGATTTTTCCTTAGTTTTATATATATTAAATCTTTCGTTGAAATTTAGCATATGAGCTAAATTTGCTTAGTTGTGGTTTTAGGTCCGAAAACGCCCCGATAAAGGCCATCAAATCCATTCTCGACATCCCGAGGTCATCTCTCGTCTTTTGATGTCGCGTGAGTACCCTCTCCCTCGAGCTTTTGATCTTATCTCGATCTAGTGATGTTAGTAGTAGTATCATGCTAGGTTGGATTTAGCATAACTTAGAGTTAATGTCAAGTAGTGGCTTGAACTTTAGGTGAGGATTTGATGATGATTTGAACGTTATAAGGATTAAGGTGTGTATATTATCATGTGAGCTTTGTTGAAGTTGTGAGTATGTGTTCGTTGAGATTGTGGGGTTAGAATGGTAGTATCCTAGCATGTGGTTATAGATGAGATCTTGTGAGTTTTTGAGGGCTAAGAGTGTATCCTAGATTATGAGAGTGTACGACCAAATCAGATCATATAGGACTGATAGTCTAAGGACTCCTAGTTTGTGTGAGTTGTTGTTGATTACCGTGCCTTGTCTTGAACAGGCTTTGGTTATATTCCTTCGGAGAGTGATATCGGTTTCGGTTAGCTTTGAGACGAGGTAAGTCCTCGGACTTACTTAGCCGCTTTTATGCCTTATTTGGATATATATGGTGGTGTGTGTTTACCGCTTTTAAACATGCAAATGAACTAGGATTTACTTGACCTTATTTATTGGCCCATCGTTACTACTATTATTATTATCGGGCGGTGACATCACCGCTCAGTTTCCCGAGGGAGACTGGGGGGATCTCTACGACCAGACCATACACGGTATACGGGTGGGCTTTTTCATCACTCCCTCAGGGTATACGGGTTGGGCGCCGCCACACTCCTGTTGGTTACACGGGGACAGAGGCGAGAGTTATAAGACTCTCGTGTCACACTTGAACGAATGAATTAGATATGGAATAACCTAAAAAGATAATAAGTAACGGATGTGTATGTTTATGAGCATGTTGTGTGTTTGTGTTCCTATGTGTGTTTGTGCCATATTATCTTTATAATGCCTAGAATGTGAGCTAACGGTTTTATACCGATTGTTGTAGTTGATGTGCAGGATAGGATGTGGCCGAGTGATCCGGAGGAGTGGACAGCCGGGGTTCCGTACATCTTAGGTTGATTTGGGTTTTGGAGTCCTTGTGTTGTTGTTATTATATATTGTGTTGATGTTGTTGTAAGGACGGCTGAAGTCTTTCCTTTCTTTTATTTTCGGGTTTCATAACATTGCATAAAAATTATTTCGGTTTTGGCCTTTATTTGTGCCTTGTTGCAAGATCCGGTGAAATTGTTGTCAAGCTAAGGGTCGAGACCCATTGTGAGGTCTCCGCCCATAGCATCCCGAGTCCCGCGGATTTGGGGTGTTACATTTTTCTTTAGGGACTAGTCAATACTTGGTTTGCGGGGACGCCACCGGCGGAGGTGTGCCAAACCATCACCAGTTGGATAAGGAACGGAGGCGAGAAATCTTAAGATTCTCGTGCCATAACTTTAAATCGGAATAAAGTGAATCACCTAAGCCATCAAATAATAACCGGATTGTGTTCTAGCATGATGAGTGTTTATTTTACCTTGGGTGTGTTTGTGCTATCCTTATTTTATTTATATTTGGATTGTTAGCTAACAGTTATTCCGTGTTGTAGTTTTTGTAGAGATAGACAGTTGTAGAGAGATCCGGAAAAGATGTTCAGTCGGGTCCACGTACTCATTAGAAGGGGACAGGAGAGTCTTCCATATAGCATGTGTTCGCTCAAAAGTGTGTGTCAAAGTCTTAAATTTATATCTAGAACTTATGCAGAAGAGAACCCGCAGTGTACGGATTAGTTGTAGTAAGACAAGAAATTCCAAAGTCGAACTCAGGAATTTGGTGAGAATAAAATCGATTTCAAATTATCTGGAAAAGTGCAAAAGCTTTTGTTATTAATAAGGAGACAAATGATTCCAAGGATTCAAGTATCCGACTACGGCTTTTGATTCAAGACATTTCTAAAGATCAAAGGACAGAGTTGGTGTTGCCAAGGTTATGTGTTTCAAAGGAAGGTATCGTACGGCGAAGTTCCAAAACCTATATGTCTAACCCAAAGGCTCTCTCTATAAAGGTTGTTGAGGCTGCAATATAGAAAGATCTAAGGATAAGATTAACACTCAAACTAACCACCCAAAACCCAAGGATATGACTCTCAAAGGTAAAGATGAAAAGCACACTCAAACCTTAATAGAGGATGTTGAGTCTCTCTATTACCCAAATCTTGTAAACTTTGGCTATCAAATGAAGAATCAATGATGAAGTCTCTTCTTACACTTGAATAAGGATTAAAAAGGTTAACCAAGGTTAGGATTTAGACAAGGGTTAACTCTGGTTAAAGAATAAATCAATTAAAGATCGTCAAGGTAATAAATCGGGTTGTTCTTCACTAAATCGGTCGATTTCACTTAGAACAGGTCGATTTTCCTGTCGTCGCAAAGTTAAATCTCAACTCTCAGGGTCCAATTGGTTAAATGAGTTCAGTCTATCATCATCTAAGCCTCAATCATCAACTATTCTCCCCAGAATCACAAGGTTTTTAGCCAACCATTTTCATATTCAAATCAAAATCAAGATTAAATGAATAAAACCAAATAAAACTCGAACTTTGAATAAAAACCAAATAATCTCCGAATTTGTAATCAAACCTAAAAATCTTTCAAAGAATCTCTCAAAACACTCAATAATGTGTTCACAAATCACAATAATCAAAAGGGAAACAAAAGATCTCACAAACTTCTTGATTCTTGACTTCTTGTTTTTTTCCTTCAATCCTCTCTCCAAGAACCTTCAATCCCGCAAAATCCTGTAAATCTTCCACGTTGCGAACCCCCGATTTTCGTTCCTAGGGTTCCAATGTATACTTTCTCGCTAATGGACCGCTTGGCATATCACTTCTCAGGCCCACAAGTGATGGGCTTTGGATCGTAATATTTTTAGGTGAGAGCTGAAGGAAAATTGTGCGATTTGATGTTATAAAAACCGTTCGATTTCTGTGAGGAAAATCGTCCGATTTATCTTGTAAATGACTCGATTTTCTTCAACAGAAAGTGTTCGTCTCTTGACTCGTTTCCTTCCTTCCTTTAGTGACATTTTTACACACTTCCTTTGCTCTTCATGACTCCTCTAAGGTTCCTTAAGCTTCCTTATTGACCTTAGATGCTCCTTGCTCCACTTTTGCTTCCAATTCCACCGAATTCACCTATAATTCAACCAAAACTTGTGTAGACCTCTATTTCCGGAATATAAATGAAATAAACCTTAAAGGTACACAAATCTCTCCAAATACAAGGTAAATTGAGGTAAAACCTCCATAATATGCATGATTATAATGGCATATAATTCATGTCATCAGCATGCATGTTATATAAATATATATGTTTTGTAAGGTTGTCACATGTGTACATTCATACAATAAAATATTATGTTTTGAAATTCTTTTAAATACATTTGTGCCTTGTTGTAAGATTGTAGTAAAGTTGTTGTTAAACCAAGGTCGGGACCGATTGTGAGGTCCTAACCAGTAGCTCCCCGAGTTCCGAAAATTTGAGGTGTTACATTCTCAAACTTGTCATAGACAAGTTTGTTTGCAGTGAAAAGGATAAGACCATTATACCGCATTGGGATAAACTCTTAGGTATCCCTAATGACTACTAGACTGCGGAGAATTGGGCAAAGTGGCCTCCATGATTGAAAATCCTCTTTCCATGGGCCCCATAACATGGAAGAGGAAGAGATGATCCTATGTTAGGGTTTGGGTGGAAGTTAACTTCGTCCATGAGATTAAGAGAGAGAATACTTTGGAGTTTGATGATAATTTTAAGATAGTGTGCACTCTTCTCTATTAAAATGAGCCCCCGTATTGCAAAGGATGCTTATCCATTGGACATAAGGATAATACTTGGTTTTTTAAGAGGTTATGGGTGTTTATGTATAGGATCTTTACTTGGGAAGCTAGGAAAGGTAGTAAGACTGTTGAGATTAGGGAGGGGAGAAAGGGCACCACAATTAATAAGGTTTTAGTTAATAATCATAATAATTCTAACGTTGAGGTTGTGACTAAGGGTAAGAATAAGATTGAAGTTGATGCTAGCTAGCTTGGTGATCGTGTAAGTTTTTCAGAAAAGTAATAACAACTTTTCCTGCAAGGAT
Organism: Fagopyrum esculentum; assembly: GCA_033239045.1. Lineage (NCBI taxonomy): Eukaryota > Viridiplantae > Streptophyta > Magnoliopsida > Caryophyllales > Polygonaceae > Fagopyrum > Fagopyrum esculentum. Next base: position 35,883,752 of record BSUD01000006.1, read on the forward strand.
ACGAGGTCAAATACAATATAATTAGGTATCGAATCTTACGGATCACGTTTGTATTGGTTGGAACAAGTAAAAAGATATACTAAGCTAAAGGGAAAAGAAATAGAGGAAAATAAGTTGTAGGAATCAATTGGTGAGCATAAAATAAATTGTAACAAAGTGTGGGATGATATAAAGGGGATGAGTGATCTAAGGAAATAAGTATGATCACTTAAGCATGTCCACGGGTCACGGTTTACCCGTGACCCGGCGGGTCACGGGTACGGGTAAGGGTCGAGGTGATCCTTACCCGTGACCCGGCGGACCGGCCAATTTTGAAAAAAAAATTAAAAAAGTTTGGATCCAACGGCTAAAATAGTCGTTGGCGGGTCGACCCGCCGGGTCATGCCTTTTCTTCTTTTTTTTTTAAAAAATCGGGTTTTAAAGCAAAATGGCCAACCCGCTGACCCGGCGGGTCGCCAACCTGGCAGGTTGGCCTTTTACACGGGTCCGGGTCCGGGTCACCCTTCCCAGACCCTCGACCCAGCGAGTCGGACCCGTCGACCCGGCGGGTCAGACCCGTGGACATGCTTGATCACTATATATAATAAATCAAATAGAAACCATGTATGTGAACAACATGAACTTCAATCAACAATAATGTAGGTAACCATCTAAAATAGCATTTCGCAAAGAGAAACAGAGACCGTGCTTTCCTATTAGCGTAGCTCTCAAGTCAGCGGTTCGGAAAATATAGGAAACCCTATTAAAAACTTAGAAATCAAGAAAAGACCAAGAATAATCTTCGCTTGTGGCTCTATAGTTAGAAAAAGGTACAAAGACCGGACTTTCTACGATAGTTAGAACTCTCGAAGCTTTGATCAACGCTACTCTCAAAACCAAGTTCTTTTTAATAAATCAAATAGAAAAAACTTTGCTCTTGACTTTTCACTTGTTTTATCTAAACCAGTTATAAACACCACTTCTTTCGAAGGTAAATAAACGGTGGAAATAAAGCACTTTGAAAAGAAACATAAACATGTTGATATCAATCCAGTAACTCACATAAACGATCACCATCGATCCATCATAGGGTTCAACAAACCTTTTAGATTGAAAGCGACTTAGTTGGACATAAAGCAAAGAGAGGAATCACATGAAAAAAATAATCTTTGTATATAATAAAACTCAAATCAAAACAATAGCAAGATAATTCTAACCGCGGTCAGGGTTCCGAGGTGGAGTCTAACTCTAAAACCTAAATGTCGTCGTCAACAACCTAAAATGAAAAATCAACCTAGAAGTTTGGAAGGTAAAATATATAGGATAAGTCTCGGGCTAAAATTGATACAGAGAACTTGACAAAATGATAGAAAAATAGGTTAAGAAGAAAAGTTGTCGTCGTAGTCAATAGTCAAGCAACGGCCATAGGGTGGCCATAGGAATACCGTTTTGCTCTTCTTAAATGGTTTGGGATGAACTTCATGGGAGCATGGGCTGATCCAAACGGCCAAGCAAAAAGCATGCATCGGCGGTAGGGTGAACAGTTCATTTGTTATTCCAGCTCGTCTAGAAATGCCATTTGTATAATTTTATGCTCCATTATAGGTAGGTTCTTGACTTCAGTCCAAGGTGGTTACTGAGGTTTTCGAGCAGTCGATCTTTAGTCATATGAAATATTTGTCTTTGTGACACTTATTATTAAAGAAAACCGAGCTCTTAATCATAGTTGAGTGAATTGGTCGGTAAAAGCTCCAAAACGAGGCCTGAATGCCTAAAATGTAAAATAATCAAAAGTAGATACCAATAACATAATATGAACGCATTATGCGTTATAAGCATATATATCTTAAGAAAAGATGTGCAATATGAAAATCAAATGTTGTAAGTTATAACAAGAGCATTCAAATAGATACCAAAAACATAATAATATGAACGAATTCTATGTTATAACGCATGCTACGTTATAACCATATATATATATATGTTACTCGTCCTCGAGTGAGTATATGAAAATCAAATGTTGTGTGGTATTACAAGAGCATGCCTCGGCTAAAAAAAACAGTCGGCCTTTCAAACCAAACCATCATAGTATCAATCATCGTTTAAAGAAACGAGAAAAGATGAATATGAACCTTCTCAAACCTCTCAAAAGAAAAGTGTGTTTAACTCATCTTAATAGGATGTGTTTAGGTTCATCGCTTAAGCTTGAAAAAAAGACAAAGGTCTTACCATAGGCTTGTCAAGACTTTCTAAAACTCCATCACCTAACAAATAAAAACTCAAATAGAAGATGTAAATCATTAGGTCTTTTATAGGGTGTAACGAGGATGATGGGACAAGGAGTAGTGATGTCAGTTGAATCAAAAGAGTAGGAAGAATAGGCTAAATGATATCCAGGGTATCAGTTCTTTTTCTTCAGAATTGCGAGATCGCTTTAACCATTCACCTTTGATTGATCCGCATTTACTCTTCTTCCTTGATTTGTACTTCTTGCACATACATCTTCTTTATGCACATGTTTCTTTCCTCTTTCAGGGATAAATGGTAGTAACACTTTTCCAAAATAAGCTCTTAGTTGATATGCAATAGGAATTCTAGCGGAAACTTTTTCTCCTCTCCATTAGTCTTGAAAACGTCATGGGATTTTTATATACCCCTGAAATTTCAAAATTCCTTGCCATTCATTTCAAATCTACAACGGGACACCCCATACTTGTTTCTTTGCATTTCTTTTCACTTCTTGACCCCGGATAGGATTTACTATGGCAATATGGTTGTGAGGTTATTTTGAGGAGCACGAAAAAGGGAAATATATATATAGGCAAGAAATGGAAAAATAGAAGAATATCATATATACGGGAGGGAAAGGATAATAAAGCTTATCAAAGAGGGTCTTTGAACGTGGAAGTGTTACCGAATGGTAATAACAACCTTTCCCACAAGTATACGAGATCATATGTAGTATATTCGGGTATCGAAATCACATGGACAACGTATATTTTGGATGTAATTAATAGACAATTTGCTAAGTAAAAGAAGGAAGGGAGAAAACTATATATTTTGGTGAAATAGTGATGAAAGGGAAAAACAATGATTTTTGTAGGTAAATAATGGAGGGAAGCGATCTAAGGAACCATGTATCCCACTATAATGAGTTAAGATATTAGTGCATATATATTTCATGAACATTGATATATGATAAATGTAGGTCACCATCTAAAATAGTGTTGGGCATAGACAAATGAAGACCGCGCTTTCCAACTCACGTAGCTCTCGATCCAACGATTCGGCGAGTATAGGAAAACTCATGAAGCATTTAGAGTTTGGAAAAGACCAAGAAAAACTTTCGCTTGTGACCCTTCAGTTTAAAAAGGTACAAAGTCCAAAACTTTCTAAGATGATTAGAAATCCCCAAAGCTTTGATACATTAGTACTCTTAAAACCAAGTTATTTTCAACAAATCCAATAAAATGAACTTCGTTTTTGGTCCTTCACTTATTTTATTTAAACCAATTAAAAACATCACTTCTTTTGAAGGTAATTAAAAGGTAGAAATAAAGCGCTTTGAAAAGAAGCAATATCACAATCTCGATTCAGAAAGATATATGCAAACAATAAACCAAACCATTATAAAGATCATCCAATCCTTAGATCAAGAGGAAGTTTAGTCACATATGATAGATCTAAAGCAAAGGCAATATATTGAATTAGGAAAGATAAAAACTTACAAGCGTTTGGTTCCAGCAGGGTAAACCTTCAAAGCAAATTAACAACTATCTGACGACTAGAATAAGGAGGAAATAGAAGACTACTGAATTCATGAGAAATCAACGTATCTAACCTTAAGCTTGAGGTATGCTTATATAGGGGGAGAAAATCGGAGTTTAGGATTACACAAAATATATCCCTTCTAAAGATAAAATCAGAAGATCGCATTTTCTTTCCAACGACAGGTAAACGGCCTATAAACAGTTACCTTACGGACGTTTCCAGTCGTAGGCCTAGCCGTTTGACAACGTTGTTTTGACAATTTTTCGATAGTTCAGTAAATCGACTTTTCCACTACTCTGTTTGGAACTACGCGATCCATGATTATTACTTATCCAACTATTTTAAAAATCTACAACTTTACATTTGACATAAAATAAAAGGTAAACCGTTTGCACATTGTTGTCGTGAGCAACTCTCATTTATAATGTATAAAATACATATCCACCAAATTTAGTTTTACAATCCACCAAATTTAGTTTTACAACCCTGATATCCCCGATCTACGCCTACCCTACTTTTGCTACGATAGTCCTTTGCTGACTTCCATGTTTCCGGCTCCCCTCCCCACCGATGTTACTCCCGCACTTGACAACCCACCTCCGCCATCCGTCCTTGCTCCCGGGAACCCCGTTTTCATTAAATTTTTCGGGACTCTAATATCTAGAACCACATCGCCCTCCCCTTTCTTAACAAGGATGTTAGGCGATAGCTATCAATCTGTCATTGTCGCGCCTTTTCTCACATAAATTTTGACACTAGTGAATTGCCACACTACCCAACTAATTATAATGCGAATTGTACCTCTAGCGCCCAAAGATAAGGGTCAACTTCATTTAAAAGTCCAATTTGTCATAAAGGGGTTGTGGATTTGAGATGATTATCAACACCTTATCACCTTTGACATTATAAAGAAGGGCCCTGGCGATGAACTAAGAAGAATGCGGTACTGTTGATGGAAATTTGTGTTGATTTGGTCCCCAAGCAATATCAAACCCACCGGCCTATGTTTACTAATGCTCTAGCTTAGATCAAATCCTATCCTTGTATCATCTTGTCATATCATCAGTCATTTTGTGTGCACCGTAAACTTCTTGCTTCGTAAATGAAAACAACGGAATAACCAAAGCATGAACGGAGGGGTGTTAAGATTTAGCTAAAGGGGAAAACTTAAGAGTAACCATAACAGAACTAAAGGGTGGTTATAACTAGGGTTGTCATACAAGTTGAGCCGAAATTTTAAACGAGTTTTTAAAAGTGTTAGTATTCGGCTCGTTTAGAAAGTAAACGAGCTCAATCCGAGGTTTTTTCCGAGCCGAGCCCAAGTATGTCGGCATATATAAAACTTCTAGTGTTGTTTTATCCAAATAAGTTGAGCTTTAACTGAACGAGCCAAACAATGACATAATCAAGCCCATTTATAAACGAGTCGATCAAGCTTGTGTCAAGATTTTACTGAAAAATTGTATTCGACATGGATTGGTTTACACATATTGATACAAGGTACTTCATCCTGGTAATGTCCGGGGTACTCGTACATTTCTTGTCTTTTAAAAAAAAACAATAACGATTAACTGTCATTTTGAGCGAGAGTTTGAGTTTCACATCAAGGCGAGTCAACGGTGTTCAGTGTGAAGCACCCATCAATGGTAGAAATGTACAATCTAACTAGTAAGAGTAGGGAACTCAATAATTTGCACAATTAGTGAATTGAAACTAACCACTTGTTGGAATAGGAATACAATGCAATAATGAATGAAATGAACAAGATGATTGATATAACAGGTAAAAACTACTCAATTACACGATATTGTTGTGCGTTAAAGTTGAGCTCCCCACTACATAAAGATAGAAAGACGTGTTGCGTACTTGGAAGTGACTGTTGATGCGGTAGTCATATGCTATCAACGGCCAAGATTGAAGAATCTAGATCTGTAGAGGGGCTCATGCATGCACGGTTATTGATTTTGATCAAATGATTACACCAATTAGTTGAAGGAGTTTCATCAATCCTTCGGAGTTTGTCAAAGACAGGTATTGTGTGGGTACCAAAGATTCCATTTCCACTACAAACAGGATGGTTGAAATTTGACATGCCATTGTCACGAGTAGGACAAGCTTCATAGCGCTGCAGTCAGCGTAGTCGAATGCATTCTCACCCTCTCCACTCAATCATGGATTTTGGGTGTATATGAGAATCTAACGTTGAAACTGAAAAGGTTTAAAATATATGTTCATTTCACTCGTTGTCAATAGTTTTGAGTAGAGATATCATTAGACTTGCATCCAAGGAAATTGAGCATTTATTTGACTCGAAACCAATGCCTATGAATAAGCCATGATAACCATTTATAGAAAGGGAGTGTGGAGAACACACGATTTTGTGAATTTCACATTTTTAAAAGGGGATTCCAAGTAAAATTTCCTTTCTTTATTGTTGGGCAAGTGAAATTGCCATTTAAAGTGGTATAGCTAGTTTAACTAGGGTGACCGCAAATTCCGTGAATCCCGGTCTCATCCTGGTCCCATCTCGATCCCGGTAGAATTTCATTCAAAATTAGAAATCTCGTTCCATCAAAAACTATCCAGAACATAATATGAGTCTTAACCATTATCCCGCTAGTCTGTCTATAATATAGTTATTATATAGTTATGCTTGTATATTTAAAAATAAATAAACATGTTGATCAAACCGTCAAAATTGCCAAATGACCCAAATTTATTTACACGTGTTTTATTATGGATATTTAAAAACTTTAATCTAACCGTAATATGTTATTATGAATATTTAAAACTTTAATGTTTTTGCGTTTTAAGTACGATATATACGGTCATTTTTGTAAATAAAGCATAAAATTTAAACACAATAAATAAATTAATGGACAAGCATAATTGGACTCGTCCAGTCCCGATCTCAGTCGGAATAGGACCAGATGGCATTCAATCTAAAATACTCCAAGTCCATCCTGATCCCGTCACATTTAAAATTACCGGAACAGAAGGGAAATGACCTCGATCAAGTCTCATCCCGTTCCATGCCCACACCTAAATTTAAACTTGTGAAATTTTGCTTATCAAATCAATCGTTGTAATGGTAGGGACTGTGGTCCATTTACCTAGAAAGAAAAAAAAAAAGCCAACTAGGTGGCAATTTTGGGCCACAACAGTGAAAGCCCAATCAAAAATTTCGATTCCCCAACCTCTTTCAGAGAGTCTTCTCTAATGGTGTGACATTTCCCAAAATCTCATAGTGGTGATATGCCTATTGCCTACTGGTGCATGTGCATCCGTTGTCTCTTCTTTCTTTACATTGATTTCAAATTTACTCCGCGTTTTTTGCCATTATATAGTATGTCAACTCAAATGCGCACTCAACAAGTCCAGAATAATCTTGTGGGCTAACAAAGAACTTATCTACCCCCTGTATTGACGACTTACAGACATGCAATCAAATGCAACAATTGTTCCAAGGGAAATTAAAATTCAAGTTATTAACATATACAATAAACAAGAATACCATTTGATTATGCCCTATTGGCAACTTTTTTAAAACATTGCAGCATAATTTAAGTGGGTTATCATTAGACGGTAGCTAGGTTTAGTAGGATTGTCGTGAGAAGTTGGTTATTGGAAAATTGAGATAGTCAAATTTGAGAGTGACAAATGCAAAGAGAAGTGAAATCCAAGTGTGTCGTAGACGAGTGCAGTATGCAAAGGATTGAGACTAAGCAATTGACCAACCACCGTATGAAACGTTTCAAAGTACTTGTGCTTTTCTTAACTTAGCTACTGTACCCATATTCTCATTTCTAATCGCTGTAAGAGACAATTGACCTTTCATTGGTAGCCCATTCCCCGTACAAATTGAATAGTAATAAGAATGTGCGACACATCGGAATGCTATTGCTAAGTCATAAGTAGAGTTTATTTTTTATTTTTTATGAAAAATGTCTTTCACTACTAATTAGTGTAGACCTGCAAGGTGAGATAGAGATGTACCTATTTTTATGCAAAGCTGCTAATCTGTTACTAGATCGAGCCTTGATCCGTTGAAGTCCTTCTGCCTTTGATCCAAGCCCTGAATTTCTTCATCATGCTTCTCCAATTATATTCCTTTTCAAAATATATATAGAGCTACATGCTTGTTACTAGATTCTTAGGACCTATGAGATTGATATAGAGAGTACGTAGGATTCTGTCGAATAATGGTGGGGCCGTTTGCTGAATTTTTAATATGTAGTGTCTGTAATTGTGCATCACATAATTAGAGAGAATCTAAAAATCAAGACTAGCATATTCAACTCATAAGCTGAAAACCAAGAGCCAATAAAGGTGAATATTAAAACAAGATTACCTTTTGGTAACAGTGTAAGCCATGTCACCTTCCCAAGAGCGTTTCCTGGATGTCCTTTAAATACAAGAATCATCCACCTCCCTTCTCACTTCAAACCAAACCTGAAGCCTGAAAAGTCAGTCTTTCAATAAACACCCTTAATCACAGAGACTAATCATCTTAAGCTCCAACCATTCTAGCAAGTAAGATCATGTATAGTCACACAAATGATCACACCTTCTCTCAACCTTCCTTCGATCAATTCACACCTCCCTTGCACACACAGATTGAGGCTTCAAATTTTGCAGGTAATGGAAACTATTTCAGTAGTGGAAGTGGGTCTAGCAGCTATGTCAGTTCCCCTACCACTGCTAATGCGAACCATTTCTTCCAAAGAAGCACTAGCAGTCACTCTCTTTGCAAAGGCAGGTCTTATTGCCATCCTGGCCATTGTGAGGACTTAGAAGACTGCCCTGTTCGGAGAGTCTATAGTGCTGGTGATTTGGAGGTACATACTCTACCCTCTAGTTTATCTTAAAACTTTCTTGATATAGAAAGATATAATTAATGCTAACAACATATCAGATACTAAATTCCACCCCATTCCTTGGCATTTTTCGTTTCTCTAAAGGGTGTGAGCAGCTACATGGCACAAAGAAGGCAGAGGGCAGATAGTCCCCTTTCCATATCAAAAGAAAACAGCATGATAATTGAAGGGATGATGAAAGTGAGCAAATACAGTCCAGAGGAAAAGAGAGAAAGGATAGAAAGGTACAGAAGCAAGAGGAACCTCAGGAACTTTAACAAGAAAATTCAGGTTATTTCACTTTACACTTTTGTTTTCACCCAAAACTTCTATTTTAAAAATGCATAATTGCCCAGTTGAACTCAATATGCGAAAAAACATCAGTATGAATGCAGGAAGACGTTAGCAGACAGCAGGACCAGGATTAAGGGGCGATTTGCAAGAAATGACGAGACACCAACTATGACAATGTCAATGATGGAAGACAACGATAGTTATGATAGTCATATGTCAAATGATCAATATTCAAGTACTTATAATCATCATATGATGGCTGCAGGGAATGAAGACTGTGATATTGAGGATTATAGCTGGATCAATCTCCTGGACTATGCATTTCCCTCCCAAAATGAACACTGAATCGTCCACAACCGACAATTAGCATGTTTATGACGCTAAATGGGTGCATATGATCATAACAAAACATGCAGGATTTATTTGAACGCGTGCATGAAAGAATCAATTTATTTTTAATTGCCATCACATGTCCTAGAAATCATTCCACGAGTATGTTGCTGGTAAAATAATCACTTATAACTTATAACTTGTTTTTTTTTCTGAACTTCTAAGTTGTGTGATCTTGGTGTCTTCTGACAAATAATATTTGTAGTCCGAGCAACATCAGATGGACTATGCTCACATCCACTTGGCTCCCTGTTTTATTACTTGCTCTTTTGATGGTTGTTACTTGTTAAGCAAACATACACAAGTACAGTTTGTTTCAACACTTCACTAAAATGAAATACATAATTTCACGATTCTTCAAGGATAATAAATTCCCGACAAAGTACAGCACTTTCGGAATCAGGCTACCATAATTAGCTCTAGAACAGGAGAACATTTGATTTTTATATAAGCTACTCAGATATGCACACTTATAGACCATATAATATTAATTTCATCTATGATTTAGTGCTAATCATTTTGCCGCTGGTAGTACTTTATAAAGTTGAATATAATACCTTAAAATGAAACAATATGTCCCAAAATTGGTATCTCAGTCGGGAATATGGATCCATCCATCACGCACCTTCTACTTAATTAAAAGGCTAAGCTGACTATGACACAACAAATTTCTTTTAAGAATGTGCATATGATTCTTCTCATGTTTGACGCCCTTGTTGGCTATTACTAGCAGCTAGAAAACCTTCAACTCTGAATAGAAAAAACTGAAAGGTTTGTTTAAGGATTATTAACTTACGTATCTTTCCTTATTGGCTTACTGCCTTATTTTTTTGGGTTCTTTTTATCCAAGAGACCCTGATTAAATCTCATACATCTGCTAGTGCTCACTAATCTTTGCTTTTTCTTTGACAGTGGACATTTCCCTCTTAAAGAACTCCCGTATGCACGTACGCTCGAGAGAGTATAATGATGGAGACTGGAGAGGAGGGACCAACAAGGAGCTCTGACAACCTATAGGGCCATTAAGTATATGGAAAAAGAGGAAGCAATGTATAAGCTAAGCGCCTGAGCACATGAGAAGCACTTCAATTCCTAGTAATCAGGCTAGGCTAAAAGCTTAGACTAGAGGCTCCAATGGCCGCCTCTTTCGGCAAAGATCAACTTTATAATTTATGCAAAAGCTCAACCAAAAAGGAGCTAATCTAATTCTTTTACGTCTCCATTTTGCTTGTGGGACATAGGATTTCAGGATATTCCGGCTACAGTTTTGACTTGGTCTTGACATCTAAACGGAAATTTATTCCAAGGAAATTTCATATCTCAGTCATTAGAAATAAAAAGATGATTAATGAATTGACACGGAACTCACAAATAAAGCCTAAGAAATCACATATATGATCAACAACAACACAGAAGAGAAGTGGGGAGAGAGATAGAGAAGTACGAACCACAATCGCCGATAACCAATGGAGGTATGGAACCTACTCCAAATCAATTACAATCGGCTCTACCTGGTCAATTCAACCACACAAAAGACAAAAATATGACATGACCGTCTACCTGGTTAATAAGAATCAGATGTACCTGGTCCATCGGAACTGGATCTAGTTCATAGGCAGATCAGCTATCAACTGGTATGCCTTGGTGAACATATGGCGGTGTAAGGGAGTAGAATGACAGGGGTTACGGGGGATTCAAAGAAGTAGAGAAAGGGAGGAATTGAGATCGATTTTGGCGATGACAATCTGGATTTTACGCTTAATGATTAAAGTGTACCTCTCAGCTCCATAGCCATGTGAAGGGGTTAAAATTGCGATTCGTGTTGCTAATGCTGGTGGAATTTGAAGAACTCCTTTGTTCTTCGGTCCTTCCTGGCTTCATGAGGTGGAGGAACAGATTGCCTGTGGCAAATTTGGCAACGGAAGTTCGTATCCGTGCTCCTTAGGGCTTGGCGGGAGGAGGGAGAAAGGGAAAGCTGTGCTCGGGGTTGGTGCGTTGGCAGGTTATTCGACGCTAAAACTACATTGTTTTTTTTGTTTGATGCTTTCAAGATTTTATTTTTCTCGAGTAGGGTGGATTAGTTTGGTGCATTTGTGGCAAGACTTTTTATCGAAAAAATCGGAATATTCAGTTTCGTCATGTCTACCGCGAGGCTAATAGAGTTGCGGAATGTATTGTTAGTTTGTTAGTTTTGCTTTCAACCTTCCTATCGGATTGAGTGTATTGTACGACCCGTCGGAGGGTGTAGTTGATCTTTTATGGGGTCGGGCTATCTCCCGCGTGTGATGACTACTTAGCATCTCAATAAAAGCGCGTCTAGATGCGCCAGAGACCACTTCATCTCCTTCCTACCAAAAAAATGTCGATTAGTTTTTTTTTCAGGTTTGATTTTGTTTTTCCATTTTTATTTCTTGGGTTAATTAGGTAAGTAGGCTTTTTTAGATTATGTATTAGTAACTAGGCTTTTTTGATTTGTTAATTAGGTAAATATACCCCTGTGATTTTTTTTTACCGTAAACATTCTCCCTCCTCTTGTTTTCTTTCTTCAATGTCGTTCTTTTTCTCTATTTCTCTTCCCACCTCCCTTCTCACCACAATAGCCTTGTACCATTTACTCTTCCCTTTATATGTTGTGCACCCAGTAGCCTTGTCCCGTTCTTCTTCATCTCAACTCCCTCGAGGTAACTGACCTGCGCGAAGACGGAGATCTAGATCTAGATCTGGATCTAGATCTAGATCAATATCAACAACAGGAAGGCTAGATCGGGGTTACAACCGGAGACCACCAGCTCCAAGTACCACAGATCGGGGTTCTTCTAAAAAGTGACCTGTTGAGCAAAGCTTCTTCTAAAGTGACATGCTGGGTGATTTTAGTTGCATCTTCGTTTAATTAGGGTTTGATTCATTTAATTAGGGCTTGATTCGTTTAATTGGGGCATTTGTTCAATCTTATTGCTCCTGTTTGCGTGTGTTTCGGATTGCTACTGTAATTATGTGGTTTGTGCTAGTGTTGCCATGTGGTAAGTCACTTGGTTGATATGTCGGCTTATTGCTCCTATTTGCGTTTGTTCGTTTTGTAAAACTATGTCTTATGCCGTCAACATATGCTTGCATGTTGAACTAATATATGATTAACCATTGCTCAACTATTTGATTTGTAGAGAAATTTGGTGATGGTGGGAAACAACTCATGCCAAAGGTAGTCTTTGATGGTGGAAAAAAGTTCATCAGGTGTTCAAGTTCAATTGGAGTTGAAAGGCGCAAGAGTCCAGGTACAAAGAGGAAGAGGCAAGGGAGGTTCTAAAGCTTCCTCAGCAAAGTATTTAAAAAATTAATCTAATTTTGAATATTTATCCAAACATACTATTAAGTAGATATTCTACCCTCTTCTAAATTAGCTCTTCATAAACTATAACAATCTGCTTAGTTAATGTATGTTTATCATTTAAATTGGGCTTTGATTTTTGGTGTTTTGGTGAAGATTATTCTATTCAGGTAAGGTATTTGGTGTGTCTCTCATGGCTTTGTTCAAGGAGAAAAAGTCAAGGTCTTAAATTATGCAACATAAGATGACATACCTTATGTTACATTTGGTCTCTTGACCACTTCTTTGGAGCCTTCTATCGTTGCACAGCTGCTACTACCCTCCAAGATAAGGTTGTCACAAATAGAAGTTTTCTCTTTGATACATTTTCTTCCAGTTTAAATTTATCTCTTGATTCAATCATAGTATAACAATTATGGTATTAAATTTCTGGTATTAAAAATTCATACCATAATTAAATTTCTGGTATAACATTTATGGTATTAAATTTCTGGTATAAAATTTTTGGTATAAAATTTCTGGTATAAAATTTCTGGTATTAAATTTTTGGTATGATAATTTCTAGTATAAAATTTCTGGTATAAAATTTCTGGTATAAAATTTCTTGTATTAAATTTCTGGTATGATAATTTCTGGTATGATAATTTCTAGTTTGAAAATTTTTGGTATGATAATTTCTAGTATGAAAAAATTTTGGTATGAAAAAATTCTGGTATGAACTTCCGGTATGAAAAATTTTTGGTATGAAAAATTCATACCAGAAAATAAAAAAAAATAAAAAAAAAAAACAAATTCAAGAATCTATATATACTACTAAAATAGAACCCTCTTAGTCCACATGTCAACACCTTAACCATGCCACCTAGGATTTTTTGTCAAATATTTACAATTTTGCCACATTTTAATTACAATTATGTCATTATTCAATAAATGTTTTAAGTCAAAATTAAAATATTTTCCATCTCATTATTCCAAATAAAAATAATAATTTCATCTCATTATGTTCAATATCTTACAGTTATAAAAATAATTTAAAAAAAATAATCATATCCCAAATTTAGAGATTTCAATGGATTTTGTATGGATTCTAGATTTTACAAAATAAATCCGAACTAACATTTAAATCTTATGGGTTACAATATGAGATATAACACTATTTTATTTAAATATTTGTATTATTGTTAATAAAGATTTTATAATCGTTTTATTAAATCGATTTAAAAAATAATCGATTTTAAAAACGATTTCAAAAAAACTTTAATTTTTTAGTTATAGGTAATAATATTAAAAAATAAATTATAAATTTGTTACATAATATTTTTTTATTTAAAACTTTGACAATTATTATAAATTTAATAATTAATTTTTTGTTATATGATCTAATCAAATTGATATTAATATATTTTTCTTAACATTTAGCGCTTTTTTTAAAAAAAATTGTAATTTGTTTGGATAATGATTTTTCAATTAATAATTATTTTATTTTTATTACAATTTATTCAAACTCAATCCCGCACAAGGTGCTGGTATTAGACTAGTTAGGAATTATAACTTACACTTACATAACAACTAACAAACATTTATCACTCTTTTTTTATTAAAAAAGACGGTTAATTATTTTTACCTACCATTAAATGAAAGTGGTAAAAAATATGGGGTATAGTTTCTTTAAAAAAAACCAAAAAAAGCATAGTAGGCCAAATTCTCCCTTATTTCTTTTATATTTGATTTATTATTAAAGTATTTTAATTTATATTTCTGTTTGGTTCCTTCACATTTTTTTTTTTCTATTTGGTATCCCATTTTCATTTAATCATTCCAAAGAGAATAAAAAATAAAAGAAATGTCATTTTATATTTTTTTACATATATTATTACTTAAACTTTTTTAATTCATTTAATTTTTAAACCAAAATTTTAAAGTAGTTAGTTTTATTTCAAAAATAAAGTCAAGAATTAAACTTATTTTTTTTTATAAAAATGTACAAGGTAAACTAAGATTTTATCCTATATACAATATATGTTTGAGTTGCAAAGTACTACAGTAATGGGCTTTTTAACCTCACCAACAGCCTAACGGGCTACTCACCTACTATTTCCCTTGTTTTGGGCCGCATCTTGTGGGCCTCTTGTTTTATTCACGAAGTTTTTTACTTTCCCTGCAACTCTTCAGCATTACGCCTCCTGGAAGGAAAGCATGCCTCGAATTACTTGCACGTCAACATACAAAACTCTGGAGCTACTGCGTTGATGCCGCGTGTCTCGTATTGTGTCTTCTCATCCTTGCGCCAACAACTATCGAAGTTGGAGGAGTTGCCACCGTTCCTCCATTCCCCTCCATCCTTTCTCCGTCAAAGGTATATTTGTAGCGGTATTAATGATTTCGATTTCAATCCTATGTAGATGGTGTTGAGGGAGTCTTCGGAAACTCCAATCGGCTTCAATATGCCATCAATGGGGTTGCCGATCGAATACCGATCGATACGGTATGGTTTCTTGCGATCTCGTCCGTCGAAGCCCTAATTTTTGCTTTTACTTTTACCAGTATGTCCGCCAATTGGATACTAATGAGCGTTATAGATGTGATCGATCTTGTCCTTTTCTCCTTCTTATCTTCTTCGTATTCCCTTGTTTAGTCGATTGATTTCTCATTAATATATAATTTCTCCTTCTTAGCTCTTCAAACAGGTTTGTTGGTCGCGGTGTCTTCGCTAGGGCTTCTAGAGGTTAGACCATCGTTATAAGTTGCCCGTTCAACAAACAAAGGCCTCTCTCAAGGATTTCATGCTCTTCTGCTATCGTCATCTTGTTTATGAGGTACCCAATTTTTACCTTATATACCTTTGTCTATCATCTCATATTCTTCCATTTACTCTCTCAATCTTTCTAATTTTACAATTCGAGATCAATTTAAAACCCTAATTTCGTTTCCTGATCTACTCCTACGGTCTAACTTGTAATAGACTTTGTGGTCTACTTTGGCTTCTCCGATCTTCAGATATGTATGGTCTTTCTACGATCTAATCGTTTTGGAATTAGAGAGGAAAAGGAGAGGTTTTGTAAGAAGAGGATGAGAGAGCCAGCTCACTCTTTTCTCTAATTTTGAGCTATACTTCAGTTTAAATATTAGTTTTTAAATTTGTTTTTGAATGCATGTTTAATAATATTCTTGAATTTTGTTTTTGATGATTTACAGATATGAAGAAGAGGATGTTATAACTCGTTATGCTTATGCTTTTGAACCAATATTGATTGGCAGCTCAGAAGAAAATTAACCTCTTTTTTACTAATTTGGGGGCACTCATGTTGGGTATGTATTTCTTGTAGCTATTGTTTACAAATTTTGACATCCTCTTATGTTGGTGACTTATCAATACAATCATCTTAGATCTATATTGTTTAGTACCCTAATACGGTGCCTAGGGTGTTGATTTGATTTCAGCAGAACAACGAGCTTCAACGCAAGGCTATGATGCACGGACACGGACACGGGAAACGGACACGGCGAGAAACGGGGAAGCGACAATCCTCAAAAGTATAGGAAACGGAGACACGGCGAGTAAAATAATTAATATATTATTTTAAAGATATTGAAATATAGAATTACTATATCATAATGAGATACATATATATGAAAAAAAAATCAATGATATATGAGTTGATAAAAATATTAACATGATGATAAAATAATCGAAACAAAAGCTTATAAACAAACATTTTCAGTCTTACAAAACATAGAAATAAACATATTTAGTTTTATACTCTGAAATAATCATACTTAGTATCAAAATTGAAGAATGAACCATTGATTTGCAAATCAACAATAACTGAACAACATGATCAACAAAGGAAAATAATTATAAATATTTGTGAATTATAAAAAGTGAAAGAATTAGAATAACATAGTCAACATTCAACAAATAAAAATTATAAAATAAATTAATAATCAAAGATTCAAAATTAATTTATAAAATCATAAGAAAACTGGAGAGAAGAGTCGGTCGGCGGAACAACATTTCAACATTAGAGTCGGAGAAGAAGATCGGTGTCCTACTTCCGACAACCACAATCTCGCAGGTGGTCATGTGAAGCTAGGTTTAGTCAGAAAAAATGGGAAAGAAAGAAAAAAATATTACGGTATATAAGTTTTATTTCGTTGATCATGTCTTGATCGGACACAATCCGCGTCTTCACCGTGTCCTAAACGTGTCCTACCTTGGAAACGTGTCTTGACCGTGTCCGGTCATATTTGACCGTGTCCGAGCCGTGTCCGGTTGTGTCCCCGTTTCCGACACGGCAGGACACGGGACACGCCGCCTTCTAGAAGTGTCCGTGCATCATAGACGCAAGGTGATAAAGTCTTTGGATTAGTTTTTTCATCTGATTCTCTAAAAAATAAAATAATAATAATTACTTAATGGTAGGTAGAGATATGAGTGATTCCTTCATTCATGTCTCCACATTTCAACTGTGATCAGTTATGAGTATGAAGGAAGATGCTATCTGTTAGGTTTCACAATTGAGCAATGGTTTAGTGCCAAAAATAGCACTCAGACTTTTGATATATTACACATACATCAATTGTATGAGTTGGTGACAATTACAACACTCCGTTGTGGTTTTTGTATTTGAATTGTTTATCTGATTTTGCAGTTTCAATGAGTAGTTTCAGTATTGACATCAGTAAAGCAGGGACATGTGAAACTAAATTAGTAGCTGAAGTTGTAGAGATGAGATCAGGTAACTGTAGGAAGGAAGAGGATGTGGTGAAAACGTATTTTGAGAGATCTATGAAGAAAATCATGAGATTCCAACTTCAAGTTTATATATAATGCAAGCAGTAGAAGAAATGTTTTTGGTGAAATTCATGAGATTCCAACTCAGAGTTGTTCCTCTTCTGTCCGGGGAGTACAAGCGGCCATAGAAGCGGCACTTGATCAGATCTTAGATTTGATTTTGAAATACACACCATTACCAATATTTCCTCTGTTGTTTGAAAATCAATACAGTTTTTTTTTTAAGTCATGGCTTGAAGAATTATCTAATTAGGTCTTAAATTAAGATCATAGTGTTTGTTTAGGGTTTTTTATTTTATTTTTTGGTTCTATAAGAATTTTGAGTTAGTTTAATATTCTTGTTAAGTTTAGTTTCTCTTGTTCAATTGATAAAAGACATATAACCGGATAATTTGTATGCCGGTTTCATTCCTTTACTTTTAGCGATATCAAAAGACATGTACCCGGACAAATTTGTATGAACTCCAACAATAAATCATAATTGGACCGGACGTTGCACTTTCCTATGACTAAAATTAATTCTAATTACTATTGTTATTACCGTACACATTAATGTCTAACGGAAAATAAAATTATGGCACGCGCGCGCGTTGCGCGCGCCTAGTATATATAAAAGTTCTAATCATAAAAACATATATTTTAAAATATCATCCTACCAAAAAAATATTTTAAAATATCAAATAAAATATTAACAATAAATTTATTTCACATACAATTTAATCACCTTACAACTTTGTCCTCCAAGCTTTCTTTTTCAAACATGTTTATTAAATAAACTCATCAATTAAGTGATTAATGTCAAAAAAAACCTTTTTTTCTAATTTTAAAGTTTCACTTTCATAATAGTTTTTTAAACTAAATATGAATTACCTTATAATTTTTTTGTAAGTCATAAAAATTAATATTTTTTAGATAACTAAATTCTCGATATAAATAAAACGATTGTTATAAATTAGTTTAAGAATTAAATGAATAAAATTTAAATTTTAATATATAAAAAAACCATAAACTATAAGTTTTACTTTTTCATGTTCCCCAATTCCCTTCCGTAAGGAATAAAATCACCATACAATACGTCTTTAATTTTTATATATATGAAAATTATTGACAGAAAATAAAATTGAATTTACAAAAGAAAACGATAATTGTAAAATATGTTTGCATCATCTTCAAGTCTTTCTCATTCATCCTCTGCAATTGAACTTTGAAGGATCTCTTACAAGTCACGACTCACTAGTGCTAGGTTCTCTCAATTTTGTTTTTGTTTTTAGATTTTGTTTGTACTTTCCTTATCTTTAAATTCTTGATGGGTGAATTCTCCACTTAGAACGACCAAACACAATAGAGAGACCAAGGTACTTGATATGCTTCTCCAATGGAGAGACTCCCAACAAAGTTATCCACTCCTCTTGCACACACAACGGTACATTTTGCTAAAGAAACCTCCGACTTAATAAGATTCACCTGTTGTCCCGAAGCTCGTTCGTATTCTTGAATTGAATTCATCAACCACAAGCATTTATACTTACTTGCCTTAGCAAAAATCATACTATCAACCCAAAAGAGAGATGTGACAAAGTGGGTGCTCATGAGCAAACCCGCAATCCAATGGGGAAAATTTTTATCCTCTACGCGGGGTTTGATTTTATCACACGTGCAGGCGCTGAGTAGAGAGTTCTCTAGTTTTAAGCTATCTTTGCCCTAGATTGGCAAATACAATGGCTCATGCATTGCTTACTCAGATTTTCTAGTGGATGACTTTGTATTTGTTTGGTATGATTTTCCTGTTTCTGTGTTGATGTTGGCATCTTTGGATTTGATCTGTATAAAGTTACAATATCCTCTCAAATAAAAGAGACTTCTTGATGGGTGTAGAGCAAGGGAGTGTAGAGGTAGTCACATGGCTGAAAACCTTACCCTTGTCACCATAATACCACAAGATCTCAACTAGCGAGACAAAAGACAAAAAGGAAACAAAGATCAAACATAACAAAACTTAGAATAACAACTATTAAACACAAGCATACTATATGAATTCCCCGGCAACGGTGCTAAAAAGTTAGTTGATGTGGAAGGTTAAACCAATAGTACTAAACAACCTCACCCGCAAGGATAACGAGATCAAAAGTAGTATATCGGGTATCGAATCACTAGGACCGCTTCTGTTTGGATATAAATGATATGTACTATGCTAAGTGAAGAGAGAAGTGATCTAAGGAAATATGTATCACCACTATGTCTTTGAGGTTTAAAAGAACAAGAAAGTAATGATTGTAGTGATAAGAAGATGGAGGGAAGTGATCTAAGGAAATATGTATCACCACTATGATATATGAAGCATAACTATAAAAATTAGGATTTTCAAATTCT
This sequence comes from Fagopyrum esculentum, assembly GCA_033239045.1. Lineage (NCBI taxonomy): Eukaryota > Viridiplantae > Streptophyta > Magnoliopsida > Caryophyllales > Polygonaceae > Fagopyrum > Fagopyrum esculentum. Next base: position 35,903,532 of record BSUD01000006.1, read on the forward strand.
AATTAATGATGATTAATGTTGATTAATTTAATTATCGATAGTAATTGACTCATAACTCGCGAAGAGTGCTTAAATGACGAGTATGAGTTCCACCGTTATGTTCTTGACGTAATTTTGGACTTATGGGGAAAATATGTCTTTTGTTAGAGATGAGCTATTTGAGAAAGCGTGCATAGGTAGGTATCCCGGTGATGGCATCAGTGAAGGGGGGGTGGTATCTACGGTTGTTTGAGAGTGCTAAGCCTCTACCTTCTAGGAAAAGGGCATTTGTTGACGAGATTGTTGGCTGATTTTTGACAGAGGCTCGGACATTCTTTACTAGTGAGGTCAGTCATAGCCAAGTTGGGTGTTGTTGTTGGAGATTGTTCATCGTCATTAAGTCAAGAGTAGGATACACTCAAGGAAAGGTTGCTTGCAAGCTGCAAAGATGAGAGGATTTGAGAGAATGGAGAATTGCATGTAAGATGCATCTCGGTGAACTCTCTAAAATTTCGGCTGAGATTTATGTTCAGAGACCTAGACTCTTCTCTGTTGCGTATTATCGAGTAGATCTTGATCGAAGAATTATTTCCTCTACTTATCTTTTATTATTTTAATACCTTTAAGATCTCAAACTATCTAAAGATATTTGTTGGTTTTTTATCCTAACTTTTAGGTTTATTTTTAGATTATCTTTTATAAGAATCTCTCTTGCATATAGCCTTAGATGACGAGATTCATAGGACAACTAGATTTGAGTTTAATTTTCACATATTTGTGAGACACTTGTGACTTTGTTCACGGAGTTCGCATTTTTATCATTTCTATTCAATCAAAATGAGAATTTTTGGTTGAATCGTTGTGAATCCTTGCTAGATTGTTCTTGTGTGTGTTAATCTAGTTAAAAATTGGTGCTACTAATCAAACTAGTCCCTCCTTATGATTGTCTTACTTAGAAGGCTTGTGTAAGGTTCAAGAAGGGAGAGTAAAAGGTAATTCTTTGTTTAGGATTTTGACACATAATTGGTCAAGGTTCTTTGCAAGCCTTATAATAGTCCGATCTTTCTATACTTATCATTTTACATTCCATTAATCATCTTCTTATCTTCCATTATCATCCCTAATTCTGCATTTTGAGTTTTATATAATCTCGGCTGTTCATACAGAAATCTCGCTTGAGATTTCCTTAATTCGACCGAGATTTGCTTTTGTTGTACGATTTGAGCACTTTAAAATTCTATGACATCAACCCCGCATCAAAGTGCTATCAAAGCTAACCGATTCAAGTCTGACCATACACCAAAGGTTTGAGCTTTTTATTTGAGTCTTTGATAGCATGAATTATAGTCTATATTTTGGGGTTTGTTTGGACGTTTTATCTTCAATAATCTGCATGTTTGTATGTATAATATGTGATTATATTACCATTTCATCTACCTTTGCGGGAATCGAGGTCTACACCTAGTTTTGTTGTAATCGTAGGTAAAATGGCACGTTTTGCATCAAAAAGGAGCAAAAGGAGCTATGGAGTCATTGGAGCTACATTCAGGAACATAAGGAACCATCCAGGAAGCATAGCCATGGATTAGAGATTCACTTTGGACCAGATTTGAGAGATTTCACATTCAGTTGTGACTCACCTCGGTTGACCACAGATTCACCTCGACCGAGGTGATCCAGAGAAGTCGACTCGACCGAGGCGAACACCTGGGACGCGGCGAGAATATTTTATTCTTGGCTGAGATCTTTTATCTTTGGAAAGAGATCTTATATTTTTGGGCTTGGCTCCTGGAAGGAAGAAGATATACTAGATCATATATTTTATCTATTTTCATGGGAAGAGATCTTTCTAAGATATCTTATCTTTGGAGAGTAATTTTCCTATAAAAAGGGTCGGATTTCCCACAAATCCACATCATGCTATACCACCGATCAGGGTTTATACACCACAACAGCCATACTCCAGTTGAGAGATTTGAAGAACCTTTTTGAAGGTTGAAGTAAGGAAGATTGTAGCTTTTATAGCTTTTGAAGGGTTTTTATAAGATCATCTTAGATTCCCTTCCTTGTTGTCTTGTCTTGTTGGATTTCTATCCAAGGAACGCTTTGTTGTGATATTTGATTCAGTTATTGAAGTCTTTTCATTAAATTCTTCTTATTCAAATATTCACATTCTTCCCATATATTTGATTAATACTTTCATGATGATGAGTGGCTAATCTCTTTGTGTGATTCTAGGGTGATTGGCTGAAGGTTGTGGGAAAAACAATGATAGAATAATCTTAATCACAGTAGGACCCTGAAAGTTCGAGTCTTTAACCTTAACCCTAAGCATCTTGCTCAGTCGATGAACATCTCGGCCGGGGTGGAATTCTTCTGACCGAGGTGACTTATCTGATCCGAAACTGAGAGTTAAGTGTTAGAGTTTGCCAAATCCTATTCTTATTACACCTTTCCTGGTTCAACGCAAGCCTAGGATGAGACTTACCCGGTAATTCCTTTGTTTGTTTACCTAAGATCATAAGTGTAGGTAATAAAGGTTTATCCTTTATTGGGGTTTGAGTGTGCTTTCATCCCATCTTTGTGAGTTAGCTTGAGACTTACCCGGTAAAGGTTGATTCTATTCCCTTAAATGGTGTGTTAGTTTGAGATTATAGTTCTTTATCTTAATTCCTTGAGACTTACCCGGTAATAGGAGTTACGGTTTGGGATTAGTGAGTAGTGAGACTTACCCGGTGATCTATTCCACTTTAGTAACACCTTCCCCATGCAAAAACCTCAGCTTTGTCCGCTTATCTTTAGATCTTGAGTTGGAACCACAACTAGATGCTTTAATCCCTAGAATTGTATATTTCCTTTATTGACTTTTATCATTTTTGATTGTTTTAATTGCTATTGTGGTTAGTAATTGCTAAAGCTTACCGTAATTGGACTTTGTTTCACTAAGTCCCTGTGATCGACCCCTGGAATTCCTTGCTTTTTACTACGATTGACCCGTACACTGCGGGTTCGCATCCTTGTTTTAAGCTTACATCTAGGGTTATAGATTTAAAGCTTGCACACACCGTTTGGAGCGAACAAGTTTTTGGCGCCGTTGCCGGGGACTTGGTCTAGACCGAGCCGGTTACGGTTTGATTTTGGGGCACTTGCCCCCGTGTCTACTAACCACTCTACTTGAGTGATTTTTGCAGGTTCTTTCTTAGGTTTATGCGAAGAACCCGCACTGGGAAGGAAATCGTTCCTTACGATCCCGAACCAGAAAAGACATACAAACGACGCTTAAGAGAAGCGAAGATGGCCAACCAAGACAATCGCGATCTTGAGGCCGAGTTGAAAGAGGCGTTAGAGGAGCTACGCCTCAGCAAGGAAGAACTAAGGCAAGAGAAAGAAGAAACTCACACTAGGACTGAAGCAATCGAAGCAGATATGGCAGCCTTACGAGACCAATATCTACTTCGACCGAGGGAAGATCCAGTTCCCGATGCTGGACCGATGCAGGTCCCAGTTGCTGACCCTCGACCGAGGCAGGTCCCAGTACTTGACGCCCCGGCCGAGGTACTTCCACCTCGGATGCCAGTCCGAGGCGTTCTTCTTGCAGGAATCCCACAAACCCTAGGTCAAAGGATGGACCCCAATCAACAACTGAGGCGTCCAGGAGTTAACCTAGGAGATCCAGCGGACCATGACTACGAACTTCGACCGCAAGTTCTGTCCATGATTCGCCAATGCCAGTTCGGAGGGCTAGAGAAGGAATCCCCATATCAACATCTTCAAAATTATGAGATCTTGATGGAGACCTTGAGACCCTCAAGGATTGAAAATAACAACTACAAGCTAAGACCTTTTTACTTTTCTTTAAAAGATAGAGCTCTTACTTGGTATCAATCTCTTCCTCCAGGAAAAATTAGCACATGGGAGGAGATGACTACAAAATTCTTGACCAAATTCTTTCCCCCCTCTAAGACCGCTGAAATGAGAGGGAAGATTAATGCTTTCATCATGAAGGACAAGGAGAGCTTGTCCAAGTCATGGGAGAGGTTCAAGGACATTCTTTTGGATTGCCCACATCATGTGATTCCAAAGATAGAGTTGTTGGAGATATACTTCAAGGGACTGGACGGAAGCACCCAGTTCAACCTCCAACTACTCTCCGCCGGTACCTTTATGGACATGGCGATTGACGAAGCTTGGAACTTCATCGAGAAGCAAGCTTTGCATATGGAGAAGTACACCCATCAAGGAGCTGAAGGTGGAGTTAAAAGAGTTAACTTCCAAGAAACTCAGCCTAACAACAATCAACTCACGTCTTTGAAGAACGACGTGAAGCAATTGAAGGAACTCTTGGTTGCTCAAACCAAGAAGGAAGATTAAGGACAAAGGAACAACAACAATGGATACCGTAACAACAACAACGGTTCCCGGAACAACAATTACAACAACAACAATAGAGGATCCAATAGCAACAATTGGAGGGAGAACAACCAAAATTCTGGTAACAATCATTCAAACTCCAATTCTAACGATTCCTCTAATCATTTCCTCTCTTCCCCTTCTTCTTCTTCTACTCCATTAAAGAGCCAGGGGCAAGGATCAAGTTCGTCTCATCCGGAAAAGAAAGACGTAGTGCTGGAGGCTATCTTGATCAAACTTAGTGCAATGGAGACTTTTATGACTTCATTTTCGAAGGCCCAAAAGGCCTTTGAACAACAACTTGCAAGTAGGGCGAATGAAGCGCCAAGAGATCCAGGGAAGCTTCCAGCTAGGACGGAGAGCAACCCTAAAGGCCAGATCATGGCCATAACTACGAGGAGTGGACTGAAAACTGCAAATCCAGTGCCTCGGTCGGTGCCAGTACCGACGAAGACCACCTCGGTCCAGGTGTAGTCGAAGAACACTTCGGCCGAGATGCCAACCGAGGTGGAGCCACAGAAAGCGGAGGGGAAAACTGAAGTTTATGTTCCACCTTCTGCATAAAAACCACCACTTCCATTCCCCCAGTCAAGGGCCAGAGCACATCTAGACAAGCACTTTTGTAAGTTCCTTGACTTGATGAATAAACTGCACATTAACATTCCTTTGCTTGATGTTATTCTAGGAATGCCCGCCTATGGGAAGTTCTTGA
>BSUD01000006.1:35909906-35978652 GCA_033239045.1 Fagopyrum esculentum
TAGGTAAAATGGCACGTTTTGCATCAAAAAAGAGCAAAAGGAGCTATGGAGTCATTGGAGCTACATTCAGGAACATAAGGAACCATCCAGGAAGCATAGCCATGGATTAGAGATTCATTTTGGACCAGATTTGAGAGGTTTCACATTCAGTTGTGACTCACCTCGGTTGACCACAAATTCACCTCGACCGAGGTGATCCAGAGAAGTCGACTCGACCGAGGCGAACACCTGGGACGCGGCGAGAATATTTTATTCTTGGCTGAGATCTTTTATCTTTGGAAAGAGATCTTATATTTTTGGGCTTGGCTCCTGGAAGGAAGAAGATATACAGAATCATATATTTTACCTATTTTTATGGGAAGAGATCTTTCTAAGATATCTTATCTTTGGAGAGTAATTTTCCTATAAAAAGGGTCGGATTTCCCACAAATTCAATATCCTGCATACGATCCGCTATCATCTCGCATCCAGCACACGCAGCAGCAGCATACTCCAATTTGGGAGTTTTCGAAGAACCTTTTTGAAGGTTGAAGGAAGATTGAAGATTGTATCTTTTATAGCTTTTGAAGGGTTTTTGTAAGATCATCTTAGATTCCCTTCCTTGTTGTCTTGTCTTTTTGGATTATAATCCAAGGAACGCTTTGTTGTGATATTTGATTCAGTTATTGAAGTCTTTTCATTAAATTCTTCTTTGTTCAAATATTCACATTCTTCCCATATATTTGATTAATACTTTCATGATGATGAGTGGCTAATTTCCTTGTGTGATTCTAGGGTGATTGGCTGAAGGTTGTGGGAAAAACAATGATAGAATAATCTTAATTCCAGTAGGATCCTGAAAGTTCGAGTCTTTAACCTTAACCCTAAGCATCTCGCTCAGTCGATGAACATCTCGGCCGGGGTGGAATTCTTCTGACCGAGGTGACTTATCTGATCCGAAACAGAAAGTTAAGTGTTAGAGTTTGCTAAATCCTATTCTTATTACACCTTCCTGGTTCAACGCAAGCCTAGGATGAGACTTACCCGGTAATTCCTTTGTTTGTTTACCTAAGATCATAAGTGTAGGTAATAAAGGTTTATCCTTTATTGGGGTTTGAGTGTGCTTTCATCCCATCTTTGTGAGTTAGCCTGAGACTTACCCGGTAAAGGTTGATTCTATTCCCTTAGATGGTGTGTTAGTTTGAGATTATAGTTCTTTATCTTAATTCCTTGAGACTTACCCGGTAATAGGAGTTACGGTTTGGGATTAGTGAGTAGTGAGACTTACCCGGTGATCTATTCCACTTTAGTAACACCTTCCCCATGCAAAAACCTCAGCTTTGTCCGCTTATCTTTAGATCTTGAGTTGGAACCACAACTAGATGCTTTAATCCCTAGAATTGCATATTTCCTTTATTGACTTTTATCATTTTTGATTGTTTTAATTGCTATTGTGGTTAGTAATTGCTAAAGCTTACCGTAATTGGACTTTGTTTCACTAAGTCCCTGTGATCGACCCCTGGAATTCCTTGCTTTTTACTACGATTGACCCGTACACTGCGGGTTCGCATCCTTGTTTTAAGCTTACATCTAGGGTTATAGATTTAAAGCTTGCACACACCGTTTGGAGCGAACAAGTTTTTGGCGCCGTTGCCGGGGACTTGGTCTAGACCGAGCCGGTTACGGTTTGATTTTGGGGCACTTGCCCCCGTGTCTACTAACCACTCTACTTGAGTGATTTTTGCAGGTTCTTTCTTAGGTTTATGCGAAGAACCCGCACTGGGAAGGAAATCGTTCCTTACGATCCCGAACCAGAAAAGACATACAAACGACGCTTAAGAGAAGCGAAGATGGCCAACCAAGACAATCGCGATCTTGAGGCCGAGTTGAAAGAGGCGTTAGAGGAGCTACGCCTCAGCAAGGAAGAACTAAGGCAAGAGAAAGAAGAAACTCACACTAGGACTGAAGCAATCGAAGCAGATATGGCAGCCTTACGAGACCAATATCTACTTCGACCGAGGGAAGATCCAGTTCCCGATGCTGGACCGATGCAGGTCCCAGTTGCTGACCCTCGACCGAGGCAGGTCCCAGTACTTGACGCCCCGGCCGAGGTACTTCCACCTCGGATGCCAGTCCGAGGCGTTCTTCTTGCAGGAATCCCACAAACCCTAGGTCAAAGGATGGACCCCAATCAACAACTGAGGCGTCCAGGAGTTAACCTAGGAGATCCAGCGGACCATGACTACGAACTTCGACCGCAAGTTCTGTCCATGATTCGCCAATGCCAGTTCGGAGGGCTAGAGAAGGAATCCCCATATCAACATCTTCAAAATTATGAGATCTTGATGGAGACCTTGAGACCCTCAAGGATTGAAAATAACAACTACAAGCTAAGACCTTTTTACTTTTCTTTAAAAGATAGAGCTCTTACTTGGTATCAATCTCTTCCTCCAGGAAAAATTAGCACATGGGAGGAGATGACTACAAAATTCTTGACCAAATTCTTTCCCCCCTCTAAGACCGCTGAAATGAGAGGGAAGATTAATGCTTTCATCATGAAGGACAAGGAGAGCTTGTCCAAGTCATGGGAGAGGTTCAAGGACATTCTTTTGGATTGCCCACATCATGTGATTCCAAAGATAGAGTTGTTGGAGATATACTTCAAGGGACTGGACGGAAGCACCCAGTTCAACCTCCAACTACTCTCCGCCGGTACCTTTATGGACATGGCGATTGACGAAGCTTGGAACTTCATCGAGAAGCAAGCTTTGCATATGGAGAAGTACACCCATCAAGGAGCTGAAGGTGGAGTTAAAAGAGTTAACTTCCAAGAAACTCAGCCTAACAACAATCAACTCACGTCTTTGAAGAACGACGTGAAGCAATTGAAGGAACTCTTGGTTGCTCAAACCAAGAAGGAAGATTAAGGACAAAGGAACAACAACAATGGATACCGTAACAACAACAACGGTTCCCGGAACAACAATTACAACAACAACAATAGAGGATCCAATAGCAACAATTGGAGGGAGAACAACCAAAATTCTGGTAACAATCATTCAAACTCCAATTCTAACGATTCCTCTAATCATTTCCTCTCTTCCCCTTCTTCTTCTTCTACTCCATTAAAGAGCCAGGGGCAAGGATCAAGTTCGTCTCATCCGGAAAAGAAAGACGTAGTGCTGGAGGCTATCTTGATCAAACTTAGTGCAATGGAGACTTTTATGACTTCATTTTCGAAGGCCCAAAAGGCCTTTGAACAACAACTTGCAAGTAGGGCGAATGAAGCGCCAAGAGATCCAGGGAAGCTTCCAGCTAGGACGGAGAGCAACCCTAAAGGCCAGATCATGGCCATAACTACGAGGAGTGGACTGAAAACTGCAAATCCAGTGCCTCGGTCGGTGCCAGTACCGACGAAGACCACCTCGGTCCAGGTGTAGTCGAAGAACACTTCGGCCGAGATGCCAACCGAGGTGGAGCCACAGAAAGCGGAGGGGAAAACTGAAGTTTATGTTCCACCTTCTGCATAAAAACCACCACTTCCATTCCCCCAGTCAAGGGCCAGAGCACATCTAGACAAGCACTTTTGTAAGTTCCTTGACTTGATGAATAAACTGCACATTAACATTCCTTTGCTTGATGTTATTCTAGGAATGCCCGCCTATGGGAAGTTCTTGATGGAGATCCTATCAAGGAAGAGGAAACTGGAAGACTTTGGTGAAGTTAGGATGACATCTAAATCCTCGGAGCTTATTCAAATCATGAAGCCCTATGTGATCTAGGAGCCAGCGTGAGCATCATTCCGTTGGAGCTATGTGTGAAGATCGGACTTGGAGAGCCCAAGCCGGTCAAGATTCGACTATACATGGCGGATCGCTCCATCACCCATCCCGTGGGAATTTTGGAGGACGTTCCGGTCAAGTTACCTCTATTTACCAATAGATTTTGTTGTACTTGACATTCCCGCAGATTATCCTGTTCCTATTATTCTCGGGAGGCCATTTCTAGCAACTTCGGGTTGCAACGTGGATTGCAAGAACGCCAAGTTGAAATTCAACATTGGCGGAGACGAAGTGGAGTTCGCACTACTTGCAGCCATGAAAGGGGAGCAGCTAAGCGATGATATCTTCAACATCTACGATGAAGAAGAATCAAGAGAATTGGTGAGCTCTATCCTTATTAACGATCCACTTGAAAGAGTTATTAGTTTCAGTTTAATGGAGGAGGGTATAGATGCTTCTTGTGATGTAGATATACGGAGCTTAAAAGCACTGGAAGAAGATCCAGGAGCTAAAACTGAGAAGCTAATCCAGGAGACGAAGATCTCCAGTTTCGGTTCCAGTTGCAGTACCTCGACCGAGGCACTTTCTGGACTGAGCGAGGCGACCGAAGAACATCTCGGTCAACGCCTTTGCGCCTCGACCGAGGTCGAAGGCGAGATGATGTCAATTGAGACTGCTGAAAATAACAAACTTCTTACTCCTTTCTCTGACATTCATCCTCAGTTGGTGGAACATTCTATCCACCAACTTTATGATAATAAAGGACCTTGGTATGCTAATATTGTGAATTATCTTGTTTGCCAGGAAGTACCGCCCGGATTGACGTACTCTCAAAAGAAGAGATTCTTCAAGGAAGTACGCCATTACTACTGGGATGAACCGCTGCTATTTAAGCGCGGGCCGGATGGGATGCTTCGAAGATGCATTCCGGAAGATGAAGTTAATAGCGTCATACGGCATTGCCATTCACTTCCTTGTGGAGGACATGCTAGCACAGATAAAACATGCGCTAAGGTACTACGTTCCGGTTTCTTTTGGCCTACATTATTTAAGGATGTACAATCATTTGTTGTCTCTTGTGATGCATGCCAAAGAACAGGAAATTTATCAAGGAGGAACGAAATGCCACTTAATAACATTCAAGAGGTGGAAATCTTTGATGTATGGGGGATAGACTTCATGGGACCTTTCCCATCCTCCGGAGGAAACCTCTATATTCTTCTTGCAGTTGATTACGTCTCTAGATGGGTTGAAGCCATCGCTTCTCCCACTAATGACGCCAAGGTGGTTGTGAAGTTCTTAAACAAAACTATCTTTCCACGTTTTGGAACTCCACGCATCATCATCAGTGATGGAGGAACGCATTTCATCAACCGGAAGTTCAAAGCACTTCTATCGAAGTATGGGGTAACCCACAAGGTAGCAACCCCTTATCACCCTCAAACTAGTGGACATGTCGAGATCTCGAATAGAGAAATCAAAGCAATTTTGGAGAAGACCGTTTCTAGGACAAGGAAGGATTGGTCCATGAAATTGGATGACGCTCTTTGGGCCTACAGGACCGCATTTAAGACTCCAATAGGTACCACCCCTTATAATTTGGTATATGAGAAGTCTTGTCATTTGCCCGTTGAGCTAGAACACAAAGCATATTGGGCGATCAAATGGTTGAACTTCGATATTAAGGAAGCCGGCGAGAAGCGGCTATTGGATATCAATGAGCTGGAGGAGCTGCGTTTGAACGCTTATGAGAATGCCAAGATCTAAAAGGAAAGGACGAAGAGATGGCATGACAAACGTATCATCCCTAAGGAGCTTAACGAAGGAGACTTAGTTCTACTCTTCAACTCCCGCCTCCGCCTCTTTCCAGGTAAGTTGAAATCTAGATGGACCGGACCTTATGTTGTAAAACATGTTTTTCCTCATGGTGCAGTTGAGATATGGGGCGAAACGAGCGGAAGCTTCAAGGTCAATGGTCATAGACTCAAGAAATACAAACCGGAAACTCCGGTTGAGGAGGTTGCACCAATCTACCTCGTTTGAGACGCACTATGGTCCAGCTAGCGACCTTAAACCAAGCGCTTCTTGGGAGGCAACCCAAGGTATTGCTTTCTTTTCCCTTTTTCTAGTCTAGCTTAGATAGTTTTGCTTTTGCTTTGTTTTGTTTTTGGCGTCCTAGACAGATAACAGGTGACATCTAAGGAAGGAGTACAAACCAGGAGCATAACTGGAAGGACAGTAGGTCGAGAATTTGAGAAGACGAAGTTTGACTGAGACACATCTCGGTTGCTGTCAGAGCACCTCGACCGAGATGATTCTTGAGCAACCGAGGCGACTAGGGTTTCTGAAGATCCACCTCGGTCCGTACCACCTCGGTCCAGTCGAGACCATCTCGACCGAGGTGAAAGCAGTTCCAGAAAGGGTATAAAAAGGGGAAAAAATTCCTTTTCTTCTCTTTACCTACCCCCTCGACCGCGGCGCTCCCTTTCACCTCGCCCTTCGATTCTTGCTCGTTTTCGAAGATTTTCGCTTCCAAACTGCGATTAAAGCGTAGGGGATCAAGCTGCAAGTGCGAATCTGCAAAGAAATCGAACCGAAACGGCCGAACGAGGTGTTTCACCTCGGTTGACCTAAGAACACCTCGACCGAGGTGGGTTAACTGAGAGTTTTCAAAACGATTTTTGTGCTTCTTATCTGGATATGATCTCAGTGAAGATCTTGCTTACTGACTGGTTTTGAAATCTTTATGTGTTTGAAAGGTTTTATAATATGTTTAAGTTGCTAAATGTTTTGTTTGAAATTATTAGCATGTTTAATACTTTGTTTTTATCTAAATTATGTTGAATTTGAAGGTTGACACCATGTTATGAGTTCTCTCACTTTCTTCCTGGAAAGACCAAGGCAATTCATTCTTCTCTCTTCTTCTTCTTGATCATGCTTAGCCCCTCATATACATTTTGCCTCCCTTTACCTATCCGGGAATTTGGAAGCAAGCGAAGTGGTGAAAGCAAGTGAAGTTAAAGTTGAGAAGTTGGCTGGAAGTGAAAGTGTTAGAAAGTAATAATAGGTTTGGGGAAGTCAATCATGATGATGAGTAACTCGGCACCATTCACATAGCCGGGTGTTTGTGTCTTGCCAAAGTCGGATTGAGCGATATTCCTAACGGGTCATGGTATGTGCATCAAGGATTTGATGCATCTCAAGAAATTGACGATTGCTGATTTCCTAGGCTTCGGTTATTGTGCACCTCTTTCCATGCATCCCAAAAAGTAAAGTAAAAGAAAAAGTGTGAAATAAGCAAAGCTTATTGGTGGAAGATGTTGAAAGTCAAAGTGAAAGTGAAGTATATCCTTTTCCCGGATTCTAGCACCACATTACCTTACATACATCCCTACCCTACACGTTTCTTGACCTTTCTTTTGGGAAGCCCTTGAGACCTCGAGCTTGTTGATTGACTTAGTGGTTTAAACTGGATTATGCATGATTAATTTCGATAATTATGACTTATTATGCATTCTATGATTTTATGCAAAGATGAACAACTTTCTTATATTTATAAAATGTTTTGATCATATTTTGATTTTAAATTCCATGAAGTATTCTCTTAGAGTGATCTATGATTGTAGCACACCATAAAAATGTTTTGAAAGACTTTTCATCGATTTTCTTAACTTATAATTCATTCTATCTTGCCTTTTATATGCAGAACTTGCTTGGGGACAAGCAAGGGCTAAGTATGGGGTATTTTGTTAGCATGAATTATAGTCTATATTTTGGGGTTTGTTTGGACGTTTTATCTTCAATAATCTGCATGTTTGTATGTATAATATGTGATTATATTACCATTTCATCTACCTTTGCGGGAATCGAGGTCTACACCTAGTTTTGTTGTAATTGTAGGTAAAATGGCACGTTTTGCATCAAAAAAGAGCAAAAGGAGCTATGGAGTCATTGGAGCTACATTCAGGAACATAAGGAACCATCCAGGAAGCATAGCCATGGATTAGAGATTCATTTTGGACCAGATTTGAGAGGTTTCACATTCAGTTGTGACTCACCTCGGTTGACCACAAATTCACCTCGACCGAGGTGATCCAGAGAAGTCGACTCGACCGAGGCGAACACCTGGGACGCGGCGAGAATATTTTATTCTTGGCTGAGATCTTTTATCTTTGGAAAGAGATCTTATATTTTTGGGCTTGGCTCCTGGAAGGAAGAAGATATACTATATCATATATTTTACCTATTTTTATGGGAAGAGATCTTTCTAAGATATCTTATCTTTGGAGAGTAATTTTCCTATAAAAAGGGTCGGATTTCCCACAAATCCACATCATGCTATACCACCGATCAGGGTTTATACACCACAGCAGCCATACTCCAGTTGGGAGATTTGAAGAACCTTTTTGAAGGTTGAAGTAAGGAAGATTGTATCTTTTATAGCTTTTGAAGGGTTTTTGTAAGATCATCTTAGATTCCCTTCCTTGTTGTCTTGTCTTGTTGGATTTCTATCCAAGGAACGTTTTGTTGTGATATTTGATTCAGTTATTGAAGTCTTTTCATTAAATTCTTCTTGTTCAAATATTCACATTCTTCCCATATATTTGATTAATACTTTCATGATGATGAGTGACTAATCTCTTTGTGTGATTCTAGGGTGATTGGCTGAAGGTTGTGGGAAAAACAATGATAGAATAATCTTAATCACAGTAGGACCCTGAAAGTTCGAGTCTTTAACCTTAACCCTAAGCATCTCGCTCAGTCGATGAACATCTTGGCCGGGGTGGAATTCTTCTGACCGAGGTGACTTATCTGATCCGAAACTGAGAGTTAAGTGTTAGAGTTAGCCAAATCCTATTCTTATTACACCTTTCCTGGTTCAACGCAAGCCTAGGATGAGACTTACCCGGTAATTCCTTTGTTTGTTTACCTAAGATCATAAGTGTAGGTAATAAAGGTTTATCCTTTATTGGGGTTTGAGTGTGCTTTCATCCCATCTTTGTGAGTTAGCCTGAGACTTACCCGGTAAAGGTTGATTCTATTCCCTTAGATGGTGTGTTAGTTTGAGATTATAGTTCTTTATCTTAATTCCTTGAGACTTACCCGGTAATAGGAGTTACGGTTTGGGATTAGTGAGTAGTGAGACTTACCCGGTGATCTATTCCACTTTAGTAACACCTTCCCCATGCAAAAACCTCAGCTTTGTCCGCTTATCTTTAGATCTTGAGTTAAAACCACAACTAGATGCTTTAATCCCTAGAATTGCATATTTCCTTTATTGACTTTTATCATTTTTGATTGTTTTAATTGCTATTGTGGTTAGTAATTGCTAAAGCTTACCGTAATTGGACTTTGTTTCACTAAGTCCCTGTGATCGACCCCTGGAATTCCTTGCTTTTTACTACGATTGACCCGTACACTGCGGGTTCGCATCCTTATTTTAAGCTTACATCTAGGGTTATAAATTTAAAGCTTGCACACACCGTTTGGAGCGAACAATCTTCTTTAAGTCACATCAAAATCGAGTCTTTTGTATTTTCCATCTCTTTTGAAATTATTTGAGCTTAAGGTGAGTTGTCTTGTGTTTACTGGAAAAGAGAGAAAAGCCTTAGCCAAACACAAGTTAGCCATAATCTTGAAACAGTGAAACCTTGACTGAGATTCCATTTCAGAAACCAAAATCTCGGCCCCGTGCCTAAAATCTCGCCCGAGATTTACAAAGATTGACCGATTTGAGATTACCGTTTGCAGAACATATATTATAAACAATACTATCATATTTCATTGAGATACAAACAACACAAAGAATCAATCAAATATCATAGATCCATGCAACTCGGACTCACTAGACCCTACAACAAAGAGGGATTATTCACACATAACTCTAAACAAGAAAGTAAAGTATTTATTGATCAACAAAAGAAACCGGCGTCCGATGGGGTAGGGGTCGTAAGACCTGCAGGGGAGAAGTCGAGCCAAAGCCTCATAAAATGTTGAAAAATGAGATATCTAACCAAATGGATGAGAAGCCTTATTTATAGGGTCCAAAAAGGCTCGGAAACCCTAGATCTCCTACGAGTATATCTTCTATTAAGATAGGGTCGAATCTAATCGAACTTTTCTTATATTAAGATAATATCGGACTAAAGATAAGATAGAAAAAAAGCAAGCAAGATAACGTTGATGCAAGTCGATCGAGCATTGGGCTGTCATCCGACCTCTTGGGCCAAAAGTGTGGGTTTGGTCCAAAATTGCTCCAGGACTTTCCTAGCAACAATAGGAGGCCATTTTTAAGGTCCAGTGTAAAAGTGGGACAGGGTCGTCGTACGACATGGATCCTAGTCACTCAGCACTTTCTCTCGATGTTATTCTCTTCACTCTCGAAATTCAGTTGAGTCCGTCTTGACCTTGACTTCATTGACCATAGGAAAAACCTTAGTGTGTGTGTCAGGACATTCAGCTATAGATGTATCATTTGTGATTTGCACATTCCTAGAATGCTTGGAATGACATAAACCAACCGATAGATCTCCGACATAGTAAGAAAAAGGAAATAGACTAAAAAGATATGTTCATCAAGCTCTAAAAGATAAATAATGGAATATAATGATTATGGTAAAAGAAACGCTAATTTGACTACTATTAGATATAGTGTTGTTTATCTTATGATAAAGTATAGTTAGTATATCTTAGTTATATATATTATAATTTTTAATATGAGTTTTGTAATATATGTGTGAAAATACTTTTAAAATGCATATAAGTTAATGACATTTATAATCACTCGCGGATGAACCCGATTTGCCCGATAAGGTTAATGGAAAGCGACATAAATGATTCATCCACCCAACCCATTATTGTCCCTATAACAAAAAATTGAATTCATTTACCAATTATATTTTTTGGATAAAGGAAAGTGATTCGATATATTAGACGACACACCATCTAAGTGATCGAAAGGCAGATCCAATCGGCAGACGAACTAACTGCCATGAGGAAACCAACACATTAGAAAAATGAAAAGAAATACATCAAAAGAGAACTTAAAATACAACGAGTCGATCAAGAAGAAACACCGCGAACAAGTTTGTGGAAGTAATGCAAAGTACAACTCACACGGACCACCGGTGGAATCCTTAGATTTCGACTCTCCTTTAGAGCCTTCTGATTTTGATCACCTATCATCGACTCCTTCTCACGAACAATATTAATGGTTTTTCGGACCATATTACATGAAACAAAGAAACCCTATTAACGATCAATAGTTGTTTGTTTTTTAGAACACACTTTAAATGAACATTAATTCTACTATGTGGGTGTCTCCCTATTATAGACCATGTTAGGAGTAGAGCGAGAGGTTGTTAAAATTGGTCTATAACTTTCAACCTTTTGATTTGTTTAAAAAGATGCAAACCCTTTTTTTGAAATGGAAGGTTATGCATGCCCTAATGTTATTCTTTTGAAACATGATTAAAGTGATTATGGATAAATTGTTGTTTACTTTTTAGTTTAACTTGTTTTCAGTATCTTCTTTTTTCTCTTTTCTATTGTTTTCTTTTAAATTGCAATAATTTTGAATTTTATGATTTCACATATTTTTCATTGGAAAGAAAGATCATCTTCTCTTCAAAAAGACTTGGGGATGACATTTTTAATATTAATTTTGGAGCTAGATTGAATCCAGAATGCAAAAGAAGATATAAGGATTTCAATCTAGAAAGGAAAACAAATTAACTTTGCAAGTCCAAAACACTAGTGGTCCAATTTTTGTTATTGTTTAGAGAAGTCCAAGAGAGCCTCGAGTCCTCGACAGATCAAGGAACTCCATAAATATGTAGATCTGGATTTAATGTTAAAAAAATTCAACAAATAAAGATTGAATCTCATAATCGGATGAAAATCAAAGCTTTGCTAAGTCTTATTAATTGTAAGGAGAAGCCATGGTTGTGGCTAAGCAGAGGTAAAGAATCGCAATGCTCATAGATATACAATTGAACTACATGCACATCGCAGCATTGAAAATGCATCAGTACCATACATACTCCAACTACTCCAATTTTTATGGAACATTACTACTCTATTGATAATAAAGACAACCACCCTCACTATATATGTTCTTCTCCGGTTAACAACCCGATTTCCGTCATTACAACCGAGAAATCATTCTCCGGTGAAGAAGCTTCGGTGACCTTGGGAAGGTGGTAACCGGATTTGGCTAATTTGTGTAGAGGGTTGTGGTAGTAAACCGGAACACCGATGTTGGTGGTATGATGGGGGTTACCTATGTATTTGTGTTTTGGGTTCTTTTTCTGAAAGACATAAGAAAACAAGGTTAGGGTCATCATGAAACAACATCTGGATTAGACCTGTTCATATCCGGGCCGAGTTTGGGCCAGATTTTATAACCAGTTCGGCCCTGCTACCAGGCCTGAGATGGGTGCCGTACCCAGGCGGGCGGGCTGTGCTCACGGGTACCCATTTTTCAATTTTGTTTAAAAATTTTTTTTAATTGACTTTTTAAAAATAAATTATATTTAAGATATTTATGTAAAATATATTAAATTTATTATAACTATACTAGATATTTTATATTAATACTTAATATTTATAATAATTATAATATATATATTTTTTACCTGGGCTAACGAGCTGGGCTTTTTGGCCCGATCGAGCTTGTTCCATGTTCATACCCGCCCGTTTTTTCGGACGGGTTGTCCGGATTTGAACATGTCTACTCTGGATCTACAAAACGAGTTTGTTTGGGATTAAGATTTTGATGAATTTTTGGTGAACACAATAGGAAACGCCGAAAAAGGCGTCGATTTATGACGGAAAAGGCGGTAGTTTACGCCGGAGAAGGCGGCTGGTTACGCACGAGAGGAGGTTGACAAACGAGTTATAAGCCTTGATGGAGGCTAGTCTGAGAAGGGGACGGATTCACTTTGGTGGAGGCCATTGAAGATAGAGAGATGGAGGCGGTGGATGAGAAGGGGTTTGGGGAAGGTGTTAGCCTTCTACTTAAAAAAGAGCGTTCTAGGGTTTGTTGAGAGAAGACAGATGTGTTGTTTGCGGTACTAAGACAGAGAGCCTCGAGCATTTGTTTAGGAATTGTCCTTTGGTTAAGGCTATGCGGAACGCTCTCTAGCCGGGAAGCAGGATCCCCTCTTTCGTCAACACCCCCGTCTCTAGTTGGGTTAGAGGTAATCTTCTTAATCTTTATTTTTTATAATAATGTTGGTTGGAAGCATGTCTTTGCAGAAGCTTTATGGCAATGTTGGAAATGGTGTAACGACGCCACCTTCAGTTGTAAGGCAAGGCCCCTAGAAAGTCATAAGAGAATCTTGGAGATTCCGGCACAATATTGTGAGGCTTGGAACGCGAGGATGGGAAGTGAAGCTACGACTATTAGGATTTCTCAAATGATCAATCAGTCTACCTCACCCACTGACAGGATCAAGGTGAATACAAATAAAGAAGTGGACGGTAATGGTCTTGCTACGGATGCGGGCATTATTAGGAACGACGGATGCGTGTGGCAACGAGGTTTCGTCCCTAATTTAGGGATGTGTATGATCCTCATGGATGAACTATGAGATATTTTACCTATGTTGCACCAATACGGACACGTGTGTCCGTATTCGACACGATACGATACGTGGACACGGCAAATCTTAAGTATTGGACTTGGACACGTGACAAATACGATAATTAAAATTTTAATTAAAAATATAATTAAGCAATTTAAAAACATAGTTGATATGTGTTCATACAAAAGATCAAATGACATAGTAAAGTAAACATAAGTAGATTTTACTAATCTCCATCGATGTTATCTTCTTCATGGAATTCATCTTCGATATTATCATCATCAGCAAGCAAAACCGCCTCCAACTCTGGTTCATCAAGTGAAAGTTCGGCAATCTCAAGCCTTCCAACATTGGTATCCTCCATCGAATCAAACTCATCACCTCCAACATCCCACATTTGAGTGCTACCTTGATTGTAGTTTGGGCTTTGCCTTGCTAAGAGGCGGAGATTGATATGCACAAATACCAAATCTTCCGCTCTTTGTGGTCTAATCTTGTTCCTCTTCAAAGAGTGAATGAAGTTGTAAGTACTCCAATTCCTTTCACAACAAGAAGAAGAACAAGGTTGGCCTAAAAGCTTGAATGCTACGCCTTGAAGAGTTGGAGCGGAGGATCCATGGATTGCCCACCACATAATTGGTTCCATTAAGCTCCTATCCTTGATTGCATCTACACTTCCAAAATCACCCATGGCTATAGAAAAGTTGGCAAATTCAATGTTAACCTTTCTTCTATCATCTTCGTTGCTAAAGTACCGAATGAAACAAGTTTTTCTTTCATTTGTGACCTCTAAATCTTTATGAGGAGCAACACGATTAGGGTCTTCATTAAGCCATTCCGCACTATAGTACCTAATTAAATAAGTAAATAAAATCAAATTGCATAAGTTTCTTTTGTAGTAAATAAGAAAGTAAAACACTTGCTCAAAGTGAAATAATCTAGAAACACTTACTTAAGATTCAAAGAATGTGCCAAGTAATGAAGGGGAGTATTGCTCTTGGTCCAACGAGCTATCAACACTCCATAAACCGCATTCCAAAAGGTAGACTCTTCATCCAATTGCTTTCTTTCCTCCCTATAGATGGCCTTCCTCACTTTCTCAATCATACTATCCCACCACTCATATACTAAATGAAGTCAAGGCTTGTCCGTATCCACTTTCCTAATCATCTCGTATATTGGTTCAGTAAAAGTAAGGATGTAGTCAATATCATCCCACATTAACTCATCCAAAAACTTTTGCTTCACCAAAGCCGCCTTCTTATGATCATCCTCCTTGTAGTTATCCCACTTTGGACTAATCACCATTTGTTGCAAAGCATTCTTGACCATCTTGAATCTCTTAAACATAATAATAGTGGAAGCAAACCTTGTTGGAGCAACCGAAAGCAACTTCAAATTGGAATGATCATTAAACATAACCAATCTCATTCCATTATTCATTATGAAGTTTTTAATTAACATCACAGACTCTGCAACCGGAGGTATCCAACAACAAGCATCATAAGCATCCACATTTTGAACATTATCAGTTGGTGTGCAAATGTTCTTCGAAGCAAGATTCAAAGTATGAACTACACACGGTGTCCAAAAGATAGCGGGATACTTACTTTCTACCAATGCACCGGCCTTTGCACAAACGGCGGCGTTGTCCGTAACCACTTGTACAACATTTTCATGACCGACCTCTTTGATGGCATCTATAAGGATCTTTGCAATTAATTTGTGGTCCATGTATTCCCCTTCACAATTTACCGCTCTCAACATTATTGGACCACGCTCACATGTAGCCATCACATTAATCAAAGGCCTTTGTTGTGCATCGGACCAACCATCACTACATATACTCACACCCTTATCCCTCCATGTAAGCTTGATAGGTTGTAAATGTTTCTCAATGTTTCTTCTTTCCTTTGCAAGTAAGGTGGTTCTCAAAGCATTGTAACCCGGAGGAACATAGTTAGGAAGACGAGCGGCACGAACATAAGACATCCGATAGTGTGGATTTCTTGCAAGATTGAATGCCAAACCACTAGTATAAAACATCCTTGCAATCTCACCATCACATTCCTCCTTAGCCGAGTTTTGCCACGCTTTTGCAAGAGGGCCACTAGATTCACTTACTTTCCTCTTTTTTTCCTTGTCGGATGTTGAAAATGTATGCACTTCCTGTGTGTATGGCTTGTGGGCTTGATAAGTATCCCTAAGGTTACTCTTAGGAGTTGAAGAACTCCCTCCTTGTGGTCCCAATGATGGGAGAGGAACTTGTCTTTTAGAAGAATTTTCCAATCTCTCCTTACATTCGCTCATCAATTTACGAATCTGAGCATAAACTTCAGGAGTAATCTTCGTGCAAGGAGCAATCCCTGACACTCCTTCTTTCAACAAATGGCTCCTAACTCTAGTGTGTGAGCCATTATAGTACATCTTGCAATAATTGCATCTCCATCTCCAATTCCCACCACTCGAAGGTTTGCTGATTTTCTCAACAAAACTCCATAAAGGAGCTCTATCATCAATCTTTTTTTCAGAAGATCCCGCATTCAAAGCCTCAACATTCTCAGACCCGACATTAATAGAATCAACATTAGCAGAACCCGCACTAGAACTAATAGGAGTAGGAGTTGGTCCTCCACTCATGGTCTTAATATGTACTCTGTAGTAAGTTATGACCAAGTTTCTGCAGAAGATCAATGTACAAATGTCTTAGCAATTCAACAAAACCACCGTATCACAGAAACACTATCTGAACAACATTATTTGCTAGAATGAACCCCTGAATTTATCAAATTTAGAAGGAATAGCAAATTAGTATAGTATCTAAATACAGCCAATATGAAACTTCTGTTTACATGAACAAAACTAGAGTCTACAAAATTGGGGGAAATTATTGCAGACAGCACAACAACACTAACACGCTATCTTCTAAATTAAGCAATTTTGATGGCAAAAGTAGAAATAGAGAAGGAAGATGAAGAGAATGGCGCAGAGAAGGAAGATGAAGAGAATGGCGAAGGAAGATGAAACATACCCAGTACCGAACTACCGAGGTCGACAATGGCGCAGGGGATGGAGTTCTTTTCACAGTCGCAGTCGGCAAGAGGCAAGAGCAAATAGAGAAGGAAGATACCGTAAAACAAAAACCTAGGAGCTTTTTTTCTTTTTTTTTAGGTTAAAAAGTGTAAATTTCAATTTTACCCTTCGTATTTATTTAATTTGCGTGTCCAAGTTGGACACTCGCGTGTCCAAGTTGGACACTCACGTGTCCACCAAGTGTCCAAATCAGGACATGCGTGTCCAACCGTATTGGTGCGTGTCCGTGTGTCGGACACGCGTGTACATGTCCAATACCAAATACGAGCCCAATATCACGTATTGGTGCAACATAGTATTTTACATGGTCTAGAGATTGCGTGAGAAAGTGGTGCTAAATTTGTGATTTTGAAAACGGACTCACAACTCGATACCACTTTCATCAATAAGAGGATGTCCCGTTGTCATCCTCTTGCCAGCCTGATGCATAAGTGTCAAGGCTTCCTCCAACAACATTGGACTATCCAAGTTCGCCATATCTACTATGTGGCCAACCAGGCTTGGAACTACCTAGATAGTTTAACTTTTCATTTCAACATTGGTTTTAATGTATTGCTTGACCCCGAGGTGTAATGACTTTTATTGTTGATTATGTTAGGGGTTGGGTAATGACCCCACTCGATGACTATTTACCCTTCTTTTTATATAATAAGTGCGATTAGATGTGCCGGAGACCACTGAGTATCCTTCCCACCAAAAAAAGATTTAGGGACCATAATATCTAATATTTGATAAATAAAGAGAATCAAACACCAATAAATGGTACAGGTAGAAATGAGAAAGGAAAAAAGAACACATCTTTTGTCTGAACTCGTGTTGGATGTAGGGATGGAAATCAAGGTTTTGTGTTGTTACGTGACGCATATTTTTATAGGCATATACTACAGTTGATCAGATTCATAGGTTTTGGTTTGTATTGTTAACTTAATGGCCAATCAGAATAATCACAATTTGACAACCTAGACCCAATCCAAATATTGGCAGTTGCTAATTATAAGTTTAGCCAGCTTCTGCGCGTAAAACATGATTAAATGTTACTGCAGGATCAGCTCAATACAAAAAAGCTAGGAGCAACTGTGTTTGAATTGCTCGCAAACTGAAATCTGTCTGACTAAATACATTGCAACTACAGGATACTAATTTTCAAGGAGGACTTGAAATATCCGACAAAAGTTTCCGGTTCAAACAATCCGAGCTCTTGGATAGTCAATAGCCTCAAGTAGCCAACCTGAGATTCCTTACTCTGCTTTCGTCTTTGTAACTGCGTCCACCTCGGGCCTCACTACCCTACACCTTCCAATGAACTTGAGAACTTCATCTATTAAGATGACTGGTAGAGCCACTAGAAGCACCAAGTACCATTCGTTAAGACTCAGAGGGACAATCCCGAAGACTTGTGCAAGGAATGGTACGTATAGGATCAAGAAATGTAACCCAAATGAGATAGACATGGCGAGAAGTAGCCAAGGGTTCACCCATGGAGGCATTGACAAAAGGCTACCATCTTCGGAGAGGGCGTTTAAAGAATTAAACATCTCAATGGCAACCAAGACAGACAGTGACAGTGTCATGGCTTTGATTTTTCCCGTTTGGAAGTAATCACAGGGATTTGCATCAAAGTTGTACACCTGAGATCCAGCTGTGAAGGGAGAAACTGAGAAATCTTTCCATGTAGGGCACTGACCCCAGTTTGCAAGTTGGGAATAGCTCACTAGTGTGTGACCGTCTTGGCTAAGATCAATGCCGAAGAATGAGCCGTGGGTGTACCATATGATGAAAACTCCAACAGTTGCTAGACCCACATAGAGCCCAATTACCTATATTCAAAAAAATAGTTACATATAATGATACAAACAAAAGCTATTAATCTTAACATATTTGATAGTAATAATCTATCTATATATTTTCCCTCATTTTCTGCTATTTTCTTCAACTTCCCCATTTTTCCCAATATCTCAATTCCGAATCGTTAAATTTCCAGTGGTTTCCACATACTACTGGTACAATATACTTTTTTCCTTCAAATGACAATAAAATAAAAGTAACACAATCTTACCAGGTACCGGAACAAAATCCACACACTGATTAATGAGTCATCACTTCTTCGAGGAGCTTTTCTCATGATATCCTTGTCTGGGGGATTGAAACCCAAGGCAGTAGCAGGGGGGCCATCGGTGACCAGATTGACCCACAAAAGCTGAACTGGAATAAGACCTTCTGGAATGCCTAGAGCAGCTGTAAGGAAGATGGAAGCAACCTCGCCGATGTTTGAGGATATCATGTACCTGCTCATATTGCAGGCATTAGATAAAGTGGTTCCACTTCTTGGGGAAGGCAGACAATGATTGTTAGAAAATATTCCTCTTTATTGATTTTAAGGTTTGGACAGTGTTATGTATTTATAGAGACTACAACAATTTATTTACAGAAGTTAAGATCTCCTTGCTGCAATATATATTTTAGAATGTGGTGAGTCACAATATGTTGTGGATGAGGTGGGCAGCTGATGCCATGAATCTGTAGTGCTAATAGAAAGCTTAGAATTAAAAGAACTGCATAATAAGCGAAAGCAGGAAAGATATCATGACAATACTATACGCAGAACAGAAAACTGTAATATATAACATGCAGAACCAAGTATTAAAATGAACGCTTGGGCAAACATAGATAGTAATATTGGAAAGCAAGGCACAAAGCCAACAAGAAAATTTTCAAATACAGGAGAGAAGAATGGCACACTGCAAAAGTTGAGTTGAAAGAAAAATGAGAGAAACCTGATAAATGCCTTCATGTTGTTGTAGATTGATCTACCTTCAGACACAGCAGCTACAATGGTGCTAAAGTTATCATCTGCTAGTACCATGTCGGAAGCTTCTTTTGCAACCTGGTAGATGTGACGCAATATCACTATATTAGCAAAAGCACAAGCTCACAAGTAGGAAAACAACCTTTAAAGCAGGACAGTCACCAAGTTTAAGAGGGAATGGGGGGAGGGAACTAGTTTGAAGATGAAGAAATACAAATGGCATTGTGAAGGAAAGGAAGAAGCTTCCACTAGTTTTTGATGTCATGCTTCTTCAAAAATAATATCTATATAATTTCACTACCACTTTAGAGAAAGGAATTAGGTAAGAGATATATGTAAATTACTTCGGTCCCTGCTATGCCCATTGCAATGCCAATATCAGCTAACTTAAGAGCAGGAGCATCATTTACTCCATCACCAGTCATTGCAACAACTTCTCCATCCTCTTTAAGCAACCTCACTATCTCTTGCTTGTGCCTTGGCTCAGCTCTAGAAAACAGGAGTCCTCTAGTTTGTCTCAAGTGTGTTTTCTGATCACGATGTTCCATAAATTCTTTTCCAGTCAAGCTACGGGATCTAATGTCCTCATCCTCACCGAATACACCTATTTCACGGCAAATGGCTTCTGCTGTGTTCTTGTTATCACCTGTGATAACCATGACTCTAATACCAGCAGCTCTGCAGTCCACAATTGCTTGGCGGACCTCTTTACGTGGAGGATCCTTAATCAATGCAAGGGAAACAGATAAAACAGTCAGATTTGTACAAAGTGGCAATGTCAGAAAAATTCTCCTGAAAAAAGGAGGTCACTGCTTAGAGAAAACTTACTCTAATTCCAGCTAGTCCAACAAAGATAAGTTTGCTCTCTATTGAAGAATAGTTAGATGGGTTAAGCAATAGTTTATGAGCTGGATGATCTTCATCACCGTTATAAGTGTCGAATTCTGGAAGATCCTCCTTGTATGCAAATCCTAAGCAACGCAAAGCACTGGTGGACATGTCACGAAGGCTGTCTAAGATAGCATCCCTCGTACTTTGATCTAGCAAAACAACTGAACCATCCAACAACTGCACAAAGGTGCTCCTCTCGAGTAAATTCTCCACAGCCCCCTGCAGATAATTCATTTTTCTTAAACCCGTAGCAGACACAAACGAAAAAGGAACCTACAAAAGAAGTGAAGAAGACATACAAGAAACCAGCTCTGTCACCAAAACCCAAAAACAAATGACATTTCTGAAGTACCTTTACTAATAATGATTTCCTTCCGGATCTAGATGAAACTATAACTCCCATGGATTTCCTATCACGATCAAATTCGAGGGTGGCTACCCTCTGTTCAAATTTGTTCCAAGCTTGGCAACAACCTGCCACAAGAAATAAGATTTGAAAACATAAGAATTCAGTACATCAAGCAGAAAGTTTAGATGATTGCCAAAATGAGTGTCTATTGCCACATACGTAAGACATCAGACTGTGAAGAAGCATCAGCATTTAATCCACTGGGAAGCCCCATTTTCTCAACCATCACCTAAGGGAACACAAAAGAAGGTATCATGACATTTTCACCGAATTAGCGAATTTTCAGTTCTAACAAGTGAAGCTCGTGCAAGGATAGATCTCTAGCTGAAATGTAAAGAGCCTCACTGGCAAGAAACAAATCATCAAACTATAGGTAGAAAAAGATTCTCACCTTCAATGCAGCCTCAGTGGGCATACCACTTGCAACAAAATGATTGCCAGATTGCTCAATTCCAGCATCATTGCAAAGAGCGGAAATTTTTGCAATTGTTTGAAGATTGGTATCCATGCTACCAGCTGGCCATTCTTCAATCCTGCCATCTACAGGATTATATGTTCTCCCTTCCACATTGAAGGTCCGGACATAGCTGCTCTTAGCACCCATAGCAACAAGCTTAGCAACAGCCATCTGATTGGTAGTCAAAGTACCGGTCTTATCAGAACAGATAACAGTGGTACAGCCAAGAGTCTCAACACTTGGCAATTTTCGCACAAGCGCATTCTTTTGAGCCATCTTGCGTGTTCCCAGTGCTAAGCAAGTTGTTATCACTGCAGGCAAGCCCTCTGGAATAGCAGCAACAGCCAATGCCACAGCAATCTCAAAGTAATATGTGCACTTCTCAAATGAAAACTTGAAATTTGTGGGCCATCCATCAACATATTCCCAAGTAAGGAAATATTTCACATTTATAAGCCACACTAACGCACAAATAAGTCCAATTATAACGGTCAAAGCTTCCCCAAATTCATTCAGCTTCTTCTTAAGTGGGGTGTCCTCCTCGTTTTGAGATGCCTCGTGAATCTGTGAATGAACCTGCCCGATCTCAGTTTCCATCCCAATCTGTGTAACCAAACAAAGGCAATTCCCATTCACAATAGTCGTTCCAGCAAACACCATACATTTCTTAGACTGAATTTCTGAATCTTCAGGAACAGGCTTGGTGGTCTTACTGACAGCTTCACTCTCACCAGTCAAGGATCCTTGCTCAACCCTCAGAGTTGAGCTAATCAAACTTAAAACCCTCATGTCAGCAGGTACCTTATCACCCACCCTAAGCTCAACAATATCACCTGGAACGAGTTCTTTAGCAGGCAAACTGGGCACCTTTTTCCCATCCCGGATCACTGTAGCATGTTCAGATTGAATTTCTTTCAAGGCTTCTAGTGCTTTCTCAGCGTTGTTCTCTTGCCAAACTCCCACAATTGCATTCACAATCAATATCAAGAATATAACTAATGGCTCCACAAAAGCTGTAATCTCCATCTCCCCTCCTTCTTCCCCGTCATACCAAGCAAGCACAAATGATATAACTGCAGCCCCCAAAAGAATCCTGACTAACGTATCATTAAACTGATCTAAGATCAACCTCCATACTGACGGCCCGTCATGCTTCTCCAACTCATTCAATCCATATATCTTCCGCCGCTCCTCCACCTCCTCACTAGGCAGGCCGAAATCACGGCTCACTCCATACTTCTCTTCACACTCCTTAACATCCTTGGCCCACGCCGCAAAAGAATTTTCACTCTTGACCGGCTTTGAATTCAACTTATCACTTTTCCCGTAATCTTCCCCTCCTTTACCCATCGAAACTATCCGACTAGTTAGCTATGAGAAATCAGCAATCGTTTTCAAGGATACGAACCAGAACACATGGATCTGATTATAATTTCCTGCCAAAAAAGATCAATTCCAACAAAAAGAAACTCAAAAAAAAATGCGCATTCATGGATTTCCAGGCATTCAAAACCCTAAACACAAAATAGTAAAGATTCTCGAAAACTCCTCGCAACTGGAGCAAAACAAAAACATATAAACCATCGGAAAAAACAACAAACAGATAAGAAAAGCAACGAGTAGACAACCGGTAGGGATTTTCTGATAGTTACCAGATTCGTCACGGGAATTTCGATGGATCGTTCAGGAACAACCAATGAATTGATATCCACTTCAATTTTTGTCAGGGAAAGAATCTGCAACTATCGGCGAACGAGCGCTAGACGGATCCGACTGTTTGTTGTTAGCCCAATCAAAACATATGCAGCCTAGATGATTTGATGAATACCCGAAGATGGTTGGTTGGGACCAAAAATTGAGCTTGCGATGATTATATAGTCGGAGGTTAGGGAAAGCTAAGCATCCAAACTAGTTCAGAACTCGGAAGGTATTTTATAATGAAGTATAGGAGTGGGAGACGATTGATGATGTATTGTTAAGGGTAAGGAAGAGTGTTTGAGCAATGTTAACCCATGTATATATTTTGACGATGTCGTATCCATTTTGTTGGTGTTAATATGCACAAGTGGGCCGATTGAATGGAAGTGATGTTTGTGAATGGATAATATGCATAAATTTGGAGTCAGTGTTCCTTTGAATGGAAGTGATGTTTGTGAATGTTTTGGTGTTATATTTGTAGATGTGTGTTGTGTTTTTTTTTTTATGGTTTAGACATTAGTATTTTAGTTAGAGTTTAAAATGTTATAAGAATGTATAATGTCTTGTTGTGTGTTTTTATAGGAATATTTCAACCCAAATTGGAGAAAAACAAAGATATCAGTCATTCAAGAAAAGCATCATGCATCACTACATTCATCATCACAAGGGCAAATGAGGAAGTTAAATCAACCAAGAAGTCAAGTTTTGGATCCAAAGGAATGTAGTATAGCACTAAATAAGATACGATATTAATTTTATAAGTTTTGATATGGGTCTAATTTATATAGACTTATACCATATAAATATTAGTTAGTTTGTATAATTATATATACCAATAGTAATGTACGGTACGAGTTATTATGAAAACATGAAATATATTATTTTAGTATCATATACGAGATAACTTTACCTTATTTAAAGAAGTAAGGTAAGTTAAGACAATTTAAACGTTTATAAATAAATATAAGGTTAGGTACAAATTATGCATAATTGTAGAAATGTAATTAAATTGATACATATATATTAGGGGTGGGCATGGGACGGGACGGGATAGGGGTTGTCCCGCGTCCCGTCCCGCAAATAACTTGCGGGACGGGACGGGATGGGATTTGTGACTTTTTTTCTTCGTCCCGCGCGGGCCTTGTCCCATGTGGGACGGGACGGGACGAGACGGGACAAATCCCGCGCAAATTATGCACCAATTATATTCAATATGTATGCTTGTTTTCTCTCATGTTTAAAGACACAAATGATCGGGGGAAAAACTCGATACCTAATTATCAATTCATGACGCCTACATTAGTAGTTAATACATTGAAAACAAATTCAAGTTACATCAAAGTGTCTTACCGATCCTCATTCAAAAAATAACAACAAATAATTTACAGAATATTACATTTATTTAACTATCGATTACAATTGTGGGAATCCACAAATACAAGGGTGATGGAACGGACTAGAGCAAGGGCAGCGATGGAACGGACTAGAGCAAGGGCGGCGATGGAACGGACTAGAGCAAGGGCGGAGATGAAACGGATCAGAGCAAGACGGCGAACAAACTAAATCAAGGGAGAACATAACCTCTAGTATATTAGATCCAACCAAATGAGTCGCAAAGAATGAGTGAATGACTGATGAAAAATTATCGAACTAATAATTTTGAAAATATAAAAATATTTTTAAAAAATTTATAATTTATGTATGATATTTATCTATATATATATATATATATATATATATATATATATATATATATATATATATATATATATTATTTTTATATGTGTGCGGGACGGGACGGTATTAACCGGGATGGGAAGTCTCCGTCTCGCGTCCCGTCCCGCAAAATTTCACGGGACGGGACGGGATACACATTTTTTTTTCCAAATCCCTCCGAGATCGGGACGGGATCGGGACGGGACCGGGACGGGACGGGATTAAGCGAGATTTATGTCCACCCCTAATATATATGGTCAATTTAGATAAGTAGAATAAAGTGTAGTTTATATAAAGCTAATTTAAAAAGGGTTACTTTAACAATTAACTAAATTGTGAGGTATTTAGTGTAATTTGAGTGGTAAAAACAAATTAGTAGCCACTGGAGGGTGGAGGGTGAGTGAAATGTCTAGTGTTGTCACATAAGTATGCACAAAGGATGAATAACCACGTATCATGTAGGATTGAAATTGTACAACTTACCTTCCATTCCATGCATAGTAGATTTTGAAGGGCTATAAAGGGAAAGTTTGGTCTTTAAATTGGAAGAGTGCAACAAGTTTAACAAGAAAAAAACAAATAAAGCAATGTTATAAGGCTAAGCTAGGAAGATGACTTTCGATACATCTGATCCGATTGTCGTTTAAGATGAAGTTGTAGGAACTTGTAATACGATAGTTAAACTGTATGCAGTATAACAATAAGGTTCATAATTTCATACCACCGCAGTGCGTATGTTGAGCAGAGTCGAGTTCGGAATCTCTTTCCTTAATTCTAAAAACACCCCGTATTACAACGGTTACCGGTGTTTAAGAATCCCAAGATACAACTGCTGTTCGAATCCGTTCTTCGTAATAGAACCGGAAGCCTACGAACCAGTAGTGCGTTGCACTCTTGAGATCAGAAAAGCTTGGAAGCTTGAAGAGAGAGACGAGAGAGAAGAGAGAGAAGAGAGAGAAGAGAGAGAAGAGAGAATGATTGTTGGTGTGATTGAAATGAGAGGAAGAGCTCTCTATTTATAGGAGCTGGAGGAGATGGATTGGACTATGGGCTTCGGAGCCCATTGACCAGCCCAAAAACACAGCAAATAGGATTGTGACACTTGCCCACTTCTGGAGTTGCCACTTGCCCAATTTCAGAGTCGCCACTTGCCCCAATTCGGAGCTGACACTTGCCCAACAACCCTCGATTTTCGGATATGTTGGATTGGATAATTTGACTGATCTGATGGGCCTGCAGATCCTATCCGCCGATCCGTTTGTACAGATGGGCTTGGCCCAAGGCCTTCCTCATCTGGATTGTTGGACTTCGAGTTGGGTCGGCCCAAAAATAATATAGGTGGTCAGCCCATATTATAATTAGGTCCACCCGCCCCGCAGCACGGCTCGGACTCGGACTCGGCACGACACGGCACGACCACGACCACGACCACGAGCTTGAGCTCGGCTCGGCTCGGTGCGCGCGTGTGGTGGTTTGCCTACCTCATACCCCATTGAAAATGGGTAGTGACCCAATGCCACATGCCTTAGAGCAAACTTCCCTATATATCCCATTGTTTCTCCCTCCATATAGTCGATGTGGGAATCACCCAATTTTGACTATTTTCCCAAGTTATTGCTTATTACGCAACCAAGTTTGGGCATTCATTTTTCATTCAAACGGAACTCAAATTTAATGTATGAATATACCACGAGCAAGAGCTCGCGGAGGTGAAGCCAACGCTCCCACTTTCCGGTGTTGATAGTGGCCGGAGCACACCAAAAATGTACCCGGAAAAGTGCCCGGCGCACACATGTGTTAAAACATGTTTAATTCATTCTTTTAATAAATTTAATTCCAACAATCCCCACATGAATAAAAATGATTCTAAACATATGCTTCTCTGTTTTTTAGACAGAAAAAATTATCAAGAGTACATTCAAAAAATCACTGCATCTGGGACTGGTGCCATGTTTCATGCTTGAACCGTTCGTAGTGAATAGCTATCGGATTTACTCGACCAGGTAGTGACTATGATGTCTTGAACCACCCGGGATTTTATGTAAACCGAGACAACAACTATCACACAGTTTCATTTTCTCGCAGAACGTTTGGTTCTCTGGTTGTGTTCATTTTGGCCTTGAACATCCCTGGTTTATTCATGAGTGAATTTGGAGAATTCAGGCTCACTTTATTCTCCTAGACACGGCCCCATGTCACACTCACAAGGTAATTGACTATAAAGAGTATCCTTCATACTCCCCCTTTGTTTCAAGGCGATGGAATCATTAAAAGCCAAGCTTAACCTTAACTTGTACAATTTGCACTGTTTATCATCCTTAGGAACTAGGTAGAGACAGTGCTCCACTTGATTCAACTTGGTTAGGTTTTCCCCTTGAACCTTTATCATGGGATCTCCAGTCACGTAGGTAGGGTTATCCTTCAAGCATCCTCCTTCGTAATAGGCTTTAACACATTCCTTTTGATGATTTTAAAACTTGATCTCGTGACAAACCCTTAGTAAATGGATCCGCTAGGTTGTCAGCTGATTTGATATAGTCTATCGAGACTATACCTGTTGAGTTCAGTTTTCTAATGGACTTATATCGTCGTCTAATATGAAGTGACTTTCCATTGTATAAAACGCTCAGTGCCCGAGCTATAACCGATTGACTATCACACTGTACACATAATGCCGGCACTGGCTTTTCCCACATCGGAATATCTTCCAAGAAGTTCCGAAGCCACTCAACTTCTTCTGCTGCTTTGTCTAACGCAATGAACTCAGACTCCATTGTGGATCTGGCCAATAACGTCTGTTTGGAAGATTTCCAAGACACTATTGCACCACCAAGTGTAAACACATATTTACTTGTGGATTTTGAGTTTCTAGAGTCGGATATCCAGTTTGCGTCATTGTATCCTTCTAGAACTACCGGTTGGTTACTATAGTGCAGCCCATAACTTTGAGTATAACAGAGATAGTTCAATACTCTAGTTATCCCTTTCCAGTGTTTATGTCTTGGGTTACTTGTATAGCGACTTAGTACATTAACTGAGTGCGCCAAGTCAGGGCGTGTACAATTGGTCAAGTACATAAGACTCCCAATTACACGTGCATACTCAAGTTGTGACACTAAGTCCCCCACATTTTTGGTCAGGTGGAGTTGAGGATCCACAGGACTCTTAGTTGTTCCACTCGGGTAGTTCTTAAACCTCTCAAGGATCTTTTTAGCATAATGAGCTTGGGACAAGGTAATACCTTCGGAGTGTCTAGTGATTTTAATCCCTAGAATGACATCCGCTAATCCCATATCTTTCATGTCAAACTGACCCCTAAGTAAATTCTTAGTTCCGTTGATCATGTCTTTGTTGCTTCCAATGATAAGCATATCATCGACATATAGACATAGCAAGACATATCCCGTAGGAGTATTCTTGATATAGATGCACTTGTCGCATTCATTAATGCTGAAACCATTTGACATCATTACATTGTCAAATTTTCATGCCACTGCTTAGGAGCTTGTTTGAGTCCATAAAGGGACTTTACAAGTCTACACACCTTGTATTCTTGTCCTGACACAACATACCCTTCAGGTTGTTTTATGTAGATCTCCTCTTCTAAATCTCCGTTTAGAAAGGCAGTTTTTACATCCATTTGATGGATTTCTAGGTTTCGTAATGCCGCTATTGCTATTAGCATTCTTATAGAAGTTATTCTCATAACGGGAGAATAGGTGTCAAAGAAATCCAACCTTTCTTTTTGTCGGAATCCTTGCACTACAAGCCTAGCCTTGTACTTCTTGATTGAGCCATCGGTTTTTAACTTGGTTTTGAAAATCCATTTGCACCCAAGTGATTTACACCCTTTTGGTAAGTCAACTAACTCCCATGTATGGTTTTGCATAATGGAGTCAATCTCACTTTTGACTGCTTCCTTCCAAGAAGGTGCGTCAGGTGTAGACATGGCTTTTGTGTAGCTTCTTGGTTCTTTCTCCATGAGAAATGCCGTTATGAAGTCATCCACAAATGATTTTTCCATACGAGTTCTTTTGCTTCTTCGAGGTTCTTCCTCGACTATTTCATTTCTAGAAGTGCCTTCTTCCCTTTGTTCACGAGTTTGTTTTGGATTTTCTTTATCCTTACACGGAAACACGTTTTCAAAGAAAGAAGCATTCCTAGATTCCATTATTGTATTTACATGTATATCTAGTACATCTGATTTATGTACCAGAAATCGATAAGCACTACTATTGTGTGCATATCCTATGAAAATACAATCAATGGTTTTAGGTCCGATGGTGACCTTTTTAGGAGGTGGTACAACCACTTTTTCTAGGCACCCCCACACTTTGAGGCATTTGTACGATGGTACTTTACCTTTCCAAAGTTCATATGGCGTTCTGCCAGTTACCTTATGAGGTATTTTATTGAGGATGTAATTGGTAGTAAGCAATGCTTCCCCCCACATGTTCTGGGGTAACCCAAAATCCTGCAACAAAGCATTCATCATCTCTTTCAGAGTTCGGTTCTTTCGTTCCGCAACTCTGTTAGATTCAGGTGAATAGGGAGCAGTTGTTTGATGAACTATCCCGTGTTCTCTACAGAACGCGTTGAAAGGTTCATCGTACTCGCCTCCTCTATCACTTCGTACGACTTTGATTGTCTTACTAAGTTGGTTTTCAATTTCCAACTTGTATTCCTTGAATGTTTCCAAGGCCTCATCCTTGCTTCTTAGCAAGTAGATATAACAATATCTTGTACAATCGTCAATAAATGTGACGAAGTACTTTTTACCTCCTCTAGTTTGTATAAACTTCAGATCACATAAATCAGTGTAAATTAAGCCTAGAGGTTCCGTGGTTCTCTTCACTTGTGGAAATGGCGGTTTTGTGAGTTTTGCCTGTACGCAGACTTCACATTTGTCTTTGTTTAATTTGCATTTTGGAATTAGGTTTAAATTCATCAGTCTTTGAATAGACTTATAATTTACATGCCCTAATCGTTCATGCACAATATTGAAAGACTCAACAACATAAGCAATATGAGGTTTATTCATTGAAACTTCTTTGGTTACAACGTTTGGGATGACTATCAATACACACATTTTGAACAGTCCATATTTTGATACCCCTTGCCTACATAAATCCCACGTTTAGTGAGAGTTAGCTGATCGGATTCTACTTTGACGTCGAATCCGTTCTTGCTCAGCAAAGATCCGGAAATCAAGTTCTTCCGGATATCTGGCACGTGCATGACATTGTTGAGAGTCAACTCTTTCTCAGACGTTATTTTCAGCACTATCTTGCCATGGTCTTCGACCTTTGATGTGGACGAATTCCCCATAAACAGGTGCTCGTCCTACTTATTCTTTTGATAGGTGGAAAACATCCCCTTGTCAGAACAGATGTGGCGGGTAGCACCAGTGTCATACCACCACTTCATTGGGTTGCTCCCGACCATGTTCACTTCAGACGTCACAACAGCCATATCAACCACTGTCAGATCGTCTTCAGCTACTTGGGCTTGAGCTTGAGCTTTGCCCCTGCATTTGCGCGGGTAGACCTTGTTCCGACATTCGTCGGACTTGTGACCCATTTGCCACAAGCGTGACACTTGCCGGCGAACTTCTTTTCAAGGGTAACCCAGAGTTCCCTAGAATTTTCAACCAGCATGTACACTTGGTACAACGAGTCAGAGAGGCGGCTTAGAATCCACCCTTTGCACACATAGTCGATGTTCAGATAAGTTTGGAGTTCCTCCACATTTGCGGGTTTATCCTCGGTCACATATCTATCGAGTTTGTGCATGGTTAAGAAGAATAACATCTTCTGTTGCCAAGTCTTGAAATTAGTTCCATCGAACTTGTCTGGCAACAATCCTACACTCGGAGAGCCAGGCATTGGTACTGTTTGAGGGACAGGTTGTTGACCAGATTGTACACCAC
Source organism: Fagopyrum esculentum (assembly GCA_033239045.1). Classification (NCBI taxonomy): domain Eukaryota; kingdom Viridiplantae; phylum Streptophyta; class Magnoliopsida; order Caryophyllales; family Polygonaceae; genus Fagopyrum; species Fagopyrum esculentum. The sequence goes on from BSUD01000006.1 coordinate 35,940,254, forward strand.
TTGGAAGTGGATTCGTCCTGGTCAGTGGGTTCGGCAACTTAGCCGGTGGTAGACCACTCCCAAATTGAATATGGGGTGTCTGCTCAACCCTATTTGCAGCATCACTAAGGAGCCTCAAGATACTTCCATCATCGGAAGTGTTGGCACCGTCGGTAGTTTCTTTTGTGTTATGAACCATTTCAGTTACACGAAAACAACCGCAGTCGGTATTTCAATTTTTTGATCGGAAATCGAAACTCAAAAACCGAGTTTAAATTTTTCGGGTAAAAGTCCGTACAAGAACAAACTTGTTTTCGATTTAATATTTAAATCAAATTCATGTTTTTTAAAAACAAAAACCTTTTTTTTAAAAAAAAATTAATTTAGAAAACTAAATTTAATTAAAAATTCAATTTTTAAAAATAATTCCGGTATGTAACCCGGTTTGACTATTCCGGTGCCTTATCTGCAACACTTAATAAACGGTTAGTGCATAACAGTTTAACAAGATTTTGAGAATTAAGACTGTAGGAACCTGTAATACGATAGTTAAACTGTATGCAGTATAACAATAAGGTTCAGAATTTCATACCACCGTAGTGCGTATGTTGAGCAGAGTCGAGATCGGAATCGCTTTCCTTAATTCTAAAAACAGCCCGTATTACGACGGTTACCGGTATTTAAGAATCCCAGGATACAACTGTTGTTCAAATCCGTTCTTCATAATAGAACCGGAAGCCTACGAACCAGTAGTGCGTTGCACTCTTGATCGATAATGTTTTTATATATAATTATTCTAGAGGTAGTAATTATAGGTATATTAATCAAGATCTTTATACTTAAATACAAATATATATAATTTTGTATTAGACTAACGCATATTTTATTGGTTCAACGGTTACTTGATTGATAAAATAATAGTGTACAAATCGATGAAAAATGTGAATCGTGTGCCATTAAAGTGCATGGACGTTATGGGTAAATAATGATGGCGGTTCGGCAACATTATTAGAAATGTCCATTGGGGCTTAGTGGACCCCGAAAATTAGGTCGTCTAATTCCGATCTCGCTACTGGTGGACGAATTTAGGAGTCATGGATTTACCAAGAGGATCTCCAAGACTTGCCCTTCGGTTGATTAACGGCTAAAATCAGACATGGTATCCACGGTGAAATTGCTAGTGTAACGCTAACACAAATTAATTGTATTTCTTTTAATCGGTTAATGATTGAATATCTAGTAAGATTGACGTTATGAATAGTATTTGTTATATGATTTTTTTTGGAATTATTATGTATATTTTAAAAGTTAGATTAATCCAATTTGCTGGATTATCAAATAGACCGGCCCATTTTTTATTTTTTGTGTTTTGATTTGGTTATTTATCAACCTTTTGTCAGGTTAAGATGAGTAGAAGATGGCACTTTGGAAGCACACTAGGGTTGCACTTGATCATTTTTCACCCTACCTTGGAAGTTTATATATCTTTAAACTTAAATCTACGTTTTAATATCTATAAGTGTAGTTGTGGATCTAAGTTGATACATTCTAAATTCGTTGTTATATAACTCGTTGAAATCTTGTTAATTAGCCTAAGGCGAATTTCAGAAGTAATAAAGAAACCATTAACGTTGTAGCAAACCTAGTAAGATGTTAGACTAGGGTGTTACAATGGTTGGTATCAGAGCCAGGTTTTAAAAAAAATAAATAATAATAATAATGATGATGATAATACCGAAGGAAAAACACATTACACGACGTTGGATGTGAGCCGACTAACAAGTTGGGCTCCACACTCCTTTTTGAATAGAAAAAGCAACCCTAGTCAAAATAAAACAAGTACTCCTACTATATCCGGGTGTCCTTTAGCAACCGAGTCCAATCCTTTAAGGAGTTCCACCGCGCCATCTCCCAAGTCACCAAACGTGGAAAAAAAAGGGAAGAAAGTGATACCTCTTGGAGCTACAAACGGCAGAATACTTCTTTCTCTTGTGTTCAACAGCGACCCTCACAACTTTACTTGGATTGAAACTAGAAAGGCAAGATGAAAAGAAAGGAGATGAACCCGTAATGTCGACACATGTGTCTTTGCCCTAAAACCAATTATAAAAAAGGATGTCGGCAGGGCGGAGCTCCTCACCATCTCCATTAACCATCCCAGTAATAACCTCCTTCCGAACGAAAATCTCAATCTTAAGACACTCATCAATAAATAGTATATATACAAAAAGGTAAACGGATAAGGGTGTGATCAAGTGAACTCTAGGTGCCATCTCCCCACCATCGCCATAATGATAATATTATTATAATAATAATAATAAATTAATAAATAAATAAATAGTATATATACAAAAAGGTAAACGGAAAAGGGTGTGATCAAGTGAACTCTAGGTGTCATCTCTACACCTTAATTGTGTTTTGTTTATTTATTTATTTATTTTATTGTTGTCCTATAATGATAACAATTATTATGGTACTGCAAAATTTTTTGTAGCTAGATGCCAACTTCCAGTGAATAACGAAGAATTGTGAAGGAAAAAGCCATAAAAGTCGAACTAGAATCTCCACCTCTAGCCCAATGGTATGAAGAAGAGGGAGATATAAACAAGATGTATGCATTATTGGGAATATCCGTGCCCAACCCCGGTCTGGCCTTACAACACATATGCCCTAGAGCATACTTTTCAGTATGACACGGTGGGAAAATCATATAATATGTACCTTGGGGAGGCTCAATATTATCCTCAAGAGATGTACTACCCCGGACCTCCAATACCCATATACGCACCCTAGGAGCCAAGTTTATACAATTATGTAGACTATTTGGGTTCCCTTACGGATGAAGATTAGGTGCAAGGATCAACTCACGGAAGTACATTCTCGATAGAACAAGTAACCTCTAAGCCAAAACTTGCAACCAAAAAACTCTGACAGTTAAGAGAAGAAAGGAGAGAGCTTAGAGCTCCTCTACAAGAGGTAGAAAATAAACTCTCAAAGATAGCGAAAACCCAACATGAGAGAACCCCTTGTATGTCAAGAGCCAAGCATAAAATTACTACCAATCAAAAGGGTATCTACGTCCTTAGGGTTAAAAACCCTAAAAAAGATTAGGTTCAAGAAGATGAGACTAAGTTTGTATAGTTCTTAAAAAAAAACTAAAAGTGTGGTTGTGTGAAGATCATATGAGTCTAGATCTAAGGGAAGTGAAATTTGAACCCTTAATTTTCCAAATTGTACACAGGGGAAAGAAAGGATATTGTTGTGAGTAAAGAATAAATGTAAAATGAAATCTTGGATGTATGAAATAAGTATGATTTTATAAAATGATATGTTTAAGAGTGTGATAGGTGATGGAAATACTATCAATTAGGAAAGGTATTAGCATCACTTGGGAGTTGAAGATCATTCACGACAAGTTTCTAGTGCCACACCGCCCCCGTGGAGCAGTGTCACCGTCCCTGCAGGGCACTGCACTCCGGAACGCAGCATGCGCCTTCGCCAACACCCGGAACAAACCTGTCACTGCCCCTACGGCCGCCTTTAGCCGCCCCATGCGGTGACTCACCTTGAAGAAGCGAAGTCGGCGCCCCTCCGCCTCTGCCTGCGGATCTGTGAAGCCGAAGAGTCAATGTCACCGACTCTACGGTGACATTGTGCCACCCCTGCTGCTCGACATCAGAAACGACATGAAGATGAAGAGTCAGATGTTTGGAGAGCATTAAAGACCCGCCCCTACGGGATTGTCAGGCCGCCCCTGCGGCCAAGAAGAAGATCAAGCGTTTTTGGCCTAAACCGCCCTTGCGGCCTTGAAGCCCGCCCCCACGGTTTAGCACCATAGGACTTTACTCTGGCTGTTTGCACCACCTTTATGGCATTAAAGGTGGTTGTTTAGGACGGCCATTTACTCCCATATATTGTCAATTGTAGTATAAATAGAGCTATGAATGATTGCTAGAATCATCCATCATTTTCCCACTTAAGCTCTATTCTCCTTATTTCCAAGTTGTAATGAGTTTTTAAGTTTCCTTACTACATTGGGTTGTTTTGAAGCTGCAATTCTGCTTGGTTGTAAGTCTTTATTAATATAAGTTTATTCAGTCATATATGTGTTATATTCCTTGTGCTTTAACTTCTGTTTTGCATGTTCTTACCACTTAGATTGATCACCTTAAGCGTCTAATTGCATGCAAATTACTAGGATTAATTGATTCCGGGTTCGGGTCCTTAATCTAGTAGTAATCCTATAGGTGAAAGCTGGTTGTAATTGCTTAAAGGGAAAGGAATATAACTATAAAGAAACGTTTAACGGTGTTTATTCCTTTCTTTATATCTCTTTGTCTTTGTTGAAATGCTAACTTGTGTATTTGATCTTGTAGGTTTACGGATCATTAAGCTTGTTAAGTTGTGTTGATGCCGGTTGGCTCAACACATAATTATGATCAAGACGAGAACATTGATGAATAACTTATAAAAAGAACCAACCAAGTAGTGTGCGTGCTAAGATTCAACCTAGTGTAGCTTTTCCTTCTATTATCACCATCTTTGCTTGTTCTTATTTGTTTTTTTGTCTTGTTTCAATCCAACCCCCCCCCCCCAATTTGGTTACATATCGATAATTGAATCTAATCATTACTTGATAAGGCTCTCTTGAGATCGACTCTTACTTACACTATACAAACCAATTAGTGTAACGTTAGGTAACTACTTTGACTTGAGCTAAAAGACAACGACCTTAGGTTTTTAGCCTCGTCAAATTTGGTGCCGTTGCCGGAGAGTTCTTGTTTCTGTTTTGATTTACTTCGATTATTGATTATTGGTTTGGACCATTTTCATGGTTCAAACCCTATTACTAACTCCGATTTGGCTCCTTTTGATCCAAAAATTGAAAGAACGCACAATCGACTATGTAGACAACAACGAACCCGAGAAGAGATGGCCAACCGAACCCTCCGCCAACTCATGTAGCCGAATTTGACTCAACACCCTCTTGCGGTTACCATACCGACAATTGGGGAAGGAGTCAATTTTGAGCTCAAACCGGGATTGATCTACTTGCTCCCATCCAGTGGTGAAGACCCCATGAAACATCTTGGGAAGTTCCATACCGTGTGTATGAGCATGAAGCCGGCCAATGTCACCGAAGAATAAATCAAGATGAGAGCGTTTGGCTTCACTCTCAAGGATGGGGCGGATGATTGGTACTACCATCTTGCGTCCGGTAGCATCGACACATGGGAGAATCTCCACAAGGCCTTCTTGGAGAAGTACTTCCCCACTAAGAAGGAAAACAGCTTGAAGAAGGCAATAAGCAACATAGAGCAAGAAGCGGACAAAACTCTTTATGAGTACTTCGAGCGCTTTGCCAAATTGAGATCAAGCTGCCCTTTCCACGGATACTCCACGTAGGACTTAGTTATCTATTTGTACAACGGTTTGTTGAAAAATGAAAGAAGGATAGTGGATGCGCTTGTGGAGGTAACATTCTTAACTCAACTCCTGAAGTTGCTACGGAAAAAATGCAAGAAATGGCAGAAGGTACACGAAACTTTGGAAGATCCTCTACCAAGAGAGGAGTCCATGCCATTAATCCCAGCCGTCTAGAGATTATACAGGAAATAGTTGAACTAAAGGAGATGGTTAAGAGGTTGTCTTTGATGGGAACTCCACAACAACTCAAGTCTTGTGGAGTTTGTGTTGATCCTTTCCACCACATGGATTTGTGTCCACAAGTCCAAGACGATGCTACGGAGGTAAATGTTGTAGGATATGGTCAACAACAACAGCAATGTCCAATGAATGATCCATATGCACAAAACTATATGCCCAAGTAGCGTGATCAACAAAACTATCGATGGAGGGATCAACAAAACCAGCAACAACAACAACCCCGCCAAGATAAGTCTCAATCCACTGAAGATATGCTGCAGGTTTTGACTAAACACTTTGCTACCCATGTCCAAACTACAGAGTCTAGCATCAAGAACCTCGAAAAACAGGTTGGACAAATGGAGGAGGCCATCTCAAGGATCAACGCTCGATCCTCCAGAAACTTTCCCTCCCAAACAGTTGTAAATCCTAAGGAGAATGTTAGTGCTCTAACATTGAGGAGTTGGAGGCAAGTCCAGCCAAAGCCAACAACAGAAGCAAAGGAAAAACCCTCTAACGGTTCTGAAGCCCCCACAACCGCCCCTGCGGCTACAACTACGTCGCCCTCTCTGTAGACGCCGCCCCCGCGGCTGGATGTCACCGCCCCTGTGGTGACAACCCTTGAGCCGCCCTTGCCCCTGCAACCGTCCGCCCCTGCGGAAAAGACAACAGAGGGTTCTGCTGAAGAGGATTCTTACATCCGTCCCAACTTTCCCCCTCTGTATGCTAAGAAACCTCCTGCTTCCTTTCCTGAAGCACTAAAGGAGCGAAGGGTGATTGAGGATAAGGATCTCTTTGAGACCTTTTCCAAATGTGAGGTAAACATCCCCCTTTTAAAAACTTGTGAAGAGTATTCCTAAATATGCTCGCTTTTTGAAGGAACTTTACACCATCAAGAGGAACCAGAAGCTGAAGGGAAAGCAGAAGGTACATGTTAGTGAGCATGTATCCGCTGGTTTCCAACGCCGAATGCCCAAAAAGTGTAGTGATCTGGGCATGGTGAGCATTCCTTGCGTTATTAGGGAAACCCGTTTTGATAAAACAATGCTTGATTTAGGTGCTTCCATTAATTTTCTTCCTTACTCCATCGACCATTTTCTTGACTTTGGGCCACTCATTGAAACTCGGATTGTAGTCCAACTTGCTGATAGATCAAACGTTTACCCAAAAGGGATTATTGAAGATGTATTAATAATGGTTGATAATTTGATTTTTCCTGCTGGTTTCTTTGTGATGGATATGGAAAATGATTCATATGCTGCACCTATCTTGCTAGGAAGACCTTTTCTGAAAACCGCTAGGACAAAAATTGACTATGTTAGTGGTAAATTGACTATGGAATTCGATGGGAAAGTGGTTGAGCTTAACATTTATGATACAATGAAGCACCATATTGATGATCATTCTCTTTGTGCTATTGATGCTATTGATCCTATTATTCAAGATGTTTTTGACATATCCGACATAGATGAATTGAAAAACATAATTAAACATGATATTGACATTCATACTTCGGATTATGCATTAACATACAACATGCAGGAAGTTCTAGCCCAATTGGATGGGCACATAAGGCTCCCTATCTCACCTTTGTCCATTGGGCCCACATTGCTAACACCAAGCGAAAATCTTGTTCCGTCTATAGTGCGGGTGTTCGCTCAAAATTGTGTGCGACAAAGTCTTAAATTTATATCTAGAACTTAAGAAAAAGTGAACCCGTAGTGTACGGATTAGCTGTAGTAAGGCAAGAAATTCCAAAGTCGAACTCAGGGATTTGGTGAGAATAAAATCGATTTCAAATATTTGGCAAAGTGTAAAAGCTTTTGTGATTAATAAAGGAGACAAATGATTCCAAGGATTCAAGTATCCGACTTCGGCTTTCGATTCAAGACACTTATAAAGGTCAAAGGACATAGTTGATAATGCCAAGGTTATATGTTTCAAAGGAAGGTATCGTATAGTGAAGTTCCAAAACCTATATGTCTAATCCAAAGGTTCTCTCTATAAGGGTTGTTGAGGCTGCAATATAGAAAGGATCTAAGGATAAGAATTACACTCAAACTAACCACCCAAAACCCCAGGATATGACTATCAAAGGTAAAGATGGAAAGCACATTTAAACCTTAATAAAGGATGTTGAGTCTCTCTATTACCCAAATCTTATAATCTTTAGCTATTAAATGTAGAATCAATGATGAAGTCTCTTCACACACTTAAATAAAGGTTAAAAAGGTTAAGCAAGGTTGGGATTTAGGCAAGGATTAACTTTGGTTAAAGAATGAATCAATTAAAGATCGTCAGAGAAATAAATCGTGCTGTTCATAGATAAATCGGGCGATTTTTATCAAGAACATGTCAATTTTCCTGTTGCCACAAAGTTAAATCTCAACTCTCAAGGTCCAAATGATTAAATGAGTTTAGTCTATCATCATCTAAGCCTCAATCATCAACTATTCTCCCCAGAATCACAAGGTTTTTAGCCAACCATTTTCATAATCAAATCAAAATCAAGATTGAATGAATAAAATAAATTAAAACCCGAACTTTGAATAAAAACCAAATAATCCTCGAATCTGTAATCAAATCTCAAAACCTATCAAAGAATCTCTCAAAACACTCAATAATGTGTTCATAAATCACAAGAATTGGAAGGGAAACAAAAGATCTCACAACAATGGTATAGATTGACTTCTTGTCACTTTCCTTTAATCTCCTCTCCAAGAATCTTCAATCCCGCAAAATTGTGTAAATCTCTCCCGTTGCGAACCCCCTAGGTCTATCACCGTCCTAGGTCTCCAAGTTGGAGATTTCTGCTCCCTTTCAATGTTGAAGGCTCTCGAATATTTGTAGATATAAACCTAGGGTTTAAAGATGAAACCCTAAAAATATTGGGCTGAAAAGAAGTCGAGCCCGCTGGTATCAGAAAATACTCTGGGCCGCGTCAGATGGTATCAGAATACTTTGGCGCGTCAGACGGTATCAAAAAATACTTTGGCGCGTCAGACGGTATCAGAAGATACTTTGGTGCGTCCTAACTTCCTTTTATGCTCCTTTTTGTCCCGCTTCAAGGGTTAATCCATAAATATGCCATTTCGCTCCATAATTTGCCAAATTACCTACAAATGTAATAAAACTCTGTGTACACCTCTATTCTCGCAAAGTAGGTGTAAGAGTTAGGATTTTCGAATCCTAAATAATCATGATTAAGGTGGTAGATTAAACCTAATCATTGATAGTAATATTGGGTCACTTGTGAACGGGGTGAAATTGACAAGCTTAGATTCCACCATTGAGTTTCTGGCATGAGATTGACCTAGTGGGAAAAATTCTACTTTTCATCCGGAGAATAATTTTTACCCCCAGTGTTATTTGGAGCATTTGGGAGCTTCAGTTAATAAAAATGCAGTTAAGAGAAATGATCAGGATATCGGACATGTCCTAGATATGAAATAACATGGAAAGACAAAATGGTCAAAAGAGTCGCTATTTTGTTTCTTAGCAGCTAAGAAAGACGGCTTATGAATATGCATTTACAAGGAAATTGCATAATAACTACCCACACAATATTCCGGAATTATTAGTCAAATTCCGAGAAGTTTGGAGAAAGGACTCAAACCACCTTCGGATTGGTAAAAGGATAAACATATTATAAAACCTTTCAAACACATAAAGAATTTAAAACCAGTAGGTAAACAGAATCTTCACTGAGATCATATCTAGATAAGTAACGCAAATTCGTTTTCGAAAACTTTCTGTTACGCACCTCGGTCGAGATGTTCTTGGTTCAACCGAGGTGAAATGCCTCGTTTCGCCAGAATTCCACCGGTCGAGGTCAAAATCTTTTTTTTTTTAAAAAAAAACCAGTTTTCTTTCAGTTTCGACGTTTTTCTCAATCAAATAACCTGTATGTATGCATGCAATCTCAGATAAACACATAGAAGCAAAATGAAGCATAAATATCATATAAAGTCGAGTCATACATCCATAAGTCAAATAATACATAAATACCCCATACTTGGGACACACTGTCCCAGTGGGTCAAAATAAGTCTAAGGACAGGATACTCACCGAACATAGCTAAACTGCATGAAGAAGTAAGAAACAGCTCCCAGATAAGACCATCTCGGTTGGCGAAGCACATCTCGGTCGAGGTGTTCTGACAGTACCCGAGATGTATCTCAGTAAAGCTCGTTTCCTCAACTTTTCGAAATTTTGTTCTTCCAATGTAGCTCCTGAACTGTGATCCTTCCTTTTGGAATATCTGGTTGTTGTCTAGAGGAAAACAAAAACAAAGCAACTATCTAAACTAAACTAGAAAAGGGAGAAGAAAGCAATACCTTGGGTTGCCTCCCAAGAAGCGCTTGGTTTAAGGTCGCTAGCTGGAACCTAATGCGTGGAATCACTCAATGTACCTCGAATATCGAGGAGTGCTCATCACATCCATAGTAAAACTCTTCCATAAAGGTTCCGGTCCCTAACTTTACCGGCAAATGGGTAGATCTCCCACGTACAAGCTTGTACGGTTTGGTCCTCACCGGAATCCTACCGGCCTTCCTATGCTTCCATGGGACATAATTCAGTCCTTCGTCCCATCCTTTCCTTGACCGAGAAAACAACTTCTCGAGAATCCTAGCAGCTTCTCCATCTATAGCTTGGGGATAGTACAAGGTCCTTAGCATGCGAGGGACCCCATACTTGAACAAGAGACACTTCATCACCTTAGTGGTGAAGTGTTTGCAAACTCCACTCCTTATAGTCCAAGGAGTATCTTCTTCTAACAATTTCAAGGGATGCTTCATCTTGATCTTGGGAGGTTCTTTCGGAAGAGACCTCCAACTCTCCGGTGCCTTCCTGAAAAATTCAGAAATTTTAATAGGGAATTCAAATGAAGTAGGAGAATGTACCTCGTAAAATTCTCCATAGCTTTGGACAAGTTTCATGTTAGGTTGATGATCAACACATGAAATCTCTTCCAACTCAGCTGGCCTTTCTTCTGCTTTGACCACAGTCACAGTAGTTTGGCCGAAGTTCTCTGCACCTTCCTCTTCCGGTTCTGCAGATTCTTCTTCCATCTCGACCGAGGTCACTTCCACCTCGACCGAGGTCTCAACAGTCAGATCGAAATCTTCCACATCTTCTTCTCTTACAAAAGCTTCAGGAGAAACTTCTGGTTTGGTTGGAGGGGTGCTGGGAACTTGCAGTATTTCCTTATGCTCCTCTTCCGGCTTAGCATAGGATAAGGTGCTTTCCTTGAGCTCCTCCACCTTCTTCATCAACCTCTCCCATCTTGATTCAAGAGAATCTTCAAGAGGTTGCTCACAAATCTTTTTAGGGACATTCAGTTCATCCCACATCGTAAGTTCACGCTGAATGGCCTCTTCTCTTTCCCATTCATTGTTGAACCAATAGAAGGAGTACTTCTCCTCCAAGTATTCAAAATGGTCCGCCCTAGCACTTTGTCTTGCTATCCAGGCTGGATCAAACATAGCCATCAGAAATCCTGAAAACTACAAAACTCATAGAAAAGGTAGTTAGTAGCAATAGGGGCAAGTGCCCCGAAAGCAAACCGTAACCGGCTCGGTCTAGACCAAGTCCCCGGCAACGGCGCCAAAAACTTGTTCGCTCCAAACGGTGTGTGCAAGCTTTAAATTTATAACCCTAGACTTAAGCTTAAAACAAGGATGCGAACCCGCAGTGTACGGGTCAATCGTAGTAAAAGCAAGAAAATTCCAGGGGTCGATCACAGGGACTCGGTGAAACAAAGTCAATACGGTATGCTATGTCAATTCTAACCACAAGAGCGATTAACACAATCAAAGATGAATAAGAAGTCAATAAAGCAAACATGCAATTCTAGGGATTAAAGCATCTAGTTGTGGTTCCAACTCAAGATCTATAGATAAGCGGACAAAGCTGAGATTTTTTTTGCGTGGGGAAGGTGTTACTAAAGTGGAGTAGATCACCGGGTAAGTCTCACTACACACTAATCCTAAACCGTAACTCCTATTACCGGGTAAGTCTCAAGAAATCAAGATAAAGGACTATAACCTCAAACTAACATACCATCTAAGGGGATAGAATCAACCTTTACCGGGTAAGTCTCAGGCTAACTCACAAAGATGGGATAGAAGCACACTCAAACCCCAATAAAGGATAAACCTTTATTACCTACACTTATGATCGTTAGTACACAAACTAAGGAATTACCGGGTAAGTCTCATCCTAAGCTTGCATTGAACCAGGAAGGTGTAATAAGAATAGGATTTAGCAAACTCTACACTTAACTTTCTGTTTAGGTTCGGATAAGTCACCTCGGTCAGAAGAATTCCACCCCGGCCGAGATGTTCATCAACCGAACGAGATGCTTAGGGTTAAGGTTAAAGACTCGAACTTTCAGGATCCTACTGGAATCTAAGATTATTCTATCATTGTTTTTCCACAACCTTCAGCTAATCACCCTAGAATCACACAAGGAAATTAGCCACTCATCATCATAATGAAAGTATTAAATATATGGGAAAAAGGTGAATATTTGAACAAAGAAGAGTTTAATGAAAAGACTTCAATAACTGAATCAAATATCACAACAAAGCGTTCCTTGGATAAATATCCAAAAAGACAAGACAATCAATGAGGGAATTGAAGACAATCTTACAAACCCTCCAAAAAGCTATAAAAGCTATAAACTTCAATCTTCCTTCAACCTTCAAAAAGGTTCTTCAAAACTCCCAACTGGAGTATGCTGCTGCTGCTGCGTAAACGACTCCCTTGCGCTGATAGCGGATCTCCAACTGTAAGCGGATCCGGAATTATGGGAAATCCGACCCTTTTTATAGGAAAATAACCTTCCAAAGATAATAAATCTTAGAAAGATATCTTCCCATAAAAATAGGTAAAATATATGATTCTGCATATCTCCTTCCTTCCAGAAGCCAAGCCCAAAAATATAAGATCACTTTCCAATTTTAAAAGATCTCATCCAAGAATAAAATATTCTCGCCGCGTCCTAGGTGTTTGCCTCGGTCGAGTCGGCGTCTCTGGATCGCCTCGGTCGAGGTGAATCAATGGTCAACCGAGGTGAGTCACGACATAATGTGAAATCTCTTGAATCTGCTCCAAAGTAAATCTTCAATCCATGGCTATGCTCCCTGGATGTAGCTCCAAATGACTCATGACTCCTTTTGCTCCTTTTCGATGCAAAACGTACCATATTACCTGCAATTACAACGAAACTAGGTGTAGACCTCGATTCTCGCAAAGGTAGATGAATTGGTAGCAAAATCACATAATGTACATACAAACATGCAGATTATGAAAGATAAAACGTCCAAACAAACCTCATAATATAGACTATAATTCATGCTATCAAGAGATTTATATCTTGTTGTGTTGAATTGTGATTGATGTTATGCATTCTGATGTGTTATGTGTGAAGCATGCTAATGTTATTGTTGTGTTTTATGATGAATATGATTATATGATGTGATGTGTAAAGCATGCTTAATGTTGTTGTTATGTGTATCATGTTAAGGTTAGGTGAAATGGTTAAATTGATAAGTGTTAGCCTATTGAGGCGTGGTATTATATGACATGATAGACCTGTTGAGACGTGTGATATGATGGCGACCTATAAAGGTCAAGAGTATGTTACGTGAGTATTTTGTAGTGAATACCGGAGCTTGGCCAGGCCCGGATCACTTGTGCGTGTATAAGAATGATGCCGAGTCTGATGGATTTCAGGCTCGGGTCGCACACCTAATTAAAATGGTAAATGTTTGCATTAACATGAACGGAAAAATGTTGCATGTGGTTAGAGGGTTAAGACCATAACCCGCCACGAGAAATCCTGGCCCGTAGACTTGATCAGTCTGGCTACGACCTAAGAGCAAATGTCTGAATTAACCTAATCTGAGCAATGGTGAGCTCACACCAAAGCCAGAATCGTAAAGCAATGGTTCCGAATTAATAGGTCTGGGATCGCAAATTGTAAATTGCATACTGCATTCACGTGCATCATTCATATAAGCATGATATCATCTCATGAGCACGATATATGGTATTTGAATATGTGTGTTGTGTTGTGATGTGTTGATATAATCTCTCGTGGATAGATTATGATCGGTAGCTAACGGTTTTAAACCGAATCTTTTTAGGTAATATTGACCATAGGAACGCTTCAGGGATGTCAGCTGCAGGAAGTGGACAGCCGGGGCAGTGTTAACCCAAGGGTTGGTTGAACTACTTTTGAAACTAATCGCTTGCAAGCGAGTTTTTGTTGTTTGTGTGCAATTATGTACACGTGTTGGCTTCAGGCTGATGTTTTAAGCAATGGTTCAGGTGTCATGTTGTGAAATGTCGTTTTGGGATATACATATTAACTGCATGCATGGTTGTTATGTAAATGTTTTCTAAATGACAGGTTGAATGTTTTCATTATTTATCGTGCTTCTTGTTGCAAGGTCCTATTTGTAAAATTGTTGTCAAGCTAACTGATGGGACCCACTGTGTGGTCCTTAGCCTAGTGACGTCTTGGGTTACTTAAAACCCGGGTCGTTACAGTTTGGTATCAGAGCTTAGGTTGACAACAAGGACACATGTGACTTGAGATGAGACATGATACTTCAACCTAACTACAACCCAGTTCGGGTTGGTTTTGAAAGATGATTTATGTTTTGAAAAGATTTTGAAAATTACTGACCTATGGTTTTAATTGATTTAAAATCATATGCATAGTCGGGATTGTGGGTAAAGACACTGCCTTCCACTCCTCAGTGTGACTCCTTGTAAGTGATAGTTCTCTCTCTAACACTTAAGATTCATAGTACTCTGATTAGTATTACTACTACTATAGGTAGTAGACATGCTTGAGGAGAGAACAAATTCGAATGTTCTGGTTCATCACAGTGAATCTGCAAGTGTGCTAGCTAGGGTACCATGTGCTAGAAAAGTAGGAGGGAATAATGTTGATAGTATGAGGTAAGGTGAAGTACCTTAGCCAATCGAGTTACACGTGACGAGCATATGCAAGAGATTATTAATTAGTACCTAACGGTTCCACTAACTAATGTGCTTATATGCTTCTATGTTGATGTGATTTATGTGTGCGTTAATTGATTTGTGTTTGCTAACATAAGAAGTGATAGACTTCCCTAGTGTGAGTTTGATGACCCCTGCTAACGTGATAATAATCTATACTTGCATGAAATGCAAAGCTTAGTTATTTAATGCGACTATTAGGCCGTCTTCAGATAAGTTGTTTACTCAAGTTTCGGGACAAAACTTTTCTTAAGGGGTGTGTGATGTAAGAGTTAGGATTTTCGAATGCTAAATAATCATGATTAAGGTGGCAGATTAAACCTAATCATTGATAGTAATATTGGGTCACTTGTGAACGGGGTGAAATTGACAAGCTTAGATTCCACCATTGAGTTTCTGGCCTGAGATTGACCTAGTGGGAAAAATTCTACTTTTCATCCGGAGAATAATTTTTACCCCCAGTGTTATTTGGAGCATTTGGGAGCTTCAGTTAATAAAAATGCAGTTAAGAGAAATGATCAGGATATCGGACATGTCCTAGATATGAAATAACATGGAAAGACAAAATGGCCAAAAGAGTCGCTATTTTGTTTCTTAGCAGCTAAGAAAGACGGCTTATGAATATGCATTTACAAGGAAATTGCATAATAACTACCCACACAATATTCCGGAATTATTAGTCAAATTCCGAGAAGTTTGGAGAAAGGACTCAAACCACCTTCGGATCGGTAAAAGGATAATTATCGATTTTGCTAAAGGATAGTGCTTGAGGATAATTATCAACCTTGCTAAAGGATAATCATCAATGTTGCTAAAGGATAATGCAAGAGGATAATTATCCATTTCGCTAAAGGATAATGCTAGAGGATAATTATCGACTTTGCTAAAGGATGATGCTAGAGGATAATTATCGACTTTGCTAAAGGATAATGCTAGAAGATAATTATTGACGTTTCTATAAATAGAGGAAATTCCTTCATTCCATTTCACATTTCCTCGTAAAAGCTCTCATTTCTCTCAACCTTCACATTCAGATCTACTCTTCGTTTGTAATCCGATTGCTAATCCGTTTGAGTTTTCGGATTTCTTTCTTCGTCCTCTTCATTTTGGTACCGAGCATCTGCGTTTCCGTTGAAGTTAAGACCAGGTCGAGCCTCCCCCTTACATGGCCGGTTCTGTCGCTCAGATTCCGGTGAATTTGATGGTTTTCGAGCGTAGCCAGCGTCGTTGTGATTCCGAATCTTCTTTTGGATCGTCAATCGGGTTAGTAACGAATAAGTTATGAATTTATTCGTTTTCCGTATTGAGATTTGGCCTAAATTGTCCTTAGGCTTGCCAAAATGGATAATTGGAAATTCCATTATGCTCGTTACATTATTCTGGTGATTATGGGCTATTTGTTTGATGAGATTTGATGACTGTTGGGTTCAGAAACTGCCTGCGGACAAAACGTTATTCTGGTAAAAATTTAATTAGGAATGTAGGAAAAGCTATAAGCTAATTAAATTCAAAGGAATAAATTTAATTGATGTTTGAAGCAAGAAGTTTAATACGAGGAATATGATATTCTCGACAGGTGTTGTTGAAGACGGTAGACTAACTATAGCTTAGTTGCTCAGTGAGCGTATCCAGGTAAGTCTTCGGACTTACTTAGCTTCGATCTGCAGAAACTCGTGCCTGAGAGATTTATATCTTGTTGTGTTGAATTGTGATTGATGTTATGCATTCTGATGTGTTATGTGTGAAGCATGCTAATGTTATTGTTGTGTTTTATGATGAATATGATTATATGATGTGATGTGTAAAGCATGCTTAATGTTGTTGTTATGTGTATCATGTTAAGGTTAGGTGAAATGGTTAAATTGATAAGTGTTAGCCTATTGAGGCGTGGTATTATATGACATGATAGACCTGTTGAGACGTGTGATATGATGGCGACCTATAAAGGTCAAGAGTATGTTACGTGAGTATTTTGTAGTGAATACCGGAGCTTGGCCAGGCCCGGATCACTTGTGCGTGTATAAGAATGATGCCGAGTCTGATGGATTTCAGGCTCGGGTCGCACACCTAATTAAAATGGTAAATGTTTGCATTAACATGAACGGAAAAATGTTGCATGTGGTTAGAGGGTTAAGACCATAACCCGCCACGAGAAATCCTGGCCCGTAGACTTGATCAGTCTGGCTACGACCTAAGAGCAAATGTCTGAATTAACCTAATCTGAGCAATGGTGAGCTCACACCAAAGCCAGAATCGTAAAGCAATGGTTCCGAATTAATAGGTCTGGGATCGCAAATTGTAAATTGCATACTGCATTCACGTGCATCATTCATATAAGCATGATATCATCTCATGAGCACGATATATGGTATTTGAATATGTGTGTTGTGTTGTGATGTGTTGATATAATCTCTCGTGGATAGATTATGATCGGTAGCTAACGGTTTTAAACCGAATCTTTTTAGGTAATATTGACCATAGGAACGCTTCAGGGATGTCAGCTGCAGGAAGTGGACAGCCGGGGCAGTGTTAACCCAAGGGTTGGTTGAACTACTTTTGAAACTAATCGCTTGCAAGCGAGTTTTTGTTGTTTGTGTGCAATTATGTACACGTGTTGGCTTCAGGCTGATGTTTTAAGCAATGGTTCAGGTGTCATGTTGTGAAATGTCGTTTTGGGATATACATATTAACTGCATGCATGGTTGTTATGTAAATGTTTTCTAAATGACAGGTTGAATGTTTTCATTATTTATCGTGCTTCTTGTTGCAAGGTCCTATTTGTAAAATTGTTGTCAAGCTAACTGATGGGACCCACTGTGTGGTCCTTAGCCTAGTGACGTCTTGGGTTACTTAAAACCCGGGTCGTTACAGTTTGGTATCAGAGCTTAGGTTGACAACAAGGACACATGTGACTTGAGATGAGACATGATACTTCAACCTAACTACAACCCAGTTCGGGTTGGTTTTGAAAGATGATTTATGTTTTGAAAAGATTTTGAAAATTACTGACCTATGGTTTTAATTGATTTAAAATCATATGCATAGTCGGGATTGTGGGTAAAGACACTGCCTTCCACTCCTCAGTGTGACTCCTTGTAAGTGATAGTTCTCTCTCTAACACTTAAGATTCATAGTACTCTGATTAGTATTACTACTACTATAGGTAGTAGACATGCTTGAGGAGAGAACAAATTCGAATGTTCTGGTTCATCACAGTGAATCTGCAAGTGTGCTAGCTAGGGTACCATGTGCTAGAAAAGTAGGAGGGAATAATGTTGATAGTATGAGGTAAGGTGAAGTACCTTAGCCAATCGAGTTACACGTGACGAGCATATGCAAGAGATTATTAATTAGTACCTAACGGTTCCACTAACTAATGTGCTTATATGCTTCTATGTTGATGTGATTTATGTGTGCGTTAATTGATTTGTGTTTGCTAACATAAGAAGTGATAGACTTCCCTAGTGTGAGTTTGATGACCCCTGCTAACGTGATAATAATCTATACTTGCATGAAATGCAAAGCTTAGTTATTTAATGCGACTATTAGGCCGTCTTCAGATAAGTTGTTTACTCAAGTTTCGGGACAAAACTTTTCTTAAGGGGTGTGTGATGTAAGAGTTAGGATTTTCGAATGCTAAATAATCATGATTAAGGTGGCAGATTAAACCTAATCATTGATAGTAATATTGGGTCACTTGTGAACGGGGTGAAATTGACAAGCTTAGATTCCACCATTGAGTTTCTGGCCTGAGATTGACCTAGTGGGAAAAATTCTACTTTTCATCCGGAGAATAATTTTTACCCCCAGTGTTATTTGGAGCATTTGGGAGCTTCAGTTAATAAAAATGCAGTTAAGAGAAATGATCAGGATATCGGACATGTCCTAGATATGAAATAACATGGAAAGACAAAATGGCCAAAAGAGTCGCTATTTTGTTTCTTAGCAGCTAAGAAAGACGGCTTATGAATATGCATTTACAAGGAAATTGCATAATAACTACCCACACAATATTCCGGAATTATTAGTCAAATTCCGAGAAGTTTGGAGAAAGGACTCAAACCACCTTCGGATCGGTAAAAGGATAATTATCGATTTTGCTAAAGGATAGTGCTTGAGGATAATTATCAACCTTGCTAAAGGATAATCATCAATGTTGCTAAAGGATAATGCAAGAGGATAATTATCCATTTCGCTAAAGGATAATGCTAGAGGATAATTATCGACCTTGCTAAAGGATGATGCTAGAGGATAATTATCCACTTTACTAAAGGATAATGCTAGAGGATAATCATCGATTTTGCTAAAGGATAATGCTAGAAGATAATTATCGACTTTGCTAAAGGATGATGCTAAAGGATAATTATCGATTTTGTTAAAGGATAATGCTAGAAGATAATTATCGACTTTGCTAAAGGATGATGCTAGAGGATAATTATCGACTTTGCTAAAGGATAATGCTAGAAGATAATTATTGACGTTTCTATAAATAGAGGAAATTCCTTCATTCCATTTCACATTTCCTCGTAAAAGCTCTCATTTCTCTCAACCTTCACATTCAGATCTACTCTTCGTTTGTAATCCGATTGCTAATCCGTTTGAGTTTTCGGATTTCTTTCTTCGTCCTCTTCATTTTGGTACCGAGCATCTGCGTTTCCGTTGAAGTTAAGACCAGGTCGAGCCTCCCCCTTACATGGCCGGTTCTGTCGCTCAGATTCCGGTGAATTTGATGGTTTTCGAGCGTAGCCAGCGTCGTTGTGATTCCGAATCTTCTTTTGGATCGTCAATCGGGTTAGTAACGAATAAGTTATGAATTTATTCGTTTTCCGTATTGAGATTTGGCCTAAATTGTCCTTAGGCTTGCCAAAATGGATAATTGGAAATTCCATTATGCTCGTTACATTATTCTGGTGATTATGGGCTATTTGTTTGATGAGATTTGATGACTGTTGGGTTCAGAAACTGCCTGCGGACAAAACGTTATTCTGGTAAAAATTTAATTAGGAATGTAGGAAAAGCTATAAGCTAATTAAATTCAAAGGAATAAATTTAATTGATGTTTGAAGCAAGAAGTTTAATACGAGGAATATGATATTCTCGACAGGTGTTGTTGAAGACGGTAGACTAACTATAGCTTAGTTGCTCAGTGAGCGTATCCAGGTAAGTCTTCGGACTTACTTAGCTTCGATCTGCAGAAACTCGTGCCTGAGAGATTTATATCTTGTTGTGTTGAATTGTGATTGATGTTATGCATTCTGATGTGTTATGTGTGAAGCATGCTAATGTTATTGTTGTGTTTTATGATGAATATGATTATATGATGTGATGTGTAAAGCATGCTTAATGTTGTTGTTATGTGTATCATGTTAAGGTTAGGTGAAATGGTTAAATTGATAAGTGTTAGCCTATTGAGGCGTGGTATTATATGACATGATAGACCTGTTGAGACGTGTGATATGATGGCGACCTATAAAGGTCAAGAGTATGTTACGTGAGTATTTTGTAGTGAATACCGGAGCTTGGCCAGGCCCGGATCACTTGTGCGTGTATAAGAATGATGCCGAGTCTGATGGATTTCAGGCTCGGGTCGCACACCTAATTAAAATGGTAAATGTTTGCATTAACATGAACGGAAAAATGTTGCATGTGGTTAGAGGGTTAAGACCATAACCCGCCACGAGAAATCCTGGCCCGTAGACTTGATCAGTCTGGCTACGACCTAAGAGCAAATGTCTGAATTAACCTAATCTGAGCAATGGTGAGCTCACACCAAAGCCAGAATCGTAAAGCAATGGTTCCGGATTAATAGGTCCGGGATCGCAAATTGTAAATTGCATACTACATTCACGTGCATCATTCATATAAGCATGATATCATCTCATGAGCACGATATATGGTATTTGAATATGTGTGTTGTGTTGTGATGTGTTGATATAATCTCTCGTGGATAGATTATGATCGGTAGCTAACGGTTTTAAACCGAATCTTTTTAGGTAATGTCGACCATAGGAACGCTTCAGGGATGTCAGCTGCAGGAAGTGGACAGCCGGGGCAGTGTTAACCCAAGGGTTGGTTGAACTACTTTTGAAACTAATCGCTTGCAAGCGAGTTTTTGTTGTTTGTGTGCAATTATGTACACGTGTTGGCTTCAGGCTGATGTTTTAAGCAATGGTTCAGGTGTCATGTTGTGAAATGTCGTTTTGGGATATACATATTAACTGCATGCATGGTTGTTATGTAAATGTTTTCTAAATGACAGGTTGAATGTTTTCATTATTTATCGTGCTTCTTGTTGCAAGGTCCTATTTGTAAAATTGTTGTCAGGCTAACTGATGGGACCCACTATGTGGTCCTTAGCCTAGTGACGTCTTGGGTTACTTAAAACCCGGGTCGTTACAGTAGGTGAATATAAACATAAATGCCATGAATGTATGTTTATGCATGCAAAATAAAGGGAAAATCTATATAAAAACATGCCTAAATATAGGTCATAATTCATGTCATCAGCAGACACCGGAGATAGAATTGAAGGACCTTCAACCACATCTCAAATATG
This sequence comes from Fagopyrum esculentum, assembly GCA_033239045.1. Lineage (NCBI taxonomy): Eukaryota > Viridiplantae > Streptophyta > Magnoliopsida > Caryophyllales > Polygonaceae > Fagopyrum > Fagopyrum esculentum. The sequence goes on from BSUD01000006.1 coordinate 35,961,471, forward strand.
CTTTTCTTGGGGAAAACAACACCTTTTCGGTAATCATCTTTAGCAAGTTGTCCCCCATTCAAGAAGAGAAGTTGGTGAAGGTTTTGAAAGATCACAAGACGGCTCTTGGTTGAACCATTGCGGACATCAAGGGGATTAATCCCTCCACATGTATGCATAGGATTCTCCTTGAGGAAGAGGCGAAACCATCAAGGTAACCCCAACGAAGATTGAATCCGCTCATGATGGATGTGGTCAAAAAGGAGGTATTGAAGCTCCTCCAAGCGGATATGATATTCCCGATTTCGGATAACAAGTGGGTTAGTCCAACCCAAGTGGTTCCAAAGAAAGTCAATACGGTAAGATGGTTCCAAGTTAGACACAAACCGGATGTAGAGTTTGCCTTGATTACCGCAACCTAAACACGGTAACTCGTAGAATATCATTTTCCTTTGCCTTTTATTGACCAAATGCTTGAATGCCTTGCAGGTCACCCCTATTACTGCTTCTTGGATGGATACTAAGGCTATTTCTAAATAGCCATCGCTCCGGAGGATCAAGAGAAGACGACATTCACATGTCCTTTTGGCACTTCTACATACCGCAGAATGCCATTTGGACTTTGCAATGCTCCCGGCACCTTCCAACGGTGCATGATAAGTATTTTTTCAGAATATATTGAGAATTTTATTGAAGTTTATATAGATGATTTCACTGTCCATGGGGATAGTTTCGATGCATGCTTAGGACATTTAAAACTTGTTCTTCAAAAATGCGTAGAAACCAATTTAGTTCTTAATTCCGAAAAATGTCATTTCATGGTTGAACAAGGAATTGTGTTAGAACATGTAATATCATCAAAAGGAATAGAAGTAGATAAGGCCAAAATTGATGTAATTCAAAGTTTGTCTTACCCTACTAATGTGCGCGAAATTCGTTCTTTCCTACGTCATGTAGGTTTCTATCAGCGATTCATCAAATATTTTTCCAAGATCTCAGTGTCGTTGTGTGAGCTACTCAAGAAGGATGTGACTTTCATTGTTAATGAAGATTGCAAGAAGGCGTTTGACACCTTGAAAGCTTGTCTCACTAGTGCACCCATCATCCGATCTCCAAATTGGGAGAAGCCCTTTGAGATCATGTGCGACGCCAGCGACTATGATGTAGGAGCCGTCCTAGGACAAAAGGGTGGAAGAACATCACATGTCATCCATTATGCATCCATGATGCTTAATGGAGATCAAAGAAACTACTCCACCACCGAGAAGGAGATGTTAGCGGTGGTGTTTGCACTAGAGAAGTTCAAACAATACCTCCTTGGTGTAAAGGTAATAGTATTCACTGACCATGCAACACTCTGGTACCTCATGACAAAGAAGGAAGCAAAGCCAAGGTTGGTTCGGTGGGTGCTCCTTATAAGCGAATTCAATTTGGAAATACGAGACAAGAAGGGGGCAGAGAACCTTGTGGCCGACCACTTGAGTAGGCTGGTGAAGGAGCAGGAAGATCCAGCAAGAGGGAAAGCCATACTTGGGAGTTTTCCAAACGACACATTGTACACAAATCTCTGTTGTGTAACCGCCCCTGCGCAACCAAAGTCCCGCCCCCGCGGCTAGCCGCCCCTACGGCTAGAGACTGGCTCCGCGGCGGATTACACGACAGAGGGTCTGTTTAAGCTTCACTCTTTTAAACCATGGTTTGCTGACATCGTTAACTTTCTTGTGAGAGGTGAGTACCCTCCAGACTTCACCAAAGCACGAAGAGAGAAGGTGAAGGCCGAGGCAAGGCACTACGTTTGGGACTATCCATATCTTTGGAAGCATTGTAGTGACCAGGTAATACGCCGTTGCATCCCGGATAATGAGGTACAATCTGTTCTCTTCTTCTGACATTCTGAAGCATGTGGGGGACATTTTGGGGCCAATAAAACAGCTAGGAAGGTTTTAGATGAGGGATTCTTTTGGCCACACATCTTTCGTTACGCTTTTACATTTTGTAAGGTGTGCAATAGGTGTCAAAGAATGGGTAATGTGTCTAGGAGAAATCAAATGCCTCAATCTTCACTCATATTCAGCGAAATTTTTGATATTTGAGGGATAGATTTCATGGGTCCTTTTATTAACTCTTTTGGGCATACTTATATATTACTTGCGGTGGACTATGTTTCCAAAACAAATGGACAAGCGGAAGTGTCGAACCGGGAGATCAAGATCATCCTTGAGAAAACGGTCTCCCCCGGAAGGAAAGATTGGAGTTTGAGGCTCAATGATGCTTTATGGGCATACCGGACGGCGTACAAGACCCCTATTAGAATGTCCCCATTCCGGCTTGTGTTCGGAAAGGCTTGTCACCTTCCGGTAGAGCTAGAACACAAGGCATTGTGGGCGGTGAAGAAATGCATCATGAACGTGGATGAGGTAGGAGAATTCCGGAAGCTTCAATTTCAAGAGCTGGAGGAGTTAAGGCTCGATGCATACGACCATGCCACAACATACATAGAGAAGACAAAAGCATGGCATGATCGGAACATTCTCGGAAAGGACTTTAAAGCAGGTAACAAAGTGCTCCTATTTCAATCACGTTTAAAACTTTATGCAGGAAAGCTACGCTCAAGGTGGAGAAGTCCATATGTGATAGTTGAGGTCCATCCACATGGTGTTGTGGATCTTTATGATCCACAAATGCATAAGATATTCAAAGTCAATGGACAAAGGCTCAAGCCCTATCATGAAGGAGTGAAGAATGATCCCATAGACGAGAAGGTGTTAGAGGAGGCCCAAGCAGAGAAGTAAGGTCCTTACATCGAGCCAATGACGTAACTGCTCGGGAGGCAACCCGAGAGAATAAGAAGAGGAGAGACTGTCAAGGAAACCGCCCCTGTGGCCCTTCTCACCTCCCTTGCGGTGACAACCCATGCCCAGTTCCGCCCCCGGCGCTAGGTCTGCGCCAGCTCAAGACTGTCATCACCCCGCGGTGACAGACCCCCGCACCTGCGGCTCTTCCCCTTGACAAGCATCCTAGTAGCGCCCCTGGCACTAGGTTTGCTTCCCTTCTCTCCTTGTCACCGCCCCTGCGGTGACAAGCCCCCTCCCCTGCGGGTCCACCCAAAAAAGAAAAAAAACGGTAGAAAAGATCCTACACCTACCCCATCCACCCCTCTCTCTCTCCTCCCCACCTACCACTCATCTCTCTCGATCTCTCTCACAAACCCTTACGCTCCCTGCGCCCAAATCTATCTCCTTCTCACACCACCTCTATAAAGCTAGCCTTCCGCTATTGCGCCACCACTACGCCGCCCTTCCTCACGCCTCCATACCGTCCCTGCGCCACCCCCTCTATCACTCTTAACCATCAACCCTCATCCCTCACATCTAATCCCTAACCACTCTCCACCACCAAACACTCTCAACCACCACCGGAAGCTACCACCACCACAAGTGACGCCAGCAAAGCAGCCCAGGTGCCACCTCCGACGAAGGTGTCACAAATCGCCATCCAAGTCTTCGCCCGCCCCTGCGCCTGCAAGCTCCCGCCCCTACGCTATCCCGCCGCTGCGGATCGCTCCATCCTCCCGTGCGGAAAACACAATAGAGGGTTCGTCTCATTTCCTTATTTTGTGATTTCTAATTTTTTTGCTTTACTTCATTGCAAGAATGGAACCACAAAGGAAATACAAGATGCTTGAGGTTGAGAAGACCCGTTATGGGATTGTGCAAGACCGAGTGGTGTATGCAACTCGGTTTTTGTACGTTCCGACTTTGGAGAGGCTAGGCATGTTGGAGAGCATGCAATCCTTTATGGACAATGCTGGCATCGGGGACTTCCTCCACAAGAGTGCTCCTACCTACCCCGAGCTCTCCCAACAGTTCATAGCCACCTTCACCATGGAGAAGGAGGTCCAAGTTTGTGTTAGCCTCAAATTCAAATTCAACAAGCACAAGTACACGGTTAACTTCTCACACCTGCAGGAAGCCTTTGGGGTTACTAGGAACCCTACTTACAAGTGGTGGGAGACCGCACCCACACCGGACCTCGTAGAGTTTTGGCAAGCGGCTACCGGCTCCGAGTTTCATGTCGGGGGTGAGTACAACAACAAACTCACTCACCCCTGCTTGAGGCTCCTCTCCAAGATCATCATGTGTGTCTTTTGTGGACACAAGGAGGAGAACAAGGTCACCCTCAAGGACCTTCCCTTGTTGTACTCTTGCATTCTGGCATGTGAAACCGTGCCGGATTGGCTTTACCTCTTCCTCACCGCTTTGAAGCGGATTAGGAAGAACGAGCCCCAATACATTGTTGAAGGTGGGGTCAATCCTTGATTGCGGAGCAGGTCATGGACTTGTCCGAGTTGGAGGATGGGTTGACTATCTTCTTCTACAACGAAGGGCTTCTCCGGTGGTGCAAGCTCCTCAAGCGAGATGGGGAGAACTTGTTTTGGCTTTCTTTTGCAAATGGAAGCCACATCACCTACCTCCCACATCATTTACCATTCGGAGATGAGCTCTCCGACTTCTATGTAGTTGTTGACCCATTGGTCCCACGGCGTTCTCATATTGCCATTATTGAGAGGAATGCGGCGAGCTTTAGTCGGGCCACATATGAGGACCACATGCCCATTCCTGATGATGAGGAGATGCCCACTGCTGCAGGAGAGGAGGACCCAACTCTTTGGAGCCTCTAGGCTCAGATGGTTGTCCTTACTATTCAACACCAGGCTTGGCAGAATGAGTACCAGCGGACTATGCTGGATCAGCAGAAGGCCTAGCATACGGGCTTTCAGGAGAGTATGACCGCGCATTTTGACCAACGCCAGGATGCTTGGGAGGCGGCTCAACAGCAGCGTTTGGAGTCTCAGCAGTTGGCTTGGCAAGCCAACTTTGAGACTACCTTTGGCGCCCGGTTGGATGCTCAGTAGACCCGCCTTGATGACATATACCGGCGGCAGGAGCATTTCTTTGGCCACTTCCCATATCCTCCGGAGCACGGTTTGGATGGTCCACCCTGACCATCCTATTAGTAGGTATCCTCTCTTTCTCTTCTCCACATTACTATCTTTGCTTTCATTTTCACTTTAAGGGCAAAGTGTTCTTCAAGTATGGGGGAGGGAATATTATCTTTCATGTACAATCATTTGATTTTGTTTTAAACATTCTAAGTTATAATTCATGTTTAAATCCAGTCAAAAAAAAGAGAGAGAGAAAGCCAAAGAAATTGAGAAAAAGGCAAGAAATCCTTGGATAAACCAAAAACCCAAAAGGGTAGTTTAGGTAAAAAGAAGGTATAGGTTGGTGCAAAAATAGACTTGAGGGATGTGAGGATTTGATGAGAACATTATGAAAAGAAGAAAAGTGGCAAGGTGAAAACCCGAAAGGGTGCCTTGGCAAAATGAGCGACACCGAGTGTAGGTTCTCCTTTCGACGTTGGCGGCATAAGAAGAGGAATAATAAGGAGGTTGTTCGGGTAGGTCACTCTTGGAGAAAGAAGGATGGTAGTTTTCTCACTTTCCTCTCTTTTTCTCTCTTTCTTTCTTGGTTTTTCTCTTGATTCCCTTATCTTATCTTATCTTCTGCACCATGTTTCCCGAGGCTTTTATTTGTTGCACTGTTGATATATGTGTTACTCGGGATGAGTAAATGGTCTAAGTATGGGAGAGTTTCATAGGTGATGGAATCACTATCAATTAGGATAGTTTTTAGCATTTTTTTAGTGTCTTAGAGTCGGTTTGTGTTACTAACATCTTAATCCAGAAGAAGAAGTCCAAATGAAGCAAAAGAAGATGTTAGCAACACTTGGGAGTTGAAGATCATTCACGAAGACAAGTTTTTGGTGCCAAACCGCCCCCGCGGAGCAGTGTCACCGCCCCTACGGGTGGCACTGCACTCCGGAACGCAACCTGCGCCTTTGCCAGCACCCGGAACAAGCTTGTCACCGCCCCTGTGGCCACCTTGGCCGCCCCTGCGGTGACTCACATTGCAGAAGCGAAAATCAATGAGTCATTACCCAAAACTCTCGGGAAGGACGGACAACAATCCTAAGGGGCAAGTGATGACGATCACAACTAGAAGTAGCTTGAAAATCAATGAGTCGTTGCCCAAAAGAATGGATAAAGGGAAGCAAGTGGTGGTTGAGAGAGATTCACAACCAAAAGAGAAGGAGAAGGAACCGGTTTATGTACCTCTTGCAGCTTATAAACTTCCACTTCCATTCCCTCAATCGAAAGCTAGAGCACGCTTGGATAAACATTTCGGTCAGTTTCTAGAACTCATGAGTAAGTTGCATATTAATATTCCTTTTATGGATGCTATTGTAAGTATGCCCGCTTATGGGAAGTTCCTCAAGAAAATCCTCTCTAACAAGAGGAAGCTAGAAGATTATGGAGATGTGAGGATGACTAAAAGGTCATCCGAACTTATCCAATTCATGAAGGAGGAGATGCCACCGAAGCTAAGAGATCCAGGATCTTTTTGTGTGCCAATAGGTGTTGGAGTGGTGGCCTACGAAGCATTATGAAATCTAGGAGCAAGTGTGAATATCATACCACTTGCATTGTGCAAGAGGATAGGACTTGGAGATCCACGAACCATCAAGATGACCTTATACATGGCAGATAGATCAATTACACATCTAGTGGAATCCTTGAAGATATCCCCATCCAGCTCGGTAAATTCTATATCCCTATTGACTTTGTTGTGCTTGACATTCCTGCAGATTATGCAGTTCCGATCATACTTGGAAGACCTTTCCTTGCAACTTCGGGATGCTTGGTGGATTGCAAGAATGCCAAACTCTCCTTCAACATCGGAGGAGAAAACATTGTGTTTACGCTCTCCGCTATGATCAAAGGACCATTGGAGATGATGTTTACAACATTTATGAAGAAGATGATTCAAGGGAGTTGGTGAGCTCAATATTGATCAAAGATCCTCTTGAAAAGGTCTTGAGTTTAAGCATTATGGAGAAGGGGATAGATGCAGTTTGTGATGCGGAAATACAAGAGTTGGAAGCCTTGGAGAGGGATCCAAAGGCTACGTTTGAAGAGCTTGATGAATGCATGAAAAACTAGAAAAATATCGGATCACCCTCAGGAATCTTGGTCGAGATCAGTATGAGGTCAATCAAGAAATCACAACAGGAGCTAATCTCAGATGACCACCTCGGTCGAGATTTTCCTAGATGAACCGAGATTCCGGAGTCTTCAATACAACTTCAAACGTCGAACGTGAGAGTTCTCAGATGCGATCATGCCTTCTCCAAACCTACATAAGCATCGCAAGGTGTCTTAGGAAGTTCAGAGCCTTCACTCACTGAGCACCCCACATCAAAGACGAAACGCCTCCTTTCCCATTTAAAACCTACTAAGGGGAACAACAAGCCCACAACTTCACATGAGCTATGGGAAGGAGATCTCGTTCTTCTCTCCAAATCTAGATTTCTCCACTATCTGGGTAAGCTCAAATCTAGATGGACTGGACCTTATATTGTAAAACATGTTTTTACCCATGGTGCAGTTGAAGTATGGGGTGAGAGTAGCGGAAGCTTTAAGGTGATCGGACATAGGCTGAAGAAGTATACGCTGAAAGCTCCGTTTGAGTGGATTGCTCCCCTTCACCTTATATAATCAAAAGGAGTTAGGTCCAACTTGAGACCTTAAATCAAGCGCTTCTTGGGAGGCCACCCAATGTAATTCCTAGTTTTTTTTCTTTCTAGATTAGATTAGATTAGATAGATGTTTTGGTGTGTTTTCTTTTTGTGTTTTTGGTTGCAGAACTTAGGTGCATCCCGACAAGAATGAACATGATTAAGATGCATTGAGATCGCTTCGAGTACAAGACTTTGAGACAAGAGGACGTTGAGAGAATAAGAGAAAGAAAGTGAAGAAAAATATAGACCGAGATCACTTATCTCGGACCAAGAAGAAGCCGATTTAACCAAGAAATCACAACAGGGGAAAATCTCGGTTGGCTCAAGAATCTCGGTCGAGATTTTTTTGAATTTTCTGCGGGGTATAAAAGCTAAAAAGACTTTTCTCTCCCCCAACCCTAACCCCTCTCCATTGAAGCGGCCGAAAGCTCCCAAAAATCACCAAATCCTCATTCCTTAATCGTTTTGCTTCAATCTTGGATCAAAAGTGAAGAGGAAAGCATCACCAACTCATTTCCGGCATCAAACATCATCACATTCCAGTACATCAAGCGAAATCGGGGTAATTCCATTCCAATATTTCCGAACTTCTCTTTGCTTCGATTTGCTTGATTGTGGAAGAAGTAGTTCGTTGTGTAGAGTGAAATCAGATCGGGATAGGCATAGGAAGCTAGTAGGAGTATCAGTTTGACAAAATCTATACAGATTCTTCAATTTCGATTCAAAAGAGGAAAATCTCGTTTGACAACAGAAATCTCGGCCGAGATCCACCGAAGAACAGTCCTAGATTTTGTCTAAAATGGAACCTCTTCGCCGTTCTTCAAGAGCAATCGTTTAATCTTCTCCTCCATCTAATCTGCCCCCGGAACTCCCATTTATTTAGGCACGACACCGAAGGAGGTACGATCGCATTTGTGAACGTCCTATTATCGCTCCTAGATTTCTGGATATAAATGATTTTGCATGCTTGAACATTGTTGATGATATGCGTTTGATGATTGAGAGAGTCGGTTTTGAGTAGTTTGTTGAGATTAAGGAACCGACATATGTTGAGATAAGATATGAGTTTTTGAGTTCTTTCACTTATGTGCTGGAATCTAGTGGTGTGAAGTTTAAAATGATGAATAAGAATTATGGGATGACAATGGATATGTTTGGTAGTGCTTTTGGTTTTCCATAATCCAATATAAGAACCTTTCCCGTAGCTATTAAGCATAAGGTGTTTTGGGAGAACATTGCCTTGATTGAGGGTAGAGAGGATGTTTGGCATGCCGGTGACTCTAAAGATAAGAATGTGTACCATCTAGCTTTTAATCTTGCCCACCGGATCCTCAGTGAGGGAATTTTTGCTAGGACTGAGATGCCACAAAAGATTAAGGCGGATGAGCTCTTTATATTGTGGTGTATGACGACCGGTAGTGTGCCTGATACCGCCACCATGCTTGCTGACAGTTTGAGTAAGATAGCTAACAAGAGCAAATGAGACATCTGCGTTAGTAGATTGGTCACTCACCTTGCAACGGTGATGGGTTTGGAGTTTTCTTCTTGCACCTTAGCCGATGAGGCTAAGCCTTTAGGACTTCATCACTTCATCTCTCGTAGGATCCTTATTCCTCGAGGTCGTGGCGCACCATATGTTACCATGCCTTGGGAGAAAAGGGCTCCTAGGGGGATTCTTTGGACTTCGGAGTATACAGTTGCTGATCCGAGAAATTGGAAGGAGAATTTGCAAGGGATGCATGTGATTGATTCTGATGGCAGTGTTGCTGAGGGTGAATCGATGGACACCGGTACTAATAAAGTTGGTCCTAGTGCAGCTACACGAGATACAGATAATGAGGACACAAATGATGATCCGAGCATTAGGGTTGCTGACACGAGGTCTGGACGACAGGGGGAACTTTTTGGGGCACCTCAATGCGGATCTGAAGGTAGAGCAGGTACATTTGAGCGCCCTGACATGTTTGCAGGTCTTGAGACGAGGATAGGGAACTTGGAGGTTTTCGTCAAGGCTATTCAGGATGACATCACAACATAGATGGCCGCCTTGACGCATTTGAGAGGGACCGTCTCCGCCATGCGCGGATGATGGAGGATATGTACCGCCAACAGTTTGGGCGGTCATTCGATCCTTCTTACTTCCCAATTCCACCACTTCCTTCGGATGCATGATGATCTTATATATGGACTTCTTTCTTATTTTATTATGCTTTGAGTCATACATTATGAGTACTCTTTCTCTTTTTTTTTATTTTCACATTGGGGACAATGTGTATTTTTAAGTTTGGGGTGGGGAATGTCTGTAATAAGTGCTACCTTATTATACTCTTATGCTTATATGTCTATTCATTGCTTTGGATTTCATGTTACACGTTTATTTTTCATGCATTGCATTATATTTTTGAAAAATCCATAAAAATTGAAAAAAAATTTAAAAGATTTTGTGCTTCTAGGATGGATGTGATCCCAATGATGATAATGTTTGATGAATAGCTTTTGATGATCTTTATGTGTTTAAAATGATTTATGACATATTTGGGAGTTGAATACCTTATTTGAAGTTTATCCATGTTTGGTAACTTGTTTTTATCTAAATCATGTTGAGATTTGAAAGTTGAAACTGCGCTATAAGTTCTTACACATCTTTTTGATATGATTAAGACATTTCGATTTCTTTCTTCTATATATATATATATATATATATATATATATATATATATATATATATATATATATATATATATATATATATATATATATATATATATATATATATATATATATATATATATATATATATATATATATATATATATATATATGTCTTCCTTTACCTATCCGGGATCAGGAAGCATGTTAGTAAAAAGCGTTGTGGAAGTTGAAGTTTGAAGTGAAGTTTGTGTTAGAAAATAGGTTTGGGGACATTAGTCATGATGATGAGTAACTCGGCACCATTCACATAGTCGGGTGTTTGTGTCTTGCCAAAAACAGATTGATTGATAGTCCTAACGAGTCATGGTATGTGCATCAGGTTTGAGCACTTTGTAAAATTGAGGTTAGATGATCTTCAAGGCTTCGATTTTTGTGCACCTCTATCCATGTTCTCAAGTGAAAGTAAAGTAAAGAAAATGAAAAAGAAGTAAAAAAGAGCTTGTGTGGTGGATGTTTAGTTTTTATTGCAGTTATGGAGTTTCTATCCTTTTCCCGGATTTGCACCACATTCCCTATAAACATCCTACCCCTAACACATTTCTTGGACTTTATTTGAAACCCCTTAAGATCTTTGAGCATGTGATTTGACTTGGTGGTTTAAATTGGATATTTCATGATAAATTTTGATAAATCTATTTTTCTAAGAATGCTATAATTATATTTAAGGGTGATTATCTTCTTTCATGTCTATATCTCCTTTTCATCATGTAATGATTGTTATTTTCTATGACACATTCCCTAAGGGTGATCTATGAATAGAAGCACAACCAAAAAATATTGTGAGGTTTCTTTGTTTTGCATGTTCATAATCCATTTCATCTTGTATTCTAAGTTTGAACCTTGTTTGGGGACAAGCAAGAGGCAAGTATGGGGTATTTTGATGACATGAATTATGGCCTTAGTTTAGGGATGCATTTAGGTAGATTTTCTCTTTGTTTTGCATACATAGACATATATTCACATCGATTATGTTGATATACACCTACTTTGCGGAAATAGAGTTCTACACGCAGTTTTGTTGCAATTTCAGGAAATAAGACACATTTCGGAGCAAAAAGGGAGCATAAGGATATAAGGAGTCAGAAGAGAGCATTGTGAAGTACACTAAGAGCTGAAGAAGACCAAGAATCACAAGGAAAGAAGATTTAGCTGGAACAGAAGCAATGAACAGAAGAAATTACGTAACAGAAGAGATATCTCGGGTGAAGGATATTATCTCGGACGATATTTTATTCGGGCCCGTCCGAGATTTTAAAGAAAAATAGTCAGTGGCCCAAAGTCAAACCCTACTTTTATCATTATATGGAAGTTGCGGCAAAGGGTTAGATACACTTCTTCAGACCGATTTTTGAGAGATTTGTAAAGAGTTCCGACTTCGCAACAAGTACGGAAGATTTGGAAGGATTGATAGTGAAGAAAGGAAGAATATCGAAGGATTGAAGATTCGCATTGATTTGCATTGGAGTTTTGTGAGTTATTTTTGGAAGGATAATCTTAGTTGTTATTTTCTTTATTTTAACAAAAGGTCGAACCTTTGTGATTGCTTTGGACTTAGTTTTGATAAATGATGATTGTTAGTTAAGTTTTATTTGCCTTTTCTAGGTTTAGGCCTTATTTGATATCATATAACTTCTTTGATTCAAATATGATGATTGTTGGCTAGAACTCTTGCGATTCTAGGGTGACTAGTTGATGGTTGTGGTTTAGATGATGATAGAATGACCCTTTAAGTTAGATTGGATCCTGAAGGTTGAGTTTTACCCACGCAGTTGATCATCTCAGATGAATTCAAGAATCTCGGCCGAGATTTGAGTATGATCCATCCAAGATTTGTTACTGTTTGCCCGACCATGTCTTATCCTTAAGCCTAGATTATAGTTTGACCAAATCCTAGTGTTTTTGAGATCTTTATACCCATGTATTCCTCTAAGGCTTACACTCTAGGATAGGAAGAGACTCACCCGGTGATTCCTTTCTTGAGTGCCGACGATGACGATTTCTAGGTAACAAAGGTTTGTCCTTTGTTAGGTTTGAGTGTGCCTTCATCCTACCTTTGTGAGTTAACCTGAGACTTACCCGGTAAAGGTTAATTCTATTCTATTAGGTTGAGTTGTTGGTTTGAATTAATGTTCTTTCCCTAGTTCCTTGAGACTTACACGGTAAATGGATCTTTGGTTAGTGATAGTGGATAGTGAAACCTCCCTTGTAATATATCCCATCAGAGAAATACCTTACCTTAGCAACCCAGCCTTGTTCATAGCTCATTAGAAATCTTGAATCAAAAACTAAGACTTGACGCTACGATCACTAGAATCTGCATTCTCCTTTATTGATATATCTTCATTGTTTGCTTCGATTTGTTCTTTGTTATTTGCAAGAATCTTAACTAGTTGACTTATCTACTTGATTTCACCACAGTTCCTGTGATCGATCCTGGAATATTTTTCTTCATTACGATTGATCTGTACCATGTGGGTTTGCTATTTCTTTTATTCTTGGTATAAATTTAAAGTTATTTGTCTTCAAATTAACACACGTTTTGGAGCAAACAAAGTTTCAAAGGAGTCAATTGTCCAAAGGCAACCAAAGTTCACATTGCTGCATTGTGCCTTCGAGACAACGCCCATTTTTGTTGGAAGACAACCAAACCCGCAGATGATAATTCCATAAGTTGGGAGTTATTTAAGACAAAGTTGATGGATCGTTTCTTTCCATTACCTAGACTAGAGGAAAAGCGACGGGATTTATTATTCCCACATAACGAACGACTTAAAATACCCAAGTGGAAGAAAAGTTTCAACAATTATTACCCTATGTCGGATCAATAATTAAGAATGAGGAAGATAAGATCCGATAATTTTACGAATGGTTACCCCCATAGATTGTACCGTCCATAATACGCCATAATTGTGTGACCTTGGAACAATTTATGGACGAAGCTCTACGTATGGAACTGCAATAGACAATGCGAATAAGCGGATGGAGAATGACAATCGGAAGAAAGGAGGACAATTGAGTGTGGGATTCAAAAGACCCGCACCACCATTAGAGTCGGAAAGGAGAGGATCAACTCAATTCAGTCGACAAACAACCTTTCAAAAACCCCAAGGCATCATTAGAATAGCGTAGATGCTTTAACTGTGGAAATTCAAATCACCTCCGACAAAACTGTGACAAAGAAGCTCGTGAGTGTAGAGGTTGTGAAAAGATTAGACACATGGTAAGATTATGCAGGAATATTGTACATAGGCCAAAAATGTCGTATCAAGCATCCATCAGTAGTCCAAGAGTTAAGACATCTCAACAAGTTCAATCAGTTGCGCCTCCAATTTCACACTAGACAATACAAATCAAAGGAGAGGCAAGCAACATAGACTTCCAAGACAGGCCCCGGTGTTTACGAGATGCGGAAAATAGGAGAGACTGATACACCTGTTACCCAAGGTACCCTTCATAGCTATTCTAAACTAGTAAAACTTCTTTTTGACTCTAGGGTAACACACTCTTTTATTTCGAAAGATTGTGTTAACTAATTTGGGGTAAAAAGTGAGAACTCATGTGAACCATATGTCGTTATCTAACCTAACGGGAATAAACTGATAGGTACTACATAACATGTTGTTTTCCAATCTTGATTGAGGGACGAGAATTTTCTGCCAACCTAATAGTTATCCACATAATCCCCCATAATATTATATTAGGTGTCAATTGGCTAGTCCACCACGGTGCCAAGATCGAATTTGAGTCTAGTACGGTCAAAAATAAAGTGGAACGGAAACTTTAGGTGTAAGTTCAAAGGTAGGAACCCATCTGAAGAAGGTAGGATAATTAATGCAATGACGGCAATAAAGTTAATCGGACAAGGGTGTATTAGGTATTTGTGTCATTTAGTAGAGGGAGAAACAAAAGGGGTAGGTATAACAAGGATACCCTTAGTACAAGAGTTTCCAAATATATTTCCAAAGGAAATTACAAGAATTCCACCTAAGCGAGAGGTCGAATTCACCGTCGATCTAGAACCAAGAACCTCTACCATTTCTAAACCACCATATTGAATGGCCCCACAAGAGATGCAAGAATTAAAGAAGCATATGACAGAGTTGTTGGACAAAGGATACATTCGACCTAGTGTATCGTCATTAGGAGCACCTATATTGTTTGTTAAAAAGAAAGATGGTTCATTATGGCTTTGTATCGATTACCGGGAGTTGAATAGGGTCACAATCAAAAACAAATACCCGATTCCTCGGATTGATGATCTACTAGATCAGCTTCAAGGCACGAAGGTGTTTACTAAAATCGATCTCACATCTGGATATCATCAACTTCGAGTTTGCAAAAGGATATTCCTAAGACAACATTTAGAAGTAGGTATGGACACTATGAGTTTATAATGATGCCTTTTGGATTAACTAATGTTCTGTCAATATTCATAGATTTTATGAATCAACGCTCCCAAGACTATCTAGATAAATTCATAATTGTTTACATCGATGATATATTAGTTTACTCGCCAAACCATGAAGCCCGTGCTCAGCATTTACGGACCACTTTGAGCCTGTTAAGACGACATCAACTATATGCCAAGCTTTCTAAATGTAATTTTTGGATGACCAAGTCACCTTTCTCGGGCATGTTATCTCAGAAGAAGGAGTCATGGTGGATTCCTAAAAAGTAGAAGATGTTGCAAATTGGCCACAACCTCATAGTGTCAAAGATATTCGCAGTTTTCTAGGACTTGTTGGATACTATATGCGAGTCGTAGAAGGATTTTCCAAATTATCTAGACCTCGTACTTTTCTGTTGCGCAAGTCACACAAGTTCGAGTAGAGTCAACAATATGAAAAAAAATTTCAAGAGCTAAAAAGACAATTGACTAGAGTCCCGGTCCTCACCTACCCACATGAGAAAAAGAGTGGGGGATATATTGTGACGCCTCAAAACAAGGCCTAGGATGTGTATTGATGCAACATGATAAGGTCATTGTTTATGCATCCCGACAATTGAAATCATATAAGGAAAATTACCCAACACATGACCTGAAGGTAGTTGCGGTCGTTTTTGCTCTTAAGATATTGCACTATTATCTTTAAAGGGTACATTATCAACTTTTCACTAATAATAAGAGCTTAAAGTATGTATTCACTCAGAAATATTTGAACATAAGACAAAAAAGGTGGTTGGATCTTTTTAAAAGACTATGACCTTGAGATTAAATATCATCCTAGAAAAGCCAACGTAGTAGATGATGCTTTGAGTCAAAAAAGGATCAAGGAAGAATACATGGCGTGCCTAACAGATGAGATTCGGTTCAAAGATTCAGCAGAGACAAAGGTTTTGTATCCTCAACAAGGACAATTGTGTATGATGAAAATCAGGGCAACATTGGTAGAAGAGATCAAATAGAAACAGGTTGATGACCTTTATTTGATAAAGATATGCATTGATGCAAATTCCGGTAAAGCTACTGGTTTCATAATACAAATGATGGGTCCTTAGGGTTTAAGATCGAATATGTGTGCCAACTGATGAGAAACTTAAGGAAATAAATCTTCATGAAGCGCACAACTCTACGTAGTACATACTTTGTCCACCTAGGTTCGAATAAGATGTACAAATACTAAAAAGAGTTTTTGGTGGGATAGCATGAAAAATGAGATTGCCGAATATGTGACTAAGTGCTTAACTTGTCAACAAGTTAAAATTGTTCATAGAATACCCGGAAAGAAACTACAACCTCTTCTGGTACCAGAATGAAAATTGGAAGATATTGCCACGGACTTTATGATGTGTTAACCCAAAATTGTCGCACGAAAGGATCTTGTATGGGTGATAGTCGATCGGGGGAGCTCTAGAGCTAGCTTTTTAGATTTAGAATTAGGGTTTTGTTTTCTTGCAACTTTGCTTGTGGAGGGGCCTTCCTTCAACCGGCAAGAGAAACAACGAATCGAACACTTGTAAGAGATGCATCTTCTAAGAGTACCTAGTCTCCACCGAAAATAGAACCAAAGCCTTCTTTGTCGCCAATATCTTCCATATTTGTGTTGATACGAGAGAAATTGAGATTTCTTTCTGCACTTAAGTAGCACTAGATGAAGGTTGTTTAGGTAATGGGGTTAAAAAAGTAGGAATAACAAAATTTTTAGGATTTTGGATGAAGGCTTGTGGGGTGATTCAGATTTATGAAGAATCCGATATCCGTTTTTCTAGGACTTTTTAGGGGCCTCAAATAGTTTTTGCGTGATAGCAGGATAGAAGAGAAGAGGTGTGTGGGAGCGCGTTCATTTTTGGGATTTAGGGTTTTTCATGTTGTTTTGGCACTTACGATGGAGAAATGTTGTTTGTGAATGATTTGTTTTTTTATTCAAATCGGTGATTACATAAATAGCTAGCACAATACATGTATATGGGCTTTTCATACGGGTTGAAAAATACTCTCCAACTTATGAGCTTCACAAGCTAGTATGGACAAGTAAGAAAACATTTAATATTATATATTAACTGACTGATAAATTTGGTTATTAATGAAATAAAAGATAACACATATTATTTTACTTGTTTTATTTTTCAAATTTAATATACAACTCATATAGTTTACCATAAGTATTATGATTTGTAAATTTGTTTACATTATTTGATACTAATTTCCATCCATTCTAGTAAATTTTCTACCTCCGTCACTTGATGGATGGATTAGCATTTGATAATTTTTTTTTTACCTATCTTTGGTAGGTAATAACTCCACCTTGATGAAGATATATATGTGATAGATATATTGTGTTTTTGCAGGAATGATGGAAGACAAAAAAATGTATCTATTTTACAAATATATATATATATATATATATAT
>BSUD01000006.1:35978762-36062757 GCA_033239045.1 Fagopyrum esculentum
GTGTGTGTGTGTGTGTGTGTGTGTGTGTGTGTGTGTGTGTGTGTGTGTATGTGTGTGTGGATATGTGCAAATTTGTTTGTTGGAGATTATGTGCAGATTTGGTTGTCGAAGATTATGTGCAAATTTGCTTGTTGAAGATTATGTGCAGATTTGTTTGTTAGAGTGTGCAGATTCTGTGCGATTCTTTTAATCTTCAAACGGCCAAAACAAATCAGTCCCTACAACCTATAAAAGAGACGGTGCAAGCAGTAAAGAACTCAAGCATTCATCTACAAGAAAAAGTCATTTTCCACAACATTCGATCTTCCGGATGATTAGTTTCTTGTCTCTCATCCATTGTTATCGTTCTATTCTTCTAGTTGAGATCAAGAAAACAAAGACCTTTATAGGATATATCATAAGTGTTCTACTCAGAGTATATACACTACCGTGTGATTCGGCTATTGTTTCACTAGGATCTGAGTTGACTAGATAGTAGCAGGAAGGCTACAAGTTGTGAGAAGAAGGGAAGTTCTTATAAGTTGTATCTAACACTCTAAGGAAGTGGAATAATAGAGAATTAAATCATACAAGTTGGATAACCCTAGGCGGAGACGTAGGCTATTTAGAGCCGAACTTCATAAACATATTGTGTGTCCATCTTGCTTTATTTTCCGCACTTCTTCTAACATTTGAAATCGTGACTAACAATTTTACATGCTTAAGTCAAGATCTTGAGATTCATTTCAAGACCTTGAGTTACATTCAGCTTTACAAATTTCAAGTCAAGATCTTGAGTTCATCTCAAGACCTTGAGATTCATTTCAAGGCCTTGACTCTACGATTTTGAAAATTTTCCATGCTCTATTCATCCCCTTTTTTAGAGTATCTCTACCCTTAATATATCTCCTACTCCGTTCTTCAATTGGTATCACAGCTAGACTTACGTTTATTTGATTTAACCATATGCGAGATTAATCATGAACTCTATAGGTGATGGATGATTCGCACAAGGAAGATCCACCATTCGACCACCCCTTTTATGTGGTAAGAATTTTACACACTGGAGATCTCTAATGCAAATGTTTATTATTGATCAAGATCTTGAACTATGGGACATTGTCAAGAAAGGCCAAAATTTACAACAAAGATGAATGCTACTAGAGCCATCGTGCCTAAAAAGGAGAGTGAATACTCTCAAATCGATTTGAAGAATGTGGCTAAGAATGACAGAGTTATGAATCTGCTCTGCTGTGGATTGGATGCAAATGAATTCAATCATGTCTCATCATGCAAAAGTGCAAAAGAAATATGAGACAAAATGGTGATGACAAACGAAGGAACAAGCCAAGTAAAAGAGACCAAGATCATCATCTTTCTCAGGCAATATGAGTTGTTCAAAATGACACCCAATGAGACTGTAAAGGAAATGTTCACAAGATTCACTCAAACTGTGAACAACCTACACTCTCTCGGAAAAGTATTCATAAATAAGAAGAAAGTTAGAAAAGTCTTGAGAAGTCTACCCTAGTTGCAATGGGGACCAAAGGTGACTGCCATTGAGGAAGCACATGGTCTAAGAACTCTACCCTTGGATGATCTACTAGGAAAACTTATCACTCACGAAATGGTCCTTAATGAAGAAGATGGTGAACTATCTTGAAGTATGAAGAATTTGGCTCTAAAATCTAAAATGGAGGACAATCCATTAAAGGATGAAGAAAGTGAGGATGACGAAGAAGACCCTTTTACTTTGATTACAAGAGGACTTGCTAGAATTCTGAAGATGAAGAAAAAATCCTCAAACAGAGAATATCCTAGATCATCAAATTAAGTATTAAGGTAAGTGTTCAAACTCTAGTAAGAAATCTAAGTTACTAACGTGTTTTGAATGTGGAGAAACAAATCATCTAGTGAAGGAGTGTCCACAAAAGAAAAGGAACAACTATCGAAAGAATGACCGAAAGAAGAAAGCAATGGTAGCCTCATGGAGTGACTCTAATTCCTCTAGTGAATCAAACTCTAAAAGTTATCAAGCAAATCTAAGCTTGATTGCTAACCAAGAAGAAAATATTAAACGACATCTAGAGGGAGTGGTGAGAAATTTAATTTCTAGTCGTACTGTTGTTCTTTCTGAATTTCTACTAAACATGATAAGGTGATAGAATAGGAGAAGAGTGATACGCCCCCGGATGGCGATGCCATCCGTGTTTCCGGCTAGAAGGACCGCACCATTTTGAAGACATTTATTATTATTCGGCTATTTAATAATTGGTTTTTCATATTCGGAACTTTAATTCCGTGACTTAAATTCCAACCTTTCATATTTTAGGCTTTTCATTTACCGGAACTTAATTCCGACTTTAATTCTTTCATTTATGTTTGGACATTTGGTTAGCCCTCATCCACTATATAAGGATGGCTTGGCTCATTTGTAAAATTATGTCTAAGTTGAATACTAAGTATTGTGAAGGGAAAATCCTCTTACTTGGTTTATGCATCACTTCTTCTTCCACCCTCTAAATATTGGATCTAGTCTTTGATCCAAACCTTCATATTCGAGGATCCTTTTGAAGGATCAACCAAACGCTTCCGCCACCCAAATTCTAAGTTTGATCCAATTCAAACGATCAAGAAGAAGTAGTTGAAGTTTCTCCTCGATCTAGATCGCCCATATTTTTCTATCATTGGTATTAGAGCTCGGGATCGAGGTCAAGTTCTTTACTTGTGATCTTGATTGTTCATCAAAAAAAATTTTCTCTTCAATGTTCTTGAAGATCTTCAAGTGTTCTTCGAAGATCTTCATCCTTCTTCAAGTGTTCTTCAAGTGTTCTTCGAAGAACTTCATCCTTCTTCAAGTGTTCTTCGAAGATCTTCATCCTTCTTCAAGTGTTCTTCGGTGTTCTTCGAAGATCTTCAAGTGTTCTTCGGTGTTCTTCGAAGATCTTCAAGTGTTTCTTCATCATTCATCATGTTCTATGATGATTATGATTCTTATGATGAGGATGAGGAATGGTTACCTCCTCCATATCCACCGAAGGCCAAACAAACCACCTGGAGGTACCGACGGAGAGAATACTTTGAGGATGAGGAGTGGTTGCCTCCTCCGGACCCACCAAGGTCGATTTATTCCATGGATGGGGGTATCCACACCAACAAGAATATTTTGAGGATACCTATGTTGCCCCAAGACGGAGTGCCAAGCATGAGCAAGTTGACAATGTTGCCCCCCCCCCCCGACGGCGTCCTAGTCCCCAAGAGGAGTGCCAAGCATGAGCAAGCAGTGAAGAATTCAAACATTCATCTAAAAGCAAAAGCCATTTTCCACAACATTCGATCTTCCGACTGATTTAGTTTCTTGTCTCTCATCCATTGTATCGTGCTAATCTTCTAGTTGAGAGATCAAGAATGACAAAAAGCGTTATAAGATATATCATAAGTGTTCTACTTGGAGTATATACACCACCGTGTGATTCGGTTATTGTTTCACTAGGATCTGAGTTGACTAGATAGTGAAGGCTACAAGTTGTGAGAAGAAGGGAAGTTCTTCTAGGCTGTATCTAGGACTCTAATGAGTGGAATAATAGAGAATTAAATCATACGGTTTGGATAACCCTAGGCGGAGACTTAGGCTATTTAGAACTTCGTAAACATATCGCGTGTCCATCTTGCTTTATTTTCTGCACTTTATTCTAACGTTTAAAATCTTGACTAACAGTGTTTAAAATCTTGACTAACATTTTTATAGGTTTAAGTCAAGATCTTGAGATTCATTTCAACACCTCAAAACCTTGAGATTCATTTCAATACTCTATTCTTCCGTAGGAAAAGCTAATTCCACATCTTTTGTGTGAACTCGTGTAGGGATGGAATTAAGGTTTTGTATTGCTACCTGACGCATATTTCATAACTATAACGTTTACATATGCCACCGACAAACATCACATTCATACGGGCCAAAGTTCATTGAAAGTTCATTGAATTATGATATATTTTACCAATAGTTGATCAGATTCATTGGTTTTGGTTTGTATTGTTAATGGTCCAGCAGAAGAATCACAATTCGACAGCCTAGCTTGACCCAATCCAAGAATCGGCAGTTACTAATTTTAAGTTCAGCCAACTTCTACGCGTAACACATAATTAAATGGTTAAGCTAGGAGCAATTGTGTTTGTATTGCCCGCAAACAGAAATCTGTCTGACTAAATACATTGCAACTACAGGATACTAAACTTCTAGGAATATCCGACAAAAGTTTCCGGCTCAAACAATCCGAGCTCTTGGATAATCAATAGCCTCAAGCAGCCAACCCGAGATTCCTTACTCTGCTTTCGTCTTTGTAACTGCGTCCACCTCGGGCCTCACTACCCTACACCTTCCAATGAACTTGAGAACTTCATCTATTAGAATGACTGGTAGAGCCACTAGAAGCACCAAGTACCATTCGTTAAGACTCAGAGGGACAATCCCAAAGACTTGTGCAAGGAATGGTACGTATAGGATCAAGAAATGTAACCCAAATGAGATAGACATGGCGAGAAGTAGCCAAGGGTTCACCCATGGAGGCATTGACAAAAGGCTACCATCTTCGGAAAGGGCGTTTAGAGAATTAAACATCTCAATGGCAACCAAGACAGACAGTGACAGTGTCATGGCTTTGATTTTTCCCGTTTGGAAGTAATCACAGGGATTCGCATCAAAGTTGTAGACCTGAGATCCAGCTGTGAAGGGCGAAACTGAGAAATCTTTCCATGTAGGGCACTGACCCCAGTTTGCAAGTTGGGAATAGCTCACTAGTGTGTGACCGTCTTGGCTCAGATCAATGCCGAAGAATGAGCCGTGGGTGTACCATATGATGAAAACTCCAACAGTTGCTAGACCCACGTAGAGCCCAATTACCTATATTTAAAAAAAATAGTTACCATATAATGATACAAACCAAAGCTACAAATTCTAACATATTTGATAGTAATAATCTATCTATATATTTTCCCTCATTTTCAGCTATTTTCTTCAACTTCCCCATTTTTCCCAATATATCCACGTTCCACGTCAATTCCGAGTGGTTGAATTTCTAGTGGTTTGCACATACTACTGGTACAATATACCTTTTTTCTTCAAATGACAATAAAATAAAAGTAACACAATCTCACCAGGTACCGGAACAAAATCCACACACTGATTAATGAGTCATCACTTCTTCGAGGAGCTTTTCTCATGATATCCTTGTCTGGAGGATTGAAACCCAAGGCGGTAGCAGGGGGCCCATCGGTGACCAGATTGACCCACAAAAGCTGAACAGGAATAAGACCCTCTGGAATGCCTAGAGCAGCTGTAAGGAAGATGGAAGCAACCTCGCCGATGTTTGAGGATATCATGTACCTATATCATATTGCAGGCATTAGATAAAGTGATTGAATTCTTGGGTAAAGCAGACAATGATTGTTAGAAAATATTCCTCTTCATTGATTTTAAGGTTTGAACAGTGTTTTGTATTTATAGTGACTACAACAATTTATTGACAGAAGTTATGATCTCCTTGCTGCAAAATATTTTAGAATGTGGTGAGTCACAATGAGCAGCTGATGCCATGAACCTGTAGTGTTAATAGAAAGCTTAGAGTTGAAAGAACTGCATAATTAGGGAAAGCAGGAAAGATATCATCGCAATACAGAACAGAAAATTACAATACACAACATGCAGAACCAAGTATTATACTGAAAGTTTGGACAAACATAGACAGGAGGGAAGAATGACACACTGCAAAAGATGAGTTGAAAGAAAAAATAGAGAAACCTGATAAATGCCTTCATGTTGTTGTAGATTGATCTACCTTCAGACACAGCAGCTACAATGGTGCTAAAGTTATCATCTGCTAGTACCATGTCAGAAGCTTCTTTTGCAACCTGGTAGATGTGACGAAATATCACTATATTAGCAAAAGCACAAGCTCACAACTAGGAAAACAACCTTTAAAGCAGGATAGAGTCACCAAGTCTGTGAGGAAATGGGGGGAGGGAACAAGGTTGAAGATGAAAAAATATAAATGGCATTGTGAAGAAAAGGAAGAAGCTTCCACTAGTTTTTGTTGTCATGCTTCTTCAAAATTAATATCCATATAATTTCATCACCACTTTATAAAAAGGAATTAGTTAAGAGATGTATGTAAATTACTTCAGTCCCTGATATGCCCATTGCAATCCCAATATCAGCTAACTTAAGAGCAGGAGCATCATTTACTCCATCACCGGTCATTGCAACAACTTCTCCGTCCTCTTTAAGCAACCTCACTATCTCTTGCTTGTGCCTTGGCTCAGCTCTAGAAAACAGGAGTCCTCTAGTTTGTCTCAAGTGTGTTTTCTGATCACGATGTTCCATAAATTCTTTTCCAGTCAAGCTACGGGAACTAATGTCCTCATCCTCACCGAATACACCTATTTCACGGCAAATGGCTTCTGCTGTGTTCTTGTTATCACCTGTGATAACCATGACTCTAATACCAGCAGCTCTGCAGTCCTCGATTGCTTGACGGACCTCTTTACGTGGAGGATCCTTAACCAATGCAAGGGAAACAGATAAAACAGTCAGATTTGTACAAAGTGGCAATGTCAGAAAATTTCTCCTGAAAAAAGGAGGTCACTGCTAAGAGAAAACTTACTCTAATTCCAGCTAGTCCAACAAAGATAAGTTTGCTCTCTATTGAAGAATAGTTAGATGGATTAAGCAATAGTTTATGAGCTGGATGATCTTCATCGCCATTATAAGTGTCAAATTCTGGAAGATCCTCCTTGTATGCAAATCCTAAGCAACGCAAAGCACTGCTGGACATGTCACGGAGGCTGTCTAAGATAGCATCCCTCGTACTTTGATCTAGCAAAACAACTGAACCATCCAACAATTGCACAAAGGTGCTCCTCTCGAGTAAATTCTCCACAGCCCCCTGCAGATAATTCTTTTTTCTTAAACTCGTAGCAGACACAAATGAAAAAGAAACCTACAAAAGGAATGAAGAAGACATACAAGAAACCAGCTGTCACCAAACCCAAAAACAAATGACATTTCTGAAGTACCTTTACTAATAATGATTTCCTTCCGGATCTAGATGAAACTATAACTCCCATGGATTTCCTATCACGATCAAATTCGAGGGTAGCCACCCTCGGTTCAAATTTGTTCCAAGCTTGGCAACAACCTGCCACAAGAAATAAGATTTGAAAACATAAGAATTCAGTATATCAAGAAGAAAGTTTAGATGATTCCCAAAATGAGTGTCTATTGCCACATACGTAAGACATCAGACTGTGAAGAAGCTTCAGCATCTAATCCACTGGGAAGCCCCATTTTCTCAACCATCACCTGTGGTGAACAGATAAGAAGGTATCATGACATTTTCACGGAATTAGTGAATTTTCAGTTCTAACAAGTGAAGCTCGTGCAAGGATAGATCTCTAGCAAAATGTAAAGAGCCTCACTGGCAAGAAACAAAGCATCAAACTATAGGTAGAAGAAGATTCTCACCTTCAATGCAGCCTCAGTGGGCATACCACTTGCAACAAAATGATTGCCAGATTGCTCAATTCCAGCATCATTGCAAAGAGCGGAAATTTTTGCAATTGTTTGAAGATTGCTGTCCATGCTACCAGCTGGCCAGTCTTCAATCCTGCCATCTAAAGGGTTATATGTTCTCCCTTCAACATTGAAGGTCCGGACATAGCTGCTCTTAGCACCCATAGCAACAAGCTTAGCAACAGCCATCTGGTTGGTGGTCAAAGTACCGGTCTTATCAGAACAGATGACAGTGGTACAGCCAAGAGTCTCGACACTTGGCAATTTCCGCACAAGCGCATTCTTTTGAGCCATCTTGCGGGTTCCCAGTGCTAAGCAAGTTGTTATCACTGCAGGCAAGCCCTCTGGAATAGCAGCAACAGCCAATGCCACAGCAATCTCAAAGTAATATGTGCACTTCTCAAATGAAAACTTGAAATTTGTGGGCCACCCATCAACGTATTCCCAAGTAAGGAAATATTTCACATTTATAAGCCACACTAACGCACAAATAAGTCCAATTATAACGGTCAAAGCTTCCCCAAATTCATTCAGCTTCTTCTTAAGTGGGGTGTCCTCCTCGTTTTGAGATGCCTCATGAATCTGTGAATGAACCTGCCCGATCTCAGTTTCCATCCCAATCTGTGTAACCAAACAAAGGCAATTCCCATTCACAATAGTCGTTCCAGCAAACACCATACATTTCTTAGACTGAATTTCTGAATCTTCAGGAACAGGCTTGGTGGTCTTACTGACAGCTTCACTCTCACCAGTCAAGGATCCTTGCTCAGCCCTCAGAGTTGAGCTAATCAAACTTACAACCCTCATGTCAGCAGGCACCTTATCACCCACCCTAAGCTCAACAATATCCCCTGGAACGAGTTCTTTAGCAGGCAAACTGGGCACCTTTTTCCCATCCCGGATCACTGTAGCATGTTCAGATTGAATTTCTTTCAAGGCTTCTAGTGCTTTCTCAGCGTTGTTCTCTTGCCAAACTCCCACAATTGCATTCACAATCAAGATCAAGAATATAACTAATGGCTCCACAAAAGCTGTAATCTCCATCTCCCCTCCTTCTTCCCCGTCATACCAAGCAAGCACAAATGATATAACTGCAGCCCCCAAAAGAATCCTGACTAACGTATCATTAAACTGATCTAAGATCAACCTCCATACTGACGGCCCGTCATGCTTCTCCAACTCATTCCATCCATATATCTTCCGCCGCTCCTCCGCCTCCTTACTAGACAGGCCGAAATCACGGCTCACTCCATACTTCTCTTCACACTCCTTAACATCCTTGGCCCACGCCGCAAAATTATTGTCATTCTTGGCCGGCTTTGAATTCAACTTATCACTTTTCCCGTAATTTTCCCCTCCTTTACCCATCGAATTCGATTATCCGACTAGTTAGCTAAGAGAAATCAGCAATCGTTTTCAAGTATACAAACTTGAACACATATGGATCTGATTATAATTTCCTGCAAAAAGATCAATTCCAACAAAACGAAACTCAAAAAAAATGCGCATTCACGGATTTCCAGGCATTCAAAACCCTAGACACAAAACAGTAAAGATTCTCGAAAACTCCTGGTAATTGGAGCAAAACAAAAAATATAAACCATCGGAAAAGAACAACAAACAGATAAGAAAAACAACTATTCAACAACCGGTAGGGGTTTTCTGATTGTTACCAGATTCGTCACCGGAACTTCGATGGATTGCTTAGGAACAACTTGTTATCCACTTCAATTTTTCTCAGGGAAAACAATTTGCAACAATCGGCGAACAAGCGCTAGACAGATCCGACTGTTTGTTGTCTTCAGATCGTTTCTTCCGCTACACTCTCTGCTCTTCTTCCTCTCCAAGCGACTAACATGGACGGGTTATAACAGGCTCCCCACTTTCCCGTTTGGGAAACTAGAGAAAAATATTAGAAAAATAAAGTCCCACGCGCAGTCAGCCAATGACAATCCGCCACGTTGGATAGTGATGATGTAGCAGATGACCTGGATTTATTTTCCAGTACGGGGCTTATATTTTGGACGTGGCTGGCAGTGATTGGATGCAGGATTTTAACAGAGCGGGTTGCGTTTTGTGTTAAATTTCTGCAGAAAATGAGAAATATGCAAAAGGTATTAATAACAAACATATGCTTTGTAACACAGAGTAATATATAATAAACATATGTATGAATCATTTTATTTTTTAAATGGAAAAAAAGGGACAGAGGAACCTTCTGGTTACCTTCTTCTTAAGTCACATAGAGAAATGATGTGACGTTAGCATATTAGCATCCTCAGATGCTTCCTACTCTTGTAGTTGGTAACTGGCAAGTAACAACCACGTGACTTTTGAATGACAAGAGCCAAATATTTGCCTTTTTTGTGTCATGGACCTTATGGTATCTTCAATTGGTGATCAAATATTCCAATGAAAGAAGGTAAAATTAAATAAAATGTAATGATTAATAACCTAATCTGTATAAATCTAATCAGATTATTACTAGTTTTTTTTTTTTTTTTTGGAAAAGATTATTACTAGTTACCACTTACCGTTTACGACTAAGGGCTTGTTTGGTAGCGCTAAGAATCATTCCCGGTAACGGAATGATTCCGAATCAATCAAAAAATGCGTTTGGTTAGATGTCTTTTAACACATGAAAGTAATCTCATCATTTCCATTTCCTTTTCTAACCCTTATCCGATTCCATTCCGTTTCCATTCCACCGATCCAACCAAACGGGCACTAAGAGGTTTTATGTTGGAAAAAGATGAGGTGATAATCGATTGAAGTTATCAAATTAGGAATGAATAATTGAAAGTAGTATCCATCTTTAATAACTAAAGTAAGGGTGTGAAGAGGATTATTTATTTTTTTTAAGGTTTTTTAGACTATTGAGTATTTTTATAAAACTATTAAAAAAAAGTGTTTGGTAACGGAAGGTTTATAAGTAGATTTGTATGGTACATTTAACAAAAAGGACAAGTGTTAAAAATAATAATAAAAAAAACATGTAAATGGATTTGAGGATAATTGGACCAAAATTATGTAAAGCTATCAGAAAAGGTAATTAAAAGAGATTATGGCACGTGGTTGTGGTATGCGGTTAGAGTTGTGGTTATGATTGTTATTTTGTAAGAGTTTTTTTTGGGACCGTCGTTTATTAAAAAAAAATTGTACGTGTTTAGTTAGATAGTTCGGAATTAGTTAAATTTTGTGTAAAGACCAAAATACCCTCACAAGATTAGTTATTGATTGCTCTTGATCGGAAGAAAGGTCTGAAAGGAAAAGAACAAACTATCCAGATCCACCTCCAACATTTTAATTTCGTGATTTTCCTTCATTACAAACAATCTAGATCTAATTTTCGAATCCAATAGTCAATCGTTATAATTGAATTGTTCATTCCAAACGATCTAAATCCAAATTTGGTTCCAAATTTGAAATACAAATTTCGATTTCAATGGTTGCTTCAATTGCTTGTCCATACAACCTGAACAAGAAGATTGTAGAGTAGAAGAACAAGGATTGTAGAGAGAAGAAGAGAAGAAGGCCTAATGAAGAAGGTTGTTGAGAAGAACGTTTCTCTTGAGTTCACCACTGATTGCTTTCCACACTGCCCGCAATCATCGTGCTTTCCTTTGTCGTCGACACCTCCAACTAAGCACCATTGATTGTTTGCCTCACCGGTCACAAATCGAAATTTTCCTTTTTTGTCGATGCCTCACCGGCAATTTCAATGGTTGCTTCATCAATTTCTCAATGGTTGCTTCTTTGTGGCATCTATTGTCGTCATGAAAACTAGAGAGTGGAATGAGAGGAGATGGGAAAAGAATGGCAACATTGGTATACCTCGGAAAAACTGTTGTGGAATCCTCCAAAACCTTGTCTGGGGAGATCCGAGAAAAGTGGTTTTGAACCATCAAGAACCACAACTCCGAAATTAAATAGTATAACCTAAACCTTAACTAAAAACCATTAATTTCTTACAACCTCAATCATGAATTTACCCCCTGAAACACCCCTAATATAAGGTCCATTTTATAGATATTTTTTCGTATTTTATTGTTATTTTTATATCGTAAATATTACAAGTATATTTTTTTATCGTAAATTTTAATTTTACGAGTATATTATATTATTTCCTTAATTATTTACGTAAAAGTTCAAAAAATATTTTGATTCAAAACATCCGTTACGGATATTTT
Organism: Fagopyrum esculentum; assembly: GCA_033239045.1. Taxonomy (NCBI): domain Eukaryota; kingdom Viridiplantae; phylum Streptophyta; class Magnoliopsida; order Caryophyllales; family Polygonaceae; genus Fagopyrum; species Fagopyrum esculentum. The sequence goes on from BSUD01000006.1 coordinate 35,990,499, forward strand.
TTTTATCAAGTCTTATTTTTCTTTTCTTTTCTTTTTCTGTTTTCTTCTCCTTTTCATTTTCCCCATCCCTCTTCCTTTCTCTACCGTTTCTCTCACCCCAACTCTTGATGCCAGCGGACAACTCCTTCCCAACTAGCCGCTCCTACGCCTTCTGCAACAAGCTACACGTCAATCCTAGCCTCTATAGCTAGCCGACCGTTGGATATGCCTCGAACCCTCGCTCATCACCCTTCATCTCTTTGTTCTTCAACGCCTCGTCCTCTTACAACTACAACCGTCTAGCCCCCTGTTTTCCTTCATCTTCCCACACAAGCTTGCTTCAACCACATTTGTCCCTCCCATTCTTATATCCCTCCATCGAACCTTTGTAACTCTCCTTTCTTTGCCTCCTATCTTACCCCTACAACACTCTCCTTCTTCTTTGTCTCTCCCCGTAACCCCTACAACTCATCTCCACTTCTCTATATTGAAGGATATCGTATATTCTATTTAGATAAATTATCTTTATATATTATGTTAGTTTGAATTTGGTTTTATCTTGATAATCTTTATTAGTTTCCTTTAGTTATCTTGTAATCTCTATATACACAGGATCATTATATTATCAATAAATTTGTGGTTCTACCTTCACCATTTGTATGGTCTTCTCCACCATAATATACAATGGTATCAAAGCGCTTTCGATCTCTAGTATTTTAAGGTGGTATTATATCAATCTATTGATGTTACATATTTAGTGGTGGTTCTGTCGATCTATTGATGGTGTCACCGCTCTGCTGGTGTACTCGTTGTTGATGGAGATGTTTTATATGTCCGTTGTCAATAAATTATCTTTATATATTAGGTTAGTTTGAATTTGATTTTATCCTGATAATCTTTATTAGTTTCCTTTAATTATCTTGTATTCCATAAATATATATATATATATATATATAGAGAGAGAGAGAGAGAGTATAGATCCTATGAGAACACTCCTAACGCGTATACATGAGAACAGATTCATAATTATTATTAGTTTTGTTACGAAGGTGCCATATCGTTTAATGTATTATTCGTAGTTATTGTTGGTTGAGTGGATTATTCGTAGTTATTGTTGGATTCCTAATTATTATAATTCGTAGTTATTATTAATTATGATATCTACTCTAAATCTCAACCCTTAATACTCACCATCCAACGGTGTACGATTGTTCTCATGTATACACGCACGTTAGGGGTGTTCTCATGGGAACCACACCCTATATATATATATATATATATATATATATATAATATCAATAAATTTGTGGTTCTACCTCCACCATTTGTATGGTTTTCTCCACCATAATATACCACTCTAGAACTCTCCTAGAGCTCCCCTTCTTTGTCTCACCACCATTTGTATGATGTTCTCCACCATAATATATCACTCTAGAACTCTCCTAGAGCTCCCCTTCTTTGTCTCACTACCTCTCACTCTCTCTTCATCTCCTCGCTCAAGCAACCGTAGTCTCGGCCTCTTTCTCTTCCACCTCCTAAAAACTTCTTCTACTCCCAGCTTCTACAACTCATCCTTCACCTATACTAGCCTCCTCCTCGAGCCCTTGTCGTTTCCACCACATTCTCCTCCCCGTAGCACCTTCGAGCTTCACCTCCATTAACCTCTTCAACATGTTGCTTCACCCTTGCTCTTCTCCTCCGCCTCATCTCCATTGCCGGAAATAGATAAAAGCAGAGCCGACTTTGCTATCAAACGACACACCTGCCGCCGGAGTCGCCTCTAGGGAGAGCCACCATCGTCGCCATCAATCATGTCGTTTGCTTCAAGCCTCACCGGATCTCGTCAGTGGCCACCAAGAGAGACAAAATCAGCCGCCTCCAAGGAGTATTTTACAGTTTGGCCCCCACCTTTTTGGGTATATTGCAGATGTCTCCCAAGATTTTTTTTACATATTTGGCCCATACTTTGTGTTTTTAACAATTATGCCCTCGGATGGATAATTGTAGGTTTTTGCCAAACTTTCTATTTACGTTAATGACCCATGTTTTCAAATTTAACAAACATGCCCCTGGAGAAGTACTAATAGATTTTGGCCAAGTTTTATATTTTCAGAAAGGGCCCAAACATCTAGATTTACACTTTGTGCCCCTAGAAAAGACGTTTACAGTTTTCAACTCGAGTTTTAATCACAGTTTTAAACTATATTTATATATATTATGTTATATGACCCAAGTTTAACAAATGGAGTTAAACTTTTATAGTTGATGTGGTCTAGGTTTCGAAGCTACGTGAGTACTCTTGAAACCCTTGTCAGACAACGGTTGTTGTGTGTTATAAGTGATTAGTTGTGGTGATTGGATTGATGATATACCTAGTTGGATATTCTAGGTAATTGATCTTTTGGATGTAAAAAGGGTAATGGCAAACCCTAAGTGAAGTACAACCCTTTTTAAGTGGGATTAAGTAAGTCACTTCAACACCTATTAGATGTTGTTTTGTAATGATGATATAGTATATATGTTCTTTATGGATATTTTCCGTGTTTAGGTCGTTTATGAGATTTGACGAATTTTGTTTGACGTTGTCGCTTTTGGCTTTGAGTGGGTTTGAGTAAGATTACCGAGGCAAGTACTTGTGGGCTTTTATATGAGCATGATTAAGTTTAAGTCATTTATTTGTTACATGCATGATTTGATATTTTGAAATATGTTGATTCGGTCTTTATGATCTATGTGTCGTGATATTTTAAAGAAAGGACTTATTGATTGATTATGAAAGCTTTTGATGATGTCTTTTATTTGAGCGACATTTTGCCAATGTTGACAATGATACGATTTACCTGGCATTTGTGATATTTTAAAGAGAATGTATTATTGTTTGTTAAGTATTTGAGCGGTGATTTGGTCTTTGATCACAACGGGCAATTTGTAAATATTATTATGAGAGAGATGATTTGGTCTATGACCACAATGGCAAAATTTTCAACCTTGTTCTATTTTCTTGATTTTTCACTCCTCTATTTAGGCGAGCCATGCTTACTAGTGGTAAGAACTAAGAAACATGGTTTGTGCGAGTCAAGGTTGTGCCCGGACATTGTGGATGGTGTGGATTCCCTGATCCATGATCGCCATGCTCATTATGTGGTTGAGGTTTAGGAGGTACCTTCGTGTTTAACGCGGATTGAACATGTTTTAAAAAAAATTATTACACTCTTGATTTGAATATGATTTCTAAAGTATAAATGCTCGAGCATGTTTTAATATTATGGTTTTGGACGGATTCCTGGTGATAGACTTGAAAAAGGAAACAAGGATTTACCTTGTTATTCCACTGTGGTCAATTGACCCCTTTGGTTACATATACCGGTTTGAGATGATATTGAGTTATTTGAAACGTATTGATTATTTGAAATTTTTTGAGATGATATTGAGTCCATTTGAGGCATGATGCTTTCAAACTTCTTTGAGTATTATGAGTACATTTGAGGCATGTTGATTTTAAACGCTTTTGAGTATTATGAGTACATTTAAGGCAGGATAATTTCAAACTCTTTTGAGTATTATGACTACATTTGAGGCGTGATGATTTTAAACTCTTTTAAATATTATGAGCATATTTGAGGCATGATGGTTTGAAATCTTTTGAGTATTTCGAAAGTGACATCATATATGATTTTACACCTGTCTTATTCATATATTACATTACGTATGTATCGGCTTCGTCTATATGGAAGACTAACCCCACTACGGTGGGGCTGGTTATGTTTTGACATAATCAGGTACAATAACAGTTCAAGAGCATGGAGGTCAGGGGTCCTAGTGGGAGTCTATGTTTTGAGGTTGACCTTGGGTGGCCTGGTGTTTTCTTTAGGACTTGTTCCTAGCTTTGACTTTATATCTTTTGAGTTGGTGTTTTTATTTTCTAAACATTGTTGTTGTTGTTGGCCTTGAGTTTGACCTATTGTTGTTGTTGTTGTTGTTGTTGTTGTTGTTGTTGTTGTTGTTGTTTTAGAACCTTTTATGGTTGAATTATGCGACGTCTATTGGTTTTATACCTCTATCTTGGCAAGAATTTATGCCCTTGTTTTATATATCTTCTTTACATAGCCTTAAGGAGTCCTTATTCGGACTCCTGGTGTTGTAGTGTTATCCACTTTTTTGGGGCGTTACAAAAGTTGGTATTAGAGAAGGAGGTTTGGGTTTTGCTTGAGTTGGGTTTGGTTGAGATGATGTTTTGGGTTAGGGTCAAAGATCTTCATGCTCTCATGTGCTTGTTTTTATTTGAACTATTAGTTGATCCTACCGAGTTATATCCTCCAATGAAAACGTAAGCGATAGAAGAGCTCGAAGCGGAAGACGGGTGGTGCACGCCCACAAAGCACCCCGAAGTGGAAAGTGCTTTGGGCCTAGTTGTCCAACGCCACGTTTTACCTAACAAAGTTTGATGACAATTGGTGGGACACCGTGAATCCTAGGAATGTCACAATGAGTTAGGAGAGATTTAAGAGCAAGATAAGAGCTCACTTCTACCTTGTGACGTTCCGAAGGGAATTTGAGGTAATGAAGTTGACACGAGATGTGCAAGAAGTATATGAAAGGTTGACGTTAAGACCTTCGTTTGTTAGATTGTTATTTATGAATAACTTGGGAAGTTTAGACAATCTTACAACAAGTGATAAATGTTTGAAAGTGAACGGTCACCGTCATAGATGATGATGGAGCAATACATGTGTTTGAGGGACTTCACCTCAACAGATTGGGGGGAATTATTAGTGTCATGACCACCTGTAGATTGTTGAGATAGGGTTGTGTCGGTTCCTTGTTGATGTGTGCTCTGATACCAATGATGTGGTCCTTGGGTGCGTTCAAGGACAAAGTGCGGATCTAGATTAAGTTTTAGCTTCAACTACTCCTTGCGAACCGATCAAAGTATAGATTGTGAGTTTGCGGAAGTTTTGAGATGGATGCGGAAGCGTACGGTTGATCCGATCTAGTTAGATCGAACAATCCTTGTAGTGGAGTGGATACAGTTGATCCTTAAAAAGGATCCTCGAGTACGAAAGGTCTGGATCAAAGACTAGATCCAAGATAGAACTTTTAGAGGGTGGAAGAGGAGGTGATGTCCAAACCAAGTAGGAGGAAATACTTCTAAATATACTTGAATTAAAATTAGACATGTCTTACAAATGAGCCAAAACATCCTTTATATAGGAGAGGATGGTGGCAAATCCTAAGACTTAAATACAAAATTAAAAGCAAATATTTTAGACATTAAAAGCAAATATTCTAGACATTAAAGAAGGGATTTAATGGAATCTTCCAAGAAATATCTCAAGCATTCAATGCCTTCTTAAAGGAATATATTCATAAGAATATCTCCTTTAGTTATTAAGAATATAAATTATATTTCAAATAAATATAATGGAAAAGTCTTCCATTTGATAGTCGTAGCCAAGTGCATATCAAGTCGGAGGTACGGATGGCAACGCCATCCAGGGGCGTATCACTTGTGTTATGTGACGGGGGAAGAAAAGAAGGAACCCGAGTTATCACAAACTCGTTGTTAGTGAGTTCCCTGATGTCTTTCCTGATGACTTACTAAGACTTCTACCACATCGGGATGTAGACTTCGCCATTGAGATTGAGCCTAGATCAACTCCAATCTCCAAGGTGTTGTACAGAATGACACCTTAGAGATGCACTTATTGAAGAAGCAATTGTAGAAACTTGCTGATAAGGGATTCATTAGACTCGGTGCATCGCCATGGGGATCGCTAGTGTTGTTTGTGAAGAATAAAGATGGTTCTCTCTACTTGTGCATCGATTACCGAGAGCTAAAAAAGATAACCGTGAAGAATAAGTATCATTATATTTTCCCCGGATATATGACTTACTCAACCAGTTGCAAGGGTTGGTAGTCTTTTCAAATATTGAATTGATGTCCGATTACCACAAGTTGAAGGTTCGAGATGAGGGCATTGCAAAACGGCTTGGACAAGGTATGATCATTATAAGTTTGTAGTGATGCCATTTGGGCTCACTAATGCTCCAACTGTTTTCATGGACTTGATGAACCGAGTCTTCCAAAAATACCTAGACCGTTTTGTGGTGGTATTCATTGATGATATTTTGATTTACTCTCAAAGTCGAGAGGAGCATTAAGGTCATCTCAAAATTGTCCTTGAAACTTTAAAAAGGGACAAGTTGTACGCCAAATTGTCCAAGTGTGAATTTTGGCTACCAAAAGTAGAATTCATTGGTCATGTAATCACGGTAGAAGGTGTGATGGTTGACATGCTTTAAAAGAAAAAGGAGTTTGAGTGGGATGAAATGTAAGAGTTAGGATTTTTGAATTCTAAATCAACATGATTACGGTGGTGATTAAACCTAATCATTGATAGTAATATTGGGTCAACTTGCGAATGAGGTAAAATGGGCAAGCTTGGATTCCACTATTGAGTTTTTGGCATGAGATTGACCTTGTGGGGAAAACTCTACTTTTTCATCCGGAGAATAGTTTTTATCACCGGTGTTATTTGGAGCATTTGGGAGCTTCATTTAATAAAAATGCAATTTAACCCGCCCGATGACTAAGAAATGGGTTTGCCCTTTTTTGGAAGTGATGAGGTTTCCCCCTCTGTTCTGTGATCCCGGTTCAAAAGGAGGGCCCAAGTTTGATCGAGGATTGGAGAGGAGAGGTGGAAGAAAAGGCTCGGGAAGAAATGATCAGGACATCGGACATGTCCTAGATATGAAATAACATGGAAAGACAAAATGGCCAAAAGATTCGCTATTTTGTTTCTTAGCAGCTAAGAAAGGCGGCTTAAGAATATGCATTTACAAGGAAATTGCATATTAACTACCCACACAATATTCCGGAATTATTATTCCAATTCCGAGAAGTTTGGAGAAAGGACCCAAACCACCTTCGAATCGGTAAAAGGATAATTATCGATTTTGCTAAAGGATAGTGCTAGAGGATAATTATCAACCTTGCTAAAGGATAATTATCAATTTTGCTAAAGGATAATGCAAGAGGATAATTATCCATTTTGCTAAAGGATAATGCTAGAGGATAATTATCCACTTTGCTAAAGGATAATGCTAAAGGATAATGCTAGAAGATAATTATCGATTTTGCTGAAGGATGATGCTAGAAGATAATTATCGACTTTGCTAAAGGATAATGCTAGAGGATAATTATCGACTTTGCTAAAGGATAATGCTAGAGGATAATTATTGACGTTTCTATAAATTGAGAAAATTCCTTCATTTCATTTCACATTTCCTCGTAAAAGCTCTCATTTCTCTCAACCTTCACATTCAGATCTACTCTTCGTTTGTAATCCGATTTTGAATCCATTTGAGTTTTCGGATTCCTCTCTTCGTCCTCTTCACTTTGGTACCGAGTTTCTGCGTTTCCGCTGAATTAAGGTCAGGTCGAGCCTCCCCCTTACATGTCCGGTTCCGTTGCTCAGATTCCGGTGAATCTGATGGTGTCCGAGCGTAGCCAACGTCATTGTGATTCCGAATCTTCTTTCGGATCGTCAATCGGGTTAGTAACGAATAAGTTATGAATTTATTCGTTTTCCGTATTTCGATTTGACCTAAATTGACATTAGGCTTGTCAAAATGGATAATTGGAAATTCCATTATGCTCGTTACATTATTCTGGTGATTATGGGTTGTTTATTTGATCAGATCTGATGACAGGTGGGTTCAGAAACTGCTTGTGGGTAAAACGTTATTTTGGTGAATTTTAATTAATTAACTAAAGGTTAATTAATTAAACTAGGAATTTAGAAAATGCTATAAGCTAATTAAATTCAAAGGAATGAATTTAATTGATGTTTGAAGCAATAAATATAATACGAGGAATATGATATTCTCGACAGGTGTTGTTGAAGACGGTAGACTAACTATAGCTTAGTTGCTCAGTGAGCGTATCCAGGTAGTCTTCGGACTTACTTAGCTTCGATCTGCAGAAACTCGTGCCTGAGAGATTTATATCTTGTTGTGTTGTATTGTGATTAATGTTATGCATTGTGATGTGTTATGTGTGATGCATGCTAATGTTATTGTTGTGTTTTATGATAAATATGATGATGTGATGTGTAAAGCATGCTTAATGTTGTTGTTATGTATATTATGATAGGGTTATGTGAAATGATTTAAATTGATAAGTGTTAGCCTAGTGAGGTGTGGTATTATATGACATGATAGACCTGTTGAGACGTGTGATATGATGGCGACCTATAAAGGTCAAGAGTATGTAAAGTGAGTATCTTGTAGTGAATGCCGGAGCTTGGCCAGACCCGGATCACTTGCGCGTGTATAAGAATGACGCCGAGTCTGATGGACTTCGGGCTCGGGTCGCACACCTAATTAAAATGGTAAATGTTTACATTTACATGAATGGGAAAATGTTGCATGTGGTTAGAGGGTTAAGACCATAACCCGCCATGCGAAATCCTAGCCCGTAGACTTGATCAGTCTGGCTACGACCTAAGAGCAAATGTCTGAATTAACCTAATATGTGCAATGGTGAGCTCACACCAAAGCCAGAACCGTAAAGCAATGATTCCGGATTTGGTCCGGGATCGCAAATTGTAAATCGCATACTACATTCACGTGCATCATTCATATAAGCATGATATCATCTCATGAGCACGATATATGGTATTTGAATATGTGTGTTGTGTTGTGATGTGTTGATATAATTTCTCGTGGATAGATTATGATCAGTAGCTAATGGTTTTAAACCGAATCTTTTTAGGTAATGTCGATCATAGGAACGCTTCAGGGATGTCAGCTGTAGGAAGTGGACAGTCGGGGCAGTGTTAAGCCAAGGGTTGGTTGAACATCTTTTGAAATTAATCGCTTGCAAGCGAGTCTTTTGTGGCTTGTGTGCAACTGTGTACACGTGTTAATTTCAGGCTGATGTTTTAAGACCTTCGTTAAAGTGTCATGTTTCGAAATGTCGTTTTGGGGATATACATACTAACTACATGCAAGTTTGTTATGTAAAGGTTTTATAAATGACAGGTTGGATGTTTTCATTATTTTTCGTGCTTCTTGTTGCAAGGTCCTATTTGTGAAGTTGTTGTCAGGCTAACTGATGGGACCCACTGTGTGGTCCTTAGCCTAGTGACGTCTTGGGTTACTTAAAACTTGGGATGTTACATGAAAAGTGCCAGAAGAGCTTTGAAGTGCTTAAGAGAAAGCTCACTAGTGCACTAGTCTTGACATTACCTCAAAGTATTGATGGTTTATAGTATACAATGATGTTTTGGGACAAGCACTTGGTTATATATTGATGCAAAATGACAAGTGATAACATATGCATCTCACACGTTGAATCCATATGAGGTGAATTACCCAAGGGTAGCAGTGTCATGATACACAAGGGTAGCAGTGTCGATGCCAAAGTGCAAGTCAGAAAGCAAACCACGAAGCCAACACGTCTCGGCGACGGCATTAGAGATGCCCCTATATTTGGCCTCAACACTGGGCCTGGAACCCGTGGCTTGTCTTTTTGAAGACTAAGACACAATATTGTCGCCAAGGTCGACACAATAACCAGAAGTTGATTTGCGAGTGTCAAGGCAACCCGCCTAATCAACATTAGAGTATGCTGTAAGGGAGCTCAAGTCAGAATTAGTTATGTTCATACCAAGGTCAAGGGAACCTCGAATATACCACATAATGCATTTCAATGCTTGAAAATGATTGTCCCGAGGGTTGTACGTAAACAAGCACACATGTTGGACCACATATGAGATGGTTGACCGGGTAAATGTCAGGTAATGTAGAGCACCAACGAGACTTTTATATGTTGTTGGATCCAACACCAGTGGAGAAGATGTAGCACTGAGTTTAGACTTGGTGTCAACAAGCATGGTGGTAGGTTTGCAAGCAGTCATTCTATTTTTTTTTCTAAAATTTCAAGAGCATACTTACGATGATGAAGAAACATGCCTGATGAAGAGCGGGTAGGAGAGATACCTAAAAATAGTGTAGGTTTCTCAAGTATGTCATGGCAAATTGTGATGTAGTGCCTTCATGATGAATCTCAATAATTTGTTAGAGGATGCTATCAGAATGATATCATCAATATACAACAAGAGATAGGTTATGTTTGTCGGTCCTTGGTAGAAAATAAAGATTGATCAGACTGATAGCCTTTGAAGTGTATTCAGTGAAGGTAGGTAGAAAATTGTTGATACCACGCCCTAAGTGCCTGTTTAAGTCCATAAAGGGAACGTCAGAGAAAACAAACATCATTTGGGCAACTTGGATCTCGAAAACTAGCGGGTTGATGCATTTACACTGGCTCCTACATAGTGTTGACAAGTTGGTGTGTAGGCTAACATTTGGAAACTACAATATTGAGGATCATAAGGATTGTTGTAGGTTTAACTACTAGGCTAAATGTCTCATCACAATCAACCCCTATTTGTTGATTCCCTCCATTGATAGGTGAGCCTTATATCGTTGTAGAGAGGCATCCGATGGCCCGACCTATACTTATGTTTGAACAACCACGTACACCGAATGACATTAAAATCATAAGACCGTCGGACAAGTTCTGATGTTCCATTTTTAATTAACGCTCTATATCCATCCATCGTTGTGGAATGCTAGTTCGGGTCCTGTAGTGCTTAGGATGGTAATTTTAGAATGGGTGAAATGGCTTGGGTGTGTAAAGCGTATTTGGGATTGGGTTTAACAATTATCGATTATAATCGGGTTTGCAAACGAGGTTGGACAGACGGGTGAGTATTTTGTATGTTAGATTGTGTTATGTTGCTTGTAGTTGGGCCGGCCTAGAGTGAGACTAGGTTGGCGGAGTGGGATGTGAGGACAAGGCCGGTATATCATTATAGGAGAAGTAGGTGGTGGGGAGGCTTTAACAGAAGAGATGTGGGATGGAGTGGGAAGGGTATGCTGGGTTGACGTAGGCAAAGCCAAACGCTGTAGTGTTGTGGTATTTTGATCATGAAACGTTGTAGGTTCCGGTGTTGAGCAAGGTACTTTTTCAATGGGAAATAATTCTCATCAAAATTACTTGACGGGACAAGATTACCATATGTTTATCTAGACGAAGACAACGATAACCGGCGTGTGTGGATGAATAGCCTAGAAAAACACACTCGGTAGAGCGAGGTAAAAGTTTGTGACTCGAGGTAGTACTTATGTTCGGGAAACATAAGCATCCAAAAACCCGTAGATGATCATATATAGAAATTTTGTTATAAATCCAGAAAGTGGGTGTTAAATTGGAGATTTCTTTTAAGGGAATTATATTATCAACATAGCTTACTAAATGAAGAGCTTTAACCTAATAAACCGGGGACATATGAGAATGAAATATTAAACTTCTAGTTTCGTCATTAAGAGTACAAAGCATTTGTTTGGATTTCCCATTTTGTGGTGAAGTATGTGGGCATGAAAACCGAATTACTAGACCTTGTTTATGGCAAAATTGATGGACATTGTTGTAGTCAAATTCTCCCGCATGTCACATTGGAAATTCTTTATCTTCTTGTGAAATTGTGTAGACACATAAGAGTGGAAGCGCAAAATGATAGCGTAAGTATCCGATTTATGTTTTAAAGGGAATACCCACATAAAATTAGAATAATCGTCCAGGAAAACTAAGTAGTACTTGAACCCATTGACAATGTAAACTGGCGATGTCCACAAATCACAATGTAAAAGATGAAAAATGTCACTAGTAAATAAATAAGAAGAATAAAAAGGGAGACGTCTATTTTTGCCTAATTGACAACATGAACATATGATTTATTTGGAGTGGGTGTTATTTGAGTAACCCAAAGAGGAACGAAGTTGAATAAGAGCATGATGTCCTCGGTGTCCTAGCCGAGCATGCCAACGTGAGGATGCAACAACTATATGGATAGACTGACACGATTTATTTGAGGCTAACATGGACAAGACGGGATACAACTCTCCAGTGTTATCACACCGCTTGATGGGTTTCCCCGTATATAAGTCCTTCACAAAAAACCCAAAAGGTTCAAACTGAACCACCACATTATTTTCGGATGAGAATTATAAGATTTTTAACAATTTTAGGGGCATGAAGTATATTTCAAAGGTGTAGGTTTGGTGAAGACAATAAGCTAGCATTCCCTAAACCAAAAACTGGTATAGTTGCAGCATTTTCGACAATCATAGAATTCAAAGGGCGAGAATTAAAATAAGAAGATAGGTTACTTAACGAGTTGGTCATGTAAGATGTGGCCCAGTATGAACATACCAATTCTTGGACAGAGTTTGAAGTTGCATCGAGATGAGTGCTTTGGATAACTCTTTCGCGGTATAATAAGTGCGATGTTGTCCGGGACTGTTCAAAGGGGGTTGTTCAATGGAGTATCGCTGATGTTGAGGCATCCATTGCGGTTGCGGATGAGTAGAATAGGGAAAAGGCAGAGTCGGATATCCGTGGTCCTGATGTTGTGGCACCCACTACGGTTGTGAATATTGGTAACTGTGGTTACCACGGTACTGCTGGTGCCGATTTTCAAAAGATTGATGACCACCACGTCGGGAATGATGTCCGCGGTCATGATTCGAAGCACCAAGAGCAGGATTCAACCTTCTTGGAAATGGCAACGTCGACAATAGGTCGGCGGAAGACAACAACGTGGTGAGTTCATCAATAGATCGTGTGAGGCGGGCTTCCTCCCGAATGAGCATGCTACGAGCCATCGTGAAGGAAGGTAGAGGCTACGTTTGACTGATGATACTCCCGACAACTGCATATTTAGAATTTAACCCGTTGATGACTTGTATTACTAACCGGGAGTCATTGACGGGATGCCCAACGTTTGCCAATTGATCTATGATAGTCCTTAGTGTTTGAAAATATTTAGCAACCGTCTTATGAGATTCGAGGGAAAATTAATAAAGTGGCTCTCCAAATCTGTAGCCCTAGCATATTGATTGTCAAGAAATAGGCCTTTGATGTGGAGACAGGCTTCACGTGCAATAGATCCTGGTTTAAAAAAATTGTTAGAAGTACATCCTCGCTAATAGTTGCATAGATCCAAGATAATACAATTGCATCTAGTTTAATACATCTGGAGTTTGGAGGGGAGTCAACAATGTGATTAACGACATCGTGAGCGCGAGTAGTGAGTGAGAAAAGTTCCGCCCATGAGTGAATTTAGACTTTTTCGAGATCCAATGTAAGCGGAACATGATTTCGGATATTGGAGACGGACTACACAATGTTGTAGGTAGGGGCGGCGGGTGGGGTTGTGCGAATGAAGGTGTCGCAGGAATCAGAATCGGCCAACTAGCCGTCATTGCTACGGTGTTCGTCGTTCTCGTTATCTGACATGGTTGAGCAGCGGAAGTAGAGTTTCGTTGGTGATTACGGTGGATTGGAAAAAAACGTAGGGTTTATTTAGGGATCCTCGGATACCATATTAGAGGAGATATAAAAGAGTCCCTTGTCAGGCACTCGCTACGTAACTTGTATATATATAAAGAGGATGAAACCCTAGGCTTACAAAGGTAAATAATACACAATAAATATATACACGTCTTTATTCTCTAACAGAGAATATAGTGGTGATGTTTGGAGTGATGTAAGTATATTTCGTCAAGAAGGATCAATTAATGAATTCTCAAAGGGAGCATGAACATATTCTTTAGGATCATAAGATGAAGAAGACATAGTAAGAAATCTAGATAAAAAAAACAAGGAGCCCGGTACCACATTACTTAGGAGCTGCAAAGAGATTGAGAGCGATGTTTATTCACATGAATTCATTGAGAAGAGAAAAAGAAGGGTAATAATGCTTAACCGACTAACTAACTTGTGCTTAATACCTAACTAACACTTCTTCGTGCATTATCACACTCACACATTCACACTACAATATTACATCATACTCATCATTAAGCCAAGTTCACGATGCCAAGGAATGGACCTTCACCGCCAAACATGACTCGAAGACATCGATGTAACGGTTGCAACATTCCTCGACCTCCTTTCGAGTTCATACGTGAATTGGTTTCTATACAACTTGTGTTTTCTAAGTATGCTAATAGGTGAGTTGAGAAAAATATATTATATTGCATACATTTTCTTGTACTTGTTGGTACTTTGCATCTCTGATTCGGAGATTATAGAAGCCGAATAAGAACGTGACTTGCTACCTATTCTTGAGTTTCTGATATTCCTTCTATTCTTGGCCTCTATATGATGTTGAATCACCCAATAACACATCAATCCAAGTGTAGTACACATGATTATCGACCCTATAATTGTCACTCCAATGGCAAGCCATCTTTCCTTCTTACCCACAACAACAAAGGATAGAGCCAAGAAGGCAATTGAGATGAGAACACAAGCTAGCCACATCAACTTGTTTATAATCGCCATCATCTTCTTCTTTGCCTTTCTCTCAACAACCACAAGCGACGTCTGAACCACAACCACTGCCAAGGAAATAAAGAGAGCTATCGAGTCAAAGATAAAGAAGATCAAGAATGCCGCCTTTGGAGCTATGGTTGCTTCTCCTAGAGAAGACCCAGGTGGGATGTTTTCGGGATCAGCTATGTATTGTCCCGGTACCGTGAAGATAGCTGCAAATGCAACAGATGCAATAAGGACTGCTACTACGGTTGTCGAGTTGATTGCATTGTTTATCCCTTCGGCGTGCATTTTGTTGAGTCGTTTGGCTATACCTTGGACACGTCTTTTTGTCTGGCGAGTGTGTTCCATTTGGTGGTGGACTTCGTGTTTAATATCACTCACTGTTTGTTTTAGTTGTTTGTTTGTGTTTGTCGGTTGTGGCTTGAGGAGTTTTGCACTTTGTACACCAGCTTCCTCAAGAATTTTTGCGAGTTCTTGGTTTTGCGACTTCTCTGCTGTGTCGACTGCAGTTTCTCCTGCCTTGTTTATGATGCTCTTGTCCAATTCCTTTTGAGCTAACAATCTTTTGACGATCTAAAAAGATGATAACACGATAGTTTGTATTATACAACAATCATAGTGTTATCATAATTGTTGGACTTATCCTTTATTTGTTAGTTTATCTTTTTATCTCTTTATATTTGTCTATATAAATATTATTTGATCAACGAAATAAACAAGCTTTCAGTTCATAAATTTCTTCAATGATGTGTAAGTAAATAGAGTACGATGTACCTCCGACCTGCCCTTTCTGGAAGCTACATGCAAAGCTGTATTACCCTTATTATCAACCAAGTTAATCGAAGAAGGCATCGGCAAGATCAACTGATCAACAATCTCCACATTTTGGCCCTTGACTGCCATATGAAGAGCCGTCTGGCCTTTCTTATCAACCTTCACAGTAATCTCGGGCTCGTTCTCCACGAGCGCCTTCACAACCTCGACATGTCCGTTCCTAGCCGCGGAATGTAAGGCGTTCTTCCCATTACTCCGAGCAATTGTGACCAACCCGCTCCCCGACTCAAGCAAAAACTTCACCACCTCCACGTGCCCTTGCGTCGCCGCTATTTGCAAAGCGGTCGTGTTCGACGGATCATATGTCATTGAAAGATTTGGGTCCGTCTCCATTAGAACCTTCAAAACCTCTACATCATCATTCAAATTTGTACGTAAAATACAACGTGTTTATACAATTCAATTCTGGATTATATGAAACACAACTAAAAACGTACCAAGATTGCCTTGCTTGGATGCAATGAGGAAAGCATCAAAGCCATTACGAGCTTTGATGTTGGCAATGATGGGATCATAATGCTTGATCAATTCGGCTACGACTTCAACTTGACCATTCTCTGACGCAACGTATAGAGGGGTTTCGCCGGACTGGTTTTGGTCTGAAAGCAATTCTTTGAGGTCTTCTTCATCTTCGACTCGTTCAATAATTTCTATCACTTCCTCTAATCTCCCATCTCTAGATGCAGAAATCAAGGGTGAGTCGTCACGTTTTCCTCCTGTAAATTGCTTTGCAATCTTCTTTTTATTGGAAGGCCCGCATTCTGACCTAGATGGTGAATCCGATGTCATTTTCAACAATACAAGAATATTTTCATAGCAAATTCATGAATTTCTTCTATCCGATAATCGCCGTACATGAAACCTAATATTTTGATTCTGATGTGGATTGATTTTGATTGAACAAAATTCTCAAACATCATTCCTTGTTTTGTGAGGGGTTTTTGTCGTTTCGATTTACAATTAGAAACATAGGGATCGCGCTTTTCTTGTTAGGGATAGGTGACTGAAAAAAGAAGCAAAAGAAGACGGACCCAAATATGAAATCAGTCTTCGAGAGAAAGGATAGCGACAAAAGACACCTATAATTATGTAATCAGTCAAATAAGCAAACCAAATCTTATTTGTACAACAAATATAGTTAAAAAAATTTGCCCCTCTGTTTTGGTTTCTTTTTTCTCCTTTTTTTTACAAGATTTGCAATATACAGTCCACAACACCTTGTGTTTCAAATTATAAAATCTGAATCTTCTAAAAAAATTATCTTTGTTGTATAAATATTGATATGTGTAAGATAATGACCTCAGGCTATTATAAAAAAAATGTTTAGGACTTAAAATAATCAGTTTAATATAATTGTATAGTTTATTTTTGAAATTTATCAATTAAATAATATAATTATCAATAGAAAAAAATATTTCAATTTGAAAAAAGAATCAAATTGTTTCAATTTAATTATTAGTATTTTTAGTTGACAACAACCAACTTTCTGTAGGATACCTTGGTGATTAATAGATTAAATTAATTTTGTAAAACAAAACATAAATTTATTTTCAATAAATTGAAAAAATCAATTTTATGCTATTAATTGTGAACTTGACACATCAATATTTTTTTTAATATAATAGAGGTAAGGGAAAAAGGCTAAACATTCTAAAACATCCTTTCGAAAGATAAATTTAACTTTCATCGGAATCGTTCCATCTATAAAGAAAGAATCGTGAACCATCTTTACTAGCGATAAAAAGTTTTATTTATGTAATAGATTAGAAATGGGTCCAACCCTACCTAGTTGTTGTTTAGTTTTGTTTTCATATTCATATATATAGTAGTAGAGTGATAAAAAAAAGTTCGTTTATATGATAAATTAGATATGGGTCCAATTGCATGTAGTTGTGGTTTAGTTTGTTTTCTTATTCATAGATAGTAGCAGGGTGATAAAAAAAAAAGTTTACTTATAAAAATGAATAACCCAGAGAAACTCGAATAATTTAAGCAAATTAAAGGTTTGTCCCTACTTTTCAACAACTCTCCCGGACAGTAGCAGCCCACATACCTTACAAAAACAAGGACGTTGGTCACATAGTTTCAAAGCTTGAAGTAAGAAACGAGTACGATCAATTGATTGTAATTGTATTATGTATAGATGAAGGGGATCGTTTTAAATACACGACGTGAGATATACTAACGAATAGACTCTATCACGCAGAGTGACTGCACGTCAAAGTTGTAATAAGACCGTTGCAAATTCGAACGTTGGAAATTTGACCGTTGGTTTTTGAACATTGGATTCGAACATTAGAATTTCCGGCTAAATATATATACCCCTATAGACATGGTAATTGATATTACCTCTTTATCAAGTTTTCGGAAAAATGAGTTCAAGAATGTTGTCATACGAAGATGAAGATGTGATTCCGTTCGACGATACAAAATATAACAATTCCGATGAATTTCTTTCACACATCGGGGTAAGAATTGTAAAAAAAATTGCATAGCGATTATGATAATTTATATAGCTAATATTTTTTTGTGACAACAATAATCCAAATTATTTTTGAAATAGACTCTTTCGGATTATCCACGCGACGAGGGTACGGATTACTCCGATATATTTCAACTTCGTGGGTATTTTTACGAGAGAGAAGTAATGGTTGATTGATCTCGTTTCATGAACAAAGATTATGGTGTCAATCAACATTCATGGAAAAAGAAGTAGGGTTTGTTACGTTTTGCTTGGCATGCGCGCGTTTCGGTCATCCTAGGAGGAAGAAAGACATATATCCTTATATGGAGGTGTCATCTAAAAAGTTCAAAAATCAAACAAATATGGATGTCCATTTGAACTTAAAGGGGTGCAAAGTAGAGAAGTAGACATTGACGCCGATTTTCGGAGACCTTGAAGGGACATTCATATGTCGGTCATTTGACGTCTGTACAATGTCGGAGGGTGGGGCATGAACTCAGGGTTGTCTTGAAGTCAAGGAATATTTCGAAGTCATTACAGCCGGATGACCCGCACAATGTCACCATCATAAGACAAATATACAATGTTGGTTTGAAGATTCGGATGGATCAAGTCGAAGGAAGATGGTCTCTCCAACAAGCCCTCTACAATGTTGGTTTGAAGGGACATTTATATGTTGGTCATTTGACGTCCGTACAATATCGGAGGGTGGGGCATGAACTCAGGGTTGTCTTGAAGCCAAGGAATATTTCGAAGTCATTACAGCCGTATGACCCGCACAATGTCACCATCATAAGATAAATATACAATATTGGTTTGAAGGTTCGGATGGATCAAGTCGAAGGAAGATGGTCTCTCCAACAAGCCCTCTAAAATTTAGATCAACGTGGTTACAATCTACATGTCATGAGAAGTCCCGACTCGGATGAAGTTTTGGATTTTTTCTTCATGCATCCGTATTCTAGGCATTTACTCAACTTATTTCCTTTTGTTGTCATCATGGACATAGCATACAAGACCGATGAGTAAGTTTTGCAAAATTTTCTCGATCCAATCTTCATTATTTTTTTTTAGTTTCCCTCTTTTTTGAATTGATCTAAATAATGGTGTGTATTATTTAGGTAAGTTGACATTTTGCCGCTACGTTTGTTTTCATGACGAGGGAAAACACGGATCACTACGAGCGGGCATTAGGTAAGCTCTGAAATGTATGCAACAACCGAATCTCGGGGGTAATTGTTACCGATAGGGAGCTTGGTCTTATCAAAGCTTTAGGTATTGTGTTTCCGGATGTGAAGCATATGCTTTGCACACTTCATATCAAGTGCAATATACAACTACGTTCATGGTCAGTGACACACTCCAAGGAAACACAAGTGGTGTTCGCTTCACATTATAATACGTTGTTTGAGTCCAAATCTTCCGAGAGTTATGAGCGTTGTTTGGTTGAGATAAGGGTATATTGACTATGATATTCGAGGTTGATGGGGTACTTGGAGGATACATGACTAACTCAATTCAAGGAGACAACTGTCCAAGCATTGTTCGCTCTCCGATATATGTTTGTGTATATGAACGAAAATACGGCTTAAATTTATATACCAGAAATAAAGCAAATAAGCGAACCCGCAGTGTACGAATCAATCGCAGTAAAAACAAATATTCCAAGGTCAGTCACATGGAATGTGGTGAAACCGAATAGTAAAAATAAATGTAGGTAGACAATTTGCAAATAACGATGACTGAAAAGAACAAAAGCAATGATATGAATATATGAAATAATCGGGAAAATGTAGACTCTAGAGATCAAGGTATCCAATTGTGGTTTTCGATTCAAGACTTCTAAAGATCTATGGAAGAGCTAGAATCGCAAAGGAAAGGTGTTTCTACGGTGTAAAAGATCACGGGGGAGGTCTCACTATCCACTATTCCAAACCAAAACTCATATTACCCGGTAAGTTTCAAGGATCTAAGGAAAGGAACTATAACTCAAACCAACCATTCAACCTAAGAGAATAGAACTAATCATCACCGGGTAAGTCTCAGGTTAACTCACAAAGGCAGGAAAAAGGCACACTCAAACCTAATAAAGGGTTTGAATCCTTTATTACCTAGAACTCATCATCTTTGACAACCTAAGAAAGAGAGTCACAGGGTAAGTCTCTTCCCTTGGATATAAGTTTGAAAGGCTCAACAAGATTAGGATTTGGGCAATCTATAACCTAGGTTTAAGGATAAAACATGAACAGCATGACAGAAGAAATCTCCGGCGGATCTTGGTGAAATATCAGCCGAGATTCTCAAGAACATACCGAGATTTGGTTATGTGAAGGTAAAAACAACTCTCAGGTCCAATCTAAACTTAAAGGCTCAGTCTATCATCATCTAAACCACAACCTTCAACGAATCACCCTAGAATCGCAAGGGTTTTAGCCAACAACACACATATTCAAATCAAGATTGAAATATGAAATCAAGAAACTCATACACTCTATAAAACTAAAAGAAAAGTAAGAAATACTTAAGAAAAGACCTAAATCTGTATGAAACCAATAATAAAGATTCGGTCTTGTGTTCCAAAGCAACGAAAGCTAAAAACTAAGTATTCTCTCCAAAAATCTCACAAAATCTCTCTAAATCTACAATGTGTTGTCGTACGGTTTGTTAGACCGTGTCAATTGTGTTCTGAATGTGCCGATTCAGTCCCCAATCGTCCTCTGAGTATCGAATGATGTGTTAGACATATTCGAACTCCGGGTTCCCTTCAATGCATAACAATAACTCGTCTAGAAATTTCTTACACCATTGATCGAGTGTGTCAATATATTCACCAACCCACCACATTCCAATGAAATGTAGTAAAACGTATTTTTTTCTATCTCAAAGGCACCCTCTGTCATGGATTGCGTCTTACTAACACCTCCTCCCCCGTCCACACCGGCTTTACCGATTCAAGATGGATCTTTGACTACGACGATTATCGATCTCAACACAGGTATGCTATATTTTATAGCTCAAATTTGGTTAGTTGAGTATCTCGCAAGCAGAAGAAGGTCTTACGATCTAGTGTCAAGACGGAATATAAAGCACTTGCACGGGCACCACCTATATTATTTGGCCTAAAAAACTATTACGTGAACTGTAACGACCTCTTCAACGAAGCAGTATCATATTATGTGACAATATAAGTGCTACCTTATTGCTCACAACTAAATGTTCACCACGACCAAACTGAGTTACAAACTGTAGATATCTTCATTTCATTGCCGGCTATTTATGTCCTCTACCTTCCTCCGACCTCCCCCTTTATTTGCTTTTAGTTCGTTTATCATTGAATATTTTCTTTAAAAAAAAACATATTATTATACATACAGTTACATACGTTTATTAGGGTGGCCCAAACTACACCGAATTATACTGTCTTCAATGTTCTGCCTTGCTGGTGGATAGTTAATGGCTTCAAACATCATTGAGCTCTGCTCCTACTTTTTTTAAAAATTTATTTTGTCTTCCTTTATTTTCCACACATTTGAGGAGTCCATGTTAGAGATTTTGGAGATCTTACGATGTTGGCCTGTTGAGGTAGTCTGCATATTCGCTATAAGTTTGATTATGATCAAATATCAGGTTATTAGACTAATCAAGTTTAGGAGCTCATTTGGGCACTTGTTCCGCCCGTGAGTGTCTATATTTGTTGATAGCTTTGTCGAAGGTGAACGAGCTTTATGAATTGTGTCAGGTTTATATGTATTTTTATGACTTTTGGCGTAATTGAAATGTTTAGAGGATTACGTGTCTATCTGAAATACATTGTTTTTTTTTTACAGTAGACCTCAGATGGTAGGTTTGTAGTATAATTAAGTCGTAATAAATCTAGTTATGCTGATTTCCTAATACAAATTTACCTTTATTAAAAAAAAAGTTTAGAACATTTAGTATTAAAGATCGTTTGGTACGAAAGAAGAAGGATGTTATTGAATTATAACTTATACTCTCTTGTGTATGCATGTGTACAAAAGCAAATGACTGAGATGGATAAACACACCCTAATGAAGCAGCACAAAAGAATCGAATTTCACATTAAGTTTACAAACTTGCTGTTATTCTTGAAAGTAGCCTCTTCTTCATCATTAATCCAACCGTACTTCTCTACATACGGATTAATCAAGTTGCTGACAGGATACTTATGAATGCAATCTTCCCAAGCATTTCCATCTGCTAAATCACTCACAACCTCCCACAAACAGCTATTACACTTGAATCCAGCTCCAAAACTCAGCATTAAAATCCTATCTCCTTTCCTCAGCCTCTTCTTCGCCTCCATGTAACCCAGAACGTACCATAAGCTACTAGCTGAAGTATTCCCAAATCGATGTAGTGTCATTCTTGCAGGTTCCAAATCAGATTCATCAAGACCTAAACTTTCTCCGATTCCATCTATAACCGCCTTTCCTCCGGTATGAATGCAGAAATGGTCCACCCCGGTTCGGAAATCGATTGTTGAAGACTTGCCTGAACCGGGTCCGCTGACTTTGAGGGCGCTTTTTGGGTTTAAGTTTAGCTTTCTTATGGCTAAGACGAGCATGAAACGGATCAATTCGGTTATGGGGAGGATTTTCGGGGCTATTTCTCGGAGATTGTCCACTAGACATCGGGTGGCGGCTCTCGGGAGTTCCTTGCCGAGGTGGAAGCCGGTTCGCCCTTCTTCGTCGCTCGTTTGGATGCAGCAGCTGTACGACTCGTCCCTGGCGCCGTGGTGGGTTCGGACTAAGCACCTTAGCTTTAGCTTTGCCTTCGACGCTAATTTAGCTGTAATTCGTCCCAAATAATATATGTAAGTTCATTTTTTAACCCACATTCGACAATGAATAGCACAAGTATATATGTACAGCCGTCAAACTTTGACCCGAAAATTTTGAAAAAAAAAATTTTAAATTAATTTCAACCGAAATAATTTATAAAGAAATAATTTGGTTTACTAGACTTTTTCTAGGTTTGTATTTAGTAATACCCCTTGAGAGAAGAGTGTGTAGAGTTTGAAAATAAATACAAAAGGTTGGGGTACATTTATTTAGGGCGTGTTTACCTTGCGGGTTTATAAACTAAATGATAGTTTATAAACCTTTGCTGATTTTTGTGTAACCGTTTACCTTGCGGGTTTATAAACTAAATGATAGTTTATAAACCTTTGCTGATTTTGTGTAACCGTTTACCTTGCGGGTTTATAAACTAAATGGTAGTTTATTTGGGTTTTTAAACCCGTAAAAAATAACCTTCTCAAGATGAGGTTATTTTTATTTGGGTTTTTAAACTCGTTAGTTTATAAACCCGAATAAACTCAAACCCTTAGTAAACAGGCCCTTAATTGAAACATTAAAAAGCCTAATTATTACTCTAATTTTTCAAAAAGACCTAGTTACCAAAATTGCCCAATAATAAATAACTCGAACCAAAATTGATTTGAGCATGATTAAACCTTAATAAATAAACCGATAACGAACCAAGGATCGAAATGGATTATGTATTATTGTGTTATTATATATTTTGCTAATGCTTATATTAATATATATAAATGTATTGTTAAGTAATTAGTTATTAGTTACAATAAAAAAAATTGGACAAATATTAAATGATATTAAATTGTCAATTAATGGATACATAATATTGTTTTAGAGATATGTTAATAATTTTAAATTAGAAAATAAGTCTCTTTTATATTTAACATATAAGAACTTTAAATTCATTAGTTTTGGAAGAATTTATAAATTACATAAAGTAAATAAAAAGTTTGATTTACATATATATACTTTTATTTGGATTATCTTTGAGTTTGATTTTTACTTTACATGTTACGATGAAAAAGTGAAAAAAAAAATATTTTGGGCGAAGAAATTAGTCAGATATCCGGGTCAAAAAACCATTCATATATCCGGATCTACTTAAAGTCATTTTCATTCAAACAAATCATTTGAAATTGGCTAAAGTCATTCGGATCACGTTTACGAAACCGGATCAAACAAATAATTAGCCGAATATACGACTAGATTCATCGTATCTGGATCTTGGTTTCTTATAAGATTGAATTCGGATTTGCGAATCAGATTAATATCTTTGCAAAAAAAAAAAAATTCATGAAAAAGTGTATATCTAATAGTTATCCGACTCAGCTACTCGGATTCAACATCACAAATTGTCCGACCCAAAATAGACCCGGATCAAAATGTTAGGCAATTAGACCGGTATTGACCCAATCCAACATCCACCCGCAGATAAATTGACCCCACCTCAAACCGTATTGACCCGTCCCAATTGGAGTTGACCCGAATCTATTAAAGATCGGAAGTAAACTGACCCAAATAACTTGAGAACCGAACTAAATCTACCCGTTATTGTCAAGAACTGAGACTACCTGATTAAAAATTCTAACCAAAAAAATTATGACCTGACCCGAAACGAACCATTTAAAATTCAAGCCTGAATTTAATTGGATCCAATTTTAACCTAAACTTGTTGTGACCCAAATCTGATCCGGCGGACCCGTTTGACACCTTAGCATCAGTCAACGGAAGTCGTATGTTACACAGTTTTCTATATCATAAAGGTCTCGTCTGTAAAAATATTACTGGATAGTACACCAACGGCGTAATTGTGCTTACTCTTTGTGTTAAAAAAGAATTTAAAAATTCAGTAATTTCTTTATAATTGATAGAAACTAAAAAAAAAGTAAAATAATTAATATTTGATTAAAAAAAATAAATCGAATTAAACTAAATACACACGAACTGACCTGTTACTATAGATCGAATAATCTTCAACTTCAAAAACTAAGCTAACTATAATAAGTTTATAATATTTTTCAAAGTATTTTTTTAGTTCAATTATTTACAGTACATATAGAGAAAAATGATTTATTTAAAAAATGAAAAGTAATGAATAAAAACAGAAAAAAGATATTGTTCTAGTAAAGGTTGGGTGAAAATACCTTTATTGGTGAGCAGGATAGCGCAGCCACCGGAGCGGAAGAGGCAATTAGCAAGAAACATGGACCTGTTCTTACCGGAATACCAATTCGGACTCAAAGACTCCGACGTCAAAACAAGCGCAATCAGATCCCGACGAGCCTTGAACACGCTTTGAACCAAATTAATTGAGATCAAGCTCGCACTACAACCCATTCCAGACAGATTATAAACCTTCACATCTTCCCTCATCTTGTAATGATTCACAATCCTTGATGATAAAGACGGAACAGTTGCGAGCATCGATATGTTCAGAACAACAACATCGATTTCCGACGGGGATAAATTTGACCGTTTAAGAACTCGGTCAATGCTGACATGGAGAAACTCGTCGATTTCGGAGATGGAGTCATGGAGGGTCGGTGATTCTTCTTGGGCTTTAAGGATGTTCCTCGGAGCGTATGTGTTCTCGCCGATTCCGGCGCTTACGATTGCTCGGAGGAGGAATTTGTAGTCGTTGAGTCCCAGGTGTTTATTTCGTTTGATGATCTCACCGGAGAATTCGGTTGTTACTTTCCGGTCGTCTGAGGGTTTGAAACATTCGTAGTCGAGAATATAGCAGGATTTGTAGTGTGTTGCTGAGGAAATGAGGTTGTAGAGGATGGAAAGAAGGTAGATTGTTGGTATAAGTGTGATGAAGAAGAAGATGAAGAAATCCATGTTTAGAATGAAGTGAGTTGAGATGTAAGGGAAGAGGAACTTATAAAGACAAAGAGAAGTGTAAATTAAGAAGGTAGCTAGATGCCGGCCTTGATTAATAAATTCCCTAAGTACGAGACTTCGTTTTCAAATTTTTGAAGCATCAAGCACACCAGAATAAGACATGACATGTGAGGTGTAGTAGGGTAACTATAATAGTATACTTGATATAAATGGCTTAGAGACTCTGTGTTAGATTTCTGTTCAATTAGTCTAATATATGTTAGTGTTGTGAATTCGAGTAGATCGTGAAAGAGGGAGAAAAACAAAAGTTTTTAGGAAATAAACCCCATGTAGGGTTTCTTATTATTGATTGTGGAAGTTACTATTTACGATTCTAACACGATCTATTTATAATTCTAAACAACCCGATACGGGCCAAAATACTTATACCGTATCGCGGGGGTGACGGGCCGGGATCGTACGTTAGGACAAGCAAAGTTATGATTTGACATGTTAATTGTAAAACTGAAATAATAAAATGTATAAACAAATTAGAAGAAAAACACCGAGATCGACCGAACGAGCGGTGTTGATAGGCCAATTAGGATATAATTGAAGAATACGAAAGCAAAAATAATCATAAATCATGAAGGGAGAAAAACAACAGAAATCGATTGACTGGTGAGTTCAAGTCGGACATTATCCGATGACAAAAAACACAAATCATAGCATTTAAGGGAAAAGAAATTATTTTATCAGGATGTGTTCTACAATCAAAAATATCGAAAATAATCAAGTTTGTGGTATCAACGATAATACAAAAAAAGTTCCAAGAACCATATCACCATAACAAACATATCAAATCTCAAGTGATAACAATCAAATCTAAATATAATCCATATCAAGTTATGAGAAACGCAGTTTTGTTTGGCTTTTACAATTTGCACAATATTTAAGGTAGTAATTACTCGACCCTCGCATTTTGCAATCATCACTTGAAAGATCAAGTAGGATAAAAGTAACTTCGTACTCGGCTCTCGCATTTTGTATAGAAAGAGTTTAGAACGAGAGAATTTAGCATGACATAATTTACGAAAAATCTCACTTTTATTAATCAAGCAAAAGAGGACAAGTCGGATGATTAGGGCACATTGGTCGGCCAATATCTACCACAAAACTCGTCTTCAAAACTTTTGATTGAAAACTGGATGAAAAACCTAATGGCGAAAACGCCTTGGTTATATAAGAGGGATGACGTGAAGTGAGGAGACACTCAATTATCACATATTCTAGCAAGTATACGGTCATTGTCAATGCAGGTATATGATATTTTCATCAAGGTCAAATCCCAAGAGACTTTATATAGTTGGAAGCGCTTAAATTTCAAGAGTAAGGTCTAAGTGTACAAGAAAGCAAAAGGATGTGAGCAAATGATCAAATCTGTAGGGGGGTGTTAGTAACAAGTACGCAAGTAACACAATCAAGTATCAAGTATGAAGAAAACACTAGGTTTGGGGCTATTCCTCCCAAACCATAATGATGAGGGACCATCACCGATAGGATCAATCACTAGATCGAGGGAAGAGCAATCCAAGAGGAAGTGTCCAACTTGTTGGTGTCTTTAGCTTCTAAGGAGGCCATTGGTGATCTATTGGTGACTAAGACTTCCTTAGTCACCTTGATGATGATTCCAACCCCTGTAGACATAGAGGACGTCATACACACGTAAAGTTGAGCCATGCACACGTGGAAATGAGCCATGCAAAGGCAAGGAGGAAGTAGTTGTCCCGGAATTGCAAGAAAGCAAGAATTGAGGCTTGTGGAGTTTCTTATATATTTTATACCATACTTAGATATAAAATACAAGACATTTTATTACCTTTAGGCTCTTGACATTTTTAAAGGTTGTTGTTAGCTTGTAATTAGCTCTTTTGTCTTTTGACAAAATGTTATACCCTTTTTTTAGTTGGAGGCTTTTCTAGACCTATAAAAGTCTCCCTCATCTTCATTTTCATTAAGATAGATTTCAGCCAAAAACTAGACTCATTTGTTTCCTTTAAAGTTCACGTTTTATTCATGAAATTCAATCAAAAATTGAGTCTTTGATTGAATTATTATGAGTCCTTGCTAGATCATTCTTGTGCGTGTTAATATCTTTAGAGATTGGTGCTCCTAGTCAATTTTAGTCCCTCCTTGTGCTTGTCTCGATTTGAAGGCTTGTGTAAGGTTGAAGAAGGAAGGGCTAAGGTAACCATTGTTGGTTTTAAGTGTCCGGTTTTGTGTCAAAAGTTTTTGTAATCTTCAAGAAGGAGTAGACTAACAACTTACAAGTTGTTGTAATCTCCAATAGGAGTAGACAAACAATTTAATCACGTGAAGACTCCGTAATCTCACATGTGAGTAGACAAGCGACTTATAAGTTGTTGTAATCTCCGTTAAGGAGTAGACTAACAACTTAGTGTTGTAATCTCCCAAGTGAGTAGAAAAGTAGCCTCATATTAGCAAAACAGAATTATGTATATTCTTTAATTCAATATCCAGAATTAAATTCAAGGAGTTGTAGTCTCCAAAATAAGTAGACAAACATCCTTATATAGTTACATTCAATTGCATGCAAAACCGGTTATTAGGATATTGTTTGTACTTGACTTGGATAATGTTGAAATCACTCAAATATAGAGTTTTCCTTCTTAGTGTATTTTCCCTACACCGGGATCCAAATACCTTAGTGGGATAAGACCAACAAGTCACAAAGATCTCTGTTTATCAGATTTAGATCTAGACCCATCTATAGCAAGTTCTATACAAAGGACAATGTGCTTTGGCATGATAATCCCGATCTGACCACCATGTGTGAAAGATTTAACAATCTGATCAACATCTCATGACTACCGGTCTCAACACCGTCACCACGATTTGATTGCGCCAGATCTCTTTTTTTGTTGACGGTCTCGCCAGATCTCGCTCAACCATGTCCTCACGCCCTACCTTCCTCGACGTCTCCGAAAATTCGGTCCTCGTTACTCATGTGTTGGTTTCTCCCTTTGGTATAAACCCACGAAATCAAGGCTTCTCCGCCAATATCTCCGGCACAAACCACCACGGCGACACCTTCTTTGATGCAAACCGCCACGGCACCACCTTCTATGATGCAAACCGTCACCTTCTCTGATGCAAACCGCCTCCTTCTTTGGCGTAACCCGCCTCCTCCTCTGTAAAACAACTCCTAAGATTAATCTCTTCTTGTGTACAAATCAGTTGATCCGATTCTATTTTATTTATCAAAGAAATGTGATTAATGAAAGAGAAACAAGATGTTAACACCAACATTAAAACACGAGACTAAGTCTTTCCTTCGGGGTTCCCTGACTATGCCTTTACTAGCCTTTCTATTACACTACCTTTCGATCAACTTGTGTATTGATGGTTATCGCCGTTTGACCGTCGTTTGACCGCCGTTTTAACCGCCGTTTGTACGATATGATAAAGTTGCGCTGATGGTTGCCGTCTTCTCTCCTCTGTTGACGGCCTCCTTCTCCTGGTTTCCTTTTCCATGGAATTTGCCCTTCATTTTGCTTTGGGCTTTCCAATCCCAACTTTTGCAATTGGGCTTCTTGGCCTAGTTTTCTATCCAACTTACTAATTACCAAGTTTTGTAAAAATTTATATATATATATAATTTTCAAATATAAAAATTTTATAATTAAACTATAACAAAAATTTTGGCGTAATCCGTCATGCCCTTAAAACAATATCGATGAACAACCTTCTCCCTAAAAATCATCTTTCTCTTATCCATCAAGCTATACACCTTTATTCATCAAGATCACCGTGTTCTGCAATCTCGTCTTCTGAGGTTTGATGTAGTCATTTGCTGGCGGTTACGTGCG
Organism: Fagopyrum esculentum; assembly: GCA_033239045.1. Lineage (NCBI taxonomy): Eukaryota > Viridiplantae > Streptophyta > Magnoliopsida > Caryophyllales > Polygonaceae > Fagopyrum > Fagopyrum esculentum. Next base: position 36,019,740 of record BSUD01000006.1, read on the forward strand.
TTTGTCGAGAAGGCGGCGTGGATTTGTAATCGACACCTGACGGCTCTGTTGCAATCCAAATATGAGGTGTTCACAGTTGTTCCCCAGACTTCCTCCCTGTGTACTTCCTTTGAAGATGAACGTTTATGCTCGTTGCCTCCTGTTGACTTGATCCTCCTGTTTTCCCTTGAAGACTTTTTTGCTTTCGGTTTTATTTTGATGTATTTTTGTGTATTTCTTTTCTTCTCTATGTGTGGTCGTTCATGACGGTTTGACCGTCTGCCAATTTTTCGGCCTTTCGACCCACTAGACGGCGCGCCGTCTAGTGGTTTTGAACCGCTTTCCATTTTCAAAAAAAAAACAAGTCACAAAGACTAAAGTATAGAAACATACCTTGTCTTACATTTGTAAAAGGAGTTCTTCCAGATCCTGTCGAAACTTGATCCTTCTAATGGATGTCTATCTTTCTTCAATATTAATGAAGTATTTGGTCTTCCAAGTTGCACAAATCAGCCAAAGAGAGATTTCCTATCCCTTGTCAAAACTTGGGAACTAATGGCTTAATTTTTTCATGCAAAATGGATTATTTTTCAAGTGCAAATGGCTCTCCCTTTTATAGGCAAAGGGGAACACGTTTTTGGGGAGAATAACCGCCACCAAATCGGTTGAGAGTGGTTACAAACAGTTACTCTAAGTGTTAGGTGAAGCTCCAAGGTCAACAAATACACATGAGCTTAGCTCAAACTAGCTTAACTCATCAAGCAACTCACTAACTAGCTTCTTGGAGCTCAATGGACATTTGTGCTTGGATTTCTCTCAAACTTTGTAACAACTTTCTTGAGCTAATATAATGAGGAATGCCCGAAAGAATGCTCACAAAATGTTTCTTAAAACCACAAAGCGTCGGACTCTCAATTTATGCCGTAAAATGGCTTAAGCGTTGGCAAGGCCAATAACGCTCTTGCCAAGCCATGTCATTGTCATGACAGAGTCAAGACAATGTCCCATGATAGTCATGATGCTCAACTAAACTAACTTTCAACATAGCCGTGATATTCATGCCCCTTGGTTTAGTTCAATTTAATTAGCTTCCATACTTTTTACCCCGTAATCACCAATTACTCTAAGTGCCGGTCACTTGGCTTGCCACCCACAACCCATACCATCGTGACACACATGTGAGTAACTTATTGCACCTTGTCTCGACAACAAGCTCAATGGTTCCGTTGAGACTTAGCACAAATCTCCAACAACCATTTATAGGGTTTTGACGCTCGATCAAGGTTCTCGTAAGCGTGTTCTTTGGTTCTTCTCGATCTACATCATCGTCCACGTCTATCCCACATCTCATTCTTTTTGTGCAACCATTGTCACCATTTCATTCATTCTTTTCTGATTTTAATGAATCTCGCTAGCTTCATCTAATCTCATTGTCTGCCGAGATTTATAACTCTTGAAGTTATTCGAAGTACTTCAATCTAGATCCGCTCAATTGCGGCCCCAACCCCGCATCACATATCTAGTAGCATGCTCAAGCAAGTTATGTTCAATCAATGAAAGGGAATATGAAGGTAGCATGTGTGTAGACCTGTTCAAATCCGGGCAGCCCGTCCAGAAAAAACGGACGGGTATGAACATGGGAACAAGCCCATCCAAGCCAAAAAAAGCCCGGCCTACCAAGCCCTCCGGGCCGGATCCGGACAAGGCCATAGACCCGACCGGGCCGAAAAGCCCGGCCCCTCAGCCCGGCCCCTCAGCCCAGTAAATAAATATATTATAGTATAATTATTATAAATATTAAGTATTAAAATAAAATATGTAGTATAATTACAATAAATTTAATATATTATACATAAAATATCTTAAATATAATTATTTTTTTTTTAAATCTAATTAAAAACATTTTTTAATAATATTTTTTTAAAAAAATTGAAAAACGGGTACCTACGAGCCCGGCCAAGCCGGTTACGACACCCATCCCAGGCCCGGTAGCTGGGCCTAGCCCGACCCGGGTCGGCTAAACGGGCTCAATATTTTAATAAACCCCGGCCCGAGCCCGGATATGAGCAGGTCGGCATGTGTGATAAGGTGAGCTTTGTCACAACATATGGCTTTATGTCAATTACTATGCATCACATGTTTTTTTCTATTTGCATACTAGTTTATCTAAGCTTGGTAATGATTATGATGATACTAGACAACATAATCATCACATGGTGTTTCCTATTTGCTTACATTATCCAATATCACCATAATTTGGAAAATAACATCACAAGTAGCATGATAATCCTTTTGGCCATAACCCTCATACTCTAGCATGATAAGCATCTCAACATTGCACAATCATACTCATATTTTTTATAGGTCTCATCTTGGATGACTAATCTAAACAATATTCCTTCATGCTTGGAAATATACAATGTGTTAGAGGAACAATTTAAACTAGTGATATTCTAACATCCGACATTCAAAATAAATCCAACATGAGTGAATAACAAGTAGATTTCGATCCCTTTTATTTGCTACTAACATGCTTAGTTTTTCTTCAAATCATAAACACAACATAAGAACAATACTAGTGTAGCATGATTTGAGGAATTTTACCCTAAAACCTAGCAAGGGAACTACTCACACGTTGAAAATGTGGACATGGTAACAATATAAACTAGTGGCATGGTTGCAAAGCAGACAAGAAATAAGGAATGTAGAAAGAAAAATGGACGAATTTAGACTTACCAATCCAAAGTTATGAGCAAAACAAGTTGGGAATAAGATCTAGCAAGGACAAGAATGAAGAACACCAATGCTTCTTCCTTTGATTCAATCCAAATTTAGCCAATTCAAACTCCAAATTGGTGTTGCTACAACAAACTATTAACTAAGAGAGTATATGAGAGAGGTGTATGTGAATAGGGACATTTACAATCAACCAAATGCCCCTTATAAAGGCATAGAAGTCGTCGTCCCCCTTGGAGGCAAGTGGCTAGATCAAGTTGAAAGAGTTAGTTACACAAGTTGCACTTCACTCGATGCTAGGCTACCTCGAGTGGCATGTATTCCTTGGTTGAGTGGGTTACTCTGAGTATCGAGTGGTTCGACCGACTTAGTCCCATCTTCCTTGCTCGAGTGCCATGTCTTTTTCTCTCGAGTTTTTGTGTCTTCCTTGCTTGAGTGATGTTGTAAACTTGAGAGACGTTGACATCTTGAAGATCTGGCTTCCTTGTTCAAGTGGGCATGTACTCTGTCCTCGACTGAAATATCATTCGAGGGTCCACACTGGAAACGTTGAACTTTCTTGCAAATTGTGCCTTCTTTGGTCGAGTGAGGTGTCTTCCTTGCTCGATTTTTTTTATCTTCTTTGCTCGAGTGATGAGTTAAACTCAAGCTTAGTTGACACTTCACTCTAAATTCTTTCTTTCTCGAGTGAAATCCTTCCTCTTTGCTCGAGTGAGGCTTCACTCGAGGCTCCATCCTTGGGGGTTCTTTGGTTCTTTGGCTTCAATGACCAAGCTTGCTTTCCTTTCTTCCTTTGCTCCATGAGGTTGATGGTGAGATGATGATTACTCCTTAGAATATTTGAGATATTGAATGTCTTTGTATAAACTCCATTTGAGGCCAAAACACCTATAAAGACACAAGACAGGGGGTAGACATTCTTTTAACAGTTAAAGCTTCAGCTTAGATGTGAATGCCTAAACTATACAAAACAAAGGTAAAATCACTCAAAAACACATCTAGAAACATAAAAAAAAATACGCTATCAAATACCCCATACTTAGCTCTTACTTGTCTCAAGTAATAACAAATACAAAGGCTACAGAAATAAAAACAAAGAAAGAAAATCATTTTTGAGTATGCTTCAAATGATTGATCACTTTTCAAAATATTAGTGCAATGGCAGGGAATAAGACATAGTTGAGAATAGTGAGTATGAAAATAAGCATGGAAGAATATATGTTAAATGCTCACTCATAAAACCTATAGTTAAGAATCCTAATTCAAGACAGCTCATGCTTGCTACTTAGAGGTCATTAATGATGCTTGCATATGACTTGTGTTGCTTAACTTATGAAAAAAAAGTAGTTGAAATCTACATACTTAGGTGCAATAAAATACGATCGGGTCATTTATAATTCTTTCCTTCTTGAACCCGGCCTAACAAATAAAATATTCATGCTCTTTTTTGGCATGGTTTACATTCACTTGACATTCATCTTTTGATGTTCATACTTGACCTCATTGACATAAAAGAAAAAACTGAAGAAAAAAAAAACATTCATCACATTGCCAATTGGTATTTGAAAATTTTTTCATTAACGCAAAGCGGTTCAAACCATTATACGACATACTATCTAGTGGGTCGAAAGGTCAAAAAAGATCGGCAGACGGACTAACCGTCATGAAGGACCAGAAACAAAGGAGAAAAGAACGTAAAAAAATACATCATAAAAGCCCAAAAGCAAAAAAGTCTTCAAGGGAAAGTAGGATGATCCAACCAACAGGAGGCAACGAGCATAAATGTTCATCTTCGAAGGAAGTATAAAGGTAGGAAGCCTGAGAAACAAACGTGGATACCTTAGATTTCGAATGCAACAAAGCCGTCAGGATTCGATCACAATGCCCCTTCTCGACAAACGCTCGAACCCGCCATCAAAAGACAACATTAAACCTCAGAAGACGAAATTGCAGAACACGGGAATCATGATGTATAAAGATGTAAAACTTGATGGTTAAACGAAAATGATTTGTAGGGAGAAAATTGTTCATAGAGGGTAGATTTACGATTTGGCTTAAAACAAAGGAGTTCATTTGTTTAGATTGATCTGAAAAGGATCGATTTTGTTTTTAAAATCATCTATTGTCTCGGACAATAAAAATTTGAGACAAAACTAAATCGACCTTAATTTTATTTTTCTTTTTTATTTTTCGATGAATTTGGGGTCGTTAGGCCGGGTTCAAATCGACCTTAATTTTATTTTTTCATTTCATCTTTTGTGTTTTTGGGGCCGTTAGGTCAAAATCGGTGTCGTTAGGCCGCGAGAATGGTACCACCCTTAGGACGAAATTGACCAAACATTTGTAACCTTTATTTTTCTTAATTATTATTATTATTATTATTATTATTATTATTATTAATATTAATATTATAGATATTAATAATAATTAAATAAACTATTGATGGTTGTGACTGTTGAGGGGCCCTTTTTCTTATTTTTTGGTTAACATTCAACAAGAGTTGAAAGCTAACTGTGCTTCTTTGTTAATTATAATTACTTAATTGATAATTTTTTGCCAATTAATAAACACACAAGGCGAGTAAAACAAACCTCGTGCATTTAGCTTTTTCGCATTAGAAGTCAGTCTAATCAGGTTTTTTCATCCTTTGATTTTTATTACTAGTTTAACTAATTGAGGCTTAATTGCAAGCCTTAAAACGTTAGTTCAAGCTTGTAACTTATCCATTCAAAAAAAAGGCAAAGAAGAAACATATTTATAACAATCGTTAAATAAATTTTGTTTTAGGTTTAGTAATAGCAGTGTGACTAATTTAGGTTAGAGTTGTTGTCAAAAAGAGATGAATCAGGAGGATTGGTCGTAATTTTTTTTGGTGTGATGACTTGGTCGTAATTGTTTGGATATGATGGAGGAAACGGGATGTGCCGGTAGAAGTGAATCAGAGAATCACTACAATGGCCATAGATTCGAGTGAGCTACTAGGTTTCTAAGTCGAGTTGTCAATTAATCATGTGGAGTAGGATTTTAATCCCATTATTTATAAAACACATATGATTTGGTAGAGAAGACGGACCAGGTCAATGGAGATGGTAGAAGCCGGAAAAGAATTGTTGAGGGAGGCAATTTGTTCGGGAGGCGCTAGTGTTTAAGCTCCGTCGGCGAAGACGATTAAATGCTGATAGAACCACTTATAAAGGTGGATAGTGTTTGATAACCCATTTGAGAAGGAGAAAGAGGGGTTTCCTCGATTAAGACCGATTTGTCCATTCAACAATGTTTAATCATCATCTCCCGCGACAAAAACGATGAGAAAGAGTGTTTCGCATGAGAGAGTGATCTATTGGCATCCATGGATCCCGACAAATTGGACTCACCGATTCAACACAGATCTGGATCGATCTACATCTCCAAATGGTTCACGTGGCAACCATTGCAAGCCATGGTGATGAGACGGCAACTCCAACGACGGGAAAGATGAGGAGAGCTCCGGTTTAGTGTAGTGAGAGGACAGGCGGTGCAAATTGTCGGTATTTGGATCGGATTTGGGTTCGAGATGAGCAACTTCGATTTGAGGGAAAAGCAAAATGTAGGTGTGGCTTCTTGGGATCTAGTAGGTGCAGGCGGATACTCAAACTTGTTCATCGGCTACGGCAGGTGAGTACGGCGGTGCAAAAATGCTTCCCGATATGCTTGTCGGCGTTATCGCTTGAAGGAACTCAAAGTAGGAGGCTTGGTTGTAGACGTCGAAGGGAAAGGTTACGACCTATTGGTGACTTAGGGGAGAATTGGTATTTGAACTTTGATATGCTATTACTTTGACTTTTTCTTTACTTTTTTCATTCATATGTCTTTTGCCTAACGAATTAGTTTTTTCACTCAAGTGAGTGTCAACTAATGTAAGCTTCCCTAGGCGAGAAATTAAGAGTTCATAACCAATAAATACTATCATGTGTGAATTGAGCTCAAATTTTAGCACATAGGAATCACTAAGCTGAACATCAACCAATAGAAATGTATAAGTGCATAACTAAATTAAACTTCCATATACATTTCATGGATGACTATTGAACATGCTTCTAATACACCCGATTCACAAAACTTATGATCAACAAATCTCAAATTATTGCCATGACTTTAACATTGGTTTCTTCATCAAGATCATATCATTCATTGTAATAAGCATACAAAAGTTTTGAAAATTATTATTTTTTTGGATTTAAAACTTTTTTCAAATATTTTTGGATTTTTGAAAAATAAGACTAATGCAAAAATGAAAAAGAAAAGTGTTATGCAAACACATATATACAATAAATGTAAGCATTAACATACCCCACACTTAAGTTTTGCATTATTCCTAATGCAAAAGAAAAGAGATAGAGTTTAAAAGATTCACGGTATCTTGACCTGTAGGTGTTTTCTTACTCCATCCCTAGACCCGAATCATTTGATCATGCACCAATTCATGAATAGGAGATGAAGAGAAGTGGAAGGTAGCTCAATATGAAGCAAGAAAGAAGAAGAGTGAAAGCTAGGTCGAGTTCCTTGAAAGTTGCACAAGATAAAAGCGCAATATGTTGTTTCACTCGAGGTTGGAAGTGGTACCCTTTGGTCGAGTTTTTGGAAAGCTCGATCAAGTGAGTTAGTAAAAGGGTTACTTGATTTTAGGATCTTGGTAGCCTTTGGTCGAGTTTTGAAAACTCCTTCACCCAACATCCAACTAGAAACACCCAAAATACCAAAATATTTACATATTTTATCATAAAACTAAAAAGTTATGAAAGTTTTATTATTGTTTATGTTGTAATAACATATTATATATCTTATTTATTAATAATGTGTTTAAAAACATAAGTTTTGTGTTATATACTATAAAAATGCAATATAAATTATTAACAATAGGTCAACTATAATCACCAACATTTACACCCGGTCATCTGACGGGTGATGGATGGATGCATCTGATAATATCAATGTGTGGTTGATGGAAGTTGTGCATTCATCCTCATTCGATTCATCATCATCATGGTTGGTGAAGAACCAAGAAAACTCAAAAGTTTTGGTTGCAAGTTGTTTGGTATAGTAGCTAACTAATCTACAAGACTACTACTACACATAGAGCACATTAGTGATGGATGTCTAGTGCAGTTATGGCCAGAAAAAAGAAGAAGACGAAAGGGTGTGATTAATGGTTATAAAAAGGCATAAACAAAAACAAGTAAAAATAGGAAGAATACAGGCTGGTGTTGATGGAAGAAAGCATAATTGAAAATCCCCACCATGTTGCATTCAATACATAGGCTGAAGAGTTAGATATGAAGATAATTCGCCAAGGACGACATTCAACGGCTACCTTGCTTCTTTCCACTGCATTAATGGCGAAATTTTCCTCTCATTTCTGACTTGCAAATCTTTCTTTACCACCATTGTACGTGTAATTTACCATCTTCAAACACTAATATAATATTATTGGCCCACCTGTTTTATTAGCTTATTTGCGTGAGCTTGACTCTACACAGGCCAAGTGGTCTGAGTTGTCGGCTCTGAACTCGTTAATGGCGTCTTCACAGTCTTCAGTCATTAGCATCTAGTGTACAACCTGGTGTAAACAGTGTTACAGAAAAAACACGGTAAATTACCTACATACGATGTAGTTCAAAATAACAAAAGTTTGGGGAACTTGTGGACGTCGAACTCCATATATCGCGAAAGAAGACGGAGAAATAAATTAGGAGGAGAAAAGAAATAAAATAAATAATAATAAAGGTTTATATAAACTGATTTAAATTTTCAATTACCTAATTTACATCGGTTAGTTTTACGGGCAACTGCAAGTCCAGTACCAAAGTCGGGAAAAGAGCATTGTTAAATACTCCCTCTTATCAAAATTAATTGTCGTTTTAGCCTTTGACACAGTTTTTAAGAAAAAATATTAAATAACCTAGATTTTGTAAAGTTTTTCTAAATCTTATCACTTATTTAATATTCAACCTTCTTTTAAACCGATAAGAAAGATTTTAGACCTAAAAATAATCATTTACACCAATTTTCAAGAACATTTCTTATAATTATTGTTCATTTATTGACCTAGAAAACTTAAAACGACAAATAATTGTGATCAAATTTATAATACTAAAACGTCATTTATTTATGATCGAAGGGAGTACGTGGATTTGCCGAGATGCCCATTTCCACATGTTGGACAAAAGACTTTGTCTTCCTCCATTTCTAAATCAAAATATGAGAATCTGGTTTGCTGCTCTTCAAGTTAGAGTAGGACTTAAAATATCCGGGACCGGCCTCGCGAGACCCCTTCGGTCCACATTGGAGAACTCGTCTCTCGATTTTGGCCTTCCTTACATGATCTATATCGTTTCATCAATAAAGAAAGGCTTTAAGATTTATTTCGTAGAAGCACCTTCTTCCTATCCATGTCTCTATCTTTACTCACAGAGACGACCCGCTTTGGTCGACGTCACAATTTTGTCAGCCTCCGCTCGGCCCACTTTGGAGTATACCTGATCAACCTGCTGACCCTCATTAATCTTGGTCTGAAGTCCTTCCTCATTCAAATCTTCTCCAAAATATTATGCTTAATGACACGAATCCCTATTTTATTAGTATATCTAAATAACTACATATATAATTGTGTATAATAGTACTTGGATAAAAGATAGTAACTAATGAAAATATTTGTGTATAAAATTAAAAAAAAAAAAGAATAATAATATATTAAATGAAATAGTACGTAAAAGCAGCATGCACACTGATATCGAGCTTGTAGTTCTGGAGTAAAGGTTGAACCATTCTGATTGTTCTGCAAATTGTGGTGCATGATTGTTGATTCGTCAATCGTGAGGGCCCACCATATATTAAACAACATTTGCAGACAACTTAATAAGGTAGGGATTGTTGTTGGTCGCCAGTTTTCATGCATGCCAATTGCAAATACTAACATAAAATTATCTTCAAACTAAGCCTTAATAAAGGGTGTAGAGTATTTCAACCAATTTAGGAGGTTGGTGGTTGGTCGTTTATAACAAATAATACAAACTAATTATAGTTTATAATTTTATTGTAGGGTCTCATTCATACATAAATGTTTGTCAAACCTCATTGGTTGATTCGGTGTTAAATCAATTCACATCAACGACTAATTATGTCATTATTTATGACATTAATTGTAAACCCTTAATCACACAAGTGCTCCAATATAATTGTACTTGGATATTTACTCATATTAATAGACCCTTTAAGATAACGTTCGATAAATATTCCATCTAATGATAATAAGATAAAAGACGTTCAACTCGCTTGTAAAGATCAAGAGTTGCAAAGGGCTCGCCACAGTTAGGAGTGAGCTTGATGTTTCGTTGCATAGGGAAGGAGGAAGGCTTGTGCAGTCAAGCATATGATTATCGTGAAGAATGTCCAAAATATACTTTCGTTGGTTAAGTAAAATACCATCCTCATTTCTGGCTATCCCCATGTCCAAAAAGAATTGAGTAAACCCTAAGTCTTTGGTTGTGAAAGTTTAATAAAGTCTAGATTTCACCTAAATAATTTCACTAGGAATATTTCATGTGATCAATATATCATTAGCGTAGACAAGAGTAATTCTAATTCCAAGAGATGAGGATTTAACAAATAAAGAATAATCATGTTTAGACGGGGTAAAACCAATTAAAGGATATGCTATATGTAAGCTCGACATGTCATTGTCTATTGACCAGTTTATGTCCATAAAGAGACCTCTTCAAATAACATACTTGACCAGGTAGAGCTTTAGTGTAGCCTTGAGGTGGTTGCATATAAACTTCTTCATCTAATAATTCATGAAGGAATACATTATTAATGTCGAGCTGGTGTAAAAGGTCAAGATTTGGCAGCTTCTAAGGCCAATAAAACGTTTAACAGTTGTAAACTATACAATAGAAAAAAAAACAAGCGTATAATCATAATCCTTATCTTTAAATTGATTATGACCCTTAGCAACAAGTGTAGCTTTGCATCTCTCAATAGATTCACCAAGGAGGAATTTAACTTTATAAAACCACTTTGGTCTAATAGCTTTCAAGCTAAGAGAAAGAGATGTTAACTCGATAAATATAGTTGAATTCAAGAGCATGAAGTTCTTTATTCATTGTCTTTATTCATATAGGTTGATCCATTGCTTGATCATAGTGAGAAGGCTCAAAATTAGAAAAGAAATTGCATAAAGACAATTTGTAATCAGGTGGAAGGTGATCAAGGGAAAGGTCTTGCAAATTGGGAAGATGAAGAGTGTAGCACCCGGTTTTTAAAGGTTGTAGGAGTCGCCGGAGGATAGGCTACCCGTGGGGGGTGGCCACGGTGGGCCGCTGGTGCGCCGGCACGGGTGCGGGTAAATAGTATACAACGTCTCTTTTGTTTCGTAACCTTCGTATTGTCGATTTTCCTTTTATATTCCAAACCCTTACTCCCTTCTTAATCTAATCTAGACAATTGTCGTTCTCCCAGAACCTCTTAACTGCCTTGGAACCCTTGCATAAGTTGTCTCTCTCCTTCCTCCCTTTCTTTTTCCCTTTCTTCTTCTTTCCCTCAATTGATCTTCCTTGATTCTCCGCCAGCAGAGATCCTGCTCTTGTCTTCTTCGAGCAACAACAACGTCCAAAAGAGTCCGCCTCTTGGATACACAGAAGAAGCCGGTTGTCTCCATTGTATCGTGTGAAGAGCAAAGGGAAGTTTTTTCTTCCCTAATATTCAACAAAGTACTGATGGTGGCGTACTGTAAACATGGGTCCGGTTTGGGCTAAACCGCCGAACCGGCGGTTTATGTTTGCCAGTTTGACCAAACCGTGAGTTACCGGTTTAAATTGAGGTTTGGCCTTGTTCGCCACTTAGCGTGCGTGCAAATAAGTCTTAAATTTATAAAACTAGAAATCAAGCAAGCGAACCCGCAGTGTACGGATCGACGTAGTTAAGCAAGAATTCCAGAGTATCGAACACAGGGATTTGGGGGGTTAAATCCAGTTATAGATTATCAAGCAAGTAAATGTATGAAGTTTTTCAAATTATTGGGAAAACAACAATCCTAAAGATCCAGGAATCCAGTTGTGGCAATCGATTCAAGATATACTAAAGATATAAGGACAGAGTTGAGGTTTGCAAAGGTATACGAATGTAAAGTAATTGTACGGTGAAGTTCCAAAAACCTTATATGACCCACCTAAAGATACTCTCTATAAAGGTTGTTGAGGCTTCAGTATAGAAAGGTTCTAAAGGTAAGAATTAATGTCAAATACCCAAACTTGTAATCCAAGGGTCAAGACTAACTAAACCAATTAAGGTTGTGACACTCGAAATCGAGGTAGAGGTTGTTGAGGCTTCACTACCACCTAGAAAACGCAAGCCAAGACTAAGTTAAAGCAAATCTTTAACTTTGGATTAAAGTAAAAGCAAGGTTCGTAAGTGACACAAAATTACGGGTAGTTCTTGAGTTCCACGGCCGTGGAAGCTCAAGAACAGACCGTGGATTAGGTTCGTCGGCGATTCTCTCTAACTCTCAGGGTCCAATCTGTTTACGATCGATCTGTCATCATCTAAGCCACAACTATCAACCCTTCACCTTAGAATTGCTAAGGGGTTTTAGCCAACAACAGTCATATTGATATCAAATTCAAGATTTAAAAGAATGAAAGATGAAAACCTTCGAAAACCTTGAATAAATCTCAAATCAATCTCAAATCCACAAACAAGAGCAATGATGTAAGTAGATTCAGAATAACACTAACAATCACAATTCTTGATAAGAACGAAGAACGGGATGTCAATCCGTCTTCTAATCAAACCTAAGGAAAAAGACGTAATCTCCGTACGTCCAATGAAACCCTCAATGCGCGTAAGCAAATCTTCAAGCGTGATCCAAGCGGAGGTGTAAGCAAAGCTCTCTATGCAAACGTCTAAGCGAAGGTGACGGAATCTCTCTTCTTCCGTCCTTTTATAGGGTAAGGTAAAATATGAGCCCGACCCATCGCGTAAAAGATCATGGCTTCAAAGTGTACGTTAAAAGATCGTCAGAATCACGGTTTCCTAAGATTCCACGCCCGTGGTTTAGAGCGTGGAAACTCATCACGGTTTGTCATGACTTCCACGACCGTGTAACTTGCTGGAATGCTCCACGCTTGTCTTGCCAAGGTTCCACGGCCGTGGATTAGAGCGTGGATCCTAGTACGGCCGTATTTTAGAGCGTGGAACGTCAAGTACTCGTAATTCTCCTTGATTTTGTGTCATTCTTCCACTTAGTATCTTCCTTAGCTCCTAGTGATGTCCTCAATCCTTGGACATGCTCAATCTATCTCCATTCTCCCTTGATTCATCCGGAATTAGCTCGTAATTGCCTACAATCAACACAAAGCTTATGTAGACCTCTATATCGACAATATAGACAAACTAACTCACAAATGCTTCAATGCTTTATCAATGAATACCAATATGTATGAAATACACTTAGAAAACGTGCCTAAAATATCACAATATTTCATGCTAATAAATAACCCCATACTTGCCACTTGCTTGTCCCTAAGCAAGGTCTTTCAAAAACTTTAAAACACAAGTTAGGATGAAATATGTGTACTCTCAAAACAAAACTTCTTTTAGATGAGTGTGCCTTCTAATCAATAGATCATTCTCAAATCTTGCTTCATTTGTTTATAAGACTTTCATACACATAATCAAAGAGTAAAGAGTAAAGAAAGCTCATGAATTAATCAAACTTCCATGTAAACATCATAACCTTCAAACATTATCAAAATCAATCATAAGAAACTTCAATTTAGATCACCAAGTCATATAACATTCTCTTGATCTTAAGGACTTTCAAACAAGGTCTAGAATGCGGAAAGGGAAGGAAAACTTTAAGGAATGTGGTGCATGAATCCGGGAAAGTGGATAACTACTCTTTTCTTTTTTTCTTGCGGTTTTCGCAGCACTTTCAACTTAGAGCTTTGCTCTCTTCTTTTCAATTCATTTTTCGACTTTACTTTTGGAGATATGGATAGAGGTGCACAAAAACCGAAGCCTAGGAGATTGGCGTTTCTCATTTTTACAATACCATAATCCGCTAGGAATATCGCTCAATCCGACTTTGGCAAGACACAAACACCCGGCTATGTGAATGGTGTCGAGTTACTCATCGTCATGATTGACTTCCCCAAACCTATAATTTCTTTCTATTCTTTTGAATGCAAAATATTGCTTTCATGGCCCTCCCACATCAAACATGCCCTTTTTCATTCAACTCCTCCAAATTCCCGGATAGGTAAAGGAGGCCATTATTTCAATGAGGGGCTAAATGATCAAAGAAAGAAGAAAGAAAATCGAATTGCCTTAATCATCTCAAAAGAAGCATAAGAACTTATTATGTGATTTCAACCTTAATTTCTCAACATGATTTAAGTAACATTCATCACATTATGAAACTTGCAAAAGAGGGATAATCAACTCATTCTAATTCTTTTCAATTCACTATTTGTTTAAGCATGCGATTGTCATCAAAACTCAATTCACAAGTGGTGATTATCATAGAAATCATCTCTATCCTTAGAAGCACAAAATTTTCAAAATTCTTCAATTTTTATGGGTTTTTCAAAAGCTTTTTCATGCAATGCAATAATGAAACGTGCAACAATAGAATGAAACATGCAAGGTAGTCTCGATAAAGCATACAAAGTGAGTAAGAGTTATTACAAACTATTAGTCACACCCCACCCCATACTTGGAACAAACATTGTCCCTAATGTTCAAAAAGAAAAAGAAGAAAAGAAAGAAAGAAAAAGAACTCACAAAACGGTGGTGGAGCGGCTAAAACTGTAGATCGTCCATGTCATCACTGCGGTGGAGGCGGTGGTGGAAACGGGGAGAAGCTGGGATCATAGTACCGCCCGAACTGCTGGCGGTAAACATCTCTCATCATGTGGTCCAGATCGTCGGCTCGTGCGTCTCTAGCATTTGCGCGGATCTCCAAAGCTCCAACCCTATTGGAGAGGTCGGTAGCCCACTGTGGCAGCTGCTCGTACCAACCAGGCGGCTGGCTGTACCACGCCGGTGCATCTGAAGGTACTGGTGCTGGTGGCGGCTGTGAATGCCAAGGCGGTGGAGCTCCCATCCAATCCGGCTGCGTCCTATACCAAGCAGGAGGATCTGCCATCCAAGTCGGCCTCTCGGTCACACTAGCACGGCGAGAGGATGATCCTGAAGCTCTAGCGGGACGGGGAGAACGTCTATGCATGTCGGCAACTGCATCCGGCTGATCCGGGAATGTACCAAAGTCCTGCTCAGCTCCTCCTCCTCCCTCATAATCATCTCCTCCTCTTATCTCCTCCTCCTCTACAACTGGTGGTGGTGGAACATAAGGAGGGGCTACTAATCTGTTCACATGCATGGCAGCGAACGTCGCCTTCCACTTATGGCGTCCAGCCATAATAGAATACTCAGGGAGCCACTCAATGCCTCTCCCGGTCCTACTCTCCCACGGCATAGCAGCATATGGTGGACCTCTATGGGTGGGGAAGATGATGCCTCTAGTCATGAGGCTATGTAGTCCTAGGGGTGTAGCAGCAATACGTGTACAAGCTGAGAAATCTACCCCTAACTGTCGAGCAAGGTGGGTGACCATCCCACCGTATCCAATGTTACCAAGCCTCTTATTATTTAGCTTGCTCATAGTAGTAGCTAAGAGGGTGGCACAATCTGCAGGTCTACCGTATAGCATACAGTAGAGAAGGAAAAGCTCATCTGTCTTGATTTTCTGAGGCGTCTCCATCCTAGGGAAGAGACACTCAGAAAGTACCATGTGAGCAATCTTCAAGGCTAGGTGATACATCAACCTAGCCTTGGTATCAGTTGGCTGCCAGCGATCCTCGCTGGCGTAGATCATCGCAATCTCCTCCCAGAAATCCTTGGCGTATACGCCACTGGGGAAACGACCATTGAAGGTCTCGTGGAACCCAAAGAAGGCTCCAAACTCCCTGATGGAGAACTCATAGTCTCTTTCTATTAGCCGGAAAGAGACAGTCCTATCTACATGACTGTGTTGGAAGGAAACCACAAACTCCCTCGTGATCTCCTCATAAGCATCTTCCCGAATAGCGGAGAAGATGACTAGACCGGCTCTATCTAAAAGCCAAGTAATGTCTTCTACCACATGTAGAGGCTCTAACTCTTCAAGCAATAGGTACCTAGGTCCTATGACCGCTCTCTTATGGATCCTCTCTAAAGCATCGAGATGATCCTCATGGATGGTAGGGATCCTAGGGGGAGGTGGTGATGGTGATGAAGGAGGTGATGGAGGCTCAGTGGGTGGTGCTCTAAAAGAGGAGGCATCGTTGCCCTTCCTCTTCTTGTTCTTATCCTTGTTCCTATCGGACACTCTCCTCACAAAATCCATATTCTGCTTAAAACCACGGTTTGTTCTTCAAATTCCACGGCCGTGGAACGTCCAGGAACCGTGGTTTATCTCGAAAATTCTCTAAATCCAACAGAAATTCACCAAATTCAGCAACAAGCAGCCCTAGACTAATTTCCTTCCAATTTCAATCAGTTCTCCTACAAATTCTATCAAAAACAAAGCCGAATCGACAAAGAGAGAGAAAGAACCAAAAACCTAGGTTTTCGGATTTTGTAATCCGCATTGTGGCTTCTCCGGTGAATTGCCGCTCGAATTGTTGCTTGGATCTTGTAGGTGATTGGATTTGCTTCCGTTTTGGTCAAAGAATCGTCAAAAACGATTAACGAATAAGGAATTTAGAGAAGTGGCGTGGATTCGGCGTTTTTAGGCGTGGAATGGGTTTTTGGTTTGTGTTTTGTGAAGAAACGTGGTTTATATAGTGGCCGTAAAAATTTTTGAAAATCACGGTCTGTCGGGGGGTTCCACGGCCGTGGAAATGTACGGAACCGTGGTTTTGGTGATTTTTCTTAGGCTTTTGGAATTACGGTCACTGTAGCTGTCACGGCCGTGGTTTAGGCCGTGGAACTCTCTGTAATGCTCCAAAGTCCAAGTTTCGTCACTTTTCTTCAAACTTTCTCTTCCCCTTTCCTTTTCCACTGTTCCTACATCCAAAAACACGAACATATCGGAAGGTATCGAAGGAAAAACAAAGTAAAAACGTCTAAACGAAACTAATCTATGAATCAAAAGCAAAAACGACAATGCAATACCTTGGGTTGCCTCCCAAGAAGCGCTTTGTTTAAGGTCCGTAGCTAGACCAAATTCGCACTTATTCGAGTGCGGTGGGCGCGAACTCTTCAGCTTGGAGTTCTGGTGTATACTTCTTGAGTCGTTGACCGTTCACCTTAAAGCTTCCGCCCGTTTCACCCCATACTTCAACTGCACCATGAGGAAAAATACGTTTGATTAGAAAAGGTTCGGTCCAACGAGATTTAAGCTTACCTAGAAAGAGACGAAGCCTTGAATTGAAGAGGAGAACTTGATCTCCTTCTTTGAAGTCCTTTGGGATGATATGCTTATCATGCCAACGATTTGCTCTTTCTTTGTAGATCTTGGCGTTTTCGTAAGCGTTCAAGCGAAGTTCTTCAAGCTCATTTAGGTCCAAGAGACGCTTCTCTCCCGCTTCCTTCATGTTGAAGTTCAACCACTTAATTGCCCAAAACGCCTTGTGCTCCAACTCTACCGGTAAATGACAAGACTTCCCATACACAAGGTTGTATGGTGTAGTTCCGATGGGAGTCTTATATGCAGTCCGGTACGCCCACAATGCGTCATCTAGCTTCAAAGACCAATCCTTCCTAGTCCTTGAAACCGTCTTCTCTAGGATTCCTTTGATCTCCCGGTTTGAGATCTCAACTTGTCCACTAGTTTATGGATGATAAGGGGTGGCGATCTTGTGAGTCACCCCATACTTAGCTAAGAGAGCTTCAAAACGCCGGGCAATGAAGTGAGAGCCTCCATCACTAATGATGGTCCGTGGTGTCCCAAATCGCGGGAAGATGGTCTTGTTAAGGAATTTAACCACTACCATGGCATCATTGGTGGGAGAGGCAATCGCTTCAACCCATCTTGAAACATAATCAACCGCTAAAAGTATGTATTGGTTACCACAAGATGATGGGAAAGGTCCCATGAAGTCTACCCCCCAAACGTCAACGATCTCCACCTCTTGGATGTTGTTGAGAGGCATCTCATTCCTCCTAGAGATATTTCCTGTTCTTTGACAAGCATCGCAGCAGGAAACAAAGGTTTGCACATCTTTAAATAGAGTAGGCCAAAATAATCCAGATTGCAATACCTTAGCGCTAGTCTTGTTCGAACTAGCGTGTCCTCCACAAGGTAGTGAATGACAATGGCGGATGACACTTTGCATTTCATCTTCCGGCACACATCGCCGAATAATGCCATCCGGACCTCTCTTAAAGAGGAGAGGTTCATTCCAAAAGTATTCCCGAACATCCTTAAAGAACTTCTTTCTTTGTGCGTAGGATAATCCGGGCGGTAGTTCCTGGCAAACCAAATAGTTAACAAAATCAGCAAACCATGGTCCGTTACCTTTGGAGATCACATCGATGCACTCCTCTATGATATGTAAATTAATGTTCGTCCGGGAAGGAGTCATCTATAGGTAGATGGTCGTCCTCTAGATGTGTTAGACGACTCAAATGATCCGCAACAGAATTTTCCGAACCCTTCTTGTCGCGGATCTCTAGATCGAATTCTTGTAGGAGAAGAATCCATCTAATTAGCCTTGGTTTCGCATCCTTCTTTGCAAGGAGGTACCGGATCGCAGCATGATCCGTGTATACAATCACCTTTGCACCTACAAGATAAGAGCGAAATTTGTCAATTGCATATACAATAGCTAGAAATTCTTTTTCCATAGTGGCGTAGTTGAGCTGCGCTTCATCTAGCGTTTTGCTAGCGTAGTAGATAGCATGGGTTCGCCCTTCCTTTCTTTGTCCAAGAACAGCTCCTATAGCTACGTCACTTGCATCGCACATAACCTCAAAGGGAAGATTCCAATCCGGAGGTTGGATAATAGGGGCTGAAATTAGAGCTTCCCGAATCATGTTAAACGCATCTAAGCATTCTTGCGAAAAATCAAAAACTGCATCCTTCATCAATAGATTAGTTAGCGGCTTTGATATTTTAGAGAAATCCTTTATGAAACGCCTATAAAATCCAGCATGTCCTAGAAAACTTCTTATCCCTTTCACCGAAGTTGGGGGAGGAAGCTTTTCTATTGTCTCTATTTTAGCTTTATCCACCTCAATCCCTCTACTAGAGATTAAGTGTCCTAATACAATGCCTTCCTTCACCATGAATTGACACTTCTCCCAATTAAGAACTAGGTTAGTGTCTTCACACCTTTGTAACACAAGAGCAAGGTTAGAAAGACAATTGTCAAAAGAGAAACCATAAACGGAGAAGTCATCCATAAAAACCTCCATGATTTCCTCTATATATTCAGAGAAGATGGCCATCATGCACCTTTGAAAGGTGGTTGGGGCGTTGCAAAGCCCGAACGACATCCTCCTATAGGCAAACGTACCCCACGGGCACGTGAACGTGGTCTTCTCCTGATCGTCCGGGTGCATCGGGATCTGAAAGAAACCACTATAACCGTCAAGATAGCAAAAGTGCGAATGTTGTGCTAACCTTTCAAGCATTTGATCGATGAAGGGTAGTGGGAAGTGATCCTTCCTCGTCGCGTTGTTTAGCTTGCGGTAGTCTATGCACATCCGCCATCCTGTTACGGTTCGGGTAGGAATTAGTTCGTTGTTTTTGTTGGTGATGACCGTCATTCCTCCCTTCTTCGGAACCACTTGTACGGGACTCACCCACTTGCTATCGGAGATAGGGTAGATGATACCTGCATCAAGCAATTTAAGAATTTCCTTCTTGACAACCTCCTTCATGGTCGGATTCAACCGCCTTTGAGGTTGTCGCAAAGTCCTAAAGTCCTCTTCCATTAAGATCTTATGCATGCATAGGGAAGGTTTGATTCCAACTAAGTCCTCTACAGTATATCCTAAGGCTTTCCTATGTTTCTTAAGGACAACCATGAGCTTACTATGTTCATATATGCTTAAATCGGAACTAACGATTACCGGAAAGGTAGAATCAGGTCCAAGAAATGCGTACCTTAGATGTGTAGGGAGTGGCTTTAGTTCCATCACTATCGGAGTTTCCAATGGCTCTTGAGGAGCTTCCGATGCTTCCTTAGAAGTGTCTAAGGATGTAGAAGGTGTTGGAGAAGAATCAAGAGAAGTTGAGGAAGAGACACAATTACCTTCGGAATCACCCAAAATTACGGCATCTCTGCATCCTCCTTGGCCGTGATTTTGGGCGTGGAAAGTGAATACGGTGGCTCTGTTTCCTCCACGGCCGTGTAACCCTCTGGAGTGCTCCACGCTTTTGTTGGTGAAATCCACGGCCGTGGAATATAGTGTATGACCGTGGATCCGTACGTTCTCTGCCTCGTCGTGGAGTTTCTCAAACTCTTCTTTACACACTTCTTCTTGTGCTTCTAAGGCTTCAATTGCCTCATTGCATTCCTCTTCTTCCCCTATATCCATTAGACTCATAGAAATAACCTTTTGCAAAGGATCTTTGAAGAGAATAGCACTTACCTCCTCTCTAGATAGCCCTTCTTCATCTTGGATATTGAATATATCCTCATCAAAGATTGGTTCCTTCACTAGAGTGGAAAGGACGAACTCTACCTTCTCTTCTCCTATGTCGAAGGCGAGTCTAGCATTCTTGCAATCGACTATGCAGCCGGATGTTGCAAGAAACGGTCTTCCGAGAATGATCAGGACCGGACTATCTGCAGGAATGTCAAGCACAACAAAATCTATAGGAACATAGAATTTACCTAGCTTGACCGGGACGTCTTCAACTATACCGACGGGACGAGTTATGGATCGATCCGCCATGTACAACATCATCTTCACCGGTTTAGGATCGCCTAAACCGATCTTCCTACATAATACAAGTGGGATGATGCTCACACTCGCTCCTAAATCACATAATGCATCATATGTGACATCTCCCACTCCTATGGGAATACAAAATGACCCCGGATCTTGTAGCTTTGGGGGCACCTTCTCTTTCATGGTCTTGATGAGATCCGAAGAATCCGAACTCATCTTAACCTCTCCAAAATCCTCTAACTTTCTCTTGTTAGAGAGGATCTCCTTTAAGAACTTACCAGAAGCCGGCATGCCTACAATGACATCAATGAAAGGTATATTAATATGCAATTTGCTCATGAGTTCTATAAACTTACCGAATTGTTTATCTAGACGCGCTCTCGCTCTAGATTGTGGGAACGGTAGGGGAGGTTTGTAAGCTGGAGGAGGAATGTAGACATCTTCCTTCTCCTTCCCCTTTTCTTTCTCTTTCTCAACGGGGACTTCTACAAACTTAGGCTACGGGTCGGTAGTTGTTACTCCGCTCCTAGTTGTGATTGCCATCACCCTTCCTTTTGGGTTGTCCTCCATTTTTCCTGGAAGTTTCCCTTGATTCCTAGGAACTTCCTCCGCATGGATGAACATTTGGTTTTCTAAAACCTTTTGGGCTTTATCAACCTTAGTTATGTGATCATCAACCTTGATGATGCGAGTCTCCAACCCTTGAAGCTTCCCCAAAATTGTCTCCAACATGGGATCGGGCTTCTCTTTCCCCGAAGTACTTCCACCATTAGACGTTTGCCCCTGGCTTTTCAAAGGAGTGGAAGAAGAGGAAGGTGGAGTTAGTGAATTTCCTGAATTGGAAGGATAAGAATTACCGGAATTTTGTTGATTGGGACGCCAATTGTTGTTGTTTGAACCCCTATTGTTGTTCCAATTGTTGTTCCGGTTGTTGTTGTTGTTGTTCCAATTATTCCGGTTGTTGCGATTGGTATTCTCATTACCGTTGTGGTTATTGTTGTTGCCTAAATAACCCACATCTTGCTCCTTGTGCTTCGGAAAGTTGGTTTTGATGGCTTCCTTCAACTCTTTAATCTCGTTGTTGAGAGAAAAGATTTGAGTTTGAGCTGCTTGCGATAGCTTTGCTCCTTGATCTACTTGATTCGCCTCCACTTTCCGATGAGAATACTTCTCTATAACTCGCGCTTGCTTCTCAATGAAGTCCCAAGCGTCATCTTCCCTCATGTCCATGAATGTACCACATGAAAGGGATTGGAGCTTGAATTGTGTCTCCACATCCAGCCCTTTATAGTATATCTCCAATAGTGCAAGCTTGGATATGCCATGATGAGGGCAATCCAATAGCAAATCCTGAAATCTTTCCCAAGATTGAAACAAACTTTCGTTAGATCTCATAGAAAATGCATTAATCTTACCTTTTAACTCCGCCGTTTTGGATGGCGGAAAGAACTTAGTGAGGAACTCCGCAGAAAGATCCTCCCATGTTTCAAGCTTTCCACTTGGAAGAGCTTGATACCAAGACAATGCTTTCCCCTTCAAGGAGAAGAAGAAATGCTTGAGTTTGTAGCTGTTGGTAGTTGCATTCTTTGGCTTCATAGTCTCCATCATAATCTCAAAGTTTTGTAGATGTTGGTGTGGAGATTCAGCGCTTGTTCCACCAAATTGGTTTTGGCGGACAATAGTAATGACTTGAGGGTTGAAGCTAAACCCTTGTGCATCGTCAGCATCAAAGTTCACACATAAACGGCGTGGTTGCTGCGTTGGATCCATCCTTTGGCCAAGAGTTCTTGGCTCCTCATCCACACGTTCGACCCTCGCATTCCTAGGTGGAACACGGAGATTTGCAGCTGGCCGTGGAAAGAATGGATTCACATTGATCGTAGGATCAATTTCCTCTAGTGGTGGCATGGAGGAGTCGCTATCCTCATTGGATGAGTTAGCTCTAACCGATCTTCCCGGTCTCCTTCTTTTCTTTTTCTCCTTGAGGTTGTTTATTTCCAACCTCATTTGGAACATCATGTCCGATAGATCATCAACCTTCGTTTGATGACGATCCATCTCTTCCCTACGAGTCTTCTCACTCCATTGGAGTTGAGCTTCTTTCTCCGCTAATCCGTTTGGTAATCACGTTCTCTTTCTTCAGCAATTTTTCTTTCCTTAAGCTTTCTCCTCAAAGTCCTCTCAAGCTCTTGATCAAGAGGTAAGAGGTCTTCGTTATTCCTAGACATGCGCATACACTCGAAGAGATATCAAATAACAAGAGAGAAGCTCCCAAGCTTGACAACCGATAACCGAATTCGGCCTAGACCAAATCCCCGGCAACGGCGCCAAAAACTTGCTCGCCACTTAGCGTGCATGCAAATAAGTCTTAAATTTATAAAACTAGAAATCAAGCAAGCGAACCCGCAGTGTACGGATCGACGTAGTTAAGCAAGAATTCCAGAGTATCGAACACAGGGATTTGGGGGGTTAAATCCAGTTATAGATTATCAAGCAAGTAAATGTATGAAACTTTTCAAATTATTGGGCAAACAAAAATCCTAAAGATCCAGGAATCCAGTTGTGGCAATCGATTCAAGATATACTAAAGATATAAGGACAGAGTTGAAGTTTGCAAAGGTATACAAATGTAAAGTAATTGTACGGTGAAGTTCCAAAAACCTTATATGACCCACCTAAAGATACTCTCTATAAAGGTTGTTGAGGCTTCAGTATAGAAAGGTTCTAAAGGTAAGAATTAATGTCAAATACCCAACCATGTAATCCAAGGGTCAAGACTAACTAAACCGATTAAGGTTGTGACACTCGAATTCGAGGTAGAGGTTGTTGATGCTTCACTACCACCTAGAAAATGCAAGCCAAGACTAATTTAAAGCAAATCTATAACTTTGGATTAAAGTAAAAGCAAGGTTCGTAACTGACACAAAATTACGGGTAGTTCTTGAGTTTCACGGCCGTGGAAGCTCAAGAACAGACCGTGGATTAGGTTCGTCGGCGATTCTCTCTAACTCTGAAGGTCCAATCTGTTTACGATCGATCTATCATCATCTAAGCCACAACTATCAACCCTTCACCTTAGAATTGCTAAGGGGTTTTAGCCAACAACAGTCATATTGATATCAAATTCAAGATTTAAAAGAATGAAAGATGAAAACCTTCGAAAATCTTGAATAAATCTCAAATCAATCTCAAATCCACAAACAAGAGCAATGATGTAAGTAGATTCAGAATAACACTAAAAATCACAATCCTTGATAAGAACGAAGAACGGGATGTCAATCCGTCTTCTAATCAAACCTAAGGAAAAAGACGTAATCTCCGTACGTCCAATGAAACCCTCAATGCGCGTAAGCAAATCTTCAAGCGTGATCCAAGCGGAGGTGTAAGCAAAGCTCTCTATGCACACGTCTAAGCGAAGGTGACGGAATCTCTCTTCTTCCGTCCTTTTATAGGGTAAGTTAAAATATGAGCCCGGCCCATTGCGTAAAATATCATGGCTTCAAAGTGTACGTTAAAAGATCGTCAGAATCACGGTTTCCTAAGATTCCACGCCCGTGGTTTAGAGCGTGGTTTAGAGCGTGAAAACTCATCACGGTTTGTCATGACTTCCACGACCGTGTAACTTGCTGGAATGCTCCACGCTTGTCTTGCCAAGGTTCCACGGCCGTGGATTAGAGCGTGGATCCTAGTACGGCCGTATTTTAGAGCGTGGAACGTCAAGTACTCGTAATTCTCCTTGATTTTGTGTCATTCTTCCACTTAGTATCTTCCTTAGCTCCTAGTGATGTCCTCAATCCTTGGACATGCTCAATCTATCTCCATTCTCCCTTGATTCGTCCGGAATTAGCTCGTAATTGCCTACAATCAACACAAAGCTTATGTAGACCTCTATATCGACAATATAGATAAACTAACTCACAAATGCTTCAATGCTTTATCAATGAATACCAATATGTATGAAATACACTTAGAAAACGTGCCTAAAATATCACAATATTTCATGCTAATAGGCCTTCGGCCAAGTCTAATATTTTTTAATTTTTCTTAAAAAAAAGAGCCATTGGCATGGCCAACGGCTCTTTGGCCCACAACGGCTATATGCTGGTCTGATATTTTTTTTAATTTTTCTTAAAAAAAAGAGCCATTGGCATGGCCAACGGCTCTTTGGCCCACAACGGCCAAGTCTAATATTTTTTTTTTTTGTAAATTTATTTATTGTTATTTAACTTGTTTAAAAAAAATTTTTGCCCACAGTTCCTAAAAATACCCTACCATTCTTCCATTTATCTCACACCAACATTCTCATCTCTCTACTACTACTCACAATCTCGATCTCGTATTCTCGATTTCTTGTATTCTTGATTTCTCAATCAATTCAAATGGCAAACCCGAGCGACTACGACTTTACTCCCTCTTTCTTTCCTAGAACCCAAGAAAGTGAGACTCAAATGCCCGATACGGAAATGCCACAAGGTCAAGGTGAAGGGGCTTTCCGACAAGTCCCTCCACCGAAAATGCTTACGTCCGACATCTTCACAAAGCATTACAAGAAAGGTCCGGTGGTGGACGATTATTGTCAAGTCTCGTGCAAATATTGTCCGAAGGTGTACAAGTGGAGGGCGAAGGGCGGATACGGGACTTTGCAAACCCACATGCAAAAGATCCATCCCGATAAGCTTGGAATGGGGACAATCTCAATTTTCCCACGGGTTTGCATCCTCTTCCTCTCAAACTTCTTTATTTATGCGTACAAGAATGGATAAGGGCGGAGAATCGGAAACAACGGAATGCCCCTATTTATGACTCAAGATCGGATTCCAACTCCGATGATCCGGGCACCACTTCCGAGTCCGAGGTGGAAAGGTAAGGGAGTAACGAAAACAACTCGGAAGTCCGAAAAAAGGTAAGCAAAGGTAAGAGAACTACGTAGGCTTTGATTCCTCTTAAATCCCAAGATTATCCGTAGGCAACCAGAAAACCGGTTCAAACCCTTTCCTTTTTTTATTCAATTAGTAATTTAATTAAAAAAACGAGAGCAAACTCGTTTTTTTAAATAAATGAAATTTCTAACTAAAAAAATGAGTTTGCTCTCGGTTTTTTTAGATAGTATTTTATTTTTAAAAAATCGAGTTTGCTTTCGGTTTTTTTAACTAAATTATAAATGTAAAAAAATATTACTAAAGCAAACTCGGTTTTATTTTAATTAAATTACTAATGCAAACTCGATATAAATTGGGTAAAAATTTTATTATAATACAAGTTAATAAAATAAACCATGGGCCAAACCGGTCAAACTGCCGGTTTGGCGGTTTGGCGAACCTATGGCGGGTTTAAGTTTAGGTTTCGGGGGCCATGTATGGCGTATTGTAGTGCCTGACTTAGCTTCAAAGGAGTTGCACAGGACGTTGTAGTCAGAATTGAGAAGTGTTGCACGAAGAATCGTCAAAGACCGCAGTCCCCGAGCCCCGCGGTCACGCCTGAAGTTTCCCATGATCGTTCCCGGACACTTTCACCTCCTCCGTGCCTTTCATTTGCCGCGGGTGCGGCATCTTGGACCCTTTCCGTCCCCCGCGCCTCTTCACCTCCGCGGTCGCGGTATTCCTCTAGTGAGACTCTTAAGTCGTCCTTGTGACTTAAGAAGTGTACTCTAGGTATGTGGTCCCTCCTTCCTAGTACCCTTTGAACATGTTGTAGCATCATGATAGGTAATCTAGCAGAACTAGAGTGAATCCCAAGTAGTGGGTTAGAGATTGGTTGATTGATGAGTTATATATCAAGTTATAAGAAGGGTAGGAAAACTACTAGGACACAAATTTCATGTTGATGTGGACTGGTTGTGATACCTTTGCCTTGACTTATATGAGGTGTTTGGGGATTCGAGTATAGATCGGATATTGTGCGTAGTTGAGCATATCTGTTACAGCTAAGTCCTTAGTACTTACTTAGCTACTACTATGTATTGGTAAATGCTTGACTGGTGTGTGCTTATGTGTTGTAGCATATTGTTAGATTATATTTACCAACTTATTGTTGGCCCACGGGTAGCGGGCGGTGGTCACTTGCTCAACTCTCCCAAGGGAGTTTGGGAGGTGCTTCGCGACTAGGCTAGGCATGGTATATGGGGAGGTTACCGAACCAATCGATTGTGTATACGTGGAGGTGCGCTGAACCTTTCCAGATGGATAGAGGATCGGAGGCGAGAGTCGAAGACTTCTCGTGTCACACTTATAAATGAATAATGTGAATGACCTTAATAAAGATAATAATAAAGAGTTTCCTATGATAACATGATCTGTGTTTATCTCTTGCTTTATATGAGATTATGCTTCGGTGTTTTCCTCTAGGTTATAGTTAGCTAAAAGTTTATCCGTGTTGTTAGATGTCTTGTAGGATAGGGTAGTTGCCGAGTGAGACGGAGGAGGTGATCAGTCGGGGTTCCCGTGCGTGTCAGGACGGGGTTTGGTTTATGTGTTTTCCTTATTGTAGATGGCTCTAGTAGTTTTGTGGATTATTGTTTTGTTATACCTCGGATGTTAGTCTATTTGTTTATTTAACATTGCATATTTCATACTCTAATTTTGATGCTTGACGTTTGTGCCTTGTTGTAAGATCCGGTAATATCGTTGTCGAACTAGAGGTCAGGATCCATTGTGAGGTCTTAACCCGTAGCGCCTTGAGTATAAGATTTAGGGTATTACAATATGTTGTCAGAGCCAGGTTGACAAAAGTGGCGCTAGTAATCTTCTAAAAGGTCGAATGCCTAAAAACAAAACCCGAAAGGGGTTTAAGTTTTCAAAAAGAAATTGTATTCAAATCACTCGCATAGTCGGGTTGGGTTCGAAGTATGGGAACCACCACTACCTCCGTAGATCTCGGAAATATAGTTGTTAGTTTGACCTTTGCATGATAGTTTATTGGACTTATGTGATGGCTATGTGTAAGTTAGTTTGGCCTGATTAGAGGATATATATCTCGTGCAAATGGCACGTATTAGGATAGTGATAGCTGTGGGACGGGGAAGAGGTCGTCCAGCCCTCCCTCTAACTCGACGTGGCAAGACTAATAGGACTCCTACCGGTGGCTGATGAGAGGGTCGAAGAGGTTGCTGAGAGCGTAGTCCCCGAGGACGGAATGAGATTGCCACTAGATCTGGAGCTTAGAGGACGCAAACGATCGCGTCGGGTTGCGTTTCTTTTGGAGCAACCGAGTATCGGAATTATGTTCAAGGAATTGAGGAGGTTATCAAGACTAGGGGAACGGCCCTAGCACCACCAATGCCGGCGATATCAGCTAAGCTAAGAGTGACTCAGACGCTAGTTGCACCTGAGAGAGTAGTAGAGGTTGTTAGGGATCGGACTGAGCCGAGGCCACCGTGATCATATTCATGGTTTAAGGCTTTCAACTAGCAGAGGGTACCCACATTTGATGGAAAGATGAGACTCGTGGTAGAGCACTGGTTGGGGCACGTAGATACCGCGTTGGAATTGATACGTCGTCTTGATGACCGGCGTGTAGAGTTGGTACAGACCTTGTTTAGGGAACATGCACACTGCTGGTAGAGGACATTTCGCGCCAACCTTTGAGTTCGAGGAAATGACGAGACTCATTCGGGAGAGATACTACCTGGCTGCACTGAGGAGAGAAAAGTTTCAAGACTTCCTTGAGGTTGGATTTGAGGATGTACTAGTAGCCGAGGCTGTTAGTCGGTTTTAGGAGGAGTTGACTCTGCTAGGACTAGTTGCACCTCCGGAGGATCAACATGTATACCTATTCTCCCAAAGACTGAGGAATAACACCCGGTCCTATCTAGCTGGTTTCTGATGTGAGTCACTGTCAAACTACCAGGATAGAGCTACAACTTATGAGAGGGACCGACCGGATCCGAGGAGGGCTGCGTAGTTTGGAGGGCCTGAGAAGAGGTTGAAGACCGGACATGATAGTGCAGGAGTGGGAGCATCGGGGTATGGACGAGTCTAGAACCACAGTAGGCACATTCCTCGATCGTCAGCCCTGCTTCTCGAGGGTGATCAATAGTGCTTTAAATGTGGAGAGCGTGGACATATTAAGCCCTCTTGTAAGAGGTTGTTGGTGAATTGTTTCACTTGCGGCAAGACTGGACACCGAGCTAGCTTCTGCCGCCAAGACAGGGATCTGTCACAACAAGGATCATCCCCTGCGTGAGCACAAAGTGGTGGACAGAGGCCATCATAGTATCCGACTCAGAGGCAACAGTCGTACAGAGCCCTTGTGCATTCTACTCAACAGGGTTCCACACAGGACTCGGGTCGGGGAAGAGGCCGATGTGGAGGTACTTCGGAGGCTAGGTGTTCTCAGGCTCGATTGTTCGAGATGAGGAACACGGAGGATCCGGAAGCACCGGTGACTACATGTACCATTCAGATTCACGGTGTGCCTGTTAGAGTTTTATTTAATACGGGTGCTACACACTCGTTTATATTTGATACATGTGTTAACAAGTTGTCTCTAGCAATAGTAGAGGGATCACCTTTTACCATCGGGTTACCCGATGGGGTAAGGTTCGGGGAAATCGGGAGATCCACGATTGTCCTATACGCTTAGGAAATCGTGACTGGTTAGTGGACTTCTTCGTCATGTACTTAACAAATGAGGAAGTTATTCTGAGAATGTACTGGATGGACAGGCACGGTGCAGTTTTGGACATAGGTAGGAGGATCATGAAGGTCACTACTGAGATCGGGCAGGCGGAGATATTCCGAGGCTGGGACCTCGGAAAGACCGGCACAATTATCAGTGTCGTCCGAGCGGCGAGGTTGATCGGGCAGGGTTGTGAGGCCTTCTGGTGTTATGCCATGAAGGAGGTTAAAAGTCCGATTGTAGAGGAGATACTAGTTGTGAGTGAGTTCACGGACGTATTTGGTGAGCCACCGGGGTTTCCACCTCAGAGAGACGTGGATTTCAGCTTTGAGTTGGAACCAAGAACAAGACCGATCTCAAAGGCACCTTACCGTAGGGCGCCTATGGAGATGTTGGAGCTGAAGAAGTAGCTTGAAGAGTTGGCAGAAAAGGGCTTCATTCGCCTTAATGTTTCGCTTTGAGGGTCACTAGTCCTGTTTGTAAGGAAGAAGGACGGGTCGATGAGGTTGTGCATCGATTACCGGGAGCTGAACAAGGTGACGATCAAGAACAAGTATCCACTGCCTCGAATTGATGACTTGTTAGACTAGCTGCATAGAGCGATCGTGTTCTCCCGGATCGACTTATGGTCAAGATATCACCAACTGAGGGTGAGAGATCAAGATGTGCCCAAGACGGCATTCCGTACCAGGTACAGCCACTACGAGTTTATAGTGATACCATTCGTGCTTACGAATGCGCCTGCCGTGTTTATGGAGTTGATGAACCGCATCTTCATCGACTTCTTAGATCAGTTTATGGTGGTCTTTATTGACGACATCCTAGAATACTCTAGGAGTAGAAAGGAGCACGCCGGACATTTGAGCACGGTGCTGAAAGTTCTACAGGATATAGAGATGTATGGCAAGCTCTCTAAGTATGAGTTCTCGATTTCCGAGGTGGTGTTCTTGGGACATGTGGTTACCGCCGAAGGGATCAAGGTTGATCCGGCGAAGATCGAGTATGTAGCTTCATGGCCGCCTCCGAGGAATGTTAAGGAGGTACACATTTTCTTGGGCTTAGCAGGGTACTATCGTCGGTTTGTGGAGGGGTTCTCAATGATCGCTCGGCCACTCACCTACCTTATACGGAAAACCGTCCGGTTTATGTGGTCTGAGCAGTGTCAGCAGAGCTTCAAGGAGTTGAAGAGGAGGTTAACCTCTACTCCTATCTTGGTACAACCCGAGGGAGTAGAGGATTTTGTGGTATACAGTGATGCATCCAAGCTGGCCTTGGGTAAGTATTGATGCAACGAGATAGAGTCATAACGTATGCATCGAGACCATTAAAGACCTATGAGGAGAACTATCCGACTTATGACCTCGAGCTAGCTAAATTAGTTCATGCTATGAAGATCTTGCGCCACTACCTTTATGGGGCGACGTGTCAGATCTTCACGAACCATAACAACCTAAAGTACATACTCACTCAACGGGAGTTGAATAACCTCCAGAGGAGATGATTAGAGTTGATTAATGATTTTGACTTGGAGATATTGTATCATCCGAGAAACCTGAACGTGGTCGCCGACGCCCTTAGTTGAAAGACACCTCGAGAGAAGGCGATAGCTAGATTGACGGCTCAACCTCAGTTACAAAGAGACCTAGCTGGGTTGGAGTTGAATATTCAGTTCCCGGATACAGATAGCCACATGTCTACCTTGGAGTTGTTACATGATCTATTTGGAGAGATCCGACAAAAACAAGAGAGCTGCCCTACATTGATGAGGATCCGGGACCTGATGTCTCAAGGAGAGGCACCACAGTTTACGGCGGGTGCCGACGGAGTGCTGAGACGCCACAAGCGAGTTTATGTACCAACAAATATATACTTGAGGCAGAGGATCTTAGAGGAGGCTCATTTTACACCTTACTCAGTGCACCCGGGAGCGAGTAAGATGTACTAGGATCTGAGACAATCTTTCTGGTGGGGTGGGCTGAAGCCCGACGTGGCTCGGTATGTAGCCTAGTGCACGACTTGTCAACAGGTCAACATTGAGCACCGCATGTTTGGAGGAGAGCTCCACCCATTCCCAGATCCGTAGTGAAAACGGATGACATCTCCATGGATTTTGTTACTAGACTAAGACTGAGCCGGAGTTATGATGTCGTATGGGTGATAGTTGACCGATTGACAAAGACCGCACGTTTTCTACCTATTAAGGAAACGTGGGTAGTGAGTCGGTTGGCAGAGTAGTTCACTATGCAGATAGTGAGACTCCACGGGGTACCGAGGACCATCGTCTTAGACAAGGACGGACGATTTACCTCGAGATTTTGGCATTAGGATCATGCCGCCTGATAGCATGTATTATAGTCTATATTTTGGGATTGGTTTAGACGTTTTATCTTCATAAATCTGCATGCATGGATGTATATACTTTGATTATATTTTTTTTGTCTACCTTTGCGGGAATCGAGGTCTACACTTCGTTGTAATTGTAGGTAAAATGGCACGTTTTGGATAGAAATGGAGCTAAGGAAGCTAAGGAGTCATTGGAGCCACATTCTGGAGCTTTAAGAAGATCTCAGGAAGTATGAAAATGATATAGAAGATTGATTATGGACGAGATTCGAGAGATTCATATTCAGTTGAGATTCACCTCGGTCAGCTACAGTATCAGATCGACCGAGGTGATCTTGAGGAGCGTCCCGACCGAGGCGAACACCCTGCCTCCGGCGAGATCTTTATTTTTGGCTGAGATCTTTTATATTTGGAAGGAGGATATCTTATATTTTTGGCTGGATTTCTGGAAGGGAGATATTATATTTGGCTGATTTATTTTAAGAGATATGGATATATTTTCTAGGAAATTATCTTATTAAGATATTTTATCTTTGGAAGATAATTTTCCTATATATAGGGGTTGATTTTTTGGAATTCAGCAATCTTCGGATCAACAGATGCTGAGGGCATCCAGAGTTTTTGGAGTTTTGAAGGAAGTTTTGAAGGAAGAGTTGAAGGAAGTGTTGAAGTTCAAGGAAGGAAGGAATCATAGTTGGAGTTGGCTTTTGAAGGAGTTTGTAAGATCTTCTTAGATTGCTTTTTGGTTTGTTGTCTTTGCTGATTTGTGATTGAGGAACGTTTGTTTGTTGATTATTTGATTCAGTTATTGAGAATTTTTTCTTAAGGTTTTCTTGTTCGAATATTGATTCCTTTCATATTAATTTGATTATTGTTATCATGATGATTGTGGGCTAAGTTTCTTATGCGATTCTAGGGTGATTGGCTGAAAGTTGTGGGAAAGACGATGATAGAATGATCTTAATCTCAATAGGACCCTGAAAGCTCGAGTCTTTACCTTAACCGTAGAGCACCTCGGTCATTCATTGAACATCTCGACCGGGATAGAATATAACTGAGCGAGGTGAACCTTTCCTGAACCTTATCTGAGTTAAGAGTTTAAGTTTGCCAAATCCTATCCTTATTGTACCTTTTCTGGTTCAATGCAAGCCTAGGATGAGACTTAACCGGTGATTTCTTTGTTTGTTTACTTAAGATCATGAGTGTAGGTAATAAAGGTGTATCCTTTATTGGGGTTTGAGTGTGCCTTCATCCCATTCTCGTGAGTTAGCCTGAGACTTACACGGTAAAGGTTGATTCTATTCCCTTGGGTGGTGTGTTGGTTTGAGATTATAGTTCCTTTCCTTAGCACCTTGAGACTTACCCGATGATAGGATCTTTGGTTTGGAATAGTGAGTAGTGAGACTTACCCGGTAATCTATTCCCACCTTAGAAACACCTTCCCTTTACAAACCTCAGCTTTGTCCGCGTTATCATTTGAGATCTTGAGTCGGAACCACAACTGGATGCTTTAATCCCTAGAATCCGCATCCCCTTTATCTGACTTTATATCATCATTGATTGCTTTAATTTGTAGTCATTTGCATATTTGACAACCTGATTACGTGCTTTGTTTCACCATAGTCCTTGTGTTCGATCCCTGGAATTCTTGCTTTTATTACAATTGATCCGTACACTGTGGGTTCGCATATTGTTCAAGCATACTTCTTGGGTTATAAATTTTAAAGCTTGCACACACCTTTTGGAGCGAACACCGCCTTGGGTACCAGTCTACATTTCACGACAGCGTACCATCCGCAGACGGACGGACAGTCTGAGAGGACTATCAAGACCTTAGAGGATATGTTGAGAGCATGCGTTCTAGATTTGGAACAGGTATGGCCCGACCACCTTCCTCAGGTAGAGGTTTTGTATAACTACATTTGGCACGCGTCGATTGGGAAGGATCCGTATGAGGCCTTGCACGGGCAGAGATGCCGTACACTAATTTGTTGGGAAGAGCCGAATAACGATAGCAGAGTCGAACCAGATCACGTGCATGATGATATGGCTCGAGTAGCCTTGATACAAGAGCGCATGCTGGCAGCGAAGAGTCGCCAGAAGTCCTATGCGGACAAGACACGCCGACCCTTGGAGTTCAGAGTACGGACTCAGGTTTGGCTGAGGGTATCCCCGATGTGGGGTGTCTGAAGTTTCGTCATCAAGGGGAAGTTGAGCCCCCGGTATGTCGCACCGTTAGAGATCTTAGAGCGAGTTGGGGAGGTTGCATACCGACTAGCCTTACTATCGATACTGGAGGGGGTTCACCCAGTCTTTCACGTGTCTCAACTGAGGGAGTACATACCGGACCCGAGACATTTCATCACTTACAAGGACTTGGTGGTCGAGCCATACCATACCTTTGTAGAGCATCCGGTAGCTCTTGGAGAGGAGTATGAGATTGTTACGATCCAAGGACATACCGATGATGCGGGTTCAGTGGTCGAGACGAGGAGCCGACGAGGCTTCTTGGGAGACGGAGGATAGTATCAAGAGGAACTATCCCAAGTTCTAGGCGGAGGTACCTAATGAGATGGGATTGTCGGGTTAGTCCTCAGATCTTTGTTTACTTGCGTACTATGTGGTATGTGTATGTCTGCTATATTTGTGATTTATGAGTTTGGGGATCTTGTAGTGTTGTCTTGAGTGGAGGAATAGTATGTTAGAAAGTTGCGACTTTAACATGAGTTGGAAGAATGTTTCTAGGAGTAATGATGTAACGCCCAGTTTTTAGAGACTCTAGGAGTCGTCGTAGGATAGACTACCCGTGGGGGTGGCCACGGTGGGCCGCGGGTGCGGGTAAATAGCAGATTGTGTCTCTTTTGTTTCGTAACCGTCGTACTGTACGGTTTTCCTTTTGTGTTCCAAACCTTTACTCCCTTCTTAACCTAATATCACACCTTCCATTCTCAAAGACCTTGGAACCCTTGCGTAAGTTGTCTCCCTCTCCTTCCTCCCTTTCTTTTTCCCTTTCTTCTTCTTTCTCTCAATTCCTCTTCCTTGATTCTCCGCCAGCAGAGATCGTGCTCTTGTCTTCTTCGAGTAACAATAACATCCAGAGTTGTCCTCCTTTTGGATACGTAGAAGAAGCCAGTTGTCTCCATTGTATCGAGTGAAGAACAAATGTAGGTTTTTCATTCCCTAACATTCAACAAAGTACTAGTGGTGGCATACTGTACTGTCTGACTTAGCTTCAAAGTAGTTGCAGGGGACGGTGAAGTCGAGTTGAGAAGTGATGCAGGAAGGAAGAATCGTCAGAGATAGCAGTCGTCGAGCCCCACGGTCGCGCCTAAAGTTTTCTACGATCGCGTCCGGACACTTTCATCTCCCCCGCGCTTTTCATCTGCCGCGGGTGCGGCATCTTGGATCATTTCCACCCCCGCACCTCTTCACCTCCGCAGTCGTGGTATTCCTCCAGTGAGACTCTTAAGTCGTCCTTGTGACTTAAGAAGTGCACTCTAGGTATGTGGTCTCTCCTTCCTAGTACCCTTTGAACATGTTATAGCATCATGATAGGTGATGTAACTAGAGCGATTCCCATGTAGTGGGTTATAGTTTGGTTGGGTGATAAGTTAAGTATCAAGTTATGAGAAGGGTAGGAAAACTGCTAGGACGTAGTGTTCATGTTGATGTGGACTAGTTGTGATACCTTTGTCTTGACTTATATCAGGTGTTTGAGGATTCGAGTACAGATCGGTTATTATGCGTAGTTGAACGTATTTTGTTACTGGTAAGTCCTTAGGACTCACTTAGCTACTATTATTTATTGGTAAATGCTTGAGTGGTGTGTGCTTATGTGTTATAGCATATTGTTAGATTATATTTATTGACAAATTACTAGCCCGCGGGTAACGGGTGCTGCTCACTTGCTCAGCTCTCCCGAGGGAGTCTGGGAGGTGCTTCGCGACTAGGTTAGACTTGGTATACGGGGAGAGTATCAAGCCACTCCATTGTGTATACGGGAAGGTGCGCTAAACCACTCCAACTGGATAAAGGACCGGAGGCGAGAGTCGAAGACTTCTCGTGTCAAACTTATAATTGAATAATGTGAATGACCTTAATGAAGATCATAATAAAGGGTTTCTTGTGATAACTTGATATGTGTTTAACTCTTGCTTTATATGTGATTGTGCTTCGGTGTTTTCCTCTAGGTTATATTTAGCTAACGGTTTATCCGTGTTTTTAGATGTCTTACAGGATACGGTAGCTACCGAGTGAGCCGGAGGAGGTGATCAACCGGGGTTCCCGTGCGTGTTAGGACAGATTTTGGTTTATGTGTTTTCTTTATTGTAGATAACTTTAGTAGTTTTGCGGATTATTGTTTTGTTGTACCTCGACTGTTAGTTTGTTGGTTTATTTTACATTGCGTATTTCATACTTCAGTTTTGATGTTTGACGTTTTTTGCCTTGTTGTAAGATCTGATAATATCGTTGTTGGGCTAGAGATCAAGACCCATTGTGAGGTCGTAACCCGTAGCGCCCAGAGTCTAAGATTTAGGGTGCTACAAAGAGGAAATAGTATTGCATATATATAATCCTTTAATCTATATGTTTTGGTGATAGTTCCGTTGGACCGGGAAACAAAGAGTGCATGATTGGGATGAGAATGAAACAAAGGGTGCATGATTGGGACACGTGTCAGCCGCACAGCCTTACTGAAAATTAAGAGTCGTACCTGAATAGTCTCCTATATATAATAGATACGTGTCTCACTCATATTCAGTGTGCATATATATATATATATATATATATATATATATATATATATATATATATAATGTAATCAAATCCATTTTAAAATAAATACTTCTATTTAAATTAGATTATATTTCCAATGTAATTACATTTTTTTTACATTGATTATAATACATTTTATTTTTATTGAAATTACACAACGCGACCACCCATCTATATCTTGGTCGTTGTGCATATCTTTGTTTGTCCAGCAATTTACTAACATAAAAAAAAGTCTTGCAGTTAACGTCCAATGGACGCCGGTGTCATATTTTTTATTTTTTGTTTTCAGGAAAAAAAAAATAAGAAAAAAAGGTGTTGGCGCTCCTAACTTGAGTTTTATTTCCTAAGTTATAAATAGATGAACTTAATCATTTAAAATGATTATTCATTAAATTTTGGTAGCATCCTTTGTTAACCAAAAACTATCTCTATTTAGACAATTTTAAAAAAAATAAACTTCATCATCAATCATATCATCCTCTTCAACCAATTAATTTCCTCTACCGAGTGGGTTCTAAGTCATTTGCAGTATTTGTATGGGAAAACAATAAGTCTATAAGTTGAGAGAGTTAGTTAACTGGTTTTTTGAAGGGCTTCGCAAAATTTACATATCAACTCCGGGTGTCATTAACCAGCGCCCAAAAAACCATTTTCTCCTAAAAAAAATTGGACGCCGATACCATCCGTCGGCGTTCAAACTAGGCGTTGACACCTTATGACTATATTTTTACAACAAGTAAACTGAACATCGTGAACATAACACGCCTCATGATAAATGATTATAGAATACAAAAATTACAAGGACACCGCTTTAAATATTAAAAAAAATTGATAAAATTCAAAAAAAGCCAAATCACAGTAATACCGTTTGGAATTTTATTTTTCTTAATTAGTAATACTTTCACTTTTGTAACGAGTATATAACGATACTTCACTTTGCTGGAAGGGCAAACTTAATGGTTGTAGAAGTAAATCCTTAAACTTTGCTAGAAGAGTCACTCTGACACGATCCGCTATTTCCTCTCTCCCAGTTTATAATATGGCTTCATTACTTTTCCCAAAGTCTATCTATACGGAGGTGCAATGAATTTGTAGGAACTTTATTTGAGGTCATACTGAGTAGACTCGTCGTCATATGCATACTATACCTTGGTTAGAGTTATGTCTTCCTTGAAGAAGTGTGGGCTCGACATTATAGATATGGAGTCTCTAAATCTTGCATTGGTTGATAAGTTAGGTTGGATACTTCTTAAAGATGAAGAGGCTCTTGGTTTAAGGTGCCTACTAGTAAATATATTGGTTCTAATGGGTTCTCTCGGTGTGATCTTTATTATGTTTGGACAGGAATTGTACGGGGTATATCTTGTATGGTTAATCCGGGTCTCAAATGGCTTTTTGGCAATGGGCTTGATATTAAATTTTGGACGGACCTTGGTTATTGGATTTGCCTTTGATAGAGATGGTTGTCCTATTCATGTTGATACTCTTCAACAACATATTCGTTGTTCCCTACTATAGGCTGGGATTGGGAGACATTGGGTACGCTGCTTCCTCCTTCAGTTTGTCTACAACTCTCGGTGGTTTAGTCAACCAGCCTTGCTCACGATGTAGCTATGTTTGATTGTGGTTTTGTTATCCCGATGAGTTAGGGTGGAAATTTGCAACAAATGGGAATTACTCAGTCCCGTCGACTTATGCATTCATCTGTCGGTCCATGATGCCAATGCATAGTGAGGCTCAGCGATTTGACATCATCTCGAGTCTCCGGTTTCATGAAAGGGTGCGTGTTTTCATTTGGAAATTCGTCAAAGGAGGGGTGTTAACCACCCAGGAGCGCCATTGATGGCATTTGAGTTCGTCTGACATTTGCGCATGTTGTAGGACCTCATTTGAGAGTTCTGAACATTTATTTTAGGATTGTGTTGCTCTCGCTTCTATGTGGAATGCCCTTGTTTCTGTTGTTAATCAACCCGTTCATTTACAGTGTCTTTTGCTACGTGGATCCGAGGTAATCTTCTTTTCCCTATATATTTTTCTCGTGATATTTTGTGGAGGGATCTTTTTTATGTAGGTTTATGAAGCACATGGAAGTGGCGGAATGATATGGTTTTCAACCAACTTGACGAATTTGGTGATTGACCTCGACAAGTTGTCTCCCTCGCTCGTGATTATATTTGTATCCAGGAGAAGTGGTCCACATCACAGAACCAACTGGTGACTACAGTGACTTATCTTGCATGAGAGCGTCCACCACAAGGAACAATCAAAATAAATACATATGGAGCTTGTCGAGCGGATGGTCATGCTACAACAAGAATGATTATTACGAATAATATGTGGGAAAATGACAATGGGGTTCTGCGTCAATAGTGGATTATGTACTGTCCCTTAGTGGATTATGGGGAATGTTACATGGTTTATTGATTGTGTGGGATAGTGGATTCCGATTTGTAAAGTTGGAGACGGACTTGCTCTTAGTTAGGGTTGTTACATGAGACAAGCTATTCGGGCTCGGCTAGTGTTCGGCTCGTCAAAAGTTTGGCTCAAGCTCGTTCATTTTCTAAACGAGGCGAATATGAACACATTTTAAAAGTTGTATAATGTTAGACTCGGCTGGTTTCCGAGACGAGCTTGAGCATGCCAATGTTCGGCTCGTATAACACCCCTACTCTTTTTTTCTTTCTTTTTTTTTTGAAGAGGTAATTAGAACACCCGGTTCGATCGGCTTTGCCGATCTACGTCCGGATCGGGTAGTAAATCGTGGCCATTGTTGGGGGATACCCTCCCAATATCAGTTTTTCCATACATGTTGCCGGGAGGATTCGAAACACCCCTACTCTTAGTTTCCATGTTACTTAAGCGGAATCTACCCCGTCGCCATCCTCTTGATATTCAGGTACTTCCGTGCCAAGACTTTCTCAAAAGAGAATGGTTTATCCAGTGTCTGCATGCTTACTGTGAAGCGAATAATGCCGCTGACTATTTAGCTTCTTTTGACTATGACTTGTTATTGGGCCTTCATGTAATGCGTGAACCTCCCGAGGGTATTATGACTATTTTATCATCTGATCTAAGGGGTCGAGTTATCCCCGTATACACACTACTTACCTCTTTTCATTTATAAAAGCGCATTCAGATGCGCCGAGATACTGCTCACCAAAAAAAATAAGGATACTTCACTTATGTAATATGGACTGATCTGTCCTCAGTTATGCCATCAGGTTGGACCTGCTTCTGCTAGCCGAAAGTAAAGTAAGTCCAAATTTTGCCTTAGAGGCCCAGTTTTTGATGGGCTTCGACTGTCATCTCTGTATTACACTAGCCCATATCAGTAATAACGGCCCAACAGATAAAAAATATTTGAGTTAAATTATCTGAAGTTGAAAATGAAAACATGATAAATAGCACAAGAGAAAATAGCTGCATAATTTCCTTCGGTTACTTATTAGCTGTTTATAGTTGAGTGTTCGGTGGTTTACTGAGATTTTTGGATAGATTTTAGAATAAGTTTCGTCCGAAAAAGACTATTTTGAGCTCTAAAACCTATTCAATAATAGCCAAAATAGTTTAATATCTCGTGTCTGGTATGAAACTGCGTAATAAAAAAAATATAGTAATAACAAATAGTAATTATTTTGATTAATTTCAACGTTTAGAAATGATTTAACTTAAGTATTTTAATATTTAACTCTGAATTTTATTTTGTTAAAATACTTTGGTTAATGATATAACCTTAAAGTGAACAATACAACTCAATTATAATAAAATTATTAGTGTTATTATTTTTGAAATTTAAATAAAAAATTCATTTAATATTTTATCATAGACATATATATATATATATATATATATAGTATTTAAAAAACAAATGTAAAAAATCAAATATTATGTAATACATACTATCTTATTATATTAAAAAAAATTTTAAAAATAATGACACAATTATATTATAATGTCTTAAAAATAATTAAAATAATATTAAAAATGGCATATAATAACGAGTTCTCTCCAAAAATATTTTTATCTAACCCTTTATAACAGAATAATTATGTTTTATTAAATAATAATAATAATTTACTATTTACATATTAAAGTATTTAAAGAATAATAATATGTAACTACAATAATATGATTTTTCTTTTTGTTACTGAATATCTAATAGATTTCCTTATCATCTGATATCCTAAAATAAAATTTGTAAATGTATTTTTTTTTAAATAGTGTGAAAACTAATTCAAAACAACTACGGTACAACTACAAATTCTGAAAATTAATATATAGTAAAGCTACAAATTCTGAAATTTTAGTATCGTAAACTACAAAGTGACTAAGTGAGCACTGAGCAGGTGTCGCAGCTTTTCATTTGTTCCTTCTTGGATACAAGTCATACGACGGAGACGACGTTGAAGGAACAGAAGCCGAGGCAGACGGATACGACGTCGTTGCAGCACGACTCCTGCTCCTCGAATCACCGTCGCTACATCCAAAGAGCATTCCCCATAAGTAATTCTCCAAATCTTCAGGTGCATACCTAACCACCGACTCCGAGCTCCCATTTCCTCTCGCTAATTTCTCACGATATTTCATGTACAACTCGCGATACTTCGAAACCAAATTTCTTGCCAACGACTCCTTCATTTCCTCCCTTAGTTCATGATCCACTACAACCCATTCCATGTGCTTCTTCTGCACCTCCATAAATTCACCGTTGAATATCCTAAATTTCTCCTTGGCTTCTTCTACAGAAATCTCAGCCGTGTATACCAGCGGATCGATCAACTTGCTCCATCCCGTACGTTCGTAGCTAGCGGCGTACTGTCTCACTTTCTCTTCCTGCTTCGTCACCCAATCGTCACCGATGATTAGTCGGAGCTGCGATGTCTGGACTTTCTTCACGATGTAACGGCGATTGTTGGCTAGGAAGAGATACGAGAGGGGAACATCGTGGTAGATATCTGCTTTGCGATCTAATTTGGAGAGGAGAACGAGGATGATCCAGGCGAATCGAACGGCCAGGTTTGCTTCCTTGTTGCTGGATCTTTGAGCGACAAAGTATTCCTCCGGTAAAGGAGCGTGGAGGTTCAATTTCCAGGTCTCCAGAATTTCTTCTAGAACTCCAGTGTAATCGGCCAGGAAGGCTAGGTAGTTCATCACGTAGCGAGTGAGAGGATGAACTCCACCACCAGTTACCGGAGATTTGGAATAATCCTTCTGAATCGCGGATTCAAACTCCGCTAACATCGCTTGGATGCTTTCTTTTAGCTTTTCCATAGAAGTTTCCAGCTGCGATCGGACCGCTGATGATAAATCAGAGGAGAAGATACTAACGATTTCCGGCTTTACCTCCGAAATTGTTTCGTACATATCTAGAATTCTGAAAAGCTTTTCTGGCGCCTTCTTGTACTTGGACGCTATCTGCTCAGGGAAGCCGAAAACAGACACAGCGTTATCTGTGGTGACCTCAGAGAAGCAAGATTCGCGAATTGTTAAGGAAGACGATAAAACAACGTCGCACAAAATCCTTTCCCCGGCAAATATTGATTTCACTAAGATTTTCGTCGCAGGCAACCAATTCTTAATTTTGTTTTCAAGTGTCTCCCAGTCGAGCTTGTGATACTGCAAATTCAAGCTCAACCAATCTATGTTAAGTCGGTAAAGATATTCTTCAACAACGGACTTCCTCGCGGTTTTATAAACCTTGACGCACTCCGTGCTGTGTCCACAATTCATCATACAATCAGCGATGGCTTTCAAAACGAAGCAGTCATCACAATCGGACAGATCAGAAACAAAGCTAGAATCGAGATCCTCTCTTTTGGATCGAAGCATCACATCAAACTCTCTTCTTAGCCTCTTCATTGCCATCTGCACGAGCTCTTGGGAACGATTAAGCAAACCGGAGGAAGCATTGTTGGAGGTCAAAAACCTAATTGTTGATTGCAAATTATTGACGACGGAGATGAAGCCGATTCCTTCTTGCCGACAATCTTCATCCGAGAAAAGTGAGGTCCTGATGTAGTGGTTGGAATCCTCGGAGACGCACCACTGGGGAATAACCTTCTCAGCTAAGTCTATGGTATCTCGGAGGGTGGATTCTGTTAACGTTGTCGGAATTGGTGAGGGAGATGAAGATGAAGAGGTGGAGTGGTGGTTGTGTGCCGGAGAATTAGTCAAACTTCTGTTTCTCATTTTGTATAGATTTGATAGAAGTTGGAAATGGAAAGAAAAAGAAATAACTGCATTTGTAGATGATGGAGGGGTGGATGGAAAGCTATTTATCATGAATTGTGAATAAGAGTTAAGAAACTCGTACACGCTATCTCAACAAATTATTACGATTTCATTCAAGTTCAGCCCATTAGTCGTATTGTTGTACGTATATGGAATTCATTTGATTAAATATTTCATGATCTTACCTAACTCCATAGTAGAATAAACTATAAATCAAATCTTTGTGCTAAAAGTAGATATAATTATATGAATACGTGACTTGGCATGTGCATCTAGAATGAAAAAAAAAAAAAAACTCTTCAACTTTCTAACGTAAGAATATGGTACGAAGAGAATTATGAAAGAGCAAGAGAACGCATCCATTGTTAACCCTACTTAAAATAAGATGATGCAACTGTGGAAAATTTTGGTTGGA
>BSUD01000006.1:36065218-36203745 GCA_033239045.1 Fagopyrum esculentum
TTGCGGTACAATAGAGTTGTAATTCACTAGTTATTCCAGAAGCTCGCCAAATATGAAAAAACCCGGAGGTTATTTGGATTCCTCGGAAACCTCCGCCTACATCACCATTCAATATTTCTTGGCCCACTATCGGCCAAACCACTTGGGCACTAGGGCCAATGTGAGTAGGATCGCTTAGCCATGCTTCATAGTTGGAAAAACGAGCACCGTGGAAATACATGCCACTCAGCCAAAGAAAGATGATAGAGAGTTGACCGAAATGGGCACTAAATATTTTTCGAGAGATCTCCTCCAAATCACTGGTATGGCTATCGAAATCGTGAGCATCAGCATGTAGATTCCAGATCCAAGTGGTCGTTTCAGGGCCCTTAGCAATTGTCCTTGAAAAATGACCTGGTCTGGCCCATTCCTCAAATGAGGTTTGTATAACACTATAACTCATATTATGGTATGCTTCTTAAATTTGATCTAATTTATGCATTCATTTTATTTTGTTTTTAATTCGATTCAACTGTTTATGTTGTTCAACTTTACTTGTTTTATTTTACATTTTACGTTGGTCGATTCTAATATATTGAATTGTTGTTCCTATATTTCGATTCTAATATATTGAAATATACTAGGTAAGAGAGTAGTGATCTCTATTCTCTTGTGCCATGAATACAAAAGCAATTGCGAATGTCTTCTTTGTGCTAGTGATGCCTACGATCTCCAACAATGGCATATTGTATCTAAAAGTAATAC
Source organism: Fagopyrum esculentum (assembly GCA_033239045.1). Classification (NCBI taxonomy): domain Eukaryota; kingdom Viridiplantae; phylum Streptophyta; class Magnoliopsida; order Caryophyllales; family Polygonaceae; genus Fagopyrum; species Fagopyrum esculentum. The sequence continues at coordinate 36,065,963 of BSUD01000006.1, forward strand.
GAGCAACAATTATGTTCAAATTTTCTAGGAAAAGATGATTGAGTGTAGGAAATAAAGTAAAAATACGCCTTGAATTGAAACTTACTTGTTGGTCTTATATGTTGAGTCCATCACAATAACATAGGGAAACATGCTGAGCAAATGCCTCAAGTCGGTATGTGAGATAAAGAAATCAATCACCTCATCAAAATCCGGACTTCTCCTAGTGTTCACATAATATCCACGTTCCGTCAACGTATAAAGTGTTTGTTGTAATGATCCTCTTCCTTCAGCTTGTTCCATCTTAATCTTCAAACTGGTGTTGTAAACTTGTTGGATGAATGTGACATTGTGAGGATCCTCTAATTGCACGGATTTTAAAATATGTCTCGGTTTTAAATCGGAACTCAATTCAAGCTCCACCTTTTGGCTCTACTTGGGAGTCACGCATCTTCCATATGCATGACCCCTTAACACCGAGGGAATTATGTGGTTGTGGATTCCACATACAACCCTCACTGTCCATTTTCCCTCTTCAATTTGAGTTCCATCAAGTTGAAACAAACACATACACTTCTTCAAGTTTTTTTTTTCCGGCTAGAACTTGAAACATGGTCGGGATCAACGTCTTTTTCTTTTCTAGATCTTCCGTGTCTATCACAAGCCAACTGTAAGATACGAAAACCCCTTCTATCCAACCATGATTTTTCAATGACCAACACCATATTCATTGCGTTTGCCACATACCGAGTCCACCCCAATAAGTTGTCTCTCTCCACAAAATATTCGTGAAGCTCAAATTTTGATGAATAATCGGTACCGAGTGCACGTGAATAATCCATAACATCCTAAATAAAATAAAATAGAGTATTAATTTTACAATACACATATTATATTCTTAAATGTCTAAAGTTATTCCGATTCTCTATTCTAACATTGTCTAAAGCTATTCCGACTAATTCTACAATTCCGATTCTCTATTCTAACATTGTCTAAAGCTATTCCGACTAATTTTACAATTCCGATTCTTTATTCTAACATTGTCTAAAAGTAAAATATAAATGAGTTTGTACACTTACTTCAAGTTGTGCGAAAAGTTCTTCCGGATCACTGTATTTATCAACTTCGAAAAGAAAAAGTAGAGCTTTCACCATCGGATTCTACATCTCCTTCTTCAGAAAACGTTGACATTTTAACGGATTTCTTTCTTTACGTTGTTGTGGTTTAGATGTATGTGAATAGTACAATGATGAGACATGTAATATATAGGTTCGTAAATTTCCAACGGCTCCTTTCCAATGACTACATTCCAACGAATACATTTTTAAAAAAGTAACGGCAAGAAGGAGGCGGACTCCACTTTTGTTAGCCGGATGTCCGTCCCAATAGTAACCCCGTAATTTTTGCTTATTTTATACAAACGATGTGTACAAGGTGCTTGAGGATTATTATGACTTATTTTGTATGATAAAAAAAAAGATCTGATTTGGCACCGATAGCTGAGATCTAAATTCACTTCTTATCTTCACTTTAGTCTTTCTCGTTTCTCTTTGCACTCACCCACATACTCTTTGCTTTATAAGCTTCTACTAGTGTATTACCCGTGCCCTGCACGGGATATGATTTAATATCTATTGTAAATATATCAATATAGACTTATTTTATTAGAGTTTAATATAATTTATGCAGTATAATTTAACAAAAAATTTTAATACACATAATGTGATAAAATTAACGTAGAAAACTTATAATGCACTCTTTGAATAAGATTGACAAAAGATTTTAGGTACATTTTTTTTAAAACTTATCCAATTTATATCAACAATTAAAAATATACATTTAAATTACATAATGAAAAGATTTTAAAAAAATTTTGTGGGTTGAGGAGAAATATGAGTCAAATTTTTAGTAATTTTTTTTGGATTTTAACAATCTTATTGAAATTACTGAATTTAAAATTTTAAGATTTAAGATTTATGATAAGATAAGATATAAGAAACTTAATTAAAAAAAATTTAGAGTTGTTATTAATTGCTAAAATGACACGTGGCATTAGAGTTCTCATGGTGAGACAACTGGATTTAGATGCTACTTCTATAATATATATATAAGATTATAGAATTGTTAGATAGGTTAATTAATACTTCTTCTGTAAAAAATTGTGACCTGATGGTTTCCCACAAGGCTTCTATCAAAAGTACTAGCATATTGTAGGCTCGGATGTCATCCGGGCAGTTAAGAGTTTCTACAGCAGTGGGAAAATCCTAAAACAAGTTAATAATACCTTCATTGCCCTCATTCCAAAAGTTGAAAATCCTTCTCTTCCATCACACTATAGACCTATCAGCCTTTGCTCAACGATCTATAAAATTATTGCGAAAATTCTAACGAATAGATTAAGGAAAAATCCTTCCCAAGCTAATCCATCCATATCAAGGGGCATTCACACAAAACATGTCCATCCACGATAATATTCTAATTGCCCATGAAGTTTTTCACGGCTTTAAATCTAAGAAAGGGAAAGATGGCTATATAGTCATCAAGCTTGACATGGAAAAAGCATATGATAGGGTTGAATGGCCTTGCATCCTGACCATCCTCAAAAAATTGGGCTTTGAAGAAAAATTTATTGGTTGGATTAAAAGAATGCATTTCGACAACCTCTTTTTCTATCCTAGTTAATGACAAACTGACTAAGGTTATTCACCCAACCAGGGGACTCAGGCAGGGGGATGTTAGCATGAAATATTGTGATACTTTAGACACGTTTTCTAAGCATATTTGATTCATATTGATAGTCTTTGATTGAGCATTGTTGCATAAGTGAGCTAGTTTGCCTATATTGTCGATATGGATGTCTACACTAGTTCTATGTTGATTATAGGTGATTGGGAGCCATTCCGAACGGAATTTAGCAAAGAAGAGTTGATTGAGTATGTCCATGGATTGAGGGCATTCTTAGGAGCAAAATGGAGTTCAACTTGAGGAATGCACGAGTCTAGGGAAGAATCACGTTCTTGCCCTAAACCACGCTCTAAAATACGGCCGTATTACAAACCACGTTCAGTTCCACGGCCGTGGATCCTTGCAAGAGAGGCGTGATGCATTCCAGTAACTATTACGGTCGTGGAATCCAGGGTTCAAACCGTGACACTTTCCACGCTCTAAATTACGGTCGTGGAATCTTCCACGACCGTGATATTGGCGATCTTTTTCGCCACATTTCGAAGCCACGATCTTTTGAAGATTGGGCCGGGCCAATATTTTATCTTGCCCTATAAAAACACGGACGAAGAGAGATTCCGTCATCCTCGCTAATCCCCGCTTACACCCGTTTGCATCGCCGCCACTCGCTTTAGATCGACGCTTACGGCCGCTTTACACAATTTGCGGAGACGCATTTACATCTCGTTGGAGATCGACGTTCGCGCTTGGATTTGCCTTAATCTTGCACTTTGGTGGAGATTATCGTTGGGATTTCCAGATTTCCCGGATTGACGGAAGATTCGGAAGATTGTGCAAGAAGACTTCTCTTCTTGTTTAGGTTTGATTTAGAAGACGGATTGACATCCCGTTCTTCCTTCTTGCCTAAGATTGTGTTTCATTGTTCTATTCTGGAATTAGTGACATTATTCGTTCTTGATTGTGACTTTGATATTGGTTTGGAGTTTATTGAAAGTTTTCGAAAGTTCTCATCTTTCTATCTTATAACTCTTGAATTTGATATCAACATGACTGTTATTGGCTAAAAACCCTTAACAATTCTAAGGTGAAGGGTTGATAGTTGTGGCTTAGATGATGATAGATCGATCGTAAATAGATTAGACCCTGAGAGTTAGAGAGAATCGTCGACGAACCCTAAATCACGGTTTGTTCTTGAGTTCCACGACCGTGGAATCTCAAGATCAACCCGTAATTTCTCTTAAGTTTACGAACCTGCTTTTACTTTATTCCAAAGTTAAAGATTTGCTTTAACTTAGTTTAGGCTTGCCTTTTCTAGGTGGTAGTGAAGCCTCAACAACCTCTACCTCGATTATGAGTGTTACAACCTTAATCGGTTAAGTTAGTTTTGACCTTTGGATTATAAGTTTGGGTATTTGACATTAATTCTTATCTTTATAACCTTTCTATATTGAAGCCTCAACAACCTGTATAGAGAGTGTCTTGTAGGTGAGTCATATAAGGTTTTTGGAACTTCACCGTACGATTACCTTACATTAGCATACCATTGCATATCTCAACTTTGTCTTATATCATTAAGTATATCTTGAATCGATTGCCACAGCTGGATACTTGGATCTTTAGGATTGTTGTTTTCCTAATATTTGCAAAGACTCTCATATTTACTCGCTTGATAATCTGCAATTGAATTTGTTCCCACCCAAATCCCTGTGTTCGATACTCTGGAATACTTGCTAATCTACGCCGATCCGTACACTGCGGGTTCGCTTGCTTTTATTCTAGTTTTATAAATTTAAAGCTTGATTGCACGCACGCTTAGGGGCGAACAAGTTTTTGGCGCCGTTGCCGGGGATTTGGTTTCGGCCGAATTCGGTTGCCGGTTGTCAAGCTTGGGAGCTTGCTCTCGTTATTTGATATTGTTCTAAGTGCATGCGCAGGTCTAGGAACACCGAAGATCTCTTACCTCTTGATAAAGAGCTAGAGAAAACTTTAAGGCAAAAGCGCAAGGAAAAGAAGATGGCTGAAGAACACGAATGTGATCTTCAAGCGGAGTTGGCGGAGAAGGAAGCTCAACTCCAATGGAATGAGAACCTCCGCCGGGATGAAATGGATCGTCATCAATCTGAGGTTAACGATCTAAAGGATACGATGTTCCAAATGAGGATAGAGTTAAGCGACCTTAAGAATAAAGGAAGCAAGAAATCCTCAAGAAGGGCATCAAGATCTAGAAGAAGAAGAAGTCATTCATCCGCCGATGATAGTGACTCTTCCATGCCACCGCTAGAAGAAATTGATCCCACGATCAATGCGAATCCTTTTCATCCACAAGGAGCTGCTAATCGCCGTGTTCCACCTAGGAACGCAAGGATCGAGCGTGTGGATGATGAGCCAAGAACTCTTGGCCAGCGGATGAATCCAACACAACAACCACGCCGCTTGGGCGTGAATTTTGATGCTGAAGATGTACAAGGGTTTAGTTTCAACCCTCAAGTTATTACTCTTGTTCGCCAAAACCAATTTGGAGGGACAAGCGCTGAATCTCCACACCAACACTTGCAAAACTTTGAGTGTATGATGGAGACGATGAGACCGAAGAATGCTACTACCAACAGCTACAAGCTCAAGCCCTTCTTCTTCTCTTTGAAGGGGAAAGCGTTGTCTTGGTACCAAGCTCTTCCTAGTGGGAAACTAGATACGTGGGAAGACCTTTCCGCGGAGTTCCTCACCAAATTCTTTCCGCCTTCCAAAACGGCGGAACTTAGAGGTAAGATTAATGCTTTTTCCATGAGACCTAACGAAAGTTTGTTTCAATCTTGGGAAAGGTTTCAGGATTTGCTCTTAGATTGCCCTCATCATGGCATATCCAAACTTGCCTTGCTGGAGATTTACTACAAGGGGCTGGATGCGGGAACGCAATTCAACCTCCAATCCCTCTCATGTGGAACGTTCATGGACATGAGAGAAGATGACGCTTGGGACTTCATTGAGAAGCAAGCAAGAGTCATAGAGAAGTATTCCCACCGGAAAGTGGAGGGAAACCGTGTGGAGCAAGGACCAAAGCTCACACATGAAGCTCAAAATCAGATTTTCTCCCTCAACAATGAGATCAAAGAGTTGAAGGAGGCTATCAAGACCAACTTCCCGAAACAACAAGGAAAGGATGTTGGTTATTTGGGCAACAACAATGGCGGTGATAACACAAACCGCAACAATAACAACAACCAGAACAATAACCGGAGCAACAATTGGAATGGCAACAACAACAATAATAACGGCCGGAACAACAATTGGAACAACAATAGGGGTTCAAGTAACAACAATTGGCGCCCCAATCAACAAAATTCCGGTAACTCTTATCCTTCCAATTCAAATTCACTAACTCCACCTTCCTCTTCCTCTACTCCTTTGAGAAGCCAGGGGCAAACATCAAATGGAGGAAATACTTCGGGAAAGGAGAAGCCCGATCCCATATTGAAAACGATTTTGAGAAAGCTTCAATGGTTGGAGAACCGCATCATTAAGGTTGACGATCAAGTTTCCAAGGTTGATAAAGCTCAAAAGGTTTTAGAAAACCAAATGTTCAACCATGCGGAGGAAGTTCCTAGGAATCAAGGGAAACTTCCAGGAAAGACGGAGGACAACCCTAAGGGAAGGGTGATGGCAATTACGACTAGGAGCGGAGTGACTACCACCGATCCGCAGCCTAAATTTGTTGAAGTCCCCGTAGAGAAAGACAAGGAGAAGGGGAAGGAGAAGGAAAATGTCTACGTTCCTCCTCCGGCTTACAAACCTCCCCTACCATTCCCTCAATCTAGAGCGCGAGCACGCCTAGATAAACAATTTGGTAAGTTCATAGAACTCATGAGCAAGCTGCATATTAATATACCCTTTATCGATGCTATTGTAGGTATGCCGGCTTATGGCAAGTTCTTGAAGGAGCTCCTCTCCAACAAGAGGAAGCTAGAAGACTTCGGTGAGGTCAAGATGAGTTCAGATTCTTCGGATCTCATCAAGACCATGAAGGAGAAAATGCCCCCAAAGTTGAAGGATCCGGGGTCATTTTGCATTCCCATAGGAGTGGGAGATGTCATATATGACGCTTTATGTGACTTAGGAGCAAGTGTGAGCATCATACCACTTGCATTGTGCAGGAAGATCGGTTTAGGCGACCCTAAACCGGTGAAGATGACGTTATACATGGCGGATCGATCCATCACTCGCCCCGTCGGTATTGTAGAAGACGTCCCGGTCAAGCTAGGTAAATTCTTTGTTCCCATTGATTTTGTCGTGCTTGACATTCCTGCAGATAGTCCGGTCCCGATTATACTCGGAAGACTGTTTCTTGCAACTTCCGGCTGCATAGTCGATTGCAAGAATGGGAGACTCGCTTTTGATATAGGAGAAGAGAAAGTAGAGTTCGTTCTTTCCACTCTAGTGAAGGAGCCAATCTTCGATGAGGATATTTACGATATCCAAGATGAAGAAGGTTTATCTAGGGAGGAAGTAAGTGCGATTCTCTTTAACTATCCTTTACAAAAAGTTATCACTATGAGTCTAACCAATGTAGGGGAAGAGGAAGAGTGCAATGAGGCAATTGAAGCCTTAGAAGCACAAGAAGAGATGCATGAAGAGGAGTTTGAGAAACTCCACGATGAAGCTGAAAACGTGAGAATCCACGGCCACACACTGTATTCCACGGTCGTGGATTTCACAACCAAAATCGTGCCTCACTCCAGGGAGTTATACGGTCGTGGAGAAGATGTGACAACCGTATTTCCCTTCCACGCCCTAAACCACGGCCGTGGAGGATATGATCCACCCGTAATTTTGGCCGTGGAAAGGGGTGATCGAGACACTTCTTCAACTTCTTCTGATTCTTCTCCCACACACTCAATACCCTTAGAAACTTCTAAGGAGACATCGGATGCTCCTCAAGGATTGTTGGAAGCTCCGAAAGTGATGGAACTAAAACCACTTCCTACTCATCTAAGGTACGCTTTTCTAGGACCTAATTCTACCTTTCCGGTTATCATTAGTTCCGAACTAAGCATAGATGAACATGAACAGCTCATGATTGTCCTTAGGAAACATAGGAAAGCCTTAGGCTATACTATATAGGACTTAGTAGGAATTAAACCCTCCCTATGCATGCATAAGATACTAATGGAGGAGGACTTTAGAACTTCAAGACAACCTCAAAGGCGGTTGAATCCGACCATGAAGGAGGTTGTCAAGAAGGAAATTTTTAAACTTCTTGATGCAGGTATCATCTATCCTATCTCCGATAGTAAGTGGGTGAGCCCAGTTCAAGTAGTTCCGAAGAAGGAAGGAATGACGGTCATCACCAACAAGAACAACGAACTCATTCCTACCCGAACCGTGACGGGATGGCGGATGTGCATAGACTACCGCAAGCTCAACAATGCAACGCGAAAGGATCACTTCCCCTTGCCGTTCATTGATCAAATGCTTGAAAGGTTAGCGCAACATTCACATTTTTGCTACCTTGACGGTTATAGTGGTTTCTTTCAGATTCCGATACACCCGGATGATCAAGAGAAGACCACATTCACGTGCCCTTGGGGTACGTTCGCCTATAGGAGAATGCCGTTTGGGCTTTGCAACGCCCCAGCCACCTTTCAACGGTGCATGATGGCCATCTTCTCCGAATACATAGAGGAAATCATGGAAGTCTTCATGGACGACTTCTCCGTATACGGTTCCTCTTTTAACGATTGCCTTTCTAACCTTTCTCTTGTTTTGCAAAGATGTGAAGACACTAACCTAGTTCTTAATTGGGAAAAGTGTCAATTTATGGTTAAGGAAGGAATTGTATTGGGTCACTTAGTCTCTAGTAGAGGGATAGAAGTAGACGAAGCTAAGATAGAGACTATAGAGAAACTTCCTCCCCCAACTTCGGTGAAAGGGATAAGAAGTTTCCTAGGACATGCTGGATTTTATAGACGTTTTATCAAGGACTTTTCTAAGATATCAAAACCGCTCACTAATCTATTGATGAAGGATGCAGTTTTTGAGTTTTCGCAGGAATGCTTGGATGCGTTTAACACAATTCGGCAAGCTCTAATTTCAGCACCTATTATCCAACCTCCGGATTGGACTCTTCCCTTTGAGGTTATGTGCGATGCTAGTGACGTAGCAATTGGAGCTGTTCTTGGACAACGAAAGGAAGGGCGAACCCATGCCATATATTATGCTAGCAAGACGCTAGATGAAGCGCAGCTCAACTATGCCACTACCGAGAAAGAGTTTTTAGCCATTGTCTATGCTATTGACAAGTTTCGCTCTTATCTTGTAGGTGCAAAGGTGATTGTCTACACGGATCATGCTGCGATCCGGTACCTCCTTGCGAAGAAAGATGCGAAGCCAAGGCTAATTAGATGGATTCTTCTCCTACAAGAATTCGATCTTGAGATCCGCGACAAGAAAGGTTCAGAAAATTCTGTTGCGGATCATTTGAGTCGCCTAACACATCTAGAGGACGACCATTTACCCATTGATGACTCCTTTCCGGACGAACACCTACATATCATAGAGGAGTGCATCAACGTGATCTCAAAAGGTAACGAACCATGGTTTGCTGATTTTGTTAACTATTTGGTTTGCCAGGAGATACCACCCGGACTATCCTACGCACAAAGGAAGAAGTTCTTTAAGGATGTCCGAGAATACTATTGGAACGAGCCTCTCCTCTTTAAGAGAGGTCCGGATGGCATCATTCGGCGATGTGTGCCGGAAGATGAGATGCAAAGTGTCATCCGTCATTGTCATTCGCTACCTTGTGGAGGACACGCTAGTTCGAACAAGACTAGCGCAAAGGTATTGCAATCTGGATTCTTTTGGCCAACTTTGTTTAGAGATGTGCAATCCTTTGTTTCTTGCTGCGATGCTTGTCAAAGAACATGCAATATCTCTATAAGGAATGAGATGCCCCTCAACAACATCCAAGAGGTGGAGATTTTTGACGTTTGGGGAGTTGATTTCATGGGACCATTCCCATCCTCTTGTGGAAACCAATACATACTATTGGCAGTAGACTACGTTTCTAGATGGGTGGAAGCAATTGCCTCTCCCACAAATGATGCCATGGTGGTGGTTAAGTTCTTCAACAAGACCATCTTCCCGCGATTTGGGACGTCAAGGACTATCATTAGTGATGGAGGTTCTCACTTCATAGCCCGTCGCTTTGAAGCTCTTCTAGCTAAGTATGGGGTTACTCACAAGGTCGCTACCCCTTATCATCCACAAACAAGTGGACAAGTTGAGATCTCAAATAGGGAGATCAAAGGAATTCTGGAGAAGACGGTTTCAAGGACTAGGAAGGATTGGTCCTTGAAGCTTGACGATGCATTATGGGCGTACCGGACTGCGTACAAAACTCCTATAGGAACCACACCATACAACCTTGTGTATGGGAAGTCTTGTCACTTGCCGGTAGAGTTGGAGCACAAAGCGTTTTGGGCTATCAAGTGGCTGAATTTCGGCATGAAGGAAGCGGGAGAGAAGCGTCTCCTAGACCTTAATGAGCTGGATGAACTCCGCTTGAACGCTTATGAAAACGCTAAGATCTACAAGGAGAGAGCAAAGCGTTGGCATGATAAGCATATCATTCCAAAGGACTTCAAGGAGGGAGATCAAGTTCTCCTCTTCAATTCAAGGTTTCGTCTCTTTCCAGGTAAGCTTAAATCTCGTTGGACCGGACCTTTTCTAATTAAGCGTATTTTCCCTCATGGTGCAGTTGAAGTATGGGGTGAAACGGGCGGAAGCTTTAAGGTGAACGGCCAACGACTCAAGAAGTATACGCCGGAACTCCAAGCTGAAGAGTTCGCGCCCACCGCACTCGAATAAGTGCGAGTTTGGTCTAGCTACGGACCTTAAACAAAGCGCTTCTTGGGAGGCAACCCAAGGTAATGCATTCTTGTTTTTGTTTTCGATTCATAGTTTAGCTTAGTTTAGACGTTTTTCGCTTTATTTTGCCTCGATTTCTTCCGGTATGTTCGTGTTTTTGGATGTAGGAACGATGAAAAAGGAAAAGGGAAGGATAATGTTGAAGAAAAGTGACGAAATCTGGACTTTGGAGCTTTACAGAGGGTTCCACGGCCTAAACCACGGTCGTGAAAGCTACAATACCCGTAATTTCCAAAAGCCTTTGAAAATTCACCAAAACCACGGTTCCGTACATTTCCACGGCCGTGGAACACCCCGACAGACCGTGATTTTCAAAAATTTTGCATGTGACTATATAAGCCACGTTCTTCACAAAAATCACCCAAAACCCCTCTTTCCACGACCTAATAGCCGAAATCCACGACCCTCTCTTAAATCCTCGTTTCTTAATCGTTTTTAACAATTCTTCCTCCTAAACTGAAGCAAACTCGACCACCAACAAGATCCAAGCGACAAATCGAGCGGAAACTTACCAAGGAACGCGCAATTCGGATTTTTCAATCCGAAAAATAGGTTTTTCCTCTCTTCTTGATTCTTGTCGATTTGGTTCGTTTTTGTTAGAGATTTTAGGAAGAACTGATTGAGATTGGAAGAAATTAGATTAGGACTGCCTGTTTGTGGGATTTGAGTGCTGATTTGCTGAGATTTGCGACTTTCTGAGACGAATCACGGTCTCTGGAGGAATTACGGCCGTGGTTTTCATAGAACTGCCCGTAATTTTGAACAGAATGGACTTTGTGAGGAGAGTTTCGGGGAGGATTAAAGAGAAGAAAAATGATCAGAATAAGAAGAGGAAGGGTAATCCCTCCTCCTCCTCATCCTCTAGAGCACCACCACCCTCTTCCCCTTCACCTCCATCCTCACCTTCACCTCCATCCTCACCTCCTCACCCTAGAGTCCCGACCATACATGAGGATCATCTCGATGCACTCGAGAGGATCAAGGAGAGGGTTGTGATTGGTCCTAGATACTTGTTGTTGGAGGACCTAGCTCCTCTCAACATTGTTGATGATCTTACTTGGATCTTGGATAGAGCCGGACTAGTTGTCTTCTCGGCTATCCGAGAAGACGCTTATGAGGAGATTACACGGGAGGTTGTGACGTCTTTCGAGCACAGCCATGTAGACAGGACCGTCTCTTTCCGTCTCATGGAAAGAGACTATCATTTTAGCATCCGTGAGTTTGGGACCATTTTCGGGTTTCAGGAGACCTTTAATGGTCGATTTCCTAGTGACGTTTACGCCAAGGACTTTTGGAAGGAGGTTGCAATGATTTACGCCGACGAGGACCGTTGGCAACCTGCTGATACCAAGGCTAGATTGATGTACCATCTAGCCTTGAAGATTGCTCACCGCGTTCTTTCGGAGTGTCTCTTTCCTAGGACGGAGACACCCCAAAAGATCAAGACGGATGAGCTCTTTTTGCTTTACTCCATGCTGTATGGACGCCGGGCTGATTGTGCCACTCTCTTGGCTGCTACGATGAGCAAGCTCAAGAACAAGAAGAAGGGCAACATCGGATATGGTGGGATAGTTACCCACATTGCTAGGAGCTTAGGAGTTGATTTTTCTACTTGCACCCGCATTCCAGCCGTACCTTTAGGGCTACATGCTTTCATGACTAGGGGTCTCATCTTCCCCACGCATAGAGGTCCGCCTTATGCGGGCATGCCTTGGGAGAGTAGGACAGGTAGGGGTATAGAGTGGCTTCCGGAGTACTCCATTATGGCGGGACGCCATAATTGGAAGGAGACGTTCGCTGCTATGCATGCGAACAGGATAGTAGCTCCCCCATATGTCCCACCACCAGTTGTTGAGGAGGAGGATATGAGAGATCAGTTTGAGAGTGGAGGAGGAGCAGAGCAGGACTTTGGTACGTTTCTGGATCAGCCGGAGGCGGCCCCCGCTGCACCTAGACGTTCTCCACGTCCAGCTAGAGCTTCAGGCTCGTCTTCTCGCCGCGCTAGCGTGAGTGAGAGACCTACGTGGATGACCACACCTCCTACATGGTATGGCGTTCCACCTCCTTGGTCCACAGAGCAGACAGCAGCACCAGCACCAGCTCCATCCGACGCTCCAGCATGGTATAGTCACGCTCCGGGATGGTATGAGCAGATGCCGGATTGGGCTACTGGCCTTTCGGAGAGAGTAGGAGCATTGGAGATCCGAGCCGATGCTAGAGACGGACGCATGGATGATCTTGATCACATGATGAGGGACGTCTACCGCCAGTAGTTTGGGTGGCCCTACGACTCCAGCTTCTCTCCATTCCAGCCTCCACCAGCGCCGCAGTGATGATGATGCATGACCGTTGATTTAGACATTCCACCGCCACTTTGTGAGTTTCTTTTTCTTTTCTTTCTTTTCTTTCTTTCTTTTGAACATTAGGGACAATGTTTGTCCTAAGTATGGGGTGGGATGTACTAAAAGTTTGTAATAACTTCTACTCACTATGTTTGCTTTTATTCGAGACTATCATTGCATGTCCATTATATTGTTGCACGTTTCATTATTGCATTGCATGAAAAAGAACTTGAAAAACCCATAAAAATTGAAAAATTTTGAAAATTTTGTGCTTCTAATGAATTGAGATGATTTCCATGATAATCACTACTTGTGAATTGAGTTTGATGACAATTGCATGCTTAAACGATTAGTGAATTGAAAAGGATTTGAATGTGTTGATTTTACCTCTTTTGCAAGTTTCATAATGTGATGAATATTACCTAAATCATGTTGAGAAATTGAAGTTGAAATCACATTATAAGTTCCTATGCTTCTTATTGAGATGATTAAGGCAATTCGATTTTTCTTTCTTCTTTCTTTGACCATTTAGCTCCTCATTGAAATATTGACCTCCTTTACCTATCCGGGAATTTTGGAGAAGTGAATGAAAAAGGCATGTTTGATGTGGGAGGGCCATGAGAGCAATTATTTGCAATCAAAAGGATAGAAATAAATTGTAAGTTTGGGGAAGTCAATCATGACGATGAGTAACTCGGCACCATTCACATAGCCGGGTGTTTGTGTCTTGCCAAAGTCGGATTGAGCGATATTCCTAGCGGATTATGGTATGTGCACTAAGGGTTTGAGGCATCTCATGAAAATTGAGAAACGCCAATCTCCTAGGCTTCGGTTTTTGTGCACCTTTATCCATAACTCCAAAAGTAAAGTAAAAAAAAATTGAAAGGAAGAGAGCGAAGCTCTAAGTTGAAGGTGTGCGGAAACCGCAAAAGAAGAAGAAGTGAGTAGTTGTCTAATTTCCCGGATTCATGCACCACATTCCCTAAAAGCTTCCTTCCCTTCCACATTCTAGACCTTTTCTTTAAAAGTCCTTAAGATCAAAAGAGTGTTATATGACTTTGTGATCTAAATTGAAGATTTCTTATGATTGATTTTGATAATGTTTGAAGGTTATGATGCTTGTTTAGAAGTTTAATTGATTCATGAGTTTCTTTGCCTTTTTACTTTTTGATTAAGTGTGTGAAAGTCTTATAAACGATTGAAGCAAGGTTTGAGAATGATCTATTCTTTAGAAGGCACATTCGTCCAAAAGAAGTATTGCTTTGAGAAGGTACACATATTTCATCCTAACTCTTGTTCTAAAAGCTTTTTGAAAGACCTTGCTTAGGGACAAGCAAGTTGCAAGTATGGGGTTATTTGTTAGCATGAAATATTGTGATACTTTAGACACGTTTTTCAAGCATATTTGATTCATATTGATAGTCTTTGATTGAGCATTGTTGCATAAGTGAGCTAGTTTGCCTATATTGTCGATATGGATGTCTACACTAGTTCTATGTTGATTATAGGTGATTGGGAGCCATTCCGAACGGAATTTAGCAAAGAAGAGTTGATTGAGTATGTCCATGGATTGAGGGCATTCTTAGGAGCAAAATGGAGTTCAACTTGAGGAATGCACGAGTCTAGGGAAGAATCACGTTCTTGCCCTAAACCACGCTCTAAAATACGGCCGTATTACAAACCACGTTCAGTTCCACGGCCGTGGATCCTTGCAAGAGAGGCGTGATGCATTCCAGTAACTATTACGGTCGTGGAATCCATGGTTCAAACCGTGACACTTTCCACGCTCTAAATTACGGTCGTGGAATCTTCCACGACCGTGATCTTGGCGATCTTTTTCGCCACATTTCGAAGCCACGATCTTTTGAAGATTGGGCCGGGCCGATATTTTATCTTGCCCTATAAAAAGACGGACGAAGAGAGATTCCGTCATCCTCGCTAATCCCCGCTTACACCCGTTTGCATCGCCGCCACTCGCTTTAGATCGACGCTTACGGCCGCTTTACACAATTTGCGGAGACGTATTTACATCTCGTTGGAGATCGACGTTCGCGCTTGGATTTGCTTTAATCTCGCACTTTGGTGGAGATTATCGTTGGGATTTCCAGATTTCCCGGATTGACGGAAGATTCGGAAGATTGTGCAAGAAGACTTCTCTTCTTGTTTAGGTTTGATTTAGAAGACGGATTGACATCCCGTTCTTCCTTCTTGCCTAAGATTGTGTTTCATTGTTCTATTCTGGAATTAGTGACATTATTCGTTCTTGATTGTGACTTTGATATTGGTTTGGAGTTTATTGAAAGTTTTCGAAAGTTCTCATCTTTCTATCTTATAACTCTTGAATTTGATATCAACATGACTGTTATTGGCTAAAAACCCTTAACAATTCTAAGGTGAAGGGTTGATAGTTGTGGCTTAGATGATGATAGATCGATCGTAAATAGATTAGACCCTGAGAGTTAGAGAGAATCATCGACGAACCCTAAAACACGGTTTGTTCTTGAGTTCCACGACCGTGGAATCTCAAGATCAACCCATAATTTCTCTTAAGTTTACGAACCTGCTTTTACTTTATTCCAAAGTTAAAGATTTGCTTTAACTTAGTTTAGGCTTGCCTTTTCTAGGTGGTAGTGAAGCCTCAACAACCTCTACCTCGATTATGAGTGTTACAACCTTAATCGGTTAAGTTAGTTTTGACCTTTGGATTATAAGTTTGGGTATTTGACATTAATTCTTATCTTTAGAACCTTTCTATATTGAAGCTTCAACAACCTGTATAGAGAGTGTCTTGTAGGTGAGTCATATAAGGTTTTTGGAACTTCACCGTACGATTACCTTACATTAGCATACCTTTGCATATCTCAACTCTGTCTTATATCATTAAGTATATCTTGAATCGATTGCCACAGCTGGATACTTGGATCTTTAGGATTGTTGTTTTCCCAATATTTGCAAAGACTCTCATATTTACTCGCTTGATAATCTGCAATTGAATTTGTTCCCACCCAAATCCCTGTGTTCAATACTCTGGAATACTTGCTAATCTACGCCGATCCGTACACTGCGGGTTCGCTTGCTTTTATTCTAGTTTTATAAATTTAAAGCTTGATTGCACGCACGCTTAGGGGCGAACAGGGGATCCATTATCCCCGTTAATCTTCAACCTAGTTGCTGAAGTTCTAGCCAAAAACCTCCAGAAAGCTAGCCTAGAGGACCGGAAAAACATTGGCTTCCCGGTCACAAGAGCGGGAACCATAATTCCTTTCCTAACATTTGCAGACGATATAATCATTTTTGCAAAAGGAACAAATCAAGCGTGCAATAAAATTTTGGATATCTTGGCTAAATACTGCCAAGTCTCCGGACAAAAAGTTAATTATCATAAATCTGCCTTTCAAACATCGCAAAACTTAAGCAATCAGGTAAAAAGAGATATTCAACAAAACATAGGTATTCTTCCTAGTAATTGCTTGGAAAAATACCTGGGCTGCCCTATTATCAATGAACGGGTAAATAAAACGACATTACAAGACGTCATTGAAAATTCTAGAAAACAACTTACCAAATGGAAAGCATCCTCGTTATCCCAAGAAGGTAGAATAGTACTCATCAAAGTCAACCTGAACGTTAAACCTAACTTTATTATGCAAAGTTTTACGCTTCCAACAACAATACACAAAGAGTTAGATCAAATCAATAGACAATTCTTCTGGAATAAAGGTCCTAACTTCCATCCACTTATTGGCTGAGATAGGATCTGTAAACCGAAGAGTAAAGGAGGGGTTGGGATAAGGAAAGCGGAAGATATGAATAAAGCGCTGCAAATGAAACTATTATGAAAAATTCTGGCAGAACCAAACAACATCTGGATTAAAATCATTGAGGAAAAGTACCTGAAGGACAAACAGTTATGGAAATACAAACTAGGAAAGAACACGTCGTGGCAATGAAAAAACTGTTAAGTCTCTGGCCAAAATTTGAACAAGGAATTAAATGGAATGTGGGAGATGGAGAAACCATTAGGATCTGGAAGGATCGGTGGATCGATGATTGTCCACTAGAACAACTTGTCCCGAATAAGGAACTTATAACCAACATTGAAGATACGGTGAGCACCCTCATTACGAACAAAAAATGGGACCGAATGAAGATTGAGAACCTGAAAAGTTGGTTGGATAACCAAGATATTATCAATAAGATAATAAACCACCCACTACCAAAAAGCGACATTAAAGATAGACTATATTGGGCCCCAAGTAAGGATGGCTGGTTCCGCACTAAAGATGCTCTTTCAGCTATGTACGATAGACATCAGAACAGCTTAGGACAACAATACCTCTCTTGGATTTGGAGCATTAATATCATGCTGAAGGTCCAAAATTTTATCTGGAAATTAGCTATTTATGGCCTTCCAACAAAGGAAAACCTTGAGAAACAAAAGGTTCCCACACCTATGTCTTGTGTTCTCTGCCAGCACCCCTATGAAAGTGCAAAACATATTTTCTTCAATTGTCCATGCACTATAGACAATATGGCGACTAACGAAATCAGAAGCTTATTACAAAGTATTAGTATAGCCAATGTGAATACAAGGGATGCCATGTCTTCTGTCCAAGCGAAAATTGATAATTCCTCTCTCACTTCTCTCATGGTCACGTGGTGGAATGTTTGGTACATCAGGAACACAATTATCTTTAATAATGAGAAAATTAGGAACATCTCACATATTGTTGAGTCACAACTTTTGGATTGGAAAAAGTCAAAGGAGGTAAAAATAAATGTAGCAATAGGCAATAAAAGAAAAAGGAGAAACATTAAGTGGGCTCCACCACCCACGAGAGTTATTAAACTTAATTTTGACGGGTCCAAACGTAGTGATGGTCAAAGTACATTCGGTTATATTTTAAGAGACCTTGATGCCTCAGTCATCGCATTAGAATATGGGAAATGCGGGGATTTATCTGTACTCCAAACGGAAGCATATACACTTAAAATGGGCTTACTCAAAGCAATACAGCTGGGAGTTAACAAAAATGATATTGAAGGGGATAACCTCACTATCATCAACTCCATAAAAAGAATATGGATGCCTCCATGGGAACTGGATATCACCATTTCGGATATTTCTTTCCTACTTTACGGGTTTAACCAGGTTCAAGTCAGTCACATTTTCAGAGAAATCAATTCTGCTGCAGATCTGTTGGCAACTCTCGGCCATGAAGGACAGGATGTTGTTTCCTGAGCATGACGGGACGATGAACTGTCTAAGGATCCTGGCTGCGCTGCTAGTTATCATCCGGAAGGATGCCTTAGGATGACCAACAAATAAATGTTGCTTACCCGTTTTAGTAAAAAAAAAAAAAAAAACTTCTTCTGTCCATCGACACGGTGGATTAGGGCGTTTGACTTCGGATCAAAAGGTCGTGGGTTCGACTCCCACTGTGGTCGTTCTTCTGTCTATCCATCTCCCTTAGAAGACGAATACTCAAATATGAGGGCCTGTGTTTTTTACCACTGCTACAATTTATAGGCCCATCAACTATAAAGCCCAATAAGCTCCTGACATTCTGGATAAGTAAATCTTAATTAATGGATCATAAAGTGGAGTTAAAAACATATGTTGATGTGTAAGTATTGGGTGTCATGAATTTGCTACTTTTGAGATGATTTTCAGAGTACGGCACATGGCATTTGGAAGACCAATTATTGACTACTAATTTACTTTTTAACCCACAAGTTGGGTTTAGCTTTTGCTAATGCAAAAGTTAAGCATGTCTCGTCTTCCCCTTCAATTCAAAACCTTCGCACTCTTTTACGTACAAAATGATAACGCTCAATAGACTCGGTTTTATTCAATCATAGAGTAATCCTAATTCTTAAACTTAATGCTCAAAAAGAAGAGCCAAACTAAAACAAACTGAAATAAAGATCACGGATTAACCAAGACTCAGTTTGTCTAGTGGGATGTGGTATTAGACTCCTTAAGTGGTTAGTCTCGAGATTCGAGTTCGAATCCTCCCGCTTTTTATCAGGTTAATATTTGATCGATATGTGGCCGTTGATAGATTGATACTTGATTATTAACCTATGTAGTAATATGTGGATTCACTGACCTATATTAGATTATTGAGTTATAATTGACATATCTAATAATTTAAGTATTGTTGATCTATTGATATATGAGTCATTTAATAAAAATTATCACAATTCTTTCATATTTTTGTATAAAATTTTCCTTGATAACTAAGTGTGTGGACATGTATTATAAATTATCAAAACATAATTAAAAAATAAAATACGTGATAATCATTAAAGATTATATATAAATAATATCAAAAAATTTCATACCTACCAATAAATTTACAACTAAATTATCTCACGTTGCTTATTGGTAAACTTGTCAGTTTGAGAGTTTGTATCAATAGAAAGTTGATGCTTAGATAAATAATAAATTTATCGGTCTTTTGACTAAAATTGTGTATAATAGTTATTTTTAATTTATAAATTTAATTGATTATTTAATTTTTATTTGACTCAATTACAAGCTCACGTCCAACCAATTATATTCGTAAGTTATATTTTATCTACATAATAAATATTTATAAAATTTTTAAAAACTGATTAATAAATACGGATGCAGGATACGCGATATAAAGTAAATATCAATAATAAAGACTACCATTTTCCTTACATTGAATTGCATATTACTCTATGTATTATTTCGCTCTACACATGCAATATATATAAAACCTTTTCATGTTTATTGTTTGTAGTATATAAACTATATAGCATTAAATTTTATAAACTAGCAATATATTATGCATACTAAATATAAAATAGTTTATGTTATGTTTGAAAGGGGTCAATGTCACAATTAATGTTATAATTTTTATAAATCATTACTTTTATTAGTTTTTACTTTACATAATAAAAAAAAATTTGTATATTTAATATTTGAAAAATTTTCAAATAGTAAAACATAACTTATTATTATTTAAGTAATTTAAAAATATATATAAATTATGAAATCTATAAAAATGTAATTACAATTTTTTGACATTATTTATTTTATAGTTAAATTTTAAAATAAACTGCAGAAGGTAAGATCGTACTGAACCGATACTTCTGTGGTGCTGTAAATTATGAAGTAAATGTTATACATGAAATCATAAGTATTTTGTAATATATAATCAATTTCATTTCGTATGTTTATGCTGAAATAGTTGAAGAAAGCGACCGTGGAATTATAGCATAAATTGGAGTAATATTTATTTGGATGCAGCCCAATCATTTTAAAAAATGTAAATACTTGTTACTTAAAATATGTACATATAGACTATAGTTGCTAAAAGTGGTGAATCAGAGATGATATTTGAAGATATTTTGATTCCTTTATTGTCTGTTACATAGGATGGTAGAGAATATATAGATACATATAGTGGGCTATAGGCCAAGCATACATTGTGGGCTGTTATAGTCTATTATGCCCCCGCAAGCTGAACGTTACAGAGTGGCAGTTTAGATCGAAGTTGTTGAAAACGAGCTGATGCAAGAGGCTTGGTGAGAGCGTCCGCAATCTGATCTTTTGAGGTGATGAAGGCAACTCTGAGAGTGTTAGCTGCTATCTTTTCTCGCACAAAGTGATAATCAAGCTCAATATGTTTTGTCTTCTGATGAAAGACTGGATTAGCGGCAAGGTAGGTAGCGCCCAAATTATCACACCAGAGAATGGGGGGATGATGTAGAAAGACACCCAGTTCAGCAAGGAGATGTTGTAGCCATATAAGTTCACACGTAGTCTGGCCAAGGGCTCGATACTCTGCCTCAGTGGATGATCGAGATACTGTAGCTTGCTTCTTAGAAGACCAGGATACCAGTGAAGAACCAAAATAGGCACAGTAGGCAACAGTAGACCGGCGATCAGCGTGGTCACCTGCCTAGTCAGCATCATAGAAACCAGAAAGGGTAGAAGAGGAGTTGGAAGAAAGATGAAGGGAAAGGGAAATTGTAGAATTGAGATAGCGAATGATACGTTTGATTGCTTGCCAATGGATTATGCGAGGATTATGCATATATTGACACACCTTGTTGACAGCAAAGGAGATGTCAGGGCGAGTGAAGGACAAGTATTGTAAACTGCCAGCAACACTTCTGTACAAGGAAGTGTCAGGAAAGGGAGGGGATGTGGTGGATGCAAGATCACAATTAGAAGCCATTGGGGTGGTGACAGATTTGGAGTTATGCATATTTGTGGATTGAAGTAAGTTGCGAATGTAGGTGGCTTGACAGAGGTTAAAACTAGCGGAGGATCTAGAGACTTCAATACCTAAGAAGTAATGAAGATCACCTAGATCTTTTACAGGAAAATGGGAAGATAGGGAAGACACGAATTTGGTTGTAAGGGAGTTGGAGGATGCAATCACAAGTATGTCATCAACATATACGAGGACAAACACAGTGTCAGATTGATGATGATAGGTAAATAAGGAGGAATCAGCTTTGGAGAGAGCAAAACCAAGATTTATTAGGGTGTCACTGAGTTTAGAATACCAGGCTCGAGGAGCTTGGCGTAAGCCATAGAGGGATTTGTGCAACTTACAAATATGATTGGGGAATTGAGGATGCACGAACCCTGGCGGTTGTTTAATGTACACATCTTCGTTCAAATCGCCATGAAGAAAGGCATTTTGTATGTCGATTTGCTTGACTGTCCAATTATTCATTGAGGCAAGGGAGAGGACAAGGCGAATGGTGGAGGGTTTTATGACTGGACTGAAGGTCTCGGTGAAGTCAATTCCAAGGATTTGGTTGAATCCTTTGGCGACTAGGCGGGCTTTCCGGCGTTCAAGAGTGCCATCGGATTTCCTTTTGGTCTTGTAGACCCATTTGACACCAAGAGGATTGGCATGAGGATGTGGTGGAACAAGAGACCAAGTATGAGTTGAGAGGAGGGCATTGAACTCTTGGGACATGGCTTCACGCCATTCAGGGAATGAGGAAGCTTGAGTATAAGATTGGGGTTCTTCTGGAATGTGGAGGGTGGAGGATGCTGCTGATGGAGGCCAGGGGATGGTGCCGTCTGTTCGCACCTTTGGTTTGAAGATAAGGTGTTGGGCTCGAGTGGACATTGTTCTGGCAGGTGGGGAATTAGGTGGGCTGGGCGAGTTAGAAGAAGAGCTGGGTGAGGAGTTGGGCCGAGGAATATGTGAAGTCTCATTTGTGGTGAATGGCCTGATGGGCTGGGTTTCAGCTGTGGATTGTGTGGGCTCATTGGAGATGCTGTTATTATTGGAGGGGGAAGATGGGCTAGGGTGTATATGGGCCTGCAAAGCATCAGAAGAGGTTGTGGATGGTGGGGTTAGATGCCAAGTGAGAGACGATGGTTGGTGTGATGGTGTGACATCATTTGCAAGAAGTTTGGTTGTTTGTTTGAACGGGAATTGAGATTCATGGAAAATCACGTCCCGGGATAAATAAAGTCTATTAGATATGTAATCAAGACAAATATAACCCCGATGATGTGGGGCATAACCCAAGAAGACACACGGTTTAGAACGAAAATTTAATTTGTGTGAATTGTAAGGCCGAAGGTTTGGGAAGCAAAGAGAGCCAAATGTTTTGAGATTTTTGAGATTGGGAGCATGATTGTAAAGAACATGGTAGGGGGAATTATGATTTAGGGTAGGGGTGGGAAGACGGTTAATTAGATAGACGGCCGTTTCAAAAGCGTAATCCCAAAAGGAAAAAGGTAGAGAGGAGTGAGCGAGGAGGGCTAAACCGGTGTCTACAATATGACGATGTCGATTTTCAATGCTACCATTTTGTGGATGGGAGTATGGACAAGTGAGACGATGATTTATCCCACGTTGAGCAAAGAAAGGTTTAAGCGGTTTGAACTCGGTGCCACCATCGGTTTGGATAGATTTGACTTTGGATGAAAAATAATTTTCAACAAAGTAAATGAAAACTTGCACATATGAAGATGTGGTTGATTTACTAGACATAGGAAATATCCATAAAAAGTTGGTAAAATCATCTAAAATTGATAAGTGGAACCGATGCCCTCTTGAAGAAGTGGTATGGGCTGGGCCCCAAAGGTCCATAAACAAAAGTCCAAAGGCCTGGGCTGCCCTGGTAGGAGAAGGCGGATGAGGAATCATGTGGGCTTTAGCTCTCGAACACGATACACAGCGGAACTGAGCGATTGAGGAGTTAGGGCAAGGGATTGCTAACGACCGTAGCATTTGTTGGGTGGTTCGAAGAGATGGATGACCGAAGCGGGAATGCTAGAGTTGAAAATTGGAGAGGGTAGATAGGTGGGCCTGTGGTGAAGCTTTGGAAGCAGTCAAGGGCAGGACATACAAGCCGTCTTCAATGGTTCCTTGAAGGATTGTTTCCAGGGAACGTCGATCCTTCACAAAGAAACAATCACGATGAAATTCAAAGAAAACAGGGTTATCAATACAAAATTGACGAACAGAGAGAAGGTTTTTGTTAATTGAAGGGACATGAAGAATATTTTTGAATGAGAAAGAAGATGCAGGAGATTGAGGGGAAGAGAGAAGGTTTGAACCGTAGTGCTGAATAGGCAAGAAAGAGCCATCACCAATCGACACAGTATCAGTGCCATTGTAGGACTGTGTGTCAAAAGGAAGGTTGTGAAGATCCGGCGTGAAATGATTTGTGGCTGCAGTATCTGGAGTCCACTGAGAAGTTGAGTGTTGTGCTTGAAATGAGGTTGGAGCAGGTGCCTGGTACGATTGATTGAAGCGGTGCCAGCATTGCAAGGCTGTATGTCCTGGTTTGAAGCAAACCTGGCACACTGGACGGGTATCCTGTTGCCCAGTAAAGTTGTTGTTGGGTCTGCCTGAAGAATTGCCTCTGGGTGAAGGTGAGTAACCATTATTGGTAGAGTTGGTGCCTCGACCACGACCCCGAGAATTTTGATTTGTGGTGTTGCTGTTAAAATTGCTATTTTGATTTCCTCTGCCTCGACCTCTGTTGTTGGAATTGTTGCCTAAGTTATTTGTGTAGGATGAGTTGGCAGATAGGTTGGGTAAATGTGAAGAGGAGGATGAGTGATGGAGGATGCGGGCTTCGTGGTTCAGAAGGTGGGAAAGGATCATGGTGGATGTGGGTAAAAAGGGTTGAGTGCTGAAGGAAGTAATAATAGGGTCATACTCAGGGGGAAGACCAGCAAATAAAGATGCAACAAATTTTGAATCTGAAACTTGTTGGCCTGCCATTTGAAGGGAGGAGACTAGAGATTTGACTTTGTTAAAGAAGGAAGTAATGGAATCAACACCTTTCTTTACAGAAGCCAGTTGAAGGCGGGTTTGTAGGATGTGAGCACTGGAGCGAGCAGTGTAGAGCTCATGAAGGGTGTGCCAGACATCTCTAGACGTTGTGCAGTCGGTGACCTGGGTAAGAACTTCCTCAGTGAGGGAGGAGGTGAGAATGGCTAATACAAGGTGGTCCTTGGTGATCCAGTCAAGCTGAGATTGTGTTGGTGTGGAAGCATCGGTTGGGGAAGGAGGGTAAGGCAGTGTGCCATCAACTTGACCAAAGAGATTATAAGCTCTAAGGACAGGAATAACCTGTGTTTTCCAGAGAGGGTAGTTGCTGGAGGAGAGTTTGATGTTTATAAAGCTTGAAAAACTGGGAAGAGGTGTTGGGAGGGCGCTTGGAGGTGGTGGTGGTGGAGGTGTTAGTGATGGAGATGGGTTGTTATTTGGAGAGGAGGAGGAGGAGTCGTCTGACATTGTTTAGCAGTGCAGTGTTTAATGGACGTTTGTCCTTTTTGAAGCTTTGATACCATGCTAAAAGTGGTGAATCAGAGATGATATTTGAAGATCTTTTGATTCCTTTATTGTCTGTTACATAGGATGGTAGAGAATATATAGATACATATAGTAGGCTATGGGTCAAGCATACATTGTGGGCTGTTATAGTCTATTAGTTTATAGTAGCAAGGTGTATGAGAATAATTATAGTATCATTCATTGGGGTTGTTTATGGATCCGACAATAACGTTAGCATAATTGCTTATGTCAAATACTTTTGTCCTTGCTCATTGTCAGAACTCAGAATACACTAATAAACATTTATATTAATAAAAAATAGCCTAAATGTCCTACACAATTCCCCTAATCAGATTGGTATCTTGTATATATTCGGTTTGGTACGTTGGTACATAATTAGTGACATAAATCTTTAACAATTATCGCTTATTTCAATTCAAACCTGTAAAACAAATCGCTTGCGAATTGTTTATTAGAGAACTCGTATACATAGTGAGCCTAGAGATTCATAAAACATAGTATAAAAAATAATCATGTTGGTACTATATATATACTTTATTTTTTATCGTGTTGGTTTAATTAAATATATATTGTGCTAGTAATTTTTACAATTTTGCATCTAATATGTTTGGTATAGGTTAATTGTTAAAAAATCAATAGCATGTAATATGAGCAACCCTACAAAATTGGACCTTGTTATATGCTTCGCAATCACATATATCATATATTTGGAAATAAATAAAATAAAAGTAAATTGCATAAACAGTACCTTTTTTTTTATGTTGACTAAACTTTAAAATATCGTCGTTTAAACTATCAGAACTTCACCTCGCCTATTGAGCCCGACCAAATATTAGTGTCTGGATTACTGTTCATGCGTTAAGTTAACAGATCAGTGTTAAATATCTAAGGTAGGCGGACAATTTTGCCTAAGGTAGGTGGACAATTTTGCCCATGATATTAAACACCGATCTGTCAACGTAACGGGTAAACAGTAATCTTATTTTCTTCGATCGAAGGCACTCCTTAATGTGAATGATCATATTCCTATGATGTATGCAAATATATAAACTAGTAATCTAGCGAGGCCCCTACCTGCTACGTACGTACCCATCTCCTTTCTGATAGATCATGATAAAATTTGACATTGACTTCCCTAAGATTATATTAGTTTAGTTGACTCATTATTTTTAATCTAGGATAGTAATTAAATGGGTGACTACAATAATGACAAGATGCATGGTTGAAAACTTTGTGTTTGGATTAAGCTTAGTGATGGTAATGATGTCGTCCCAAAGCTTAACCTTGGTGCTCCTATCTTTATGAAACGTCCACCTACAAAAAGGCAACTTTAGAATCGTCGAACATAAATGCACATTTTAAATCTATGGCAACTCGTAATCTACGTGGTTTAGGTAGCAACATACAAACATTATCCCGTAGTTGTACGATTGGGATTGATTTATTTGATATTGTTAATATAATTTCTTTTTGATGGAAATTGATTAATATAAGTGGGGTTCTATATATTTATTATTGATTTTAACTTTAAAAGATACGGGTCTGATTTTGAAGATGCGCGCGGCCCCTCCCCATCTCTTATATGCATCTCCTCCTATCTCTTCAATATCAAATCAAAAATCCTTTTCCACCTCCAAACAAAATGCCCAAAAACATGAGAGGATGCGCCTCGCCGGCGTCCACAACTATCTGCAACAGCACCACAGTGCTCCGACAGACAGCCATTACCGGAACTCCACGCCTTATCCACCGACGTTACAATAATAACAACCATGCGCCTTGCATCTCTGATCTCCCAGTCAACCCCCGCTCTTTATACCGGAAACCCAGGTCCGACGAGTACTTGACAAGGAGGAAAAGCTACGAGCTTCTTCGGGAAACGTCGTCGTTTAGGGAGGATTTGACGGACAAGTACACAGTGGCCTTAGTTCCCAGTACTGGAGATGGTGTTTTAGAGAAGAGACGTGATTTGGTGCACTCGACTCCAGTGTATCGACTGGATTTGGATAGATCTAGACCGTTGGTTGTTCCCAGTCAACAACAGTTGGTCAAAGTCAAACCAACGGCTACTTCCGAGTGTAACCGCCGGCCGGGATTGGACGGAAGTGCCATTGTGAAGTCGCCGGCTGGATCTTCGCATCAGGTACTTTTATCGAAATTACAGTTAATTAATTAAAGACTATAAATTTAATATGTTGGTTAGCAGGTTGTGGTTCTGAGGGTATCACTGCACTGCAGAGGCTGCGAAGGCAAATTGCGAAAGCACCTCTCCAAAATGGTTGGAGTGACGTCGTTTAGTATAGATTTGGAGAAGAAGAAAGTGACGGTCATAGGTAACATGACTCCATTGGATGTATTAACAAGCATTTCAAAGGTCAAATTTGCACAGTTCTGGCCCTCTACGTCGACATTGTAATTTAATTGATTAGTTATCTGTTGAGATTTCAATATTATGTAACCGAGTCCGAGTGGACTCACAAACTTGACCTTACATGTACTTCCTTTCTTGTTATGGCTTGTCAACTCGTCTCCAGCTTCTCTATTCAATGCATTTGTTTGCTCACATGACAATAAGTAAAAAGACTAGACGAGGGTTCATTTCTTTTTCTACAACATTCAAATTAAATCACTTTTTAATATGTTTTTCTTTCTTTTTTCTCTATCCTTTTTTTACTATAGTTTTCACTTTAAGGTCTTTATTTTAAAAATCTAAGGGAGTATTCAGATTTTGTTCGTTTTCCATATTCTGATATCAGTTATGCGTATGAAATTGATTGATATTGATATCTGATATCTGTGTTTGACAAAATGGTGAGGTATATCAAAGCAAACTCATTATTTAAGTGCTTAAACATACATAGTTTGAGTAAAAGGAAATCCTCAAATGCAAAGTAGTAAAAACGTATAATTCACACAAAAATCCCAAGAAGGAGAAGGAGAAGGACAATTCTTCCTTAAAACTGATATTCAAGACTACAAAAATTGTACCTTGAAAGAACTCAGCCCCGTGAGTCGCTTTGTAAATTTAAAAATAAAATGACCCGAGGGGAGAATATGTAAAAGATATAAAGCAATACTTATATGAATGTTTTTTTTAGCGTTTTCATGTGTATATGTTAATAATATGGTTTTTGAGAAGATAGCTTAATAAATTTCAAATGGTACAGTTATTGAAATTTAAATAATTAAGTTGAGTGCGTAAATACCAAAAAAGAAAAATAGGCAACGTAAAAAAGTTTTGTGAAGTATGGAGATTGTACTTTAGATTTTTGAGAAAGGGTAAAGATTGTTGAGGATTGTACTATGTGGTGATTAATAAAAAAGATTTGTGCAGGAAGATATTCGGAGTTGATGATGCACATGCTCCCATTAATTAGGATATTCCAACCCGATTTAAATTTAAATTTAAATTTATGTGGGAGGAATAAATTCCTAGGTAAAAAGTTGAAAAATATTCCGATTTTTAGTATATAAGGTTTATCGATTTTTTTAAATATACTCTTAAAACGGGGTTGCTAGTCGATCAGACAAGCGAAATAACACGGTCGCAGTGTGCATTTGGGGCGCAGTCCGAATCTGTGACTGGGGCGGAGTCACATTCTGCCTCTGGGGCGCATCCTGAATGCGCCTCTGGGGCGGATTCTGGATATGCGCCAGATGCAGAATGTGTCTGCGCCCCAGTCACAGATTCTGACTGCGCCCGAAACTTTAATGGGCCTAGCGTCGAGTTTAACCTAACCCGTTGTTGCGACTCTATATATTTCTCTATCAGCGTGAAATCCAAATCAAATTTCACGTCTCAATCAAAAAAACCTCGTACAATATGTCAACATTTTCCGAAGAGATTGAAGTTGAATCCGATGGTGAAAACGTTAATCTTCCGTTCGATGAAAAGAAGTATAGCGATCCAAATGAACTTCTTACACATATGGAAGTAAGTATATTATCCGCCTCTTTTGTCATTTATTTCATTGTTTTAGGCATGGTAGAATTGAGAACTGAAATCATAGAATTAATATTTTATGTATTTTTACTCTTGTGTCCATCATCAAGTTTTGACCTTTTCTCTTGATGTCATCACCAAGTTTTATTTTTTCCTCTTGATATCCACAAATTTTCAAGTTTCCTATTGACATTCTCATAGTTTAATTTGTTTCTCCCTTCTATTCATTCTTTACATTGAAAATTCAATTATAAATATATAAAAAATTAAAAAAAAATAACTATGTTTACGACCTCATTAAATTTAAACTAATTAATAGTTTAATAAAAGTATTATATATTATATAAATTAAAAAATCTAGAAGAGTAACTTAAATCTACTTTTTATTTATTGGATAAAAATATATGTTATGATTTATTATTTTCTTTTTATTAGTTTTAGACACGTTAGAATAATATTTTAATAATACTATTTTATTTCGTTTATGATAGAATCTTATGGAATATTCTCGTGTGATCGGTACCGATTTTTCGTCAAAGTTTGAGCTTCATGGATATTTTTTGGATAGAGATAACTTAGTAGGTTGGACTCGGTTTGTGGGGTACTCGATGAATATGGTATTGGTCATAAACAAATCATGGTTGGACAGACGAGGGTTCCGTATCTTTCATTTGGCATGCGATAGACACGGAGCACCTAGAAAAGAGAAAGATGTTGATCCCGATCACGTGCCAAGTACTAGCCGGAAAAAGAACTCAAAAAAGTGTATGTGCATGTTTGAACTTGAGGTGACTCAAATTGAAGAACAAAAATGGACATTGAGAGTTATATGTGGAGTCCACAACCATGTAATTCCATCGGTTTTAAGGGGTCATGCATATGCTGGACGTTTGACTCCAACCCAATATTGAAAGGTGGAGCGTGAATTGGGATCAGGGTTGAAACCGAGACATATATTGAAATCCGTGCAATTAGACGATCCTGGAAATGTCACAACCATCCGGAAAATTTACAATACCGGTTTGAAGATGAGGATGGAACAAGCTGAAGGAAGAGGGTCATTACAACAAGCACTTCATACGTTGAAGGAACGCGGATACTATGTGAGTGCAAGAAGATGTACAGACTCCAATGAAGTGGCTGATTTTTTTATCTCACATCCTGATTCTAGGCATTTGCTCCACATGTTCCCTTATGTTATTGTGATGGACTCGACGTATAAGACCAATGAGTAAGTATACTTGTTCTAACTTTGTTTGATAGAAGTATATCTTATTGCACAACACTTGTACTTAATCGTTTTTTTGTATTATTTCAAGATATAATATGCCGTTGTTGGAGATTGTCGGCATCACAAGCTCAAAAAAAAACTTTTGCAATTGCTTTCGTATTCATGGCACACGAGAACAGAGATCACTACAAATGGACTTTAAGGAGACTTCGTCATTTGTTCTACGACAAGATACCAGAAGTGATTGCCACCGATCGAGAGTTGGGTCTTATAGGTGCCTTGGGTGAAGTCTTTCCGGAGGTGAAGCATATTTTGTGTATGTTCCATGTAAAGAGCAATATTGGAAATAGAGATGGTGTCGTTTTGCGTTGTAAGGAAGTACAAGCCGTCTTTGCATCACAATGTCATGCCCTATTCGAGTCGAGATCGAGTGAAAGCTACGAACGGCGTTTGACGGAAATGAGGGTTCATTGGGCACCTTATCCGAGGTTAATGAACTATCTCGAGACGACGTGGCTCACCCCATACAAGGAGGCAATCGTTCGATCATGGTGTGACTTATATAATCATTTTGGCACAAGAACGACAAATGCGTAAGAAAATTTATTTAAATCCATTTGCTTCTCATATGTTCAAAGTTTGTTCTTGTGAATAATTTATCTTTCTATTTTTGTAGGTGTGAGTCCGTACACAAATTACTCAAACAAACTCTAGATTCAAGTGTTGGAGGATTTCAGTTGGTGTGTGACAACATACATTTGATGGTCGCGGATCAAGTCCAGAAGATACAAGCTTCGTTAGAGATGTCACGGGTGAGGATTCCTCGGGAGGTGCGTATACCGATATTTGACTTGTTTCGAGACTACGTCACCAGTGAGTGTTTCACGCTCTTCTGGGATAACTACACCAAAGCTAGAAGGACAAGAGATGATGTTGTGTGTCGGGATAGTTATTGGAGGGAAGTTTATGGAGTGCCATGTGTGCATGATTTTATCATAGCAATCCGTGCAAGAAGAGCTATAACATTGAATCAGATTCACCCATTTTGGAAGCAAGTTCATTGGATTCCAGTTACATTTCCAAATGATGACATGGGTGATGATGATGATGATGATCCCATCAACCCGAGCCTAGTTTCGTTGAACAGATTCAGAGAAAGAATGGAGTCAAACACGCTCACCCCCGATGAGATGGAGAAAATGGCATCTTGCTTCGAGGACATCGAGAACCCGGGAAGTACTACGATGAAAGAGCCGACACAAAAGGCTCGGGCTAAAGGAAGACCGCCAACCATGAGATCAACAAGAAGAGAGCCGAGCTCGTTTGAGCATTCGGCTAGACGTGGTCCTGGACGTCCCCGTTCTGAGAGAGTGGTGGATCCGGATGATGGAGAGGCTACACATGAGGCTTCACCTAGACGTGGTCCTGGACGTCCTCGAGGTTCACAGGGGAAAAAAGCAAAGCATGCAGAGGCTACACCTGAAGAGTTCGTTTTCTTTACTCTTGTTTTTATGTGTTACATATTTATCCCGATTAGCTCATTGTTCATTCTATTGTTTACCGTGTTCTTCATCTTTTTTCTGAATTTTCTTAAATTTTTTTCTCCACTCCATCTAGTCGGCTACGTCGTAAAGGAAAGGAACCAATTGATGTAGATGCTACACCTGAGGTTACACATGATGGTGCAAAATATCCTTGAGAAGAAGGGGAATTCCGAAAATTCATGGAGCCATATGTGAATGGAGCCATGAATGTGTTAGGTGACGGTAATTACGGATACAAATCCATTGCTTTGGTTTTGGGTTTTTCAGATGGAGATTTCTTAGTAATAAGGAGAGAGATACTTATGGAGTTGAACTTGAGACGAACAATATATTCAAAGGTCAGTATTTTATTTTATAAAGTTTAATAATAAATTGTGATATCATATATATATATATATATATATATATATATATATATATATATATATATATATATATATATATGTACATATAACATGATTATACATGTGAATCTATGCAGTGCATCCTATTCAACAAATTTATAAATGTGCTTAAGAATGTTAACTGGACTAGAAATGCTCCATGCCCAAGTAGATGCTGGATGGAGTTGCCTATCGTTGGGTGTGCTGCAGCCACATACTACAAGATAGCCCTAGTTGTCCTTGGTAATAATGCGTCAACATTCCTTCCTATGATAGCCAACACGCCTAACCAAGGCCCACCTACGGTGATCCGTACAATAGCGTTTGTCTCAGATAGCACACACTTTGTAGGGGTTAGTGGAAGTTTTACATTATCTCATTCTTTTAACATAATTAATAATCATGAATAACCCTTTTCAATTTTTTTGTAGGTTTGGCTCAAGGAGAATGCCCCATTACCCGAGGTGGATATTATGTGGACTAACCATCACGATCCGAGCGTTGATGGATGGGATGCGCCGTTCATTGAAAGGATATTTCGTTACACAGAGTTTCGTCGTAAAGAGTGTCCTCCAGTACCCGGGCCAAGGATAGACGTTCCGGATAAGTAGTTTAGATTCACTACATTTGAAATCGTTGATAAATAGGATGTGTCGTTCATTGAAAGTATATTTTTCTTATAGGTTTTATTATATGACATTAAAGTTTTAATTAATTTATATAGTATCCACAAAATAAAACTCAATATACATAAAATCCAAACTATCCATAAAATAGAACTCAATATCCATACATACGAAAATATCCAAAAATAGAACTCAATATCCATGCAAAATAACTAAATAATAAAATATGCTCAATGATGTTGTGATGCCCAGACTTGAGAAGGAGCACCCGGTATCTGGTGTCCAACTGCCTCCTCAAGCATGAAGACTAGCTCCTCTGTAGTGTATGGTGGACCATGAGCTAGAATATCTCGTACACGACCGATCATGATACGAAGACGCTGTAATAAATATAACATGTTGTTAGAAACTCAAACTACAATTCAACAAAAGGTGCATAGTATGAAAAGATAGCTAGTAGAAAAACACTTACTCTGGTATCTGAAACTGGAATAGGTGGGGGACGGTCAATGGGTGGGATCAATGTGGCCGACGATGCCAAGATATACGGATGTCATCGAGCAATGTACCATGTCATGTATGCATCATCGACAAGCCATGGGGATGATGCCTGAACCAACCTATCAAATGACACTCTGGTCTCCTCTAGATGACGGGAGGCCCAACGATCATGCACACTGTGATAAATAAGTCTGTAAGGACGTGCATTCGCTGGACGAGACTCCTGAATGAGATGGATATGGTGTGATGGCACGGTCTGTACGTATCCAAACTGGCGTAAGAAGCGATATGGCATATAGGGCTCCTCGATGT
Source organism: Fagopyrum esculentum (assembly GCA_033239045.1). Lineage (NCBI taxonomy): Eukaryota > Viridiplantae > Streptophyta > Magnoliopsida > Caryophyllales > Polygonaceae > Fagopyrum > Fagopyrum esculentum. Next base: position 36,099,254 of record BSUD01000006.1, read on the forward strand.
CAGATATCCGTATAATGCCCCTATACCGTGATATCGCATGCTCGCCTCCAAAGTCGAGGACCCGATCATCATATGGCATGAACTTCACGTCCTCAGCCCTCATCTGTTCAAGCTGTGCTCGTAATGCCCGAACCCTCCATAGACTAGGAGGTGGTGTCTTCGGGACGGAAAGTCTCGAAGACCAACGCACGTGTCCATGCATGTCTGCATCCTCTACGGCCGCACACCCCAAGGAAGGGAAGTGTGCATATATCCAGAACTGTATGAATAAATATAAATTAGTTTGTAATCAACATCCTAGACGCTTCCCTTAAATTAGTTTGTAATTAACATTCAGAACTACATACCTGTAGTAAGGTCGTGCATCCTCCCATCGTCGCCACACCCGACCTAGATGTCTCTCCTAGCTGCCTGTACAGAAATGCAAGTGTCCCAGTGCCCCATGCATAACTAGACGTCCTGTCATGATCCCTCACCAAGTCGATAATCCACGATCTGAGTCTGTTGGTAGTTTTGTCGACTACCAACGTTGATGATATGGAAAACAACAGATACGCGGATGCAATGGTGCTCTGAGGGGCATCTGGCTGACCCAACATGCCATCGACAATACTCCTCAATGGGTTGTTGTAAACCTGTGTGCGGTGCTGCTCGACGCTCTCCGAGGACAATCCAAAAGCGTCGATGAGCCACTCCAATCTAGAACGTTGGTCGCCTGGAGTAAGTAGCGCATCTCCATCGACTGCGAGTCCCATAATAATCTGGACATCATGAAGCGCAATGCCCATCTCTCCCCATGGCATATGAAATGTGTTCGTCTCGGGATGCCACCTCTCTACGAACGCCGTAATCAACGAATGATCGACACCAAAAAAATCAACATCCTCCAAATCTGTAAGGCCGCTACGTCTTGCCATACTAAACCACGAATTAGGGTCATCCACATCACGACGCCAAGCACGTATCTTCTTTATCTCAACAAGTCTCTACACAACTTTGATTGTCTTGTCCCAATGCTATGTTTATGTAAAGTATTTTCAAAAAAATTTTAAAAAATATTTTTAATAATTTTATACCAAAATTTTGTAAAACAAGAAAATCATACCTCGTCGTCCCATATCGCTCTAGCTCTGTGGGTAACGTAACATGTCAACAACTCCGGATGTATGTGCTCCGCCGGTATCTGATCCTCCTCCGGTAGCTGACTCTCCTCATCTGGTATCTGCTCATCTGGATGTATATGCTCCTCAGGTATCTGGTCATGCTCACCAGCTACCTGCTCATCATGTCTAATGTCCTCTAGATGTCCATCATCATCTGACCCCTCTGTATGATAATCTACATCATAGTGTGATGGTGAACCTGATGCAGCATCGGCATCTACCTCAACGCGTACAGGAGACGACTGCTCCTCGATGGGTACATCTGCGTCAGTACGAGGAGTTGCTTGCTCCTCCATAGGTACATCAACATCGGCAGGGGGTGCATGCTCCTCGATATATACCACTCCATCTCTCCCAGCTCGACGTGCGGATGCTGTCAGTAGTCTCATCTTCCGTCTTTTATTTTTTCGAACATTTCTAAACGCAATCTGTAATTTTAGAAATATGAGATTAATTTATAAAAAGCTACAAATATGCGAAATTTATTTTATCTAACTTTATTAGCTTTTTTTAAAGTTCGAAATATGCAATTTTTATATTTATTATTTATTTTAATTTTTAAAGTTACAAATTTGTAATTTTTATATTTACAATATGTTTCAATTTTTATATTTATTATTTATTTTAATTTTTAAAGTTACAAATATGCAATTTTTATATTTACAATATGTTTCAATTTTTATATTTATTATTTATTTTAATTTTTAAAGTGAAAAATATGCATTTTTTATATTTATAATATGTTTCAATTTTTATATTTATTATTTATTTTAATTTTTAAAGTTATATTTTTATATTTTAAATTTATTTCAAATTTTAAACTTACAACTATGCAATTTATTTCACACCATCAACAATGGCGGTTCGGAAAACATACAAAAAAAATCTAATCTATCGCTAAATTCTGCAACTTCCAATTACGAATCTTCTTAATCTAACCAATTCCTAATCTAAGAAATTTGGTAAATCAATTACAAAACGAGAAAAAATCACCTCGATTGCCGATAATCGACGTTTCCGGCTAGGGTTTCCATCTGATCGTTGTGGATCTTCAATATTTGAGTCCCGATCTCGATCCATGTCTTCTTGGCAATAATCAACACACTTTTCCGGTTAACAAAGAAGTTGAGAAAATCAACCACACATCAAGTTAAACTCAATTTGATATTAAAAAAATCAGTTACTCTTTTACAGTTGAAGCAAAATCAATAATCAACACACCACTTAAAGTAAAAGCAAACCTGCATCAAATCATATGCCAAAATTAACCACAAATCAACACATTGATCAAAACAAATCAATAATCAACTCACTGTTGGAGTTAGATCAAGAACAAAGGTTGAAAAATCAACCACAAATCAATGAAGAGCTATGTTGGGTGAACAAGAGGTTGAAAAATCACAAACCTCCATTAACGCTAATAAGGTGCAGTGGGTATTTGTGATTGACTAAACCTTCATTAACGCTATAGGCAGCGGGTATTTGTGATTGACTAAACCTCCATTAACGCTATAGGCAATAATTTAGGGTGTGAACAAGAGGTTGAAAAATCAACCACAAATCAACCACAAATCAACTCACTGTTGGAGTACGATGTACACATGATTTGCAAAATCAAAGATTACAGGTGGCAGAGACGAAGTAGGGAAGCAATTACCTGGGACGAAGAAGACCGGTGAAGCCTGGGACGGAATAGAACGAAGAAGACCTGGAGCGAGGCGGATTGGAGCGAGGCGAGAAGGACTAGGGCTGGAACGAAGACCGGCGGACTGGAGCGAGGCGGATTGGAGCGAGGCGAGAAGGACTAGGGCTGGAACGAAGACCGGCGGACTGGAGCGAGGCAGATCGAGGTGGATCGAGGCGGTGTCTTTCCGGATTGGAGCGAGGCAAGAAGGACTGGATCGAGGCGGACTGGAGCGAGGCGAGAAGGACTGGAGCGAGGCGGACTGGAACGATTAAACGAAGACGGCGGAATGGACGCGAGGCGAGGTTATAAACCCTCGCCTGGGGCGGAATCGTAATGCGCCTGGGTGGAGGAGTCGGAATGCGCCTGCGCTTCGCTGACACAGTTTGAATCCGCCTCTATTGCATACTTGGTCACCGCTGCGTGTACATAGTATTGATCCGACTCGTAAACACAATCCGATTACACTGACTTGTAAGTAATATTTTGAGTGACCGAATAAAATCACTCATATTATTATACGAAAAAAGACATAATTATAACATCCGAATTTTTGAACATGAGATGTTATGGGTTATGACCTCACATTAGGTCTCGACCCTACCTTGTAAACAATCTCACTAAATGTTTCAACAAAACACAAATAGAAAATCTATGGAAGTAATACCAAGATTTTTAGATAATGTTAGTCTTACTTTATGAATGCAACATATGAATGACAACTCAATCGTAGTGAGTACGCGAACCCGATCACCCGTTCCGGATCACTCTATAACTTTCTTGACCTACAAGAAATCTAACAATGTTAAAACCACTAGCTAAAAGTCCTATAGAATAAAGCTAAGTACTTAAATAGAATAATCACACCTCAATGAATAAACTTAATGCATAAGCATGTTTTCATACAAAACTTCATGATTATCTTTATTTATGTGATTCACTCTAAGTTCAACTTATTGTGAGGCACGAGAGGTCTCCTGACCCTCGTCTATGTCCCCTTATACCAACATGAATGAATCTCATGCATCTTATTGTATACTTGTATGGATTAGTTGTAAAGAACCTCTGTGACACATGTCAAGCCGGGACAATGATGTCACGACCCATTACACATACATTGAGTCTAATCAAAATAATATTAGAACGTCATATCAATCAAGCTTATTAATAACAACTCAATGAGCACACACCATTATCATAACATAAGCTATTGCGATGAAATTTAGCTAAGTGCAAAAGAATTTTTTGATTCAACCGAAAACTAGATTACTGTTTGATAACATTCAAATTATCGTCTTTTTCATAATTATTCTATTCCATTCTCTATTCTTTGATCTTGATAAACATTTTGTTTCCCTTATATTTCTATTTTGGAGATCAACTAGTTGGTTTATGTAATTGCAGGCAAGACATTTCCGGAGCAAAAATGACACATGTACTGCTAAATGTTTTGATACACTTTAAGGGCTTCCTTGCGGTCATTGAAGTCAAATATCATTTCTGAAAATGACTAAAGTCCGAGAGTAAAGAGAAGAACATCAAGAGAAGATATGAGAGCGGTTGACCGGGCCCACGTCGCACGATGGGTTGTCTCTCACTTCTGGATTCGACCCCAAAACGATCATTCATTGGTACTGAGATGATCTTGGAGCAATTACGAGATTTTGGCCTTGGAGGTCGGACGGCGATTCAATGCACAATCGGTCTGCATCGACGTTTATCTTTACTTCTTTGGTTCCACTTGTAATATCCGGGATATTGAGATAAGTCAATTATAGACTGACCGACATCAACTGAGGACGTGTAAGTGATGGTTGGTACTGACGAGTAGGTATCGTTAAGAAGAGACATTAGTGACTGCGGATTTAAGAGGTAACTTAACCGATGCCTTAGAGGATTCCCCAAGTAGGCAACGACAACCTTCTGGGATGATCTAAGGATATGGAGAGAAATCGGGTTATGAGTTGCTTACTGGTTGGTAAAAAAAAAAAAACAGACTACGGTTGAGTAAGAGAGTAAGGGTTTGTTTGAAGAGGATCTTGCTAGTATTAGAAGGGAAGTATAGGCGGGAGTTGGGTAAATCATGTTGACCTCAGAAAGACACCATTGTAATTAATGAGTGTTACACCAGAGGCGTGGTAGGCCCATAACCCACAGATGAAGAAAATCAATGTTATGTTAACTATGATTTCAAGTTAAGGAATTTGAGAGCTATATGAAAAGGTCCACTTGGGGGGTGTGATTTGCTTTAAGTTATATAATTTTGAAAGCTTGACGAGAAGTAGGTGAAAACTCATTAATTAAGTAACGATTCAATTAGGTCACATTGAGGAAACCGGGCCAAGCGGTTTGTATTACAAAGAACATTAGGCACTTAGTAAAGTGCCGACAGAGTCGTCAAAAGAGCTGGAAGTAAGTTTAGAAAATCACACCGTTGAGAGAGTACCTACCGAATCCGAGACACGTCATTCGCTATGAAGATTAGAAAATTTAGCCGGTTCATACTTTTGTAGAGTTCCAGTGGTCTAGAAGAGGAGCCGATGAAGCCCCTTGGGAGATAGATGAGAGTATTAGACGTAATTACCCCGAGTTCTCTGAGGGGTTAGATGTTACTTCTGTATCTACGAGTCAGTACTCGGATGTTGTGTTGTTTGACCATTCATGTTTTTATATTGGATTGAGCGATTATGTTTTATGTGACGTGTGTCTGAGTATGATGATTGAGTAGTTGCATGGTAGAAAACGAAATTTTTTTTATGAAATTAAGACATACAAAGAAAGTCGTTTGATTGGTTACATTATTCTAAGTTTCGGGACGAAACTTCTTTTAAGGGGGCACTGATGTAATATCCCAAAATTTTTTTATTCTTCTTATCGCCAATTAGTTTTAGGAAGAAACTCCACTTGTAATATCCGGAAATTTTTGATTCCGTTTAGTCCGAGTCAAACCGATTTTTTTTTTCGATCCGTTGACCTTTCCCAATTCTACCTAGGGTTGTACTTGAACATATTCTATCATTTTATGTACTCTTTTAGTCACATAAAATGATGAATTTTATTAAACCCTAATCTAAGCTATAACGACGTCTTTTGACGAGACCATGACGACGTTTGACGAGTTTAAGACGAAGCCATGACGAGTTATTGACAAGGCCATGACTAGCCTTGACAAACCTTCAGCCATGCATTTGCCAATGTGTTTCGGCCCACACAAATGTTCAGCCCAACAATTTACACTTTCAGCTTTTAGAATACATGGGCCGGTGATGAAGATACCACCTCAGTTGGGCCTAAGTAGATCCCTCCCTCCTAGTCAGCAGCCGTTACGTACTCTCTACCTCTTCTCAAAAGATCAGATTCTTTCCTCTTCCTCTTATATTTCCTCCTTCTACAAACCGGATTTCACGCAATCTGCTGCACAACGTCTCCCTCCTCAACCAACCTTCACCGCTCAGCCTGCCCTTCTCGTCCAGCCGAACTTCATGCCAATACAGCCATAGTCGACTGGTTCCGCCCTTCCCCTCTCTGTTGCCTCCGGAGTAAAATACTGGAGCCGTCTTCATCATAGTCGGGTGCACGCCAGAAGACTTAGCGCGGTCGGACTCAGTGGGATCCGAGTCTGAGGTTGCATATCCCGGTCGACAATCCATAGATTCAGCGCAATCACGCCACAACAGCCATCTCCCGCTCCCCATCTCACAGCCACAATCATGTGCTTTTCACTTTTGCTTTTCAACCATCTCCACCGTCTTCCTCTCTGCAGCGTAGTCGGTAGGAAGGGAGGGCACCCTGCATGTCACAGCAGCCAACAATCTGTCTAATCTACTCCGGTCGTGTGTTGAAGCAAGACACCGCGCTCTATCCTTTAACCTCCAGAGGACGTTCACACTGGTTTCTAACAGACGACAAATGTGCGAGGCACGGATCCTTCGATAGTCAAGTAACCAAAAGCAGCGGATCGCCTTCAGGTTATCTCCACGTAGCAGCAGCCTAGATACACACTATTCTGCCAAACCCGACTGGAGTAGTAGTTCCTTCCTACACAGCCCCGTTCTAATAGTGGCAAGCAAAACCTTAACCCTTCATTTCACATATTCAGTGAGAGGAGCAACGCATAACTGAGTATCAGTAGGTCTCGAGGTAGTAGCGGGGGAGGCATCGCAAGGGAACAAGAAAGTGAGTCTGAGAGGGCCCGATCCTGAATCTTCTGATTTCCAAGTTAAAGGGGCAACAATCGTTGCAGGTGAATCTCGAATTCAGACCACCTTTACTCTTGTTTTGATTCCAGTTTTCAGTGTTGAGAAGCCATCTTTAGGGACAGTTTTCGATGCCTTAAACTAAACTTTCACCGTTCATTTTTTAGCATGACATTGAGGGATATACATAGTTTAACATATCAAAAGTTGTGATCAATCCAACGGTCAGATCTGAATATATAGGAGCTCAAAGTAGGCTAGTTGAGCTGTTAGGAAAGAACTCAGAATTTTGGCTAAGTATGGAAAACTGAATTTTGGAACATCTAAAATTGTTGATTGTTATAAATCTTCAACAAACTACCTCTTGAGAACTAAATTAGGGAAATAGGTTCCAAAGGAGATTTTAGAACTAGATGACAGACTTTTTCGGAGTTTTCGGCACTAAGGGTAAAATGGTCTTTTACCGTAAGAGATTTTTTCCGTAATTCCTTCGCATGAGGTTGGACATCTGGATGTGATTTTGATCCACATGCCTTATTTGACAGGCGTTTGAGTTACCACGAGTACGGACCGATTTGAGACTTGTTAGAGTGTGATTTGACTCAGGTAAGTCCTTGCGACTTACTTAGCCGGTTTCTGGATATTAGTTGGGTGATAATGGTTGTGTGTGTGCAACGTGTGTTATAATAAAAATAACTTGTTAGGACGACCGTGATTATTATGTGTTAAGGCCCAAGTGTATGTATAACGGGCCATGACATCACTGCCCAGCTCTGCCAGGAGACTGGGAGGTTCTCTATACCCAGACCATACAGGTACACGGTGAGATGCATCGGATCCACTCCTGATGGGTACACGGGGGCGGAGGCGAGGTTTGGGAATCCCTCGTGTCACAAAATAAGTATCATTAGAGTGAATGACTTAAACGAAGATAATAAATGGATTGTTTGAAAGCATGATGAGTGTTTATTATTTTTATGTGTGTGTGCTATTATTATTCTCCTACTATTTAGATAACTAGCTAACGGTTCCTCTTGTGGTGTTTTAGTTTTACCACAGGTTAGACCAGCAGTTGAGATCCGGAAGTAGTGGTCAGCCGGGTCTCCGTACTCCTTAGAGTGGGGGTTGGGGTTGATGGTTGTCGTTCTTTCTGGTGTTTAGACAGTTGATCGTTTTTTCCTTTGTTAAGTACTATAGGCTGCTAGACCGTGTTGCATTCATTACCTTAAAAATACTATTTCATGAATTTCGGTTTTTCTTATTTGTGTCTTGTTGCAAGATCCTAGTAATATTGTTGTCAAACTGAGTTCGGGACCCATTGTGAGGTCCTAACCAGTAACGTTCCGAGTTCTGTGAATTCGGGGTGTTACAAAATCGATCTATTACCTATCTTGTTGGAATCATTGAAGGTGTCATAGTCCGCATCAGTGATACCTTGGTTTCCGTAGACTTTGTGGTTCTAGATATGAACCCGATTGTAAAAATCCCATCATTTTAGGACATCCATTTCTAAACACTATTGGGTCAATTATCAACGTCAAAAGGGGAATTTTAAAGTTCAAAATCAAAGACAAGGAATTAGAATTTAACATTACTAACGCAACACATGTATCCTACGCTCTCCCCAAAAATTGCAAATGGGTTGATGTGGAAAATGAACGCTACCAATACCTCAATTAAATTTCTAATCACGTATCATCAACTCTCATCAATATTGAAAATGTTAATTTTGTGATTTTCTCATCCGACCCTGAACTGGACTTCCTACCACCACATACCTTCACCCTTTCCATAAACACAACCCATCAAGACAACGATGAGATCCCTAGGTCCATGACCTTGGGACAATATTCAGGTCCATATCCTAGTGCTCATGACCTCCCCAAAAGGGAAAAGACAGTAAAACTATGCTTAAACCTCTACCCAATGGTCTACAATATGTTTTCGTAGACCTTGCCAATGAGTTTTCCATCATCATTAACTCCGACCTCTGAAAATTAAATCCTGGAGGTGGTCGATGTTGTCCGGTACTACATAAATTCTTTGGGGTACACCATCGATAATCTCACGGGTATATCCCCCAATATGTCTATGCAGTGAATTTTTATGGAACCAGACCACATAACTTCTATTGAACACCAACGATGACTAAATCCCAAAATGAAAGAAGTGGTCAAGAAAGAAGTGATGAAATTACTTGATGTCGGTATAATCTACCCTATATCCGATAGCAATTTGGTTAGCCCATTTCACGTGGTCCAAAGAAGATTGGTTTCACGGTCATTGAAAATGACAAGGGGGAATCAATCCCCGTTAGAACTTTGATTGGATAGAGAATGTGCATTGACTATTGGAAACTCAACACGCCACTAGGAAGGACCACTTCCCTATCTCCTACAACGATCTCGCTAGAAAGGTTAGCGAAAATTTCTTTTTTGTTTTTGTTATCTCAACCATTTTAGTTATTTCTGCCAGACTCATATTCATCTTGACTACCAGGAGAAGACTACATTCACCTGCCCCTATGGAACTTTTCTCTATCGACGAATGCCCTTTGGTCTATGCAACGCTCCGACCACCTTCCAACGGTGTATGATGGCCATATTCTTTGAACTCATAGAGGGCACCGTCAAAGTATTCATGGATGATTTATTTGTCTATGGTAAGACCTTTGACGTTTGTCTTAACAATCTTGAGAAAGTACTAAAACGATGTGAAGAAACAACTTTGGTCCTAAATTGGAAAAAATGTCATTTCATGGTGACAAAAGACATTTTTCTTAGACATCTCATTTCCGGTAAGATAATTGAGGTCAACAAAGAAAAGAAGGAGTTGATCGAATGAGCGCACCCTTTTGTCAATATAAAGCATCCGAAGTTTTATAGGACACATTGATTTCTATCGAGGAGTTCTCCAAATTGAAACACCTTTGACTAACCTCCTCCATAAACATATACCTTTTTTTTTTTTCTCTGATTGTGTTGCAACCTTCAACATACTCAAAGTTGAGCTTGCAAACGTTCCTGTAATCCAACCGCCTGATTGGTTCTACCCTTTGTACTAACGTGAAACACTTAATACTTTGCACTTGACACTGCCTTGGGACAACTTCACGATAAAAATATGCATGTCATCATTCATGCCAGTACAACTCTAGATGATTCCTACAAAACTACGCCACCACAAAAAGAGCTTTAGTTGTGGTATTTGCCTTTAACAAATTCAGAACTTACCTTAACGGTTCTAAGGTCATCATATACACAGACCACACGCATCTTTACTACCTCATGTCTAAAAAGGATGCCAAGGCAAGGCTCCTACGTTGGATTCTCCTACTTCACAAATTCGACATCGAGGTTCGCGATAAAAAGAAATTGAGAATACCGCTACCGACCACCATTCACGTTCACCTATTGATGCCATTATGTTCTTCATGCCTCCTCCCATATCAACGATGATCTCTTATATGTTACTCTTATCAATACCATAGACCCACCACCAAGTTGCGAAAATTGGGTCCAACTAAAAGAGTTGAAAGGCGTATATATAAGGAGGCAACACAATATCATTTTGTGAAAGAACATTGAAAGAAGATCCAAGAGCGGTCGATCGGGCCTACGTCGCATGACGGTTTGTCCCTTTGACCGCGTAATGACCACCCATTGTTATTGAGATGATCTTGAAGCAATTATGGATCAGACCCAAGATTTTGACCTAGGAGGTCGGACGACGACCTAGTGCTCGTTCGGTCTACATTTTATATTATTCTTAGTCCGATTTTATCTTAATGGAAGATAAGATCAAGTAGATTTGATTATATCTTGAAAAAAAGATATAATCCTTGGAGAGCTAGGGTTTTTGAGTTGTTTCTGGACCCATAAATAATGATCTTCACCCATTAGGCTATATTTCTCTTTCCCCAGCATTTTACGGACCTTTCAAGCAAACTTTAAAGCACCGGTCATGCGACTTTACCATGTCGGATGACATCTCTCAACTTCGATCAATAAAATACTTTGTTTTGTTATCTTGAGGTATGTATAAGTAATCTCCTCTATTCTACGGTTTGTGAGCCCGATATGCTTGATCTATGATATTGGATTGATTTTATCTATTGCTTGTATGTCTATGTGTTATGGTAGTATCGTATATACTATGGGTTCTTTAAAGGGTGACTGATAGAATGTTTTTATTAGGTTTTAGATCATGTTTTTAGGATTAGTTTTAGCATATTTTGACATGAGTTTGATTGCTTTGTTACTAGTTTTCGTTACATTTCTAGTATAGAAGTCTACACTCGTTTTGTCTTTGTTCTCAGGAGGATTGTTGGTGTTTTGGTGCATGTTGGAAACGTTAGGATTGATGTTAGAAGACTTGAGGAAGAGGCTTTGAAGTTGGGGAGATCTTGTCAAAGTTGAGCATGGTGAGCCATACAAACTGCTCGTGCAAAGGAAGTGCCGGCAACGCACGTTCTTATGCTGACAGCGCACGTTCTTGCGCTTTCAAGAATGTATGTCCTGAAGCCGCTGTCTGGTTGCACGATCCCGCAGTCGCAGTGCACAAGCGTGCAAACTCCATTTAATGCACGTTTTTAAGAGACTTTTAACCGTTTTGGCTGTTTAAATTCCTCTCTATTAAGACATTTTTGGGGGTTATAAAGTGGATATTCATCCTAGGTTTAGGGGGACTTTTTGAACGGTTGAAATTAGAGAGGAAGTTAGAGAAAATGGAGATTTGAGAAGGGATTTGGGAGTTCTACCATTCTTCTTCTTCTTCTTCCACATTGAACCTTGTAAGTGATGATTTTTATTGTTAATTTATTTCTTATATCATGTTCAGCTAATTCTCTAAGTTATAGGTTTGGAGTGAATCAAATTATGTTGATATAGACTAGGTTCTTATAATTTCTTAAACATATATTTGATTGTTTTGATTGATTTATACCTTAAGTGTTTAGATCTATACCTAGATGATTGCTAGAGACCGAAAGGTAATAGAAATTGTTAAAAAATAAGGTATAAACTTGAGATTTGTTTGTGCGAAAGTGACTTAGATCTCTTGAGGAGAAATAGGTTGCCATAGATGCATATCTTATTTGTTAAAACTGAGATCAAAAGGAGATGTTGGAATCGAATAGGTTTGTTGTATCTAAGAGCTCAAAGGGTTTTGATTTATTTAACTTTGTGCGAAAGTGAATGTTAAATTGTTAAGGCACATTACTTTGAGCCCGAAAGGGGAATAGTAATACTTTAGGCAACCTACCTTCATGATGGTAGTCAATTTTGTTTAAAAAAAGAAAATGTTTTAGGTCTATCGATGATTCATAGTTGATGAAATCTCCAATCCTGGAATATAACTCTCATATAGTTTAAATCGATTTTAATTCAGTATTTTAAACCACTTTGGATATTAAAAACAAACAAACATTTTCCATTTTTATTTTACCGCTTTTGGCTTTAAGAACTGGTTTAAGGTTGTGATTTATACTCCTAAAGTCCCTGAGATTCGACACTCGTTTATACTCACATCAGTGACCTTAACTCAAAGTGACAATGGAGTTCTCACACCTCAATCTCCCGTTTGATGGGATGAATTGGAAATTGTCTTGGGTGCGTGATGCGAGGTTGATGCCGCAGTTCCCGGTCTAGATTGAGAGTCCACAAAAATATCTCAGAGAACAAATCTCGGTGGAGAATCTCGCCCGAGATTCTTCTATTGGCCGAGATTTATGTAACTTCGAAACTAAAGAACGTGAGTTTGATGGATTTATGATGGAAGGATAAGAAGATGGTTTATGGAATGAAATTAATGGAAATATAGGAAGATATGAACCAAGATATTACCACAAAGAATCTTGACCAATTATGTGTCAAAACCTCTTAAGAAGAGCTTACATTAACACTTGCTTCTTTAACCTTACATAAGCCTTCTAAATAAGACAAGAACAAGAAAAAACTAGAATTGACCAGGATCACCAACCGTTAAGAATATTAACACGCACAAGCACAACCTAACAAGGACTCATAACGATTCAATCAAGGTTCTCTCTTTGATTGAATAGAAATGAATAAAACACAAACTTCGTAAGCGAAGCATCGAGTTCACAGAAAATGTGGAAAATATATAAAAATATGAATCGACCTAATAATCCCACCTTCTAAGGCTTATAGGTGAGATTCTAAGAAAAGATAAAATCTACAACTAAAAGATAATCCTAAACGATAGGATCAAGAAATACCAATAAGAATGTTTAAGAGCTTTAAATGTATTAAAATAATAAAATATCTATAACTAATATGATCATGGATAGATCTTATAACTCTCAGCAGGAGCCAAATCTCGGTCAATACTTGTGAAAATCTCGGGCGAGATTTTGGTCCTCAAGGCCGAGATTTCTTCTCTGGAGCTCTTTCTTCGTTCTAGCAAACTTCTATGCTTGTTGGATCTTCTTCGCCCTTGCTTGGTCCTTCCATGGTGGTCAATAATATCACCAAATGAGACCTAAGTGTGAGTAGGTTCTCTTTGAGTGTACATGTTGCTAACAAGCTAGCAACTTCATCTTGGATGGCCTTTGCTCTTATTCATTAATGGCTCCTCCCATGATGGGGTTTGAAGATGTTGTGGTTGTCTTGTTTTTCAACGCCTTAGCCCTTGATCTAGTAGTTGGTCATTGAGGTAGTGTTGGGGATGATCCCTCATCATACTCCCCTTCTTGAGAATGATTCGTCCTCGAATCACCAACATGATCATTTTTCGACTCAAAGGACTCAACTTTCCTACATTGAAGTTCTTGGTTACTCCATACAGTTGGAAGCTCCAAGACATAAGCGTTATCACCCACTTTCCACTTCAAGTAAAATGGTACATATCCTCTTGGAGAAAACTTATACTTTCTTTTCTCCGGAAAACTCTCTTTCCTTAGGTGCAACCAAACTAGATCTCCCGGTTTGAACAACACTTCCTTGCGATTCCTGTTTGCTTTCAATGCCACGACTTTCCCTTTGTTTTCCAGCTTAATGCTTGTCTTCTCATGTAATTCCTTTAATAAATCAATCTATTTTCCTGCAATGAAATCTACTCGCTCATCGATGGGCAACAATATAAGATCAAAAGGAGTCAAAGGATTCAATCCATAGGCACATTAAAAAGGCGTTAGATTAGTAGATGAATGCAAGGTACGATTATAAGCAAATTCTACATGTGGTAAAAGATCCTCCCAAGCATTCAAATTGTCCTTCAAAACAACTCTCAAATAGTGGTTAAAGTCCTTTTAGTGACTTCCATTTGACCATCCATTTGAGGATGACTAAAGGTTGAAAATAACAACCTTGTACCTAGTTTTTCCGAAAGAGTCTTCCAAAAGAAAATAAGGAACATTTATCCCTATCACTCACAATAATCCGTGGTACTCCATGCAACCTAACAACTTTTTTAAAGAACAAGTTAGCCACATTATAAGTATCGTCAGTTTTATGGCAAGCAATAAAGTGAGCCATTTTAGAAAAGCAGTCAACAACCAAAAAAATGGAATCTCTCGCCTTCTTAGTCTTAAGTAATCCTATAACAAAGTTTATACTAATATCAAGCCATGTCGAAGTAGGTAGGCAAAGGAGTATACAAACCACGTGGTTTTGATCTAGAGTTAGCCTTCAAACATACAATGCATCTCTTAAGCATATTTTCAACATCTTTAAGCATATGAGGCCAATAGAAATGCGAATGTAGCATATGATAAATCTTATCTCTACCGAAGTGTCCCATAAAACCTACCATATGAGCCTCTTTAACCAGTAACAATCGTAGAGAGCATCTAGGAATATAAACTTTATCCTCATGGAACTGAAAACCTTTGAAAATATAGAACTTTTCTTGCAAAAGTGGCAAGTTTTGGTTAGAATCTTAGCTGAGATTTAGTCATATCTGGCCGAGATTGTTGATTCGACAATGGTCGTTGATAATCAACAATCACTTCTAGAATATACTACTTCTTTTTTGCCTCGTGGATCGTTTATCGTTGGATGGGCGTATATCATATTGTTGGAAAAAATATTTGGTTAGGAATCAATGGATTTGATAAGATCTCACCTACTAGATAAGATCTGAACAATGATATCTTGTAAATCTTCTTCCTCCGTAAATATGCAGCGGGAAATTATTAGGTTTGACTCAAACCCAATAAATCTATGATTTTCAACTAGATAAAGAGAAATTTACGAAATTTGGGGAACAAGTAACGTAAAGATCTCAACTTTATGCTCAAATCTCGAGAGAAAATTTTCTGCAAAGGTCGGGCGAGGTTTGTTCATGGTCAGGGCTGAATTTGTGGTTGGATATGGCGTTTCTCTCTTCCAAAAGACACAAGTCAACACACGTTAATCTCAAATAATCTCGCAAAGATAATCGCAACAAGAAAAGACTCAATTTTTATATGACTCAAACAAGTCTCAAATAAAATTGACTCAAACCTGAGACGGACTTCAACCGACTAAACTCTGATGCCAATTTGATGTGGGGTTGATGTCGCAGTTGCCGATCTAGATTGAGATTCCACGAAACTATCTCAGCGAACAAATCTCGGTGGAGAATCTCGGGCGAGATTCTTCCGTTGGACGAGATTTATGTAACTTTCAAACCAAAGAACATGAATTTGATGGATTGATAATGGAAAGATAAGACGATGGTTTATTGAATGAAATTAATGAAAATATAGAAAGATTTTGAACCAAAATATTCCCGCAAAGAACCTTGACCAATTATGTGTCAAAACCCTTTAACGAAGAGCTTATCTTAACACTCACTTCTTTAACTTTACACAAGCCTTTTAAATAAGACAAGCACAATGAGAGACTAGAATTGACCAGGAACATCAACCTTTAAGAAGATTAACACAAACAAACACAATCTAGCAAGGATTCATAATGATTCAATCAAGACTCTCTCTTTGATTGAATAGATATGAATAAAACACAAACTTAATAAGTGAAGCATCGAGTTCACACAAAATATGGAAAATATTCAAAAAATAATCTACCTAATAAAATCACTGATGCGTCCTTGGACACATCAAGGAAATATTCCGGAACTAGATCAAGTTGAAGCGTCAACTACTCCTTAGTTGAAGTGCAGATGCGTTTGAATGTTTGAATACGGGTTGCGGAAGCTTAGAGATGGAGGTGGAAGTTGAGGGATATATTCGATCTAGATTGACCGATCAAGCCTTGAAGTGGATCAGTTGAGCTGATTCTTTGAAGAATCCACGAATGTGGATGAGTTTGGATCAAAGATCCAAAAGAATAACTTTGAGAGGATGGAAGAGGAATTAATGCTCAAGTAAGTAGGAGGAAAATACTTCTCAAATACTTAATCAAATTGAACATGCTTTACAAATGAGTCAACCATCCCCTTATATAGTGGATGTGGCCAAATCAAGATTTGCAAAATAAATGATGGAAATAAAGTCAAAAATTAAAATTCCGAAAATGAAAAGCCTAAAAATGTGAAAGGTTTGGAAGTTAATTTCGGATTAAAGTTTCCGAATTGAATTCCAAAACCAAAAGTCTAATCTTAGATTCGGACATTAAGTTTCGGAAATAAAGTCCCGCAATTAATATTCCGAAAATAAAAAGACTTATTATTGCAAAAACGCTAAATACGGAAAATTTTTCGGAACGTTTCCGACTTGGCATGACTCATGCCATGGTGGAGTAGAGACACGGTATGCTACTAACGGGCCCGTGACAAGCAATGATGCGGGCAATGATGGAGCCGGTAGCTTCGGCGATGGCCTTAGCACGGGAACAAGTAAGAGGTCCATCGGAGCGAACGCGTAAAACCTCGTTTTCCTTATCTTGGGACACGGTTGTCAAGGGCGCATTAGTCCCCCCATTTTGGATGTGAAGCGTGCCCGTTTCACCTTTGTCAAATAGGGGCTCAACATAAGGTGCAAGGTCCTTGACATTGAACGTCTGGTGCACACCATAGGTGTCCGGAAGCTCCAACTTGTATGCATTAGGGCCATGGGGGGATAAGATACAGAATAGTCCATCGTCGCTATCCGAGAGCTTGCCTTTGCGGAGAGATGGAAAACACTCATTCCGTAAGTGGAGCCAAACAAGATCACCGGGCTCGAATGAGATGTCGCGATGGCCTTTCTTGCGTTGTGAGGCAAGTTGATCGGCACGCCGTTGGATTTGTGTCCTAGTATGCTCCCACAACTCGATGATGTGAACGGAACATTTGGAGGCAGTGATGTGTTTTGTCTTTGAGAGGGCGTGGAGTGAAGTTCATCGGTGTGTGGATTGAGGCCGTAGACAACTTCAAATGGCGAAAGCTTCGTTGCGGAGTGCCTAGACTTGTTATAAGAAAACTCCACAATGTAAAGTAAGTCCTCCACCTATGTGGGCCTCATTTATCAACAAATGACGAATAGACGAGCGCGGGATACAAAGCTTACCCGCACGGAATAAGTTGCCATCGTTAATGAAGAAAGAGTCATGTTCTCAGAAGTCAAGGAATTGATCGAATATATCCTTGAAGTCAAGATCCGTGGCATATACATCTTTGATAAGAGAAAGGCCATGGATCTTGGCGTCCATATGCAGAAGAAGGACATACCGTCGAGAAAGGGCATTGACTACCACATTCTCTTTGCCTTTCTTATGCCGAATGACATAAGGAAAGACCTTAAGAAATTCCACCCAACTTGCGTAGCGCCACCATCTTCTCAAAGATCGATCTCATGAGAGGATACCACCAAATTCGCATGGCCAAAGGTACGAGTGGAAGACGATATTCAAGACAAAGCATGGCCTCTATGAGTGGCTCGTCATGCCATTTGGCCTCTCCAACGCCCGTCCACGTTCATGCGCCTCATGAACCATGTCTTGTGCCGATTTTAAGATATTTTTGTAGTAGTTTATTTCTATGATATTCTTGTTTTTAGCAAGTCTTTGAATGAACACATCGGGCACCTTCACCAAGTGCTCGAGTGCCTTAGACAAGAGAAATTGTATGCAAAATTTTGAGAAATCTGTCTTGCTCGGACACCACAGTTATTCTTGGATATGTTGTGTCTAAGGACGGGCTACGATTGGATGAATCAAAAGTTCGTGCCATTCGGGAGTGGCCTACTCCTACTACAACTACCATGACATAAAACTCCCTAGTCCTTGTAAGGGACAATCTCGAGTGGGCGCCGGATTGATGGATTAAGCCCGCTCATGAACTTGGTGCGAAGGACGGCGGCGGAGGCAGGGATGCCGGCCTTCATGTGCATATCCTCGAGCTTGGCTAAGTAGGTGTAACGCCGCAAATTTTAGGCACTTGTGCGATATTTATTTTCCCGGCTTCTATCAATATTTTAATAGTTTAAATATTATTTTTTAGTATTTTCACATTGTAAATTAATTTTTACGAGTTTATACATATATGAATTTATATATATATATACATATACATATACATACATATACATATACATACATATATTTATATATATATATACATATATATATATATACATATACATATACATATACATACATATATTTATATACATATACATATACATATACATATACATATATATATATATATATATATATATATATATATATATATATATATATATATATATATATATATATATATATATATATATATATATATATATAGGGTGTGGTTTTCATGAGAACACCTCTAACTTGAGAACATGAGAAAAATCGTACACCGTTGGATGTGAGTATTAAGGGTTGAGATTTAGAGTAGATATCAAAAATAATAATAACTACGAATAATAATAATTAGGAATCCAACAATAACTATGAATAATCCACTCAACCAACAATAACTACGAATAATACATTAAACGATATGGCACAGTCATAACAAAACTAATAATAATTACGAATTTGTTCTCATGTTCTCACGTTAGGGGGTGTTCTCATACGATATATACTATATATATATATATATATATATATATATATATATATATATATATATATATATATATATATATATATATATATATACACACATACATATAGGGTCTGGTTCCGGTGAGGAGGACCCTTATAGATAGGAATGAAGAGAGCCGGGGTGGTGACATGTGCCATGTCACGTCACTGTTTTTTTTTCTCCAGATTTTCTTTTTGTAAATAAAAATTGGTGTTCATATTTTTATGAGTATGTGTTCATTTTTAAAAGAATCATTGTTCATATTTTATCAATAAATGTTCATTTTATTCCAATACTAACTTTTCATTTTTTAACATTAATTGTTCAATTTTTATTTTTTTTAAAACATTTTTTTTCAGATTTTTTTTTGGGAGAATTTGATATACTAGGCCTTTTTGAGTTTTTGTTTAAGAAAGTGTACCCCAAATTCTTTACCACTTTCATTTAATAGTAGGTAAAAATTATTAACCCTTCTATTTCAAAAGAAAGAATAAATGATGTTTGTTATTTGTTATATAAGTATAAGTTTTAATTTTAGTTATTGAATTTGTTTTTTTTTATTATTTTTCTTGCCTTTTTTATTTTTTATTTATTTTTTTTATTTTCTGGACTGAATTTTTCATACCGGAATTTCTCATACCAGAATTTTTCACACCAGAAATTATCATACTAGAAATTATCATACCAGAATTTTATATACCAGAATTTTACATACCAGAATTACATAGCAGAATTTTACATACTAGAATTTTACATACCAGAAATTTCATATACCAGAAATTTCACATACCGGAATTTCACATACCAGAATTTCACATACTAGAATTTCACATACTAGAATTTCACATACCGGAAATTTACATATCAGAAAGTTAAATACCAAAAATTCTTACCAGATTTACATACCAGAAATTCGTATCAGATTGTTTATTGTAAAAGTTCATACCAGAAAAATACATAGAGTGGTTGGACTATCATATAAACGTAAGTTGTAGCTCTAACTACAACCACCTGTTTCATATAAGCAACAATTGATATATTCAAAGATAATAAATAACACACTGCAGGAACTATAATCATGAAACACAAATAGGCGTTAAAAACCTTAAGGACACATGGCAAACAGATACAACAATGGAGGAAGAGGATAAGGGAATATCAGGAACGCTTGTCTTACAATGCACCAGCCATGGGCTTCGCTCCTTGTGTGCGGTATCAAGCGAATTGAAGGCAGATCCTGGCCCGCTCCCATCCGAGGACGACTATGGATTCATGCTGCAAGTAAGGTTCCTGACCCAGAAACCATTAAAGCAATGAAACACAAAGAGCGTAATGGATGTTTCACATACCGGAATTGCATGTTAACAGAATACACAACAAGCAGACTAGGAGGATTTGAAAGCAAAATTTCTCATCAGGAAACCAGCCTAAAATTGTAGGAATCAAACATGCAAATATGATCAAACCCAGTGCGTGCCCAGTGCGTGAACATAATAAAAATAGATTTCAAAGACGTTGGCATTTCACCGAACACCTGGCAGGCAAAACACTACTGTGCGACATTCGAGTCCGGAACGATCAAATTGCTAAACATGATAGCTCCGCTAATTTGTGTAGCTGAGAAGGAAGGTCACTTCGCATTGGTGGCCGAATCTCCACCGGAGAAACCACCCTCGCCGCCGATGAAGACAAAATCGCCGGAGACGGGTGCGGTAACGGGAACCGAGGGAAAGGCGAGCAGGTGGAAGGTAGCATTAGGAAGCTCGGTGGGGGCGGCGCTTGGGGCGTTTTTACTAGGTTTGCTGCTGATTGCAATGGTGGTGAGAGTGAAACAAAGGACGAAGGTGGAGGAAGACAGGGTGAGAAGAGCGTACGAGGAGGAGGCGTTGCAGGTGTTGATGCTAGCCTATTGCCTGAACATGCAACATGCGAAGATCAAGATTCAATTTCCAGATAAACGGATCATCCAATTAAACATGATAAATCAAAATTGATCAAACCCAGTGCGTGCCCAGATGGTGAATCAACAAGAAAATCAATTTCAGGGAAGAAATTCCAAACAAGAAACAGCTTTGGTTCATCTTTTTCAACAGTTTAACAGTGAGTGCGTCAAAATCAAAAGGCTTGAATGTTACTTTTCTTTCAACTTGTCCTAGTAGGTCTTGGAACCAAGTACCAGCTTCATCATTGCTCTCAGCCCTGGGCTGATTCCGATCTATCCTGGTAATAGTTTCGCAATGCTTTGCGCTACCGAAGTAAGGAGGTAGAGACTAGATACAGATCTAGATCTAGATCGACAAAGATTAGAGAGGGAGTCGAGGAGGAGAAACTCGAGGGAAGGTGGCTAGTGCGACGGCGGAGGAGTACGGGGAGAAGAGAAGGAAGGAGAACAGCACAGAGCCGTGAAGGAGAAGAAAGCACAGGAGAGAGTTAGTAGGTAAAACCTAGATTGTGTTTGAACGGTAAAAAATAAAATTAGGGTACATTTACTTAACTGAAAACCCTTATTAGCTTAGTTAGTAACATAATTCTCAAAAGAGCCTAGTTACCAAATTTGGGCTTTTTTTTAAAATTATACTATTCTTTCAAACGTAAGGGTATTCTTGTGAATGAGCTGTCCCGCCCAGCTAGAAGACTGCCTCCTAGCCCTGCACCCCAACTACCTTGACCCATCGTTACCCTCACTCCCTCCTCTTTCTCTTACATTTTGCCTCTACCCAGCTCTTGATTCTTGCCCTGCTGCATCGGCTCCCTGCAAGCGAGCAGCCCTTGTGCATCCCTTCATTGTCTATCGCCCATCCTCGGTTTTCACTCAAGACCACCCAACACCCTCTCCTTCTCATCACCCTATGTTCTTCTCATCCTTTGGAAGCAAACATCACTGTCACCCCTCCTCTATTGCAGCTCTTTGAGAGCCTCGCACAACAACAACACGCCGGAGGAGGAAGCTTCATCCTTTGATCTCCCTCGCTTTGGAACCACCACCGTCGCATGTCGGAGCCCCTCCCCTGCCTCTCTTCCTCTCCCTTATGCACCCATCTACAGCCACCGGAGGGAGCCTATCGGGACCACCATCTCCAACCCCTGCTTTCTTCTCCCCTTGCACCGCTAGCCCGAACAGAGAAGCCAGGAGATGGCCTCTCCTCTCCTTCTATTTTGTTTCCACTAGGAACCACCATCTATGCCATCGGCGGATGATCGGAGCTGCCCTGCATTCGCACCACCGGAGATGAGAACGGCCACCATTGGACCCCCAACGGCTCTCAATCCCCATTCCTCTGTTCTCTCCTTCAAACCTTCTGCAGCGCTCACCACCGAACCTTCTCCCTTAGCTTTTCTCAGTCATCACCGGTGACCCATGTTGCTACTACCACCGGCGACCAGGAGCCAAGCCAGCCTTGCCTTGCCGAAGCTCTTTGGGAATTGCCCTAGCCGCCGCCTCACAACTCTCCCTTTTATGTGTTCTATTGAAGGTTGAAGATGGACTTTTGGGATAATTACAAAAGAGAACCCATTTTTATACTTTGTTTTTCTGGCCCATAGTTTTGATAATTTAATGTTATGCTCTTGTATGCTTAATTACAGATTAGGGCCCTTATTTATATTTTCAGAATATGACCCAAGTTTATGATATTGCTCACCTTTGCCCTAAAAATGTATTTGTTGATTTTAAACTCGGATTTGAATTGTGGGGATATTCTTATCTTAATTTATACTAGATATTATGCCCTTGTTGGATTACGTTCGGTTTATGGCTCAAAGTTTTAATTGCGGTTTTATGACCAAGTTTCTAGAATTTCATATTTTGCCCCGGAAGGGTTACGAGTTTTAACGTTGGCTTTTGAAAAATGAGTTTTTCCTTATATATATATATATATATATATATATATTATTACGAGCAGATTTAGCGTATAAGCTAAATTTGATTAGTTGTGCTTTTAGGTCCGGAAGCGCCCCGATAAAGGCCCAGCGAATCCATAGATCGTCTTCCGTCTTTTGACGTCACGCGAGTACCCTCTCCCCCGAGCTTATGATCTTACCTCGATCTAGTTATGTTTAGTAGTATCATGCTAGGTTGGATATAGCATAACTTGGAGTGAATACAAAGTAGTGGTTTGGACCTTAGGTGAGTTTTGAGGATTGTCGATTGTTGTAAGATGTTGAGTGTTTGGTTGATCTTTTGAGCATTTGAATCTTGATGTTGTGGTTATATGGTTATGGGCTAGGATATGCGTATCCTAGCATAGTGTTGATACCGTTGAGATTGTTGAGACTAGACATGTTTATCCTAGTATGTGTTATGAGTTATATTTTGAGAGATCTTCGGGACTAGAAGTCGAAGGACTTCTAGATTGTGTTGAGTGTGGTGCGAGCATGAGGGATTCTAGGATGCGGTCCTAGAATGAAAGTCAAATGATCACACGTAGATCATTTGTGTAGAAGTCTAAGGCTTCTTGAGTTGAGAGAGTTGTTGATATAGATATCTTGTTGTGAGCAAGTTGTAGGCTTCTTCCCAAGGGAAGCGAGAGTGTTGCGTGAATTAGCGTTTGGAACGAGGTAAGTCTCCGGACTTACTAAGCTCGTATTCTACATATTAGTTTCGTTGCGTGTTTGGTGGTGTGTGTTTTATTGTTTTCATTATAACAACTAAACCGGAAATAGGATTACCAACCATTATATATTATTTGGCCCAAGTGTATGATAGCGGGCGGTGACAACTTGTCTAGCTCCCGTGAGAGCTAGGAGGTTCTTGGCGACCATCCCGTGCTGGTAGACGGTCGGATGCATCAGCACCATTCCATGTAGGTAAGTAGGGACCGAGGCGAGTTTCGGTGACTCTCGTGTCACAACCTAAGTTGAATTAGAACGGGATATGATTTAATAATAATAAGATAATAAACCGTATTTGTGTGCTTTGGAGTATGATGTGTGTTTATGATGATTTACTTGTGTTTGTGCCTTTCACCTTGGTTCTAATGCTTCGAATATTAGCTAACGGTTTTATACCGATTGTTGTAGATTGCCTTTGCAGGTTAGGAATGCGGCCGAGAGATCCACAAGAGTAGGCATCCGGGGTTCCATACATTTTAGGAGTGGGATTTTGGTTGGAGTCGGGTTGTGATTTGTTCTTCGGTTATTGTGTTTTGTATGCCGCATGTATGACTTTTGGACTTGTATCTCAGCTAAAGTCTTTTGTTTGTATGCTTTCGGGTTTCATTGCATTGCATATAAATATATTTCGTTTTGGCCTTTTGATAACATGTATTATAGTCTATATTTTGGGATTGGTTTGAACGTTTTATCTTCATAAATCTTGTTACACCCCAAGTTTTCAGAACTCGGGGAGCTACTAGTTAGGACCACACAGTGGGTCCCGACATTAGTTTGACAACAACTTAACAAGATCTTACAACAAGGCACAGATAAGGAAAAAACAGGAATCATAAAGTATGTTTAAAAGGTCATGAATGCAACTAGAAATCCTAACAGCCGGAAATAACAAATCTCAAAATCTGAGGATATGAAGAAGTCAACAAAAGAAAGACCAACATAAAGAAAGGACCGCAACCCGTCCTATGAAGTACGACTCCCCGACTGACCACTACCATCCGGATCACTCGACATCTGCTCTAACCTGCGGTGCGTCTACACAACAAATACAACTGTTAGCTAACTATCTAGATATCAGCAGAAATAATAATAGCACAAACACACTCAAGATAATATAAACAAACATCATGTTGACAGACAAACCGGTTATTATCTGCTAATTAAGTGATTCACCTTATTTCATTTTACAATTGTGACACGAGAACTCTTAACAGTTCTCGCCTCCGTTCCTTATCCAACTGGGTGTAGGTCTAGCTTACCTCCGCCGGTAGCATCACTACAAACCGAGTGTGGACTAGTCCCCAAAGAAACCCCCAGCGGCCTCAAGCTAACTGAGGAGAATGCCACCGCCCGTTACTCTTAGGCCGATGTATAGGTCGGTAGATAATTACTACTAAATACAATATTAACATATCATTCACACACCACTAGCATTATTTACACTCATATCTAGAAACTAGCTAAGTAAGCCCAAATGACTTACCTGAATCTGATCTCGATTCTCTTAATCACGACTCAGTTTTTAACTGTAGGAACTCGGTTGCCTTCCAAAGTAGGCAAAAGGATCAACGCATTTCCCGTATACTGAGAAGTCTAGGACTTTTAAGATGAAAGATCCTATCAGAAGAGAAAGTGCTAAAAGAACACGTTTAAGGTAAAATGACTATTTTACCCTTGGTCCCGAAACTCTCAAAAATCTCATAATTTATGCTTAAACTCTTATTTGAGACTAAAATTCCCCATTCTAACTCTTAAGGGTGAGTTTGGGAAGAAAAATAGAAAACTACACATTTCCTCTATTTTCCACAAAGTCACTAGATCCAACTTTGGCTCTAAATGTGAAGCTCGTATAAAATTTATAAAAAACCGATAAAAATCTCTCGGTCTCCTATGATATGTATACTAATCATAAGGCCAAAGATCTCTCACAAATATTCATCCAAGACTCCTACCTAAAACTCCAAAGTTGGTTCTAACACTTAGTGATTCCATACCTAAAACTCCAAAGTTGAAACACTCTTATCTATGCCCCTCTCCATCACAACTCCCACTCACAGCTAACCCCTACCCCTTACTCGCATACATGCTGGAGGTAAAGTACTAACCTTGTCTCAGCAACAGTTCGGCATGTAACAACCCTTGGTGGATACTCGCGACAGGGGCAATTGGGGTCCTGGTTCCGATCGAAGAAGGTTATATAAATGTGTTGTACAAAAGTATATCATTACTTCAGGAGTTACTTGTTCAGAAGCTACCAAGGGGATGGAAAGGACTCACCTATCTTCTAAAGATCGGCGAAGCTTCTGTAGTGGGCAGCCAACGGCTCTCCGAGGCCTCCGATGGATGGGTAAACAAGTATGTTCAGTCGGGAGGACTCGCAACAGAAGGTATGTGGGGAAAGGTCGGGACTCACCTTGTTCCGACGTAGGAGTGGTGTCGCCAGTCTCCAGTTGCAGCTACCACCTGCTCTCGGTTACAGGTGCAAGGGTCATCCGTTGTGCAATGATGACCGACTTAGAGGGTGCGTTCTGTACAACAGCGTGAGAGGAGGAGATTTGTGTGGATGTGTTAGAGGCGTTAGAAGCAGAACTTGGACAGATTAGAGGGTAGGTATGGCTGGAGGCTGAACGAGATTTGCGGAAGTCTCTCTCCTATCCCGTCTGTTACGTTTGAACGAGATTTGAGGCGTGCAAGAGGGCTGCAAGGTAAGGTCTTGTCTCCTTGTCATGACCTTGTCGAGATACCGTCGCGACTTCGTCTAAACTTGTCATGGTCTCATCAAATGACGATATATATATATATATATATATATATATATATATATATATATATATATATATATATATATATATATATATATATATATATATATATATATATATATATATATAAACTAGGGTTTTGTATTTATTTCATCATTTTATGTAAATTAAAGGTTACATAAAATGATAAAATTGGTGATAGTGTGCGACGCTAGGTAGAAAGAGAGAGGCCAACGGATCAAAATCCGGTTTGTTGCGGATTTAAACGGAATAAAAATTTCGGATATTACATCAGTACCCCCTTAAATTAAGTTTCGTCCCAAAACTTAGAATAAAGCATTATTCCGGGTCTCCTACAACTAGATGGATTTAAATTAGTAACTATAATATCTTCCCTTTCTCTTCTTAACAACCAAGACTACTCAGTCATCAATCAAGCAACACATCAAAATATAATCATTCAGCCCAAATATAATCATAAAAGTCACACACAACATCTGAGTACTAACCCGTCAGTACAGAAGTAGTGGCTAATTCTGCAAAGAACTCAAGATAGCTACGTCTAATACTCTCCTCTGTCTCTCAAGTGGCCTCATCGGCTCCTCGTCTAGACCACTGGATCCTCAACATCGGTATCTCCTTGGACCGCAGACGTCTAGTACTGCGCTCAAGGACGGCTACTGGGTACTCCACAAAAGTGTGGTCGGGCTCAACTATCAGATCCTCATGGCTGATAAAGTGTCTCGGGTCCGGTATATACTCTCGTAGCTGAGAGACATGAAAGACTGGATGGACCCCCTTCAATCTCGGTGGCAGTGCTAATCTGTAGGCAACCTCCCCGACTCTCTCCAAGATCTCAAATGGGCCGACATATAGGGGACTCAATTTTCCCTTAATGCCGAAACGTCGGACGCCTCTCGTCGGTGATACTCTCAATCACACGTATGCACCTACTCTAAACACCATAGGTTGACTCCTCTTGTTGGCGTAGGATTTTTGATGACTCTGAGCTGCTAACATTCGCTCTCGGACCAAGGCAATCCGGGGCGATGTCATCCGGTATCTGACGTGGAGCTACTCCATCAACTCTGCTAGGCTCATCCCAGCACAATGGTGTACGACATCTCCGCCCGTATAAAGACTCATAAGGGGCCATCCCAATAGACGCGTGCCAACTGTTATTATATGAAAACTGTACAAGTGGAAGGTGATCTAGCCATACCTGTCCCCAATCCAGTACACAGGCATGCAACATGTCCTCTAACGTTTGGATGGTCCTCTCAGACTGACCGTCGGTCTATAGGTAATAAGTAGTGGTAAAGTGCAGACTCGTCCCTAAAGCGGTATGTACCTGCTGCCAAAATCTCGAGGTGAAACATCCATCCCTATCCGAGACGATAGTCCTCGGTACTCCATGGAGTCTCACAATGTGTCAGGTGAACTCCTTGTTCGCTCCAAAAGGTGTGCGCAAGTTTTAAATTTATAACCCAAGAAGTATGCTTGAACAAAGGTGTGAACCCGCAGTGTACGGGTGAATTGTAATAAAATGCAAGTATTTCCAGGGGTGGATCGCAGGGACTTAGGTGAAACAAAGCACATAATCGGTTGTCAAGTATTGTAATTAACCAAAAGCAATTAAAGCAATCAAAGATGATATAAAGTCAAGTAAGGGGAAATGCGGATTCTAGGGATTAAAGCATCTAGCTGTGGTTCCGACTCAAGATCTCAAAGGATAACGCGGACAAAGTTGAGGTTTGCTAAGGGAAGGTATTTCTAAGGTGGGAATAGATCACCGGGTAAGTCTCACTACTCACTATCCCAAACTAAAGCTCCTATCACCGGGTAAGTCTCAAGGTACTAAGGAAAAGAATTATAATCTCAAACCAACACACCACCCAAGGGAATAGAATCAACCTTTACCGGGTAAGTCTCAAGCTAACTCACAAAGATGGGATGAAGGCACACTCAAACCCCAATAAGGACAAACCTTTATTATCTACACAAATGATCTTGGGTAAACAAACAAAGGAATCAACGGGTAAGTCTCATCCTAGGCTTGCATTGAACCAGGAAAGGTGTCATAAGGATAGGATTTGGCAAACTAGAACACTTAACTCTCAGTTTCGGATTAGGAAAGGTTCACCTCGTTTTGTTTATGTAATATCTCGGTCGAGATGTTCGTCGACTGAGCGAGGTGTTCTAGGGTTAAGGTTAAAGACTCGGGCTTTCAGGGTCCTGCTAGGATTAAGATCATTCTATCATCGTCTTCCCCACAACTTTCAGCCAATCACCCTAGAACTGTATAAGAAACTTAGTCAACAATTATCATTATAACAATAATCAAATATATGGAAAGGGAATCAATATTCGAAAAAGAAAACCTTAAGAAAAAGGTCTGAATAACTGAATCAAATAACAACAAATCAGCGTTCCTCAAATCACAAATCAACTAAGACAACAAACCAAAAGGGACCTAAGAAATTCTTACAAACTCCCTCAAAAGCTAACTCCAAACTAGATCTTCCTTCCTTCCTTGATCTTCAATCCTTCCTTCAAACTTCTAGAAAATCCCCTTAAACGGGTGTGTAGAAGATCCAACTATATCAGGATGGCTGAATTGTGAAAAATCCTACCCTTTATATAGGAGAATTATCTTCCAAAGATAATAATATCTTAAAAAGATAATTTCCTATAAAATATGTTCATATCTCTAAAATAGATCTTCCAAAAATAATATATTCCTTCCAGAAATCCAGCAAAAAAATATAAGATATCTTCTTTCCAAAAATAAAAGATCTCATCCAAAAATATATATCTCGCCGGCGGCAAGGTGTTTGCCTCGGTCGGGACGCTCCTCAAGATCACCTTAGTCGATGTGGTACTGTAGTTGACCGAGGTGAATCTCAACTGAATGTGAAATCTCTCAAATTTGGTCCAAAGTAAATCTTCATCATCATTTCCATGCTTCCTGAGTTCTTCCTTAAGCTCCAAAATGTAGCTCCAATGATTCTTTAGCTCCATTTCGGTCCAAAATGTGTCATTTTACCTACAATTACAACGAAACTAGGTGTAGACCTCGATTCCCGTAAAGGTAGATGAAACAACAATATAATCACATATTATACATCCATACATGCAGATTTATGAAGATAAAACGTCTAAACAAGTCCCAAAATATAGACTATAATACATGCTATCAAAATACCACATACTTGTCCCTTGCTTGTCCCCAAGCAAGTTCCAAATCTTAAGTACAAGATAGAATGGATTATAAGTCATAAAGATCAATGAAAAGCGCTTCAAAACATTTTTGTGGTGTGCTCCACTCATAGATCACTCTAAGAGAATGCTTCACGGCAAATAAAATCAATACATGATCAAAACATTTTATTAATATAAGAAAGTCGTTCATCTTTGCATAAAATCATAGAATGCATAATAAATCATATTTATCGAAATCAATCATGTATAATCCAGTTTAAACCACCAAGTCAATCTACAAGCTCGAGGTCTCAAGGGCTTCCAAAAGAGGTCAAAAAACGTGTGAGGGTGAGATGTATATAGGGAATGTGGTGCTAGAATCCAGGAAAAGGATCTTACTTCACTTTCTTAGAAACTCATCATCTTCCACCAATAAGCTTTGCTTATTTACTTTCTTTTTGGGATGCATGGAAAGAGGTGCACAATAACCGAAGCCTAGAGGATCAGCAATCATCAATTTCTCGAGATGCCTCAAACCCTTGATGCACATACCATGACCCATTAGGAATATCGCTCAATCCGACTTTGGCAAGACACAAACACCCGACTATGTGAATGGTGCAGAGTTACTCATCATCATGATTGACTTCCCCAAACCTATTTGTTTTTTTCTAACACTTTCAGCCAACATCTCAACTTCACCTTCACTTGCTTTTCATTTGCTTGCTTACAAATTCCCGGATAGGTAAAGGGAGGCAAATATGTATATGAGGGGTTAAAGCATGATTAAGAAGAAGAAGAGAAGAGAATGAATTGCCTTAATCATCTCTGGAAGAATGTGATAGAACTCATCATGTGGTGTCAATCTTCAAATTCAACATAATTTTGATAAAAACAAAGTATTAAACATGCCAAAACTTCAAGCAAAGCATTTTGCAACTTAAACATATCATAAAACTTTTCAAGCATATAAAGATTTCAAAACCAATCTGCAAACAATATCATCATTGAGGTCATATTCAGAAAAGAAGCACAAAGATCGTTTTGAAAACTTATCAGTTAAACCACCTCGGTCGAGGTTATCTAGGTCATCCGAGGTGTTCAACCTCATATGGCCAGAACCATCCCGGTCGAGGTCATAAAAATTATTTTTTCTTAAACTAGTTTTTGACATTTTTCTCAAATAAAAACCTGTATGCATGCATGTAATGGCAGATAATCACACGAAGCATAAGATCATAAATATCCAAATAGGGTCATACAATCATACACACATAGTCAAATAAGTACATTCACATACCCCATACTTGGGACACATTGTCCCAATGAGTCAAAATAAGTCTAAAATCCGAAAACTCACCGGACATAGCTGAGCTACAAAAATAAATAATATAGAAAATCCATGCTGCTCTAGTCCTGATCCGCTGGTGGTGGTGGTAGTGGATATAGGATGAAGGGATACTGAGATGGATCAAATGGATAACCCATCGTGTGCTGAAACTAGATCTCCATCATCCTCTGCTGGTAGTGCTAGCTCTCTCTAATCTCCATAACCTCCACTGTCAGGGCTGCGTAAGAGTTGATCATCTGGTCTGTCAGCTCATCAATCCGTCGGTGAGCTACTGGATCTCTTTCTGTCTGCGGACTCTACGCCGGGCAGGTCGTGATGATGTTGCTGCCTCCTCTGTAGCCTCGTCATCTAGATCGACAACTGGCACACTAGGACCACCGGTATCTGTACCGGTCTCCATGGCAGCTGCGCCATCATCGTACTCGTCCTCATCCTCTGCCGGCGTAGCATCTCTAGCATCCTGTAAGTAGGGAAGCCAAGTAGAAGACCAGTACTGCGAATCGAAAACTGTGAACTGAGCTGACCATAGGATACCCTGAGGAGAAGTCGGATCCCAAGGCACAGCGACGTATGGTGTAGTAAGGCCACGAGGAACCAGAATCCGCCTCGTGATCATCTCTTGAAGTCCTAGCGGCTTCGCAGCCGCTACTAATGTACAAGCGCTCAAATCCAAACCCATGGCCATAGCAATATGGGTCACCAGTCCTCCACAACAGATATCTCCCTTGGCCTTGCCCTTGATACGATGCAAGTCCTCAGCCAACATGCCTATAAAGTCAAGCACTCCACCAGTCACCATGCAAAACAAGCTCGGCAACTCTCCCTGTCTGATCTTCTGGGGTGTCTCAATACGCGTTAGAAGAGTCTCACTGAAAATATGGTGGGCTAGACGGAAAGCTAAGTGAAAACTAATGCGCTCCCTGGAGACCCAGGTCTCCATCTGTCACTGTGCTCCACCACATGGGCTATCTGCCCCCAGAAATCTTGAGCCACTGCTCGGGATGGAAAGTCAGTCACGGTGGGAGTCGGGAAGCCAAATACCTCTCAGAACTGGTCCATCGGTACTATGTAGTTCCGGTTCAGCAACCGGTACTTGATGTTGTTCCTCTTTGGCATGTGAGTGACGGAACTCACAAACTCTATAGTCGGCTCTAGGTAGGCTGGAGCTCGGATCTCCACAAAGTCCTCCAGCCCTACCATAGATATCATCTTCCTCAAGTCCTCCACCACGTGGAGGCACTCGAAGGCAGCTATATCCAAGAACCGCGGGGCCAGTATGGGACGCCCGCAAATACGATCGAAGACCACCTGGTGACGCTTATGAATCACCTGTATAGAAGGGCGAGAAGCAGAGGAAGAGGAAGAACCACTGGGAGCATCTCTCAGAACAAGATGACGATCAAAATGGGTACTCATGATTGCTGACAGAAGGTAACCTCGGTCGGTCTGACAAGTTGAAGAACACCTCGGCCGAGACACAGCTCGATTGGACCGAGGCGAAGTGCTGTGCGATTTCCACTCTCTGATTTTCAGTTCTTTTCCCCCAAAATCACTACCAATTGCTTCCTATGGGGTACTTATACTCTTTTCAGCAATAATCGATGGCAACCAAAGCCAAATTTCTCCTAAATCATCAAAGAGAGGAAAGTTAGGGTTTTCGATAATTTTCCCCAATTTACGCAGATTCGAGACGTTTATCTTGCAGTTTGTTACTTGCAATCCGATCCTCTTGCTTTTCTTGGTGAAATCGGAGCAAACATTGTGGGAAACAAGTGATAAACAAAGAAGCGAGGTGAATGGTGCGCCGCGGTCGAGAAGAGGGTGAGAGGGAAAAGTGGGAAATCCGTTTCGCCTTTTATACCCCTCACTGAATCTGGTATCACCTTGGTCGAGGTGGTCTTGACCGGACCGAGGTGGCTGATTGGATTGTCAGACCTAGTCGCCTCGGTTGCCCAAGAACATCTCGGTCGAGGTGCTGTGACTACAACCGAGACGTGTCACAGTTAAACTCCGTCTTCTCAATTTCTCGAACTTCTATCCTTCTAGTGGAGCTCCTGAGTTGTAATCCTCCCTTAGAGAGTACCTGGTTTCTGTCTAGGATGCCAAAAACAAAACAAAACAAACAAAGCAAAAGCAAACTATCTAAAACTAAACTAGAAAAGGGAAAAGAAAGCAATACCTTGGGTTGCCTCCCAAGAAGCGCTTGATTTAAGGTCGCTAGCTGGACCGTACGTCATCCCTAAACATGCTGGAAGGTGTCCTCACCCCATACTTCACCTTCATCATGGGGTGAGATAAAGAAGTCTATCAAACGTTCCAGCAAATGCAAGTGCTCGTCGGGGAATGAGTCATCTATGGGTAGGTCGTCCTTCTCGCGTGAAGAGGGAGGTAGCCGGCTGAGGTGATCTGTAACAGAATTCTCGGACCCCTTCTTATCGCAAATCTCTAGGTCAAACTCTTGAAGCAAGAGAATCCATCGAATAAAACGCGGTTTTGCATCCTATTTATCAAGCAAGTAACGAATGGCTGCATGGTCAGTGTAAACAATTACTTTTGCTCCTACTAAGTAAGAGCGAAACTTCTCAAAAGCATATACAACCGCTAAAAGCTCCTTTTCAGTGGTGGCGTAGGTTAGTTGAGCTTCATCTAGCGTCTTGCTAGCATAGTAAATGGCGTTGGTCCGGCCATCCTTCTTTTGTCCAAGTACAGCTCCTACGCTAAATCACTCGCATCACACATGATCTCAA
The DNA here is from genome assembly GCA_033239045.1 of Fagopyrum esculentum. Classification (NCBI taxonomy): domain Eukaryota; kingdom Viridiplantae; phylum Streptophyta; class Magnoliopsida; order Caryophyllales; family Polygonaceae; genus Fagopyrum; species Fagopyrum esculentum. Next base: position 36,132,927 of record BSUD01000006.1, read on the forward strand.
AGGGCAAAGTCCAGTCGGGAGGTTGAATGATGGGAGCGGAAATCAACGCTTCCTTTATCCTGTAAAACGCATCAAGGCATTCCTGCGAAAACTCAAAAACAACATCCTTATTCAAGAGTTTAGTGAGTGGTTTAGAAATCTTCGAGAAATCTTTGATGAACCTCCTGTAGAAACCTGCATGCCCGAGAAAACTCTGCACACCCTTAACAGAACAAGGGGGAGGAAGTTTCTCAATAGTCTTGATCTTAGCTCAATCAATCTCAATACCTCGATTGGAAACAAGGTGTCCTAGTGCATTTCCTTCACTAACCATAAAGTGACACTTCTCCCAATTCAAAACGAGATTAGTGTCTTTACAACATTGTATCACTAGAGAAAGGTTAGATAAGCAATTTTCAAAAGAGGAACCATATACTGAAAAGTCATCCATGAATACCTCCATGATCTCCTCTATGTACTCGGAAAAGATAGCCATCATACAGCGCTGGAAGGTAGCGGGTGCATAACATAATCCCAATGGCATCCTCTTGTAAGTGAATGGCCCCCATGGACAAGTGAAAGCGGTCTTCTCTTGATCATCCGAATGGATAGGAATCTAAAAGAAGCCACTATAACCATCTAAATAGCAGAAATAGGAATGCTGGGCTAACCGTTCGAGCATTTGGTCGATGAAGGAAAGTGGAAAATGATCCTTCCGAGTGGCCACGTTCATTTTCCTATAATCGATGTACATCCTCCAGCCCGTAACAGTCCTAGTTGGAATCAACTCGTTGTTCTTATTCGTCACAACGGTCATCCCTCCTTTCTTCCATTAGTATTCTATGCATACAGAAAGAAGGCTTAATACCAATAAGATCATCAATAGTATACCCCAAAGCCTTTTGATGTTTTCTCAGGACATGCATCAGTTTAGATAATTCAGTTTCGGAAAGGGAAGCACTTACGATAACGGGATATGTAGAATCCGGTCCAAGGAAAACATACCTCAAGTGACTCGGAAGCGGTTTAAGCTCCACAACTAGGGGTGCTTTCTGAGGGGGATCCTTGCTTCCTCCTTCCAGTAGAGTAGACTTAGATCGAAGAACTGGACATTGAGAAGTCTCAGTTGACATCATCTCGCTTACGACCTCGGTCGAGGTCCAAGGTGGATGACCGAGATGTTCTTCAGATAAGAACACCTCGCTTGGTCCAGAAAGTGTCTCGGTCGAAGTACTAAAACTGGGACCGAAACTTGAATTTTTCCTCTCCTGGATTAGTTTATCAATTTTAGCTCTTGGATCTGCATCCAGTGCCTTTAAGCTCTGGATATCTGCATCACAAGAAACATCTATATCTTCCTCCATTAAGCTAAAACTAAGAACTCTTTCAAGAGGGTCATTAATAAGGATAGAGCTCACCAATTCTCTTGATTCTTCTTCATCATAGATGTTGAAGATATCATCCTCTAGCGGCTCTTCTTTCATTGCAGCAAGCAATGCAAATTCTACTTGATCACCGCCAATGTTGAATTTCAACTTGGCGTTCTTACAATCCACATTGCAGCCCGAAGTCGCTAGAAATGGTCTCCCGAAAATGATAGGAACGGGATAATCTGCGGGTATATCAAGTACAACAAAGTCTATAGGTCTATAGAAGTTACCTAACTTGACGGGAATGTCTTCCAAGATGCTCACAGGATGGGTAATGGAGCGATCCGCCATGTACAACCTTATCTTCACCGGCTTGGGCTCTCCAAGTCCGATTCGCTTGGATAGCTCCAGTGGGATGATGCTCACGCTGGCTCCTAGATCACACAACGCCTCAAAAGTTACATCCCCAACTTGAATAGGAATGCAAAATGAGCCGGGATCTCTCAACTTAGGTGGCATCTTCTCCTTCATGATTTGAATGAGTTCCGAGGACTTAGATGTCATCCTAACTTCTCAAAGTCTTCCAACTTTCTCTTTCTTGATAGAATCTCCTTCAAGAACTTCTCATAGGCAGGCATCCCTAGAATAGCATCAAGGAAAGGGATGTTAATGTGTAGTTTAGTCATCAAGTCAAGGAACTTACCAAAATGCTTGTCTAGATGTGCTCTGGCCCTTGACTGAGGAAATGGAAGTGGTGGTTTATAAGCAGGAGGTGGGACATAAACTTTAGATTTGTCCTTCACTTTTTGGGACTCCACCTCGGATGGCACCTCGACCGAAGTGTTCCTCGTCTGGTCCTGGACCGAGGTGTTCTTTGTCTGCACTGGCATCCACCGAGGTACTGGATCTGTAGTTTTTAGTCCACTTCTCGTCGTTATTGCCATAATTTGTCCTTTAGGGTTGCTCTCTGTCCTTGCTGGGAACTTCCCTGGTTCTCTTGGCGCTTCATTCGCCTTATTAAAGAATTGTTGCTCTAAGGCTTTTTGTGCCTTCGGAAATGAAGTCATAGATGTCTCCATAGCGTTGAGCTTGATCAAGATGGCCTCCAACACTGCATCTTTCTTCTCTGGCTGGGACGAACTTGATCTAGGCTCCTGGCTCTTCAATGGAGTAGAAGAAGAAGAAGAAGAGGGGTTAAAAGAGTTATTAGAATAAGAATGAGGGTTACCCGGATTTTGTTGATTAGATCTCGAGTTGCTGTTGGAGCCTCTATTGTTATTGTAATTGTTGTACCGTGACCCTTGGTTGTTGTTTCTTCCTTGATATCCTCCATCTTCCTTCTTTGTGTGAGCCACTAAAAGGTCGTTCAATTGCTTCACATCATTTTTAAGGGAGATGAGTTGATTGTCACTTAATGGAGTCTCCTGGAAACTAACTCTTTTAGCTCCATTTTAAGCTCCTTGATGGGGATACTTCTCCATATGCAAAGCTTGCTTTTCAATGAACTCCCAAGCTTCGTCTATCGGCATATCCATGAATGTGCTTGCGGAAAGTAGTTGAAGATTGAATTGAGTAGCTCCATCCAATCCTTTAAAGTATATCTCCAGCAACTCTATCTATGGAATCCCATGATGTGGGAAATCCAATAGAACATCTTTAAATCTCTCCCATGACTTGGACAAACTTTCCTTGTCCTTCATGATAAATGCAATGATCTTCCCTCTCATTTCAGCGGTTTTGGAGGGAGGAAAGAACTTTGTTAGAAACTCCGTCGTCATCTCTTCTCAAGTGTTGATCTTTCCAAGGGGAAGAGATTGATACCAAGTAAGTGTCCTGTCTTTCAAAAAAAAAAGTAGAATGGTCTTAGCTTATAGTTGTTGTTTTCCAGCCTTGAAGGTCTCAAGGTCTCCATCAGAATCTCGTAGTTTTGCAAATGCTGATGCGGAGACTTCCTCTCTAAACCTCCAAATTGGCATTGGCGGATCATGGATAGAACTTGCGGTTGAAGTTCATAATCATGCTCAGCTGGATCACCTAGATTGACTCCTGCGCGCCTCACTTGCTGATTAGGATACATCCTCTGTCCTAGGGTTGTTGGAACTCCAGCAAAAAGAACATCTCGGACAGGCATCCGAGGTGGATGTATCTCGGCCGCGGCAATTGGGATTGGGTCCTGCCTCGGTCGAGGATCTGGGATCGGTCGAGGTAGAAACTGGGCCCTTAGATCGGCCATATCTGCTTCTATCTCTGCAGTTCTTGTGCGAGTATGCTCTCTTTTGTAAGATCCGGAATTTTTATTCCGTTTATTTCCGTAGCAAACCGGATTTCAATCCGTTGATCCCTATCTGTCTACTAAGTTAGACACAATATTTCAAAATTTTATCATTTTTTTTGTAACTTCACTTCACATAAAATGATAAGATTCTTATAGCAAACCCTAATCCAAACCCTAAATTATAACATGACTTGTCTTTGACAAAGTCATGATGTCCTAGTGACGTAATCGAGATGAGCCCAAGACAAGGTCAAGACGAGACCATGACGAGTTTTGACAAACTCGTGACAAAGTCATGCATGGGCTTGACAAAGCCATGACGAGTTTTTGACAAGCTGTGACAACTTCAGTGACAAACCCACATATTTTCTTAGTCAGCCCAATCTTCTGTCCACTGCCTCTCTTAGTCAGCCCAATCTTTACATTAACCCAACCCACATATTTTTCTTTCCCTCCTACTTCAGCCCATGACGAGTTTCTGCTGCAGCCCATCGTGACCTTTGCCACAGCCTTGGACTGTCGTCGGCCCAACTACATGAAGAGAGCAGCAAGCAGCGGTACGGTTTCCTTCCTTCACTCTTAACTACCCCCTCCCCTATCTTGATGACTCCTCAATCAGCGACCAGAATCTCGCCTCTCCTTCTCTGCGTAATTTCCTTCCCTCTTACCCGGTTATCTGTCTAGGTTCTGCTTCAGACGCCTTTGCAAATCCACACAAAACCCCTCCCTCTCACGCTGCTGTACCGAGACAGCTTCGAAGTTGATCACTGCACAACGGACATCTCGCATTTGTGACCGGGAGCAGGTGGTGACTGCAATCAGGGACGGATGACACACTCCTACATCAAAACAAGGTGAGTGCGGTCCACTCGTTACTTCCCGTCTGATTGTGTGCCCTCCCTAATGATCCACTCGTTAACCAGTTGTTGGAAGTCGCTGGACGCTGGCTGCTCACTGCAAGACCCTTGCCGACAGATAGAGAATAGGTGAGTCCCTGCAGAACCGTGTAGTGATCATCCCCTCTTTACAACACCTATATAGTAACCAACGATCGACCAGGACCCTATTGGCCATCACGAGCCATCTACCAAAGAACCGCTGCCAACCGGACGGCTGCTAAGACAAGGTTAGAGTTACCTTCGGCATGTATATGAGTAAGGGATAAGGGTTAGCTGAGAATGTTAGTTAAGTGAGGGAAATGCATAGCCGGGTTGCTGTAGGTGTGGAGCTGTTGCACTTTTCTTTGTCCAATCCAGTTTTTACAGCCTGTTTAGAGGGATGTTTTGATATGATAATTTGAGAATCCACCGTTGAGTTCGTAACATGTTATAGGTGGGTATACAAGGTGCGTAGTGTTAAATTTTGGGAGCATTTCAACGGTCAGATCGGATGTTACATCTAGTCAAAGAAGGGTAGTTGCCCAGTTTTGTGTGAAAAAGGCTTAGATTTGTTTAAGTATAAAAATCACTATGGTTTGGAACCAACTTTGAAAATGTACATAGGAATTTTGGATGAATAATTGTGAGAGATATTATACCTTATGATTAGTATACGTATCATAGAAAAACTTTAAGTTTTTCTTAAAATTTTTAGAAGTTTTACTCGAGCCTCGTATTATAGGCTAAAGTTGGACCTTTTTAACCTTTTTAAAAGTTAAGTAAAGTGTGTAATTTATAAGTTCTACCTAAACTAACTCTTAAGAGTTAGATTATGAAAATAGGTCTCAAAGAAAGGTTTAGGCATACATTATAGGATTTTTGGGAGTTTTTGGGATCAGGGGTAAAATAGTCATTTTACCATAAGAGAGCTTTTTTTAGTAAATTCTCTTCGCGAGATTGTACATTTTAGAAGATTATAACTTCTAAGACTATGGGATGTAATTTTAACCCACGTGCCTTGTATAACAGGCGGTTGCGTTTCTACGGTTACAAACCGAGTCGAGATAACGGGAATCGAGTTTCGATTCAGGTAAGTCCTTTGGGCTTACTTAGCTGACTTCTAAATATGAGCATGAATGACGATAGTGGTGTGTGATTGAAATGTTTAGAGAGATAGGTTGTGATATATAATTACCGACCTATATTTTGGCCTAAGAGTAACGGGCGGTGGCATTCTGCTCAGTAGCTTGCGAGCGCTGGGGGTTTCTTTAGGGACTAGTCCATACGTGGTTTGTAGTGATGCTACCGGCGGAGGTCAACTAGACCTACACCAGTTGGATAAGGAACGGAGGCGAGAACTAATTCTCGTGCCACAACTGTAAATTGAACAAGATGAATCACTTAAATAATAGATAATAAACGGTTGAGTGCCAGCATGATGTTTGTCTATTTTTGTTTCTGCTTGTGTTTGTGTTGTTATCTTTTTTGCTTATATTTGGATAGTTAGCTAACGGTTTATCCGTGTTGTAGATTTGTAGGGCTAGACAGTTGCAGAGTGATCCGGAACGGATGGTCAGCCGGGTTCACGGACTCATTAGATGGGGACGGGGGAGTCTCCCTCACAGCATGCATATTATGTATATGTATATGTTTTGTAAGGCTGTCACATGTGTACGTTTATACCATTAAAAATATTATGTTTTAGAAATTGTTTTAAATACATTTGTGCCTTGTTGTAAGATCCAAGTAATGTTGTTGTTAAACCAAGGTCGGGACCCATCGTGAGGTCCTAACCAGTAGCTCCCCGAGTTCCGAGAAATTGGGGTGTTACAACATGGTATCAGAGCTCTGGGTTGACAACAATGGCACTTGAAATCTTCTTAAAGACCGAATGTAGAAAATAACTAGAACCCGAAAGGGGTCTTAAGTTTCAAAATGAATTTCTACTTCAAACTCATATCCATAGTCGGGTTGTTGGGATAGTAGTACGTCGGACCACCATCACCTTTCGTGGATCTCTGCAACTTGATAGGGTTAGTAAAATAGCATATGGATTTATAAGATGGTATACTTATGTATGTTATATGGATATGTATATATATACATGTAGCATGTTAGCACCCTAAAGGATAATTCCTATTAACCTTTAGTTGAGATCGCCCCGTGATAAAATGGTAGGTTATAGGAGTATCTATAAAAGATAGTGGAATCAGACCTCGGAGTAGAGTACTAGATCTAGCAAATACCCTAGTGACTCTTACAAGTATTCCAAAGGACGGGTGGACAAGAAGGTGAAGATTTTAAGACGATTCTTAACCACGATAATAATTAGATGAGAATTAATAGCATATCAACAAAAAAAAAAAATATGAAGCCGTTCAAGGGACTTAACGGATTGAAGACAAGAGATGAAACTCCAAGATGCATGTAAGGACTTATAAGAAGCGCACATTGAAGAGGACAATATCGGAATACAAATCAAGCGGGTAGAGTACAACTACACTTGGCGGGTAAAATGACAGTGCAACCAAGGTGGACGACGTCACTGGCAAATATAGGCTTGAGAGTACAAAGAAGATATGGTGTTGACCCCAAGACGAAGAATCAAAGGAGTACAAAGACAAACATGGACAAATGAGTTTAAAGACGTGAAATAAATTTCATCATCTTAGAGACGGTTTGACTTACTCAGAGATGCAAGAGTTTGCAAGAAATCAGGACATAAGTATCAAATACAGTAAAAGTCTGAAATTAAGACAACGAAATTCTATAAAGGTGGCATTACAACACAACACCAGGCAAGGGGAAGAATGTGAAAAAGTGATTTTTAGTGGACTAAAAAGTCCACAATAACTTCTTATTCACATAAAGATCTAAGTTACCAACATCAATGGTCATATCAGAGAACCACAAACGGACGATAAACAAAGTAAGAAGAATTGAAGACACGCTTACAAGTTATCATGGAAGACTTAATAAACTCTTTGAAGACAGATGAATGTTAGGACTAGACTCAAAAGAGTATAGTGATTTCATAAGAGAACAAGAGAAGTGCAGACTTGGAAGGAGCTGGAGGAGTGTTAACCAAGAGATTGGAGGAGATAGATTTCACCAAGTGTATCAAACTTCAAAGAGATAGAAGAACAGTAAGTCCGGGATCTTATAGAAGGTCAACTACAAACTAGTTGGTAATATCAGAGACATAACACGTGCGGGTCAACTAGTAGTAACTGGTTGGCAGATAAGGAGGATAACCAAGGACTTATGAAAGAATTTTATAGACATCTGGAGGATCCTTCAAGAGATCAACGGCGACAAATGTGGAGTTAAATTGGTACACGTACTAGTTACCTAATAAATAACACAGAGTGAGTCGCGTCAGTCACTTTAATTAAGAACTTAAGAAGAAAGATTAGACGGCCAGGAATGACCCTCTTATGTCATTTGAGACCAAGGGTATTGTGTGAGTGATTTACTACCTACTGGCTAGGAAAAGAATACATATCACAACCAGTAGAGATGGATTGTAAAAGAAGAACTAGAGAAGTAAGGAGTATATAATTTGATAAGGTTCTATGTCAATCAAGAAAGAGGATGCGTAGCATTCCATACTAGATAAACCGCAAGTGGATGAAAGTTAAGGTCATGAGAGTCGTGTAGACTTGCTTACAAGCTATAGTGGAAGACCTAGAAAGGACCATTGATGTTAGATGGACGACACAGTTGGACTCGAGAAATGGAGTTAGCTCACGGAGGAACTGAAAGTTTGTAATGTAGAACGATATAAAGGAGTATAAAGGGATGAACTCGAATAAGTAGTGCTCACCAGGAAATTCAACGGCAAAAGAGGTATGAGAAAAGTAAATCCGGGAAATTGAGATAAGTCCATTATAGACTGACGACGTCAACCGAGGACGTGCAAGTGTTATTTGGTATTGATGAGTTATGTGTAGTTCAGAAGAGATAATTGTGACTGTGGATCTATTGAGTAGCTTTACCAACGTCTTAGAGGATTTCCTCAAATAGGTAACATCAACCTTCTTGGGTGAACTAAAGGTATAAGAGAATCGTGTTAGAGATTTCTTATTGGCTGGTTAAGATCAAACTCCGGGCGAGTCAGGGAGTTTGGATCTGTGTTAAAAGAATTAGGAAGATAAACAAAAGAGTCGTCTTCCGACCGTTATATTATCTCCTTAAGCCAAGTAAGGAAGGTATTTGGTACTTCACCCGGTTAGGACTTATGGTGTAAGTGTCGAGCTTAAGATGATAGTAGTGTGGAAATACATTTAGTAGGAAGGAACCCGAACTAGGCTATATTTGTAACCGGTAACCACACTTAAGGAAAGAATAGTCTTGGAGTGGAGTACGTGGAATTTTGTATCGGAATGGAGCCGAGTTGCGTTTGACGTCAGAGGAATATTCTTGGTCCGGTTAACGTGGGGGTATAGGAGTGCAATGCTGATAGTGTGTTAGCATTTCTCGAGTAATTACGATCAAATGATGTTGATGTGAGATCACCTTGTGTCTAGGATTGTCACTGCGGACACATCCTATGTCACTTAAGATCTTGGATACTACTTAAGAAGTTTGAGTTGAGCTAGAGATCTATTAAATAATATGATGACGTTGATAGAACACAAAGATTGACCACCGGATTTTGATTGTTAAGTTATATCAAGTTTAAAAACCAAAAGTGAGCAGATGATGATTCTTTAATGGAGGAACAACATGACTGAGTCACGCTAAGAGACAAGACCAAGTGAGTTGTGATACAACTAGCCTTAAGCACTTAGTAAAGTGCCGGGAGATGTATAAGGGTGATATCCTAGATCGGATACTCGGAACTTAGAGGTGAATTGTGTAGGATAACCATGTGAGGCTTTAAAGCGGTTTAGAAGTGTAACCCATTCTTACACAGATTTGGTGGAGAGATACCTACCATACACAATTTAGGTCATCAAATTGGAAGATTAGACTGTTGACCCGGATGATACTGATGAGAGCATGGTAGCAGACGCTTGTGACCTAAGTACATGAAAAGATTTGAGAGTCGATGATTTATGAAAAGCGAACAAGGCTACATGGGATATGACGTATAGTATGAGACGTAACCTTTTAAAGATCTATGCCAAGATAATTGCAACCTCAAGAACGAGTTAGGGCTGGGCCCTGTATTTGGGTGATGGTAGACCATCGGACGAAGACTGCACGTTTCATTCCGATTATGGAAATGTGGCCAATAAGTCGTCTAGTTGAGGAGTTTACCAAACATATTGTGAGACTCCATGGAGTACCGAGGACTATCGTATCCGACAGGGATGGACGTTTCACCTCGAAATTTTGGCAACAAGTACATATTGCTTTGGGGACGAGTCTCCACTTTACCACTACTTATCACCCACAGACCGACGGTCAGTTTGAGAGGACCATCCACACTATAGAGGACATGATGCGAGCTTGTGTACTGGATGGGGGACATGTTCGCTATTGTCTTGATTGGCCATCTTAGCTTCTTTCAATCGTCGCTTGAATGTCTTTTTTGGTTCGGGATCGTAAGGAATGATTTCCTTCCCAGCACGGGTTCTTCACATAAACCTAAGAAAAAGATTCTGCAAAAACACTCAAGTAGAGTGGTTAACAAAGATGCGAACCCGCAGTGTACGGGTCAATTGTAATAAAAAGCAAGAATTCTAGGGGTCGATCGAAGGGACTTAGGTGAAACAAAAAACAGAATCGGTTGTCAAGTATTGCAATTAACCAAAAGCAATTAAAGCAATCAAAGATGATATAAAGTCAAGTAAGAGGAAATGCGGATTCTAGGGATTAAAGCATCTAGTTGTGATTCCGACTCAAGATCTCAAAGGATAACGTGGACAAAGCCGAGGTTTGCTAAGGGAAGGTATTTCTAAGGTGGGAATAGATCACCGGGTAAGTCTCACTACTCACTATCCCAAACCAAAGCTCCTATTACCGGGTAAGTCTCAAGGTACTAAGGAAAGGAATTATAATCTCAAACCAACACACCACCCAAGGGAATAGAATCAACCTTTACCGGGTAAGTCTCAGGCTAACTCACAAAGATGGGATGAAGGCACACTCAAACCCCAATAAAGGACAAACCTTTATTACCTACACTTATGATCTTGGGTAAACAAACAAAGGAATCACCGGATAAGTCTCATCCTAGGCTTTCATTGAACCAGGAAAGGTGTAATAAGGATAGGATTTGGCAAACTAGAACACTTAACTCTCAGTTTCGGATTAGGAAAGGTGTAATAAGGATAGGATTTGACAAACTCGAGCTTTCAGGGTCCTGTTGGGATTAAGATCATTCTATCATCATCTTCCCCACAACTTTCAGCCAATCACCCTAGAATGGCATAAGAAACTTAGCCAACAATCATCATGATAACAATAATCAAACATATGGAAAGGAAATCAATATTCGAAAAAGAAAACCTTAAGAAAAAGGTCTCAATAACTTAATCAAATAACAATAAATCAGCGTTCCTTAAATCACAAATCAACTAAGACAACAAACCAAAAGGGAACCTAAGAAAGTCTTACAAACTCCCTCAAAAGCTAACTCCAAACTAGATCTTCCTTCCTTCCTTGATCTTTAATCCTTCCTTCAAACTTCCAGAAAATCCCCCTAAACGGGTGTGTAGAAGATCCGACTATATCAGGATGGCTAAATTGTAGAAAATTCAACCCTTTATATAGGAGAATTATCTTCCAAAGATAATAATATTTTAAAAAGATAACTTCCTATAAAATATATCCATATCTCTAAAATAGATCTCCAAAAAATAATATCTTCCTTCCAGAAATCCAGCCCAAAAATATAAGATATCTTCTTTCCAAAAATAAAAGATCTCAGCCAAAAATATATCTCGCCGGAGGTAGGGTGTTCGCCTCGTTCGGAACGCTCCTCAAGATCACCTCGGTCGAGGTAGTATTGTAGCTGACCGAGGTGTATCTCAACTGAATGTGAAATCTCTCAAATCTGGTCCAAAGTAAATCTTCTTCATCATTTTCATGCTTCCTGAGTTCTTCCTTACGCTCTAGAATGTAGCTCCAATGACTCCTTCACTCCTTAGCTCCATTTCGGTCCAAAACGTGCAATTTTACCTACAATTACAACAAAACTAGGTGTAGACCTTGATTCCCGTATAGGTAGATGAAACAACAATATAATCACATAATATACATCCATACATGCATATTTATGAAGATAAAACGTCTAAACAAGTCCCAAAATATAGACTATTATACATGTTATCACTCCTCCGCTAGACGATTTACCGGCCACGTTTCCTTAATCGGAATGAAACGTGCGGTCTTCGTTAGACGGTTGACTACCACCCAAATAACATCAAAATCTCTGCCGAGTCTCAATCCCATGACAAAATCCATAGAGATATCCTCCCACTTCCATTGTGGTACTGGCAGTGGGTGGAGCTGCCCTCCGGACCTACGATGCTCAATCTTGACCTGCTGGCAGGTCGCACACCGAGCTACAAACTGAGCCACGTCGGGCTTCAGACCACCCTACCAGAAGGAACGTCTCACGTCCATATACATCTTGCTCGCTCCTGGATGCACTGAGTATGTGTTAGCATGAAATATTGTGATATTTTAGGCACGTTTTATAATCGTATTTGATTCATATTGATAGTCTTTGATTAAGCTTTATGCATATATGAGCTAGTATTGCCTATATTGTCGATATGGATGTCTACACGAGTTCTATGTTGATTATAGGTGATTTGGAGCTATTTCCGAACGAAATCGAGCAAAGGGGAGTTGAGTTGATGTACCTCTAGATTAAGGACACCTTTTGGAAGCAATTTGGAGTATTAGATTGAGGAATGCACGAATGAAAGCAAGAATCACGGTTTTACCCTAGATTACGGCCGTGGATTGTGATGCAGAATTCGATGTTCATTCCAGGGGATATTACGGCCGTGGAAGTTACCCGTGTTTGTTTCCACGCCTCAAAATTACGGTCGTGGAATCTTCCACGACCGTGATCTTGGCGAAACCTTTCGCCACGTTTCGAAGCCATGATCTTTTGAAGATTGGGCCGGGCCGACATTTTGCCCTGCATTATAAAAAGGACGGATGAAGCAGGATTCCGTCACCTCGCCTGACCTCGCCTGACCTCGCCACCTAGCTTACGACCTTTCAAACCCTAAGTTTAGCGGCAAAAACGCAAGCTTAGCAATACACAAACCTTCATTCTTGGAGGTAATTTTGGAGATTTCATTGAAGATCAAAGTTCGGAGTTGGAGAGTTGCTGTTAGCGATCTTCGCGTTGTGGAAGATCGAAGTTCTTGGAGGATTTTGCAAGAAAACTCCTCTTCTTGCTTAGGTTTGATTTAGGATCGGATTGACATCCCGTTTCCTTTCTTTCCTAAGATTGTGATTGTTTATTCCGATTTGAATCTTTTGATAAACACTTGTTCTTGATCGTGATTCTGAGATTCGTTTGAAGATTATTGGAAGTTCTTGAAAGTTCCCATCTTTTATCTTATAAATCTTGAATTGATATCAAATGACTGTTATTGGCTAAAAACCCTTAACAATTCTAAGGTGAAGGGTTGATAGTTGTGGCCTAGATGATGATAGATCGATCGCAAACAGATTAGACCCTGAGAGTTAGAGAATTGTCGCCGACAACCCTAAATTACGGGTTGTTCTTGAGTTCCACGGCCGTGGAATCTCAAGATCCAACCGTAATTTCCCTGAGTTTACGAGCCTGCTTTTACCTTAATCCAAAGTTAAAGATTCGCTTTAGCTTAGCTTAGACTTGTCTTTTCTAGGTGGTAGTGAAGCCTCAACAACCTCTACCTCGATTGTGAGCCTCAATAACCTCAATCGGATAAGTTGGTCTTGACCTTTAGATTATAGGTTTGGGTATTTGATATTAACCCTTGCCTTTAGAACCTCTCTATATTGAGCCTCAACAACCTGTATAGGGAGTATCTTTTAGGTGAGTTACATAAGGTTTTTGGAACCTCAACCGTACGATTACCTTACATTAGTATACCTTTGCATATCTCTACTCTGTCTTTATATCATTTGTATATCTTGAATCTGTTGCCACAACTGAATACCCGGATCTTTAGGATTGTTGTTTTCCCAATATTTGCAAAACTCCCATATTTATTGCTTGATAACCTGAAATCGAATTTGTTCCCACCCAAATCCCTGTGTTCGATACTCTGGAATTCTTGCTTAGCTACCTCGATCCGTACACTGCGGGTTCGCTGCTTGATTCTAGTTTTATAAATTTAAAGCTTATTTGCACACACCTCTAGGGGCGAACAAGTTTTTGGCGCCGTTGCCGGGGATTTGGTTTCGGCCGAATTCGGTAGCCGGTTGTCAAGCTTGGGAGCTTGCTCTCGTTATTTGATTCTTCTTGAGTGCATGCGCAGGTCTAGGAACACCGAAGATCTCTTACCTCTTGATCAAGAGCTAGAGTAAACCTTGAGACAAAGACGCAAAGAAAAGAGGATGGCTCAAGAAAACGAAAGCGATCTTCAAACTAAGTTGGCGGAGAAGGAAGCTCAACTCCGATGGAATGAGAATCTCCTCCAGGATGAGATGGATCGTCATCAAACTCAAGTTAACGGTCTACAAGACATGATCGTCCAAATGAAGATAAAGATGAGCGATCTTGAAGATAAGGTGGGCAAGAAGTCCTCGAGAAGAAGGACAAGGTCTAGAAGAAGAAGCCACTCATCCGCTGATGATAGTGATTCTTCCATGCCTCCGCTAGAAGAGATTGATCCCACGATCAATATAAATCCTTTCAATCAACAAGGAGCTGCTAACCGCCGCATTCCACCTAGGAATGCGAGGGTCGAACGTGTGGATAATGAGCCAAGAACTCTTGGCTAGCGGATGGATCCAACACCACAACCACGCCGCTTAGGTGTGAACTTTGATGCTGAAGATGTACAAGGGTTTAGTTTCAACCCTCAAGTTATCACTCTTGTTCGCCAAAGTCAGTTTGGCGGTACAAGCGCTGAATCTCCACACCAACACTTGCAAAACTTTGAGTGCATGATGGAGACAATGAGACCAAAGAGCGCTACTACCAACAGCTATAAGCTCAAACCTTTCTTTTTCTCTTTGAAAGGGAAAGCGCTATCTTGGTACCAAGCTCTTCCTAGTGGAAAGCTAGAGACGTGGGAAGACCTCTCCGCAGAGTTTCTCACCAAGTTCTTTCTGCCCTCCAAAACGGCGGAACTTAGAGGTAAGATTAATGCTTTTTCTATGAGACCTAACGAAAGTTTGTTTCAATCTTGGGAAAGGTTTCAGGATTTGCTCTTGGATTGCCCTCATCATGGCATATCCAAGCTTGCCTTGCTGGAAATTTACTATAAAGGGCTGGATGCGGGAACGCAATTCAACCTTCAATCCCTCTCATGCGGAACGTTCATGGACATGAGAGAAGATGACGCTTGGGACTTCATTGAGAAGCAAGCAAGAGTCATAGAGAAGTATTCCCACCGGAAAGTGGAGGGAAATCGTGTGGAGCAAGGAGCGAAGCTCACACATGAAGCTCAAAATCAGATTTTCTCCCTCAACAATGAAATCAAGGAGTTGAAGGAGGCTATCAAGACCAACTTCCCAAAGCAGCAAGAGAAGGATGTTGGCTATTTGGGCAATAACAATGGCGGTGACAACACCAACCGCAACAACAATAACCGGAACAATAACCGGAACAACAATTGGAATGGAAACAACAACAACCGGAACAACAACAATTGGAACAACAATCGTGGTTCGAACAACAACAATTGGCGCTCCAATCAACAAAATTCCGGTAACTCCTATCCTTCCAATTCCAATTCACTAACTCCACCCTCTTCTTCCTCTACTCCTTTGAAAAGCCAGGGGCAATCATCAAATGGAGGAAACAATACGGGAAAGGAAAAGCCGGATCCCATGTTGGAAACGATCTTGGGAAAGCTTCAAGGGTTGGAGAACCGCATCATCAAGGTTGATGATCAAATTTCTAAGGTTGACAAAGCTCAAAAGGTTTTGGAAAATCAAATGTTCAACCATGCGGAGGAAGTTCCTAGGAATCAAGGGAAACTTCCAGGAAAGACGGAGGACAACCCTAAGGGAAGGGTAATGGCGATTACAACTAGGAGCGGAGTGACTACCACCGATCCGCAGCCTACGTTTGTTGAAGTCCCCGTAGAGAAAAGCAAAGAAAAGGGGAAGGAGAAGGAGGACGTCTATGTTCCACCTCCAGCTTTCAAACCTCCCCTACCATTCCCTCAATCTAGAGCGCGAGCACGCCTAGACAAGCAATTCGGTAAGTTCATAGAACTCATGAGCAAACTGCATATTCATATACCTTTCATTGATGCTATAAAACCCTTAACAATTCTAAGGTGAAGGGTTGATAGTTGTGGCTTAGATGATGATAGATCGATCGCAAACAGATTAGACCCTGAGAGTTAGAGAATTGTCGCCGATAAACCCTAAATTACGGGCTGTTCTTGAGTTCCACGACCGTGGAATCTCAAGATCCAACCGTAATTTACCCTAAGTTTACGAGCCTGCTTTTACCTTGATCCAAAGTTAAAGATTTGCTTTAACTTAGTTTAGACTTGTCTTTTGTAGGTGGTAGTGAAGCCTCAACAACCTCTACCTCGATTGTGAGCCTCAACAACCTCAATCGGATAAGCTAGTCTTGAACTTTAGATTATAGGTTTGGGTATTTGATGCTAATCCTTGTCTTTAGAACCTTTCTATATTGAGTCTCAACAACCTGTATAGGGAGTGTCTTTTGGGTGAGTTACATAAGGTTTTTGGAACCTCAACCGTACGATTACCTTACATTAGTATACCTTTGCATATCTCAACTCTGTCTTTATATCATTTAGTATATCTTGAATCGATTGCCACAGCTGGATACTTGGATCTTTAGGATTGTTGTTTTCCCAATATTTGCAAAACTCTCATATTCACCGCTTGATAACCTGCAATCGAGTTCGTTCCACCCAAATCCCTGTGTTCGATACTCTGGAATTCTTGCTTAACTATATCGATCCGTACACTGCGGGTTCGCTTGCTTGATTCTAGTTTTATAAATTTAAAGCTTATTTGCACACACCTCTAGGGGCGAACAAGTTTTTGGCGCCGTTGCCGGGGATTTGGTTTCGTCCGAATCCGGTAGCCGGTTGTCAAGCTTGGGAGCTTGCTCTCGTTATTTGATTTTTCTTTGAGTGCATGCGCAGGTCTAGGAACACCGAAGATCTCTTACCTCTTGATCAAGAGCTAGAGAAAACCTTGAGACAAAGACGCAAGGAAAAGAGGATGGCTCAAGAGAACGAAAGCGATCTTCAAACTAAGTTGGCGGAGAAGGAAGCTCAACTCCGATGGAATGAGAATCTCCTCCAGGATGAGATGGATCGTCATCAAACTCAAGTTAACGGTCTACAAGACATGATCGTCCAAATGAAGATAAAGATGAGCGATCTTGAAGATAAGGTGGGCAAGAAGTCCTCGAGAAGAAGGACAAGGTCTAGAAGAAGAAGCCACTCATCCGCTGATGATAGTGATTCTTCCATGCCTCCGCTAGAAGAGATTGATCCCACGATCAATATAAATCCTTTCAATCAACAAGGAGCTGCTAACCGCCGCATTCCACCTAGGAATGCGAGGGTCGAACGTGTGGATAATGAGCCAAGAACTCTTGGCCAGCGGATGGATCCAACACAACAACCACGCCGCTTAGGTGTGAACTTTGATGCTGAAGATGTACAAGGGTTTAGTTTCAACCCTCAAGTTATCACTCTTGTTCGCCAAAGTCAGTTTGGCGGTACAAGCGCTGAATCTCCACACCAACACTTGCAAAACTTTGAGTGTATGATGGAGACAATGAGACCAAAGAGCGCTACTACCAACAGCTATAAGCTCAAACCTTTCTTTTTCTCTTTGAAAGGGAAAGCGCTATCTTGGTACCAAGCTCTTCCTAGTGGAAAGCTAGAGACGTGGGAAGACCTCTCCGCAGAGTTTCTCACCAAGTTCTTTCCGCCCTCCAAAACGGCGGAACTTAGAGGTAAGATTAATGCTTTTTCTATGAGACCTAACGAAAGTTTGTTTCAATCTTGGGAAAGGTTTCAGGATTTGCTCTTGGATTGCCCTCATCATGGCATATCCAAGCTTGCCTTGCTGGAAATTTACTATAAAGGGCTGGATGCGGGAACGCAATTCAACCTTCAATCCCTCTCATGCGGAACGTTCATGGACATGAGAGAAGATGACGCTTGGGACTTCATTGAGAAGCAAGCAAGAGTCATAGAGAAGTATTCCCACCGGAAAGTGGAGGGAAATCGTGTGGAGCAAGGAGCGAAGCTCACACATGAAGCTCAAAATCAGATTTTCTCCCTCAACAATGAAATCAAGGAGTTGAAGGAGGCTATCAAGACCAACTTCCCAAAGCAGCAAGAGAAGGATGTTGGCTATTTGGGCAATAACAATGGCGGTGACAACACCAACCGCAACAACAATAACCGGAACAATAACCGGAACAACAATTGGAATGGAAACAACAACCGGAATAACAACAATTGGAACAACAATCGTGGTTCGAACAACAACAATTGGCGCTCCAATCAACAAAATTCCGGTAACTCCTATCCTTCCAATTCCAATTCACTAACTCCACCCTCTTCTTCCTCTACTCCTTTGAAAAGCCAGGGGCAATCATCAAATGGAGGAAACAATACGGGAAAGGAAAAGCCGGATCCCATGTTGGAAACGATCTTGGGAAAGCTTCAAGGGTTGGAGAACCGCATCATCAAGGTTGATGATCAAATTTCTAAGGTTGACAAAGCTCAAAAGGTTTTGGAAAATCAAATGTTCAACCATGCGGAGGAAGTTCCTAGGAATCAAGGGAAACTTCCAGGAAAGACGGAGGACAACCCTAAGGGAAGGGTAATGGCGATTACAACTAGGAGCGGAGTGACTACCACCGATCCGCAGCCTACGTTTGTTGAAGTCCCCGTAGAGAAAAGCAAAGAAAAGGGGAAGGAGAAGGAGGACGTCTATGTTCCACCTCCAGCTTTCAAACCTCCCCTACCATTCCCTCAATCTAGAGCGCGAGCACGCCTAGACAAGCAATTCGGTAAGTTCATAGAACTCATGAGCAAACTGCATATTCATATACCTTTCATTGATGCTATTGTAGGTATGCCGGCTTATGGCAAGTTCTTGAAGGAGCTCCTCTCTAACAAGAGGAAGCTAGAAGATTTTGGAGAAGTCAAGATGAGTTCGGATTCTTCGGACCTCATCAAGACTATGAAGGAGAAAATGCCCCCAAAGCTGAAAGATCCGGGGTCATTTTGCATTCCCGTAGGAGTGGGAGAGGTCACATATGACGCTTTATGTGATCTAGGAGCAAGTGTGAGCATCATACCACTTGCGTTGTGCAGGAAGATTGGTTTAGGCGACCCTAAACCGGTGAAGATGACGTTATACATGGCGGATCGATCCATTACTCGTCCCGTCGGCATTGTAGAGGACGTCCCTGTCAAGCTAGGCAAGTTCTTTGTCCCCATTGATTTTGTTGTGCTTGACATTCCTGCAGATAGTCCGGTCCCGATCATACTCGGAAGACCGTTTCTTGCAACTTCCGGCTGCATGGTCGATTGCAAGAATGGGAGACTCGCCTTTGACATTGGGGAGGAGAAAGTAGAGTTCGTTCTTTCCACTCTAGTGAAGGAACCAATCTTTGATGAGGATATTTACAATGTCCAAAACGAAGAAGGTTTATCTAGGGAGGAGGTAAGTGCGATTCTCTTTAACGATCCTTTGCAAAAGGTTATTACTATGAGTCTAACCGATGTAGGAGAAGAAGAAGAATGCAAAGAGGAAATTGAAGCCTTAGAAGCACAAGAAGAGATGCATGAAGTAGAGTTTGAGAAACTCCACGATGAGGCTGAGAATACAAGATTCCACGGCCATACTCTGTATTCCACGGCCGTGGATTCCACAACCAAATTCGACCTCCTTTCCAGAGGATATTACGGCCGTGGAAAACCAGAGGAAACCGTGATTTTGACCGTGGAAAATGGTGATCGGCACACTTCTTCAACTTCTCCTAATTCTTCTCCAAACCATTCAACATCCTTAGAAACTTCTAAGGAAACATCGGAAGCTCCTCAAGGATCATTGGAAGCTCCGAAAGCGATGGAACTCAAACCACTTCCTACTCATCTAAGGTACGCTTTTCTTGGATCTAATTCTACCTTCCCGGTTATCGTTAGTTCCGAATTAAGCATAGATGAACATGAACAGCTCATGATTGTCCTTAGAAAACATAGAAAGGCCATAGGCTATACTATTGAGGACTTAGTAGGAATTAAACCCTCCCTATGCATGCATAAGATACTAATGGAGGAGGACTTTAGAACTTCAAGACAACCTCAAAGGCGGTTGAATCCGACCATGAAGGAGGTTGTCAAGAAGGAAATTCTTAAACTTCTTGATGCAGGTATCATCTATCCTATCTCCGATAGCAAGTGGGTGAGCCCGGTTCAAGTAGTTCCGAAGAAGGGAGGAATGACGGTCATCACCAATAAGAACAACGAACTCATTACTACCCGAACCGTGACAGGATGGCGAATGTGCATAGACTACCGCAAGCTCAACAACGCAACGCGGAAGGATCACTTTCCATTGCCATTCATCGACCAAATGCTTGAAAGGTTAGCACAACATTCATACTTTTGCTACCTTGACGGTTATAGTGGTTTCTTTCAGATCCCGATACACCCGGATGATCAAGAGAAGACCACATTCACATGCCCTTGGGGTACGTTCGCTTATAGGAGGATGCCGTTCGGGCTTTGCAACGCCCCAGCCACCTTTCAACGGTGCATGATGGCCATCTTCTCCGAATACGTAGAGGAAATCATGGAAGTCTTCATGGACGACTTCTCCGTTTACGGTTCCTCTTTTAACGATTGTCTTTCTAACCTTTCTCTTGTTTTGCAAAGATGTGAAGACACTAACCTAGTTCTTAATTGGGAGAAGTGTCAATTCATGGTTAAGGAAGGAATCGTTTTAGGACACTTAGTCTCTAGTAGAAGGATAGAGGTAGACAAGGCTAAAATAGAGACCATAGAGAAACTCCCTCCCCCAGTTTCGGTGAAGGGAATAAGAAGTTTTCTAGGACATGCTGGATTCTATAGACGTTTCATTCAGGATTTTTCTAAGATATCAAAACCTCTCACTAATCTATTGATGAAGGATGCGGTTTTTGAGTTTTCATAGAAATGTCTAGATGTGTTCAACACCATCCGGCAAGCTCTAATTTCAGCACCATTATCCAACCACCGGATTGGACTCTCCCTTTCGAGATTATGTGCGATGCTAGTGACGTAGCCATTGGAGCTGTTCTTGGGCAACGAAAGGAAGGACGAACCCACGCCATATACTACGCTAGCAAGACGCTAGACGAAGCCCAGCTCAACTACGCCACTACGGAAAAGGAATTTCTAGCCATTGTCTACGCTATTGACAAGTTTCGCTCTTATCTTGTAGGTGCAAAGGTGATTGTCTACACGGATCATGCTGCGATCCGGTACCTCCTTGCAAAGAAGGATGCGAAGCCAAGGCTGATTAGATGGATTCTTCTCCTACAAGAATTCGATCTTGAGATCCGCGACAAGAAAGGCTCGGAAAATTCTGTTGCGGATCATTTGAGTCGCCTAACACATCTAGAGGACGACCAATTACCCATTGATGACTCCTTTCCTGACGAACACCTACACATCATTGAGGAGTGCATCAAGGTAATCTCCAAGGGTGACGAACCATGGTTTGCTGATTTCGTTAACTATTTGGTTTGCCAGGAAATACCACCCGGACTATCATATGCGCAAAGGAAGAAGTTCTTCAAGGACGTCCGGGAATACCATTGGAACGAGCCTCTTCTCTTCAAGAGAGGTCCGGATGGCATCATTCGGCGATGTGTGCCAAAAGATGAGATGCAAAGTGTCATCCGTCATTGTCATTCACTACCTTGTGGAGGACACGCTAGTTCGAACAAAACTAGCGCAAAGGTATTGCAATCCGGATTCTATTGGCCTACTTTATTTAAAGATGTGCAATCCTTTGTTTCTTGTTGCGATGCTTGTCAAAGAACAGGCAATATCTCTAGAAGGAACGAGATGCCCCTCAACAACATCCAAGAGGTGGAGATTTTTGACGTTTGGGGAGTTGACTTCATGGGACCATTCCCTTCTTCTTGTGGAAACCAATACATACTATTGGCGGTAGACTACGTTTCTAGATGGGTGGAAGCAATTGCCTCTCCCACAAATGATGCCATGGTGGTGGTTAAGTTCTTCAACAAGACCATTTTTCCGCGATTCGGGACACCAAGGACGATCATTAGTGATGGAGGTTCTCACTTCATAGCCCGTCGTTTTGAAGCTCTTCTATCCAAGTATGGGGTTACTCACAAGATCGCCACCCCTTACCATCCACAAACGAGTGGACAAGTTGAGATCTCAAATAGGGAGATCAAGGGAATTCTAGAGAAGACGGTTTCGAGGACTAGGAAGGATTGGTCCTTGAAACTAGATGATGCATTATGGGCATACCGGACTGCATACAAGACTCCCATAGGAACCACACCATACAACCTTGTGTATGGGAAGTCTTGTCACTTACCGGTAGAGCTAGAGCACAAGGCGTTTTGGGCTGTCAAGTGGCTGAATTTCAGCATGAAAGAGGCGGGAGAGAAGCGTCTCCTAGACATCAACAAGCTGGATGAACTCCGTTTGAACGCCTACGAAAACGCTAAGATCTACAAGGAAAGAGCAAAGCGTTGGCATGATAAGCATATCATTCCAAAGGACTTCCAAGAAGGAGATCAAGTTCTCCTCTTCAATTCGAGACTTCGCCTCTTTCCAGGTAAGTTAAAATCTCGTTGGACTGGACCTTTTCTAATTAAGCGTATTTTCCCCCATGGTGCAGTTGAAGTATGGGGTGAAGCTAGCGGAAGTTTTAAGGTGAACGGTCAACGGCTCAAGAAGTACTCACCGGAACTCCAAACTGAGGAGTTTGCACCTACCGCACTCGAATAAGTGCGAGTATGGTCTAGCTACGGACCTTAAACAAAGCGCTTCTTGGGAGGCAACCCAAGGTATTGCATTTTCGTTTTTGTTTTCGATTCATAGTTTAGTTTAGAATAGACGTTTCGGCTTTATTTTGCCTCGATTCCTTCCGGTATGTTCGTGTTTTTGGTTGTAGGATCGATGGAAAAGGAGAAAGGAGGGATAATGTCGAAGAGAAGTGACGAAATTTGGACTTTGAAGCTTCACAGAGAGTTCCACGGTCTAAATTACGGTCGTCATTGCTATAGTGGCCGTAATTCTCAAAGGCCTGTGAAAAATCATCAAAATTACGGGTCCGTACATTTCCACGGCCGTGGAATGCCCCGACAGACCGTGATTTTTGAAATTTTGCCTGCGAGTATAAAAGCCACACTTCACCACAAAAACACCACAAAAACCCCCAATTTCCACGCCCTAAACACCGAAATCGCACAGCTCATCCCAAATCTTCGTTCTCTAATCGTTTTTAACGATTCTTCTTCCTAAACTGAAGCAAATCCAACCAAGAACAAGATCCAAGCAACAAACCGCGTGGAAAACGATCAACAAACCCGCATTTTGGATTTCTCAATCCGAAAAAGAGGTTTTTGCTCTCTTCTTGATTCTAGTCGTTTTTGTTCGTTTTTGTTAGAGATTATTAGGAAGAACTGATTGAGATTGGAAGAAACTAGATTAGGACTGATTGTTGTGGAGTTTGATTGCTGATTTGCTGAGAATTGAGAATTACTGTGTCGAATCACGGTCTGCATAGGTTCCACGGCCGTGGTTTTGGGAAGAACAGACCGTAATTTGTAACAGAATGGACTTTGTGAGGAGAGTTTCGGGAAGGATAAAGGAAAAGAAAGGGGAACAGAATAAGAAGAGAAAGGGCAACCCTTCCACATCTAGGGCACCACCACCCTCATCTCCCTCACCCCCATCCTCACCTTCACCTCCATCTTCACCCCCTCCTTCTAGCATACCGATCATACACGAAAACCACCAAGCTGCATTTGAGAGGATCGAGAAGAGGGCAGTAATTGGCCCTAGATACTTGTTGTTGGAGGATCTATATCCTCTCAACATTGTAGATGACCTTACATGGCTCTTGGATAGAGCCGGTTTGCTTGTCTTCACGAACATTCGTGAAGACGCCTATGAGGAGATCACCCGAGAGGTTGTGACGTCTTTCGAGCACAGCCCTGTTGATAGGACCGTCTCCTTCCGCCTCATGAATCAAGACTACCAATTGAGTATTGTTGAGTTCGGGACCATCTTTGGGTTCCATGAGACCTACAACGGTCGCCTCCCTAGGAACGTTTCCGCTAAGGATTTTTGGGCGGATGTGGCTATGATCTATGCCGACGAGGACCGTTGGCATCCAGCTGATACCAAGGCCAAATTGATGTACCATTTGGCCTTGAAGATAGCTCACCGTGTTCTTTCGGAGTGTCTCTTTCCTAGGACGGAGACGCCCCAAAAGATCAAGACGGATGAGCTATTCCTTCTCTACGCTATGCTTCATGGATGCCGCGCCGATTGTGCTACCCTTTTGGCGGCGACTATGAGCAAATTGAAGAACAAATCAAGAGGGAACATTGGGTATGGTGGGATAGTGACCCACATAGCTAGGACTTTTGGAGTAGACTTCTCGGCTTGCACACGTATACCGGCAGTTCCATTAGGGCTACACGCTTTCATGGTTAGGGGACTCATCTTCCCCACACATAGAGGTCCGCCTTATGCGGGCATGCCCTGGGAGAGTAGGACAGGCAGGGGTATTGAGTGGCTGCCAGAGTATTCCATTGTGGCGGGACGCCACAACTAGAAGGAGACGTTCGCTGCGATGCATGCGAACAGGCTTGTAGCTCCCCCTTACGTTCCACCGCCGGTTGTAGATGAGGAGGATATGGGAGAGCAGTATGAGAGTGGTGGAGGAGCAGAGCAGGAGTTCGGCTCGTTTCCGGATCAGCCGGATCAGCAGGATGTACCTAGACGCTCTCCGCGTCCGGCTAGAGCTCCAGGCTCGTCATCTCGCCGCGCTAGCGTGAGCGAGAGGCCCACGTGGATGACTACACCTCCCACCTGGTACGAGACACCCCCTCCTTGGTCCACTACGCAGTCAGCAGCACCAGCACCACCACCACCACCAGCACCAGCACCAGCAAATGCTCCCGGATGGTATGATCACCCCCCGGGATGGTATGAGAGGATGCCGGAGTGGGCTACCGGACTTTCAGAGAGAGTCGGAGCATTAGAGATCCGGGCAGATGCTAGAGACAGACATTTGGACGACCTCGACCACATGATGAGGGACGTCTACCGCCAGCAGTTTGGGCGGTACTATGACCCGAGTTTCTCTCCATTCCCACCTCCACCGGCACCGCAGTGATTGATGACCGGACAGCTCGTTTTTAGACATTCCCGCCACCATTTGTGAGTTTCTTTTTCCTTTCTTTCTTTTGTTCTTTCTTGTGAACATTAGGGACAATGTTCGTCCTAAGTATGGGGTGGGATGTACTAAATGTTTGTAATAACTCTACTCTATATGTTGCTTCTATTACGAGACTATCTTTGCATGTTCATCATATGTTACACGTTTCATTCTTGCATTGCATGAAAAAGAACTTTAAAAACCCATAAAAAATTGAAAATTTTTGAAAAATTTGATGCTTCTAATGAATTGAGATGACTTCTATGATAAACACTACTTGTGAATTAAGTTGATAACAATTGCATGCTTGAAAGGATAGTAATTCGAAAAGAAATTGAATGAATAGATTTTACCTCTTTTGCAAGTTTTATAATGTGAAAATGTTACCTAAATCATGTAAGAAATCGAAGTTGAAATCACATTATAAGTTCTTATGCTTCTTTTTGAAATGATTAAGGCAATTCGATACTTTCTTTCTTCTTTCCTTTGATCATCTAACTCCTCATTGAAATATTAGCCTCCCTTACCCATCCGGGAACTTGGAGAGTGAATGAGAAAAAGGCATGTTTGATGTGGGAGGGCCATGAGAGCATATATTTGCAATCAATTGAATAGAAAGAAATTATAGGTTTGGGGAAGTCAATCATGACGATGAGTAACTCGTCACCATTCACATAGCCGGGTGTTTGTGTCTTGCCAAAGTCGAATTGAGCGATATTCCTAGCGGATTATGGTATGTGCGCTAAGGGTTTGAGGCATCTCGCAAAAATGAGAAACGCCAATCTCCTAGGCTTCGGTTTTTGTGCACCTCTATCCATAACTCCAAGAGTAAAGTCGAAAAATGAAAAGTAAGAGCGAAGCTCTAAGTGAAGAGTTGCGGAAACCGCAAAAGAAGAAGAAGGTAGTAGTCCATTTTCCCGGATTTATGCACCACTCTCCCTTAAAGTTTCCCTTCCCTTCCATACTCTAGACCTTTTTCTTTGAAAGTCCTTAAGATCAAAAGAATGTTATATGGCTTGGTGATCTAAATTGAAGTTCTTATGATTGATTTTGATAATGTTTGAAGGTTATAATGCTTGCTTGGAAGTTAAATTGTTTCATGAGCTTTCTTTACCTCTTACTCTCTAATTAAGTGTGTGAAAGTTTGAAAACGGTTGAAGCAAGGTTTGAGAATGATCTATTCTTTAGAAGTCACTTTCATCCAAAAGAAGGTACACATATTTCATCCTAACTCTCGTTTAAGGCTTTTTGAAAGACCTTGCTTAGGGACAAGCAAGTGTTAAGTATGGGGTTATTTGTTAGCATGAAATATTGTGATATTTTAGGCACGTTTTATAATCGTATTTGATTCATATTGATAGTCTTTGATTAAGCTTTATGCATATATGAGCTAGTATTGCCTATATTGTCGATATGGATGTCTACACGAGTTCTATGTTGATTATAGGTGATTTGGAGCTATTTCCGAACGAAATCGAGCAAAGGGGAGTTGATGTACCTCTAGATTAAGGACACCTTTTGGAAGCAATTTGGAGTATTAGATTGAGGAATGCACGAATGAAAGCAAGAATCACGGTTTTACCCTAGATTACGGCCGTGGATTGTGATGCAGAATTCGATGTTCATTCCAGGGGATATTACGGCCGTGGAAGTTACCCGTGTTTGTTTCCACGCCTCAAAATTACGGTCGTGGAATCTTCCACGACCGTGATCTTGGCGAAACCTTTCGCCACGTTTCGAAGCCATGATCTTTTGAAGATTGGGCCGGGCCGACATTTTGCCCTGCGTTATAAAAAGGACGGATGAAGCAGGATTCCGTCACCTCGCCTGACCTCGCCTGACCTCGCCTGACCTCGCCTGACCTCGCTACCTAGCTTACGACCTTTCAAACCCTAAGTTTAGCGGCAAAAACGCAAGCTTAGCAATACACAAACCTTCATTCTTGGAGGTAATTTTGGAGATTTCATTGAAGATCAAAGTTCGGAGTTGGAGAGTTGCTGTTAGCGATCTTCGCGTTGTGGAAGATCGAAGTTCTTGGAGGATTTTGCAAGAAAACTCCTCTTCTTGCTTAGGTTTGATTTAGGATCGGATTGACATCCCGTTTCCTTTCTTTCCTAAGATTGTGATTGTTTATTCCGATTTGAATCTTTTGATAAACACTTGTTCTTGATCGTGATTCTGAGATTCGTTTGAAGATTATTGGAAGTTCTTGAAAGTTCCCATCTTTTATCTTATAAATCTTGAATTGATATCAAATGACTGTTATTGGCTAAAAACCCTTAACAATTCTAAGGTGAAGGGTTGATAGTTGTGGCCTAGATGATGATAGATCGATCGCAAACAGATTAGACCCTGAGAGTTAGAGAATTGTCGCCGACAACCCTAAATTACGGGCTGTTCTTGAGTTCCACGGCCGTGGAATCTCAAGATCCAACCGTAATTTCCCTGAGTTTACGAGCCTGCTTTTACCTTAATCCAAAGTTAAAGATTCGCTTTAGCTTAGCTTAGACTTGTCTTTTCTAGGTGGTAGTGAAGCCTCAACAACCTCTACCTCGATTGTGAGCCTCAATAACCTCAATCGGATAAGTTGGTCTTGACCTTTAGATTATAGGTTTGGGTATTTGATATTAACCCTTGCCTTTAGAACCTCTCTATATTGAGCCTCAACAACCTGTATAGGGAGTATCTTTTAGGTGAGTTACATAAGGTTTTTGGAACCTCAACCGTACGATTACCTTACATTAGTATACCTTTGCATATCTCTACTCTGTCTTTATATCATTTGTATATCTTGAATCTGTTGCCACAACTGAATACCCGGATCTTTAGGATTGTTGTTTTCCCAATATTTGCAAAACTCCCATATTTATTGCTTGATAACCTGAAATCGAATTTGTTCCCACCCAAATCCCTGTGTTCGATACTCTGGAATTCTTGCTTAGCTACCTCGATCCGTACACTGCGGGTTCGCTGCTTGATTCTAGTTTTATAAATTTAAAGCTTATTTGCACACACCTCTAGGGGCGAACAGTATGGGGTAGCATGGGCCTCACCCAATATCCGCTATCTTAACTCACTGTCTAATGGTACACATATACGGTCTTGACGCCTCATCGCTCCATCAGCACCAATAGTGAACTAAGGTGCCTCATCTCGAGACATTCTGTCTCGGATCCTGGTCAAAGTCGGACAAGTCTCCTGCTTTTGTCGGATCTCACCCAACAGATCACGAAGTAACTTCAAGGTAGCCAACATATGCACTGTGTTTGGAAACTGAATCTCTACCTCTAACTAGGCTAAATCCCTCTGCAACTTTGGCTGTACTGTCAACTGGGCTATCGCCTTCTCCCGAGGCATCTTCTGACTCAAAGCGTCAACAACTACATTTGCCCTTCCAGGGTGGTAGAGAATCTCAAGGTCGAAATCCTTGATCAGCTCTAGCCACCGCCTCTGGCAGTTATTCAACTCCCGCTGAGTGAATATGTATTTAAGACTCTTATATTCTGTGAAGATCTGACATGTCGCCCCACAGAGATAGTGACGCCAGATCTTAAGAGCATGGGCTACTGCAGCTAACTCTAGGTCGTGTGTGGGTAGTTCTCCTCATACGTCTTCAGTTGACGAGACGCATTATGCTATGACCTTACCCCTTTGTATCAAGACACACCTTAAGCCTAGCTTGGATGTGTCACTGTATACCACAAATTCCTCTGTACCCTCAGGCTGAGCTAAAATCGGAGCAGACGTCAATATCCTCTTCACCTCCTCAAAACTCTGCTGACACGACTCTGACCAAACGAACCTAGTAGTCTTTCTCAGAAGACAGGTAAGTGGTCGAGCAATAAGGGAAAACCCTTCCACAAACCGGCGGTAGTAATCTGTCAAACCTAGAAAGATGCAAACCTCCTTAACATTCTTCGGAGGTTTCCAAGAAGGCACTGACTTAATCTTCACCGGGTCGACCTTAATCCCCTTAGCAGTCACTACATGGCCTAGGAAAGCCACCTCTGACATCCAAAACTCGCACTTGGACAGCTTAGCATAAAGCTGGCTATCTTGTAGAATCTGTAATACTGTCCTCAAGTGCCCGACATGCTCCTCTCGATTCTTAGAGTAAACTAGGATGTCGTCAATGAAGACCAGTACAAACTGGTCTAAGAAGTCGATGAAAATCCCGTTCATCAACTCCATGAATACCGTTGGCGCATTAGTGAGCCCGAATGGCATCATTACAAACTCATAGTGGTCATACCTAGTCCGAAATGCCGTCTTAGGTATGTCCTGGTCTCTCACCCTCAGCTGGTGATAACCCGACCTCTGATCTATCCTCGAAAACACTAACGCTCCATGCAACTGGTTCAACAAATCATCTATGCGAGGTAGTGGATACTTGTTTTTGATGGTGACCTTGTTCAACTCTCTATAATCGATGCATAGCCTCATTGATCCATCTTTCTTTCTCACAAACAACACCGGTGCTTCCCAGGGAGAAACACTAGGGAGTATGAAGCCCTTCTCTGCTAACTCCTCTAACTGCTTCTTCAACTCAAGCAGCTTTATCGGTGTCATGCGGTACGGGGACTTCGAGATCGGTCTCGTGCCCGACTCTAACTCAATGCAGAAATCAGCACTCCTCTATGGGGGTAACCCTGGAAGATCGTTACTGAATACCTCTGCAAACTCGCATGCAACTGGTATCTCCTCTACTGTCAGGCTCTTGCGTTCTTTCATGCAATAACACGAGAAGGCCTCGCAACCCTGTGCTACCAATCTCGCTGCTCTCACTGTGCTGATAACTGTGCTGAACTTTCCGAGGTCCCAACCTCGAAATATCACTTTGTGACCCTCCTCAGTGGCGACAGTCACAGTCCTCCTCCCAATGTCTAAGACCGCTCCATGTCTCGTCATCCAATCTATCCCCAAGATCACGTCCTCAGGTGTTAAGGGCATGACTAGGAAATCTACCAGCCAATCCCAATCTCCCAAATGAATAGGGCAATCATGGATCTCTCGAGATCCTATAATCTTACCCCCATCAAGTAACCCAACTACAAAAGGGACACCCTCTACCATAGCTAAGGGCAACCTATCTACGCATGCATCTGATATAAAGGAGTGTGTAGCACCCGTAACAAACAAAAGTCGCACAGGTAAATCATGGACCCACATAGTACTTGTGGTCGCAGATGCCTTTGGTTGTTCAGTACTCCTTAGCTCAAACACTCTCGACGGAACTCCTCTGGTGTCAGTAGTACCACCACATCCTCTGCCACGGCCTGATCCTTGTGTAGTACTTGTGAAGAAGGGTGTCCTGGATCCCGGTACTACTGCTGCTGCTGACTCCACGCTCGGTACTGAGGAGGTCCCTGTCCACTCCTCTCAGCACTTGTAGGGGAAGAACCCTGCTGTGAAGGAGCCTTACCCTGACGGCAGAAGGTAGCCCTGTGTCCCGGCTTGCCGCAAGTGAAACATGTAGTAGGTGGCCTCTTGCAGTCTGTCTTAATATGATCGCGACTGCCGTAGTTAAAACAC
This sequence comes from Fagopyrum esculentum, assembly GCA_033239045.1. Lineage (NCBI taxonomy): Eukaryota > Viridiplantae > Streptophyta > Magnoliopsida > Caryophyllales > Polygonaceae > Fagopyrum > Fagopyrum esculentum. Next base: position 36,163,529 of record BSUD01000006.1, read on the forward strand.
TGTCGATCTCTACCCGAAGTCTGAACCGTAGAGTGATAACTAGGTCTCTCCTGGGTCTGTCCTCGCCCATAACCAGCTACTATTGCACTGCTACTAGCATATCCTGTCCTCTGTCGCTTATCCGGCCCACCGGGCTAAACTGCTCTCCTCGGAACTAGCCTATCCTTGTCATATGCAGAAGCTCTATCCTGATAGTTTGACAGAGACTCGTAGCGAAATCCTGCAAGATAAGAACGAGTGCTCTCTCTCAATCTCTGGGAGAAGAGATACACATGCTGCTCCTCAGGAGGTGCAGCTGGTCCAAGCAAGGTCAACTTCTTCCGAAATTTCTTGACTGCCTCAGCAACCGGAATTTCCTCAAATCCCGCCTCAGTGAAGTCCTGACACTTCTCTCTCCTCAACGAGGTAGGGAAGTACCTCTCTAATACTGCTCCTTGATAGCATGAATTATAGTCTATATTTTGGGGTTTGTTTGGACGTTTTATCTTTCATAATCTGCATGTTTGTATGTACATTATGTGATTTTACTACCATTTCATCTACCTTTGCGAGAATCGAGGTCTACACCTAGTTTCGTTGTAATTGCAGGTAATATGGTACGTTTTGCATCAAAAAGGAGCAAAAGGAGTCAAGAGTCATTTGGAGCTACATTCAGGAAGCACAACCCTGGATTAAAGATTTACTTTGGACCAGTTTTGAGAGATTCTACATTCAGTTATGAGTCACCTCGGTTAACCAGAGATTCATCTCGACCGAGGCGATCCAGAGACGCCGACTCGACCGAGGCGAACACCTAGGACGCGGCGAGAATATTTTATTCTTGGCTGAGATCTTTTAAAATTGGAAAGTGATCTTATATTTTTGGGCTGAGCTTCTAGAAGGAAGGAGATATGCAGAATCATATATTTTACCTATATTTATGGGATAATATCTTCTTAAGATTTATTATCTTTGGAGGTTTATTTTTCCTATAAAAAGGGTTGATTTTCTACAATTTCAACAACACGCTATACCACCGATCAGGGTTTACAAGCGCAGCAGCCGCATCCTACTCCAATTTGGGAGAGATTTGAAGAACCTTTTTGAAGGTTGAAGGAAGATTGAAGACTATAGCTTTTATAGCTTTTTGGAGGGTTTTGTAAGATTGTCTTCAATTCCTTTCCTTGTTGTCTTGTCTTTTTGGATTATTATCCAAGGAACGCTTTGTTGTGATATTTGATTCAGTTATTGAAGTCTTTTCCTTAAATTCTTCTTTGTTCAAATATTCACCTCCTTCCCATATATTTAATACTTTCATTGTGATGATGAGTGGCTAATTTCCTTGTGTGATTCTAGGGTGATTGGCTGAAGGTTGTGGGAAAAACAATGATAGAATAATCTTAGATTCCAGTAGGATCCTGAAAGTTCGAGTCTTTAACCTTAACCCTAAGCATCTCGTTCGGTTGATGAACATCTCGGCCGGGGTGGAATTCTTCTGACCGAGGTGACTTATCCGACCCTCAACTGAGAGTTAAGTGTTAGAGTTTGCCAAATCCTATTCTTATTATACCTTTCTGGTTCAAAGCAAGCTTAGGATGAGACTTACCCGGTAATTCCTTAGTTTGTATACCAACGATCATAAGTGTAGGTAATAAAGGCTTGTCCTTTATTGGGGTTTGAGTGTGCTTCTATCCCATCTTTGTGAGTTAGCCTGAGACTTACCCGGTAAAGGTTGATTCTATTCCCTTGGATGGTGTGTTAGTTTGAGGTTACAGTTCTTTATCTTGATTCCTTGAGACTTACCCGGTAATAGGAGTTACGGTTTAGGATTAGTGTGTAGTGAGACTTACCCGGTGATCTACTCCACTTTAGAAACGCCTTCCCCACGCGAAAATCTCAGCTTTGTCCGCTTATCTATAGATCTTGAGTTGGAACCACAACTAGATGCTTTAATCCCTAGAATTGCATGTTTGCTTTATTTGACTTCTTATTCATCTTTGATTGTATTGATTGCTCTTGTGGTTAGCATTAACATTAGCACACCGTATTGGACTTTGTTTCACCAAGTCCCTGTGATCGACCCCTGGAATTTTCTTGCTTTTACTACGATTGACCCGTACACTGCGGGTTCGCATCCTTGTTTTAAGCTTAAGTCTAGGGTTATAAATTTAAAGCTTGCACACACCGTTTGGAGCGAACACTCCTCATCTGCTCCCAACTAGTGACTCGGCTACGAATGATCCGCCACCAGGAATGAGCCTCCTCCGTGAACAAGGTCTGTACTAACTCCACTTGTCGATACTTTGGGCATCGTATCGCCTCTAGTGCAGTCTCTACGTGCCATATCCAATGCTCCACTTCCAACCCTATCTTTCTATTGAATGAGGGAACTTTCAAGGTGTTAAAAGCCTTCAACCACTCATCCGGCCTTTGGACCCAGTAGGAGCTCTATTAGCCTCAACTCTCCTCTCAAGCATAGCCGGCGCCTGAGCTACTCTTTGTGTCACCTGAGCTGACCTAGCCGGTACAAGTGGTACCTGGGTAAGTCTCTCTGTCCTGGCAGCCTCCTCGATACGCTGAACGTATGCTCTGTACTCTCTATACTCAGATGCCCCTATAGAAACGCGTCCTGAATCAGTTGAACGTGCTTCTGTGCTCCAGACCTAGCAACGGTCTCATTCCCGACCTCGGGAACCATGCTCTCGCCTACCTATTCCACTGCAGCATCTGACATGCTTGCTGCAGGTGGATCCTCTCGAGGAGCTCGTCCTCGACCTCTCGCCAGTGGAGGTTTACCTCCATGGCCACGACCTCTAACAACAGAAGTCCTATCACCCATATCTTGTCTAGCTGGAGAAAGAGGTGGACGACCTCTACCTCGACCAGTAGCTGGTGTAGTCCTAGTACGTGCCATCTGCACGAGTGACAACAACTACAGTTATAATCTAGCTAATCTGTCAAAAGCAGTAAAGGTCTAAAAGTGATCATACTAAGAATGCCGAGATTCGCGGAGGTAGTGGTGGTTGTCCGTACTTTCTATCCCAACCCGACTATGCATGCATTTTGAAAACCACAATTCCTTTGGAAAACTCATACCCCTTTCGGGTACTGCTTATTTACTTATTTGACCTTTTAGAAGATTTCAAGTGCCATTGTTGCCAATCTAGGGCTTTGATACCATGTTGTAACATCCCAAGTTTTCAGAACTTGGGGAGCTACTAGTTAGGACCACAAAGTGGGTCCCGACCTTAGTTTGACAACAACTTAACAAGATCTTACAACAAGACACTGAATAAGGAAAAACCGGGAATCATAAAGTATGTTTAAAAGGGCATGAATGCAACCAAAAATCCTAACAACCAAAAAAAAAATCTCAAAATCTGAGGATATGAAGAAGTTAACAAAAGAAAGACCAACATAAAGAAAGGGCCGTAACCCGTCCTATGAAGTACGACTCCCCGGCTGACCACTACCATCCGGATCACTCGACATCTGCTCTAACCTGCGGTGCGTCTACGCAACAAACACAACTGTTAGCTAACTATCTAGATATTAGCAGAAATAATAATAGTGCAAACACACTCAAGATAATATAAACAAACATCATGTTGGCACACAAACCGGTTATCATCTACTAAATTAAGTGATTTACCTTATTCCATTTTACAGTTGCGACACGAGAACTCTTAACAGTTCTCGCCTCGGTTCCTTATCCAACTGGGTGTAGGTCTAGATTACATCTGCCGGTAGCATCACTACAAATCGAGTGTGGACTAGTCCCTAAAGAAACCCCCAGCAGCCTCAGGCTAACTGAGCAGAATGCCACCGCCCGTTACTCTTAGGCCGATGTATAGGTCGGTAGATAATTACTACTAAATTAAAACTATAACATATCATTCACACACCACTATCATTATTCACACTCATATCTAGAAACTAGCTAAGTAAGCCCAAAGGACTTACCTGAATCAGATCTCGATTCTCTTAATCACGACTCAATCTGTAACTGTAGGAACTCGGTTGTCTGTCAAAGTAGGCAAAAGGATCAGCGCATTTCCCGTGTACTGAGAAGTCTAGGACTTTTAAGATGAAAGATCCTATCAGAAGAGAAAGTGCTAAAAGAACACGTCTAAGGTAAAATGACTATTTTATCCTTGGTCCCGAAACTCTCAAAATCTCATAATTTATGCTTAAACTCTTATTTGAGACTAAAATTCCCCATTCTAACTCTAAAGGGTGAGTTTGGGTAGAAAAATAGAAAGCTACACATTTCCTCTATTTTCCACAAAGTCACTAGGATCCAACTTTGGCTCTAAATGTGAAGCTCTTATAAAATTTATAAAAAACCGATAAAAATCTCTCGGTCTCCTATGACATGTATACTAATCATAAGGCCAAATATCTCTCACAAAATATTCATCCAAGACTCCTACCTAAAAATCCAAAGTTGGTTCTAACTCTTAGTGATTCCATACTTAATAAAAATCTAAGTCTTTTCAAAAACAAAACTGGGCAACTACCCTCCTTTCACTAGTTATAACTTCAGATCCGACCGTTGAAACGCTCTCAAAATACAGAGGTATATCATTACTTCAGGAGTTACTGGTTCAGAAGCTAGCAAGCGGATGGCAAGGACTCACCAGTCTTCAAAAGATCGACGAAGCTTCTGCAGTGGGCAACCAGCGGCTCTCCGAGGCCTCCGATGGTTGGGTAAACAAGTATGTTCAGTCGTGAGGACTCACAACATAAGGTATGTGGGGAAAGGTCGGGAGTCACCTTGTTCCAACATAGGAGTGGTGTCACCAGTCTCTGGTTACAACCACCACCTGCTCTCGGTTATAGGTGCAAGGGTCGTCCGTTGTGCAGTGATGGCCGACTTCGAGGGTGCGTTCTGTACGGCAGCGTGAGAGGGAGGAGATTTGTGTGGATCTGTTATAGGCGTTAGAAGTAGAATCTGGGCTGATCTTCTTGGGCCTGTTCCAGCTACTGGCCTACGTGCAAGAGGGCTGGAAGGTAAGGTCTTGTCTCCTTGTCATGACCTTGTCGAGATACCGTCGCGACTTCGTCTAAACTTGTCATGGTCTCGTCAAAAGACGATATATATATATATATATATATATATATATATATATATATATATATATATATATATATATAAACTAGGGTTTGTATTTTTTTCATCATTTTATGTAAATTAAAGGTTACATAAAATGATAAAATTGGTGATAGTGTGCGACGCTAGGTAGAAAGAGAGAGGTCAACGGATCAAAATTCGGTTTGTTGCGAATTTAAACGGAATAAAAATTCCGGATATTACAAACCTGCATGTATGGATGTATATTCTTTGATTATATTGTTGGTTTGTTTACCTTTGCGAGAATCGAGGTCTACACCTAGTTTCATTGTATTTCTAGGGAAAATGGCACGTTTTGAAGGTTGATGTTCAAGGAAGGAAGGAAGCTAGTTTGGAGTTGGCTTTGAAGGAACGCTGATTGTTTGTTTGTTTGATTTAGTTATTGACACCTTTGCGTTAAGGTTTTCTTGTTTGAATATTGATTTATTTCTCACATGTAATATCCGAAATTTTTATCTCGTTTAATTCCGTAACAAATCGGATTTCGATCTTTTGATCCTTAGCTGTCTACGTAGTTGGACACTACTTCTCAAAATTTTATCATTTTATGTAATATCACTTCACATAAAATGATAAGATGTTATTAGTAGCAAACCCTAATCCAAACCCTAGAGTATATCATGACTTGTCTTTGACAAAGTCATGACGTTCTAGTGACAAGATCAAGATGAGCCCAAGACGAGTTACGACGAGGCCATGACAAATTCGTGACTGTAATACCCGAAAAATTTAATTTCCGTTTAATATCCGATCAAATCGGCTCCCAATCCGTCGACCTTTATTCTTTTAAATAAAATAAAGCATTATCAAATTCTATCATTTTATGTGACTCTATTTCACGTAAAACGATAAATAGGGAAACCGAATAAAATTGTTACATAAATTGAAACCGAAAACCAATGAGCGGTTCCGTGCGTGTAACGATTTAATTATAAGTCCATCTTAGTTAGATGAGCAGGCCCAATGGACCCGGCCCAAAGACATGTCATCCAACCCATAATCTAAATTAACCTTAACCCTAATTAACCTTAACCTAATCTAATCAGCATCCCTAATCCTATTCTACTCTAACTGCTCACGCCGCACGCCGCTGCCTCCCTTCTCGCGCTGATCTTTCGCCTCGCCTTTACCGGAGTAAGAAAGAGGCGCTGCTGATCACCGACTTCTGCACAGGCCTCCTGGGACTTCTGCTGATCACCGACTTTTGCACAGGTCTCTTGGGACTGCTGCTGCTCACCGACTTCTGCACAGGCCGCCTGGGACTGCTGCTGCTCGCCAACATTCTGCATAGGCGCCTGGGACTGCTGCTGCTTGCCAACGCCCTGCACACCCAGACACAGCCACTCGCCAACGTTCTGCACTCAGCCCTCTGCACTTGACTCTTAGCCACTGCACGCCTCCAGCGAGAATAGGACAGAAGACGAACAATCGGTAAGAACTCTCCTATACCTCGTCTTTCACTTGTGCTCGGTAGCCCAAAAACAACTCACCTTAGGACACTGTAATGTTGCAGCACCCCGGACCATCTCGCTCTTCTCTGTCTGCAGCCTTGAGCAATCAGGGACCATGGCTTCTCCCCTTCTGTGCAAAACGCATACTCAGCAGCAACCTTGGTACCTTCTTTTCGGTAAATTTGAGTCTCGGAATCGGGTAAGGCTTGTACCCCTTGCTACACTACATTTCAGTCCACCTCTCCCTTGCCTAACGTGTACTAGTTCCGTTTTTTAAACCTACTCAGAACAACCATAAGTGAGGTGTACAAATTCAAGCGTTTTCCTGAGTTTTCGGAAGTGAAAAGCAGTCAACTTCGGGTCCAAATTTGGGTAAGTTAGACTTCTTATTTTTGGCTGAATTTTGGATATGTTGTAGTCAGTAGTACATAGTAAAGCATACTAAAATTTCAAAAGAATCGGAGTTATGTTTTTATAAGTGTGCTGAGTGTTGATAAAAACAGCATGTGATGCAGTTTTGTGGGATGGTTTTGAATAGGCTTTTGATCTCCTTTGCTGCTGAATTTTGGATATAGTATAGATAAGATTTTATAGTAGAACATATCAAAATTTGGATAAATCCAGCGAACAGTTTAGGAGTTATGATTTTTTTTTCAAAGTTAAGACAATGTGCTGTTTGTTAAGTGTTGTAACCAACTTTGAAAATTTTTGTAGAAGTGATGGTTGAACAGTTTTAAGAAATTCTTGCTCCTAGGAGTAGATGAGATATCATAGATGATCTAGGGGATTATTTCGGAATTTTTATAAGATTATTCAAATTTTATATTTGAAGCCGAAGTTGGACCTTAACGATCTTTCCGAAAATAGGGAAATGGGTAAATTGCCAGTTTGTAACCAAACTCATCTTTAGGAGTTAGAATATGACTCTTTAGTCTCAAATAAGAGTTTAGGCATGAATTATGGAATTTTTGGAAGTTTCGAGACCAAGGGTAAAATAGTCATTTTACCATAAATTAATACTGTAATCAATTCCGTTCTATTAAGACCTACTATCTTAGAAGTCTTAGACTTCTAATCACCTAGAAAGTGCGCTGACACACTTGCCTCCTTTGACAGGTGTTAGCATGAAATATTGTAATATTTTAGGCACGTTTTCTAAACGTATTTGATTCATATCGATAGTCTTTGATTGAACTTTGATGCATATGTGAGCTAGTATTACCTATATTGTCAATATGGATGTCTACACTAGTCCTATGTTGATTATAGGTGATTTGGAGCTATTTCCGAACGGAATCGAGCCAAAGAGGAGTTGATTGAGTGAGTCCATAGATTGAGGACATTCTTAGGAAGCAAATTGGAGTTTAGCCTGAGGAATGCATGAGACTAGGGAAGAATCACGTTCTTGCCCTAAACCACGCTTTAAAATACGGCCGTATTACAAACCACGTTCAGTTCCACGGCCATGGAACCTTGTGTAGAAAAGCGTGATGCATTCCAGTAACTATTACGGTCGTGGAATATATGTTGCATACCGTGACACTTTCCACACCTAGAATTTTGGTCGTGGAAACTTCCACGACCGTGATCTTGGCGAATCTTTTTCGCCACACTTTGAAGCCACGATCTTTTGAAGATTGGGCCGGGCCGATATTTTATCTTGCCCTATAAAAAGACGGACGAAAGGAGATTCCATCATCGACGCTTAGGATCGTTTACGCCCGCTACCTCGTTTTACACCGTTGCTTGGAAGTATTGATCATCTCATTGGAGATCGAAGTTTGCATCGGGGAATTGCTCAAATCTCGCACTTTTGGTGGAGATTGCTGTTGAGATCTCCGGATTGGAGGAAGATCGAAGCTTTTGGAAGATTTTGCAAGAAGATCTCTCTTCTTGTTTAGGTTTGATTTGGAAAACGGATTGACATCCCGTTTTCCCTTCTTTCCTAAGGTTGTGATTGTTTACTTTAGTTTGAATCCTTTGACAATACTCGTTCTTGATTGTGACTTTGAGATTGATTTGAAGATTATTGAAAGTTCTTGAAAGTTTTCACCTTTCTATCTTTTAATTCTTGAATTGATATCAACATGACTGTTATTGGCTAAAACCCTTTAGCAATTCTAAGGTGAAGGGTTGATAGTTGTGGCTTAGATGATGATAGATCGATCGCAAACAGATTAGACCCTGAGAGTTCGAGAGAATCATCGACGAACCCTAAATTACGGGCTGTTCTTGAGTTCCACGACCGTGGAATCTCAAGATCCAACCGTAATTTCCCTCAAGTTTACGAACCTGCTTTTACTTTGATCCAAAGTTAAAGATTTGCTTTAACTTAGTTTAGACTCGTCTTTTCTAGGTGGTAGTGAAGCCTCAACAACCTCTACCTCGATTGTGAGTATCACAACCTCGATCGGTTAAGTTAGTCTTGATCCTTGGGTTACAAGTTTGGGTATTTGACACTAATTCTCACCTTTAAAATCTTTCTATATTGAGCCTCAACAACCTGTATAGAGAGTGCCTTGTAGGTGAGTTACATAAGGTTTTTGGAACTTCACCGTACGATTACCTTACTTTAGTATACCTTTCCATATCTCAACTCTGTCTTTATATCATTAGTATATCTTGAATCGATTGCCACAACTGGATACTTGGATCTTTAGGATTGTTGTTTTCCCAATATTTGCAAAACTCTCAAATTTACTCGCTTGACAATCTACAATTGAATTCGTTCCCACCCAAATCCCTGTGTTCGATACTCTGGAATCCTTGCTTAGCTACGTCGATCCGTACACTGCGGGTTCGCTGCTTGATTCTAGTTTTATAAATTTAAAGCTTATTTGCACACACCTTTAGGGGCGAACAAGTTTTTGGCGCCGTTGCCGGGGATTTGGTTTCGGCCGAATCCGGTTGCCGGTTGTCAAGCTTGGGAGCTTGCTCTCGTTATTTGATATCTTTTTGAGTGCATGCGCAGGTCTAGGAAAACCGAAGATCTCTTACCTCTTGATCAAGAACTAGAGAAAACTTTAAGGCAAAAGCGCAAGGAAAAGAAGATGGCTGAAGAAAACGAACGTGATTTTCAGGCGGAGTTGGCGGAGAAAGAAGCTCAACTCCAATGGAATGAGAACCTCCGCCGGGATGAGATCGATCGCCATCAATCTTAAGTTAACAATCTACAGGATCAGATGTTCCAAATGAGATTAGAAATAAGCGATCTTAAGAATAAAGGAATCAAGAAATCCTCAAGAAGGGCATCAAGATCTAGAAGAAGGAGAAGTCATTCATCCGCTGATGATAGTGACTCTTCCATGCCACCGTTAGAGGAGATTGATCCTACGATCAATGTGAACCCTTTTCATCCACAAGGAGCCGCTAATCGCCGCATTCCACCTAGAAATGTGAGGGTCGAACGTGTGGATAATGAGCCAAGAACTCTTGGCCAGCGGATGGATCCAACACAACAACCACGCCGTTTGGGCGTGAATTTTGATGTTGAAGATGTTCAAGGGTTTAGCTTTAACCCTCAAGTCATTACCCTTGTTCGCCAAACCCAATTTGGCGGGACAAGCGCCGAATCTCCACACCAACACTTGCAAAACTTCGAGTGTATGATGGAGACGATGAGACCAAAGAGCGCTAATACCGACAGCTACAAGCTTAAACCCTTCTTCTTCTCTTTGAAAGGGAAAGCGTTGTCATGGTATCAAGCTCTTCCTAGTGGGAAACTAGACACGTGGGAAGACCTTTCCGCGGAGATTCTCACCAAATTCTTTCCACCTTCCAAAACGGCGGAACTTAGAGGTAAGATTAATGCTTTTTCTATGAGACCTAACGAAAGTTTGTTTCAATCTTGGGAAAGGTTTCAGGATTTGCTCTTGGATTGCCCTCATCATGGCATATCCAAACTTGCCTTGCTGGAGATCTACTACAAGGGGCTGGTTTGCCAGGAGATACCGCCCGGACTATCCTACGCACAAAGGAAGAAGTTCTTTAAGGACGTCCGGGAATACTATTGGAACGAGCCTCTCCTCTTTAAGAGAGGTCCGGATGGCATCATTCGGCGAAGTGTGCCGGAAGATGAGATACAAAGTGTCATCCGTCATTGTCATTCACTACCTTGTGGAGGACACGCTAGTTCAAACAAGACTAGCGCAAAGGTATTGCAATCTGGATTCTATTGGCTTACTTTATTTAGAGATGTGCATTCCTTTGTTTCTTGCTGCGATGCTTGTCAAAGAACATGCAATATTTCTAGAAGGAATGAGATGCCCCTCAACAACATCCAAGAGGTGGAGATTTTTGACGTTTGGGGAGTTGATTTCATGGGACCATTCCCATCCTCTTGTGGAAACCAATACATACTATTGGCGGTAGATTACGTTTCTAGATGGGTGGAAGCAATTGCCTCTCCCACAAATGATGACATGGTGGTGGTTAAGTTCTTTAACAAGACCATTTTTCCGCGATTCGGGACACCAAGGACGATCATTAGTGATGGAGGTCCTCACTTCATAGCCCGTCGCTTTGAAGCTCTTCTAGCTAAGTATGGGGTTACTCACAAGGTCGCTACCCCTTACCATCCACAAACGAGTGGACAAGTTGAGATCTCAAATAGGGAGATCAAAGGAATTCTAGAGAAGACGGTTTCAAGGACTAGGAAGGATTGGTCCTTGAAGCTATGTTCGCTCAAAAGGGTGTGCGTCAAAGTCTTAAATTTATATCTAGAACTCAAAAGCAAAGCGAACCCGCAGTGTACGGATCAGCTGTAGAAAGATAAGAATTCCAGAGTCGAACTCAGGGATTTGGTGAGAAAAATTCCGATTTCAATTATCTAGCGAAAGTATAAAAGCTTTTGTGATATGATAAAGAGAGAAATGATTCCAAGGATTCAAGTATCCGATTTAGGCTTTCGATTCAAGACACTTCTATAGATATAGGACAGAATTTATATTGCCAAGATTAAATGCTCAAAGGTAGGATTCGTACGGTGAAGTTCCGAAACCTATATGACTAATCTATAGGTTCTCTCTATAAGGGTTGTTGAGGCTACAATATAGAAAGATCTAAAGATGAGAATTATGTTTAGACTAACTATCTAAAACTCCAGGATGTGACTCTCCAAAGTAAAGATTAGAAAGCACATATAATTTCTCAATAAAGGATGTTGAATCTCTTTATTACCCAAATCTTGCGATCTTAATCTATTAAATGTAGAAACAGGTTTGAAGTGCCTTTATACATTCAATTAGAGGGTAGAAAGGTTAATCAAGATTGGGATTAAGGCAAGGATAGTTTTGATTAAAGATTAGTTCAATTAAAGTTCGTCAGAAGAATAAATTGTGCTGTTCATAAGAAAAATCGGCCGATTTTCCTCAAGAACAGTCCGATTTTCCTGTTTGTCGCAAAACTAAAATCTAAATTCTCAGGGTCCTAATGTTTGAATGAGTTCAGTCTATCATCATCTAAGCCTTAATCATCAACTATTCTCCCCAGAATCACAAGGTTTTTAGCCAACCATTTTCAAAATCGAATCAAATTAATTATTGAAGAAGATATCGCAAAGAAACCAAATCTTGAACGGAAAATTCAATAACTTTCAAATCTGTAAAACAATCGTCAAATTTGTTCAATGTGTCTCTCAAACAACTCAATTTCGTGTTCACAAACCACAAACAATGCAATGGAATAAAGAAATCTCACAATCAAAGATCAAGAATGACTTTTCGGCAAAAGCTCTTCAATCTCTCTCCAAGAATCGTTGATTTCTCCAAAACGTGTAAAGATTTTCCAGTGCGGCCTCCTCGTTTTCGTTCCTAGGGTTCTCTTCTATACTTTCTTGCCGATGGGCCGTTTGGCAAAACTCTCCTCTAGCCCAATTAAATTGGGCTTTGTGTCGTCTATCCATTTGGCCGAATCGTGAAGAAAATCGACCCAGTCGAGTTAGGTGCAAAACCGTTCGATTTTTAGGGTATGAAAATCGTCCGATTTTTATATATATTGGCACGATTTTCTTCAACAGAAAGTGCTCTTCCTTTGGTTCGTCTTCTATGCTTCTCCTTTGCAATTCCTTAGCTCTTTGTGATCCTTTTAAGACTCCTTTAGCTTCCTTAACATCCTTAGATGCTTCTTGCTCTATTTTTGCTTCCAATTCCGCTCTATTTACCTACAATTCATCCAAAACTCGTATAGACCTCTATTTCCGACAATTAATTGAATAGAACATAAAAGGCATACAAAATCTCTCTAATTGCAAGGTAAATAGAGATAATGTCCTGTAATATGCATGAATATGATGATACATAATTCATGTCATCAAAATACTCCATACTTGCCTCTTGCTTGTCCCTAAGCAAGACTCAAATTTAGAATATAAGATGTCATGGATTATGTGTGTATGAAAACTCAAAAACTTTTCTTTTGGTAGTGTTTCTTTTTATTGGATCACCCTCAAAGTGATATTTCAAGGCATAAAAAGGCAAAATATGTATCAATGATGACTATAAGATGAACAAACTCCCTTTTCTTCTTTGAAAGCATAAATAAAGAACATGATAAAGGTGTAGAGGCAATCAAAGTCAAACAAATCTAAGCCATTAAGTCTTAAACACATGCATAAAAGTCTCAAGGTCTTCAAATCAAAGGAAAGGATCAAGAAACGTATTAAGGGAAGGAGTTCTTTTTGGCAATTGTGGTGCTAATCCGGGAAAGAGGAACACATAACACCTTCAAGAATTTTCTTCACCGCACATGCTTCGCATGTAGAAAGCTTTGCTTTTATTATACTTTACTTTTTGAGAGTATGGACAGCGGTGCACAAAAACCGAAGCCTAGGAGATCGGCGTTTCTCAATTTCGAGATGCCTCAAACCCTTGATGCACATACCATATCCCGTTAGGACTTGTTGTTCAATCGGACTTTGGCAAGACACAAACACCCGGCTATGTGAATGGTGCCGAGTTACTCATCCTCATGTTCAATGTCCCCAACTTATGAAATTTTGCACTTTTTCAATACATTTTTCTTGGCCCTCCCACATCAAACATGCCTTTTTCAATCACCTATCCTAATTCCCGGATGGTAAAAGGAGGGTTACATATTTCATTGAGGAGCTAGCATGATCAAGACATGAGAAAAGAAAAGAAGTGAATTGCCTTAGTCATCCTTAAATGATGTAAAAGAACTAACAATATAGCTTCAACTATTATTTCATTCTCTTATCAAAACAACTAAATCATATAACTTATTCATGTATTCAAGTAACAAAAGCAATTTCATTCATGCTATAATCAAAATCTCAACACAATTAAGCATCTTTTTGCCTATCCATATACACAATTCTCATCATAGAGGTCATTTCCATATAAGAAGCACTTAAAATTTTTGAAAATTCATAGGTTTTGAAAAAGATCATGCAAATGCAAGTGTCATAATAAAAATCAAGTAGTGCAAGAGTTATTACAAGCCAAATTGTCAAGAGTAGTGGAAAGTACACAAAGTGCTAAAGTGAAACATAAGGTATTGTAAGTACCCCCACCCCATACTTGACATCTACATTGTCCCCAATGTGAAAATCAAGCATAAGAAGGAGAAAAATACTTACAATGTAAAAGAAGTGGGTGCTCAATCCTTTGTCGGTGGTGGAGGTGGTGGATAGGGATACATCGGTGCGCTAGGATCGTAGAAGTGGCCGAACTGGTGGTAGTACATGTCCCTCATCTGGCCATCATAGGATGAATGCCTAGCGTCCGTCTCCTCCCTGTAGTTGCTGAACTGAGTGTTCAGGGTGTCATAATCGGTGCGGAGGGTACGGTAGTCGGTGCTGAGGCTCTGGAAGCTAGTGACTAGCTCCCTGAAGTGGCGTGGAGCTCGGCATCCTCGTCTAGGGCCTGGAGCATGTGCATAAGAGTGTCGAGGTGGTTGTATGTCATCCTCCGTCTTCTCATCCTGCCTACTAGTCCTGCTCGGTCCTACTCCATGAGTGTCAGTGTCCATGGCATCCGTAGCATGTCCGCTATGAGTATCACTCTCAAACTCGAGCATGGTCTCCTGTCCTCCATCCTCCTCCTCGTCTGAATCACCTGCATCATCATCATAATAAGTAGGAGGTGAGAACTCCTCAAGCATCGCCTCAAAGGTCTCCTTCCAGTTCCTCTTATTCCGAATGGTGTATTCGGATTTCCATATGATCTCGGATGGCTTCTTCTTCGGATCCCTGTGCCATGGCATCGGCACATGAAGAGTTCCTCTCCCTCAAGGAATCAAGACCTGTCGAACCACCAACCTCTGTGAGCCTAAAGGGAGGGCACTCTCAGCTAGAGTGCATCCCGAGAAGTCATAACCCATGGTCTTTGCCACATGAGTGACAAGACCTCCTGCACAAATATCGCCCTTAGCTTTGTTGGCTATCTTTCCTAGATAGTCAGCAAGCATGGTGGCAATGTCGGGAGTGGTGAGCGTGGATGTCATGCAATAGAGGATAAAAAGCTCATCAGCCTTGAGCTTCTGCGGAGTCTCTGTCCGGGCAAATAAACTCTCGCTAAGTATCCTATGCACTACCTTAAAGGAAAGGTTGTACATACTTGTCTCCTTGGAGTTTCCGGGTCTCCACTTGTCTCCTCCGTGCTCACCTACGGAAATAGCCTCCCAAAAATCACTAGCACTGAGACCTCTAGCAAATGTGCCTGCATCTGAATAAGAGAAACCAAACAAGTCGCCAAAAGTGTCAATGGACATAGTGTGGTCTTGGCTCATGAGGCGGAAAGTGACCATCCTTTCCCTAGGGTCGTGCTCAAACATGCTAAGGAATTCTAGGGTAATCTCTCTATAAGCATCCTCCCTAATCGTAGCAAACTGTCTCAACCCAGCTCTGTCTAGCATCATATCAACATCCTCTCGAACATATAACGAATCTAAGTCATCAAGCACTATGTAGCGAGGAGCTGTGAATGGGCGATCTACAATGCGTTCATAGCGTTTCTTGTGCTTGGATAGGGGAGGGGGAAGCTTAGGGATGTTGGTAGGTGGTGGTGGAGGTGGGGTAGGGGCTTTGGAAGAAGATCCCTTCTTCTTCCCCGTGTTTCTAGTTACCCTCTTAACAAGATCCATTCTGAGTCAAAAAAATCGGCCTGTTCTTGACAAAAATCGGACGATTTATTTGGGTTGGGTCGATTTTTGTCTCAATTTCAATGATTCTCACAATTCTGTAAAGTTCTGTTCAATCTATCACCACACACAGTTCTCTACAATGATTTCTAAGTGAATTCCTCTATCAATTCCAACAAACAAACACTTCCTAAGCAAACTTCAATTTCAAATGAGAAACTTAGGTTTTGGAAAGAAAAACCTGAATTCCTTATGCAGGAGTCGTGATAGCATGAATTATAGTCTATATTTTGGGGTTTGTTTGGACGTTTTATCTTTCATAATCTGCATGTTTGTATGTACATTATGTGATTTTACTACCATTTCATCTACCTTTGCGAGAATCGAGGTCTACACCTAGTTTCGTTGTAATTGCAGGTAATATGGTACGTTTTGCATCAAAAAGGAGCAAAAGGAGTCAAGAGTCATTTGGAGCTACATTGAGGAGCAAAAAGGAATCCTTCAGGAAGCATAGCCATGGATTAAAGATTTACTTTGGACCAGTTTTGAGAGATTCTACACTCAGTTATGATCACCTCGGTTGCTCAGAGATTCATCTCGACCGAGGCGATCCAGAGACACCGACTCGACCGAGGCGGACACCTAGGACGCGGCGAGAATATTTTATTCTTGGCTGAGATCTTCTAAAGTTGGAAAGTGATCTTATATTTTTGGGCTGAGCTTCTGGAAGGAAGGAGATATGCAGAATCATATATTTTACCTATATTTATGGGATAATATCTTCTTAAGATTTATCATCTTTGGAGGTTTATTTTTCCTATAAAAAGGGTTGGATTTTCCACAAATCCAACATCCGCTTACAGTTAGAATATCCCGCATACGACGCAGCACACCCGCTACAAGCGCAGCAGCGGCATCCTACTCCAATTTGGGAGATTCGAAGAACCTTTTTGAAGGTTGAAGGAAGATTGAAGACTATAGCTTTATAGCTTTTTGGAGGGTTTTGTAAGATTGTCTTCAATCCCTTTTCTTGTTGTCTTGTCTTGTTGGATTATTATCCAAGGAACGATTTTGTGTGATATTTGATTCAGTTATTGAAGTGTTTTCATTAAATTCTTCTTTGTTCAAATATTCACCTTCTTCCCATATATTTAATACTTTCATTATGATGATGAGTGGCTAATTTCCTTGTGTGATTCTAGGGTGATTGGCTGAAGGTTGTGGGAAAAACAATGATAGAATGATCTTAATCACAGTAGGATCCTGAAAGTTCGAGTCTTTAACCTTAACCCTAAGCATCTCGTTCAGTCGATGAACATCTCGGCCGGGGTGGAAACTGGCTGACCGAGGTGGCTTATCCGATCCTTAACTGAGAGTTAATGTGTTAGAGTTTGCCAAATCCTATTCTTATTATACCTTTCTGGCTCAAAGCAAGCTTAGGATGAGACTTACCCGGTAATTCCTTAGTTTGTATACCAACGATCATAAGTATAGGTAATAAAGGCTTGTCCTTTATTGGGGTTTGAGTGTGCTTCTATCCCATCTTTGTGAGTTAGCCTGAGACTTACCCGGTAAAGGTTGATTCTATTCCCTTAGATGGTGTGTTAGTTTGAGGCAATAGTTCTTTATCTTAATTCCTTGAGACTTACCCGGTAATAGGAGTTACGGTTTGGGATTAGTGTGTAGTGAGACTTACCCGGTGATCTACTCCACTTTAGAAACACCTTCCCCATGCAAAAATCTCAGCTTTGTCCGCTTATCTATAGATCTTGAGTTGGAACCACAACTAGATGCTTTAATCCCTAGAATTGCATGTTTGCTTTATTTGACATCTTATTCATCTTTGATTGTATACTTGCTCTTGTGGTTAGCATTAACACTAGCATACCGTATTGGACTTTGTTTCACTAAGTCCCTGTGATCGACCCCTGGAATTTTCTTGCTTTTACTACGATTGACCCGTACACTGCGGGTTCGCATCCTTGTTTTAAGCTTAAGTCTAGGGTTATAAATTTAAAGCTTGCACACACCGTTTGGAGCGAACAAGTCGATTGACGTGCGTGCTGTTGTTAGATCCTCGTTCCTTGTTGAAAATGCTTCGGTTTGGAGCCAAGAATCACTCAAAATGGTTAAGGAATGAAGATTGTAGGGTGTGGCAATTTTTCGGCTTTCTTGGGAGAAAGGAATCGAGAATTGGGGATTTTGGAATGAAGAAGATCGAGTGTGAAGTCCTTATATAGGGTCGATGAATTCTGAAGAAAATCGGCCGATTTATCTGGGCGATTTATTTGTCGGGGCGATTTTCTTTCTGTCGAAAAAAATCGGACGATTTATTTTGACAGGTCGATCTCCAGGTCGATTTATGTTTCTGTTGAAAAAAATCGACTTGCTCTGTTACTGAATCGGACGATCTTCTTATGGTAACTCGATTTCCTTCCTTGTTTTTCTTGAATCTCGAAGATATAACTCATTTGTGCTCCATTCTTCATGAATCTCTCACATTTGAACCTAATTTCCTGCGATTAATGACACGACAAACCAGGAGTGCATCGAGGAACAGATAAAAACGAAAAACGAAGAAACAAAGCAATTAATCTATTCTAACTAAGTGAGGGAAAGAAAGGAAACTATACTATCATGGGTTGCCTCCCAAGAAGCGCTTTATTTATCGTCTTTAGATGGACGGTGTATGATGTTGTGTTCAATGGAGGAGGATAGGAGCTATCTCCTCGACCGGAGCTTCCGGTGTGTATTTCTTCAACCGTTGGCCATTAACCTTGAAACTTCCGCTTTGTTCACCCCATACTTCAACTGCACCATGGGGGAAAATTCTTTTAATTACAAAAGGTCCTGTCCAACGGGATTTGAGCTTACCTGGAAATAAACACAGCCTTGAGTTGAATAGGAGGACTTGGTCTCCCTCCTTCAAATCTTTTGGAATGATGTGCTTATCATGCCAGCGCTATGTCCGTTCCTTGTAAATCCTTGCGTTCTCATACGCGTTTAGCCGGATCTCATCCAGCTCATTGATGTCTAAGAGCCGCTTCTCTCCGGCTTCTTTCATGTCGAAGTTGAGCCACTTGATAGCCCAATAAGCCTTATGCTCTAGCTCTACAAGAAGATGACATGATTTACCATAAACAAGATTATAGGGAGTCGTACCTATTGGTGTCTTGAAGGCTGTCCTATATGCCCATAGTGCATCGTCAAGCTTCATTTACCAATCTTTCCTCGTTTTAGAGACGGTTTTCTCTAAAATCCCTTTAATCTCTCTATTGGATATCTCGACTTGTCCGCTGGTTTGCGGATGGTAAGGTGTAGCTATCTTATGGGTCACCCCATACTTAGCCAATAGAGTCTCGAATCGACGGGCCGTGAAATGCGTTCCTCCGTCACTAATGATGGTTCGGGGAGTTCCGAACCTTGGGAAGATCGTTCTATTGAGGAACTTCACCACTACCATTGCATCATTAGTAGGAGAAGCGATTGCCTCTACTCATCTGGAGACATAGTCTACGGCAAGAAGTATATATTGGTTACCGCATGAAGATGGGAAAGGTCCCATAAAGTCGATGCCCCATACGTCAAAGATTTCTACTTCTTGTATGTTGTTGAGAGGCATCTCATTCCTCCTGGATATATTACCTGTCCTTTGACAAGCATCACAAGAAACAACAAACTTTTGCACATCTTTGAAAAGTGTAGGCCAATAGAAGCCGGAACGAAGTACCTTAGCACAAGTCTTGTGGGAACTAGCATGTCCGCCACATGGTAGAGAATGGCAGTGTCGGATGACACTATCTATCTCATCTTCGGGAATACATCTCCTGTAGATGCCATCTAGACCTCTTTTGAATAGAAGGGGTTCGTTCCAATAGAATTGCCGGACGTCTCTCAAGAACTTCTTCTTTTGAGCATATGAAAGTCCGGGTGGAATCTCCTGACAAACAAGGTAATTTACAATGTCAGCAAACCATGGATCATTACCTTGTGATATGTGTTGAAGACACTCTTCAATCTCGTGCAGTTGCTCGTCAGGGAAGGAATCGTCTATCGGAAGTTCATCAGACTCGCCGGTGAGTTGCGGAAGACGACTAAGGTGATCGGCAACGGAGTTCTCCGATCCTTTCTTATCACGGATCTCTAAATCGAACTCTTGCAAGAGTAAGATCCATCTTAGAAGCCTTGGCTTTGCATCTTTCTTCGTGAATAAGTATCGAATTGCAGAATGGTCCGTGTAGACTATCACCTTCGCACCTACAAGATAGGAACGAAACTTCTCAAAAGCGTATACTACGGCTAAAAGTTCCTTTTCCGTAGTTGCATAATTGTATTGAGCCTCATCTAGCGTTTTGCTAGCGTAGTAGATGGCATGAGTGCGACCATCTTTCTTCTGTCCAAGAACGGCTCCTATAGCGACATCGCTTGCGTCGCACATGACCTCGAAAGGAAGAGTCCAATCGGGTGGTTGAATGATTGGTGCCGAAATCAAAGCTTCTTTGATCCTGCAAAAAGCATCTAAGCAATCTTTCGAGAATTCGAAAGTCGCATCTTTCATCAAAAGATTAGTCAAAGGTTTTGAAATCTTAGAAAAATCCTTTATGAATCTCCTATAGAAGCCTGCATGTCCTAAGAAGCTTCTAATTCCTTTTACTGATGAAGGGGGAGGTAACTTCTCAATGGTTTCTATCTTTGATCGATCTACCTCTATTCCCCTTTGTGACACTAAGTGACCTAACACAATTCCTTCGGTGACCATGAAATGACACTTTTCCCAGTTTAAGACTAAGTTAGTGTCCTCACATCTCTTAAGAACTAGTGAAAGGTTATAGAGACAGTTAGCAAAGGAAGAACCATATACCGAAAAGTCGTCCATGAAGACTTCCATGATATTCTCTACATATTCGGAGAAGATTGCCATCATACACCTTTGGAAGGTGGCTGGAGCGTTGCATAAGCCGAATGGCATTCTTCTATAAGCGAACGTACCCCATGGGCACGTAAAAGTTGTCTTCTCTTGATCATCCGGATGAATTGGAATCTGAAAGAAACCGCTATATCCATCTAAATAACAAAAGTAGGCATGTTAGGCTAACCTTTCCAACATTTGATCGATGAAAGGAAGGGGGAAGTGGTCCTTCCTTGTGGCTACGTTCAGTTTGCGGTAGTCGATGCACATTCGCCATCCTGTAACTATCCGTGTAGGGATGAGTTCGTTGTTCTTGTTGGCAACAACGGTAATGCCTCCTTTCTTGGGTACTACTTGTACCGGACTCACCCATTTGCTATCAGAAATAGGGAAGATGATACCTGCATCAAGTAGCTTAAGGATTTCTTTCTTCACGACCTCTTTCATTGCCGGATTTATCCGTCTTTGAGGTTGGCGTGAAGGTTTGTAATCCTCTTCCATTAATATTTTGTGCATACATAGAGAAGGCTTTATTCCTACTAAATCATCAATGGTGTAACCTAGTGCTCTCCTATGTTGCTTCAGAACATGCATGAGTTTCTCTAATTCATCATCATTCAAATTTGCATTGACTATAACCGGGTATGTGGAATTAGTGCCAAGGAATGTGTACCTTAAATGCGTGGGAAGTTGCTGCAATTCTAATGATGGAGGTACCTTGGTTGGTGATGAATCGTGGCTTTTGGGTGTTGTGGAAGAGGTCTCTATAGGTGTGGGTACTTCATCATTAGATTCGGAAGCGGCTGCGGTGAAGTTTGGAGAATCCAGAGAATTACCCATTGAATCGACCTTCCCTGTAATAAATCGGTCGATCTGCTGTACGATTTTTCTTTCTGTCGGAAAAAATCGGGTTACCTCTTCATGAATCGGACGATTTAATGTCGTCAGGTCGATCTTTGTTTCTGTCGAGAAAAATCGGATTGCATCTTCAGAAATCGGACGATTTATTTCTGGCAGGTCGATTTTCTTCACAGTTTCCGGAGTCCACTCTAGTTTTTCAACTTTTGCTCCTAGTTCTTCCTCCACATCATTTAATGCTTTCACATCCTCATTGCAGTCATGTTCCACCCCTTCCTCCATGATGCTCATGCTAAGAACTTTTTGAAGAGGGTCTTTCATCAAGATCGAACTTACTACCTCTCTAGACTCTTCTTCGTCAATAATTTCAAAAACGTCGTCTTTCAAGTTTGGCTCCTTGATTAAGGAAGATAGTATGAATTCTATCTTTTCTTCACCAATATGGAAGGATAGCTGGCCGTTCTTGCAATCTACCATGCATCCAGATGTGGCAAGGAATGGTCTCCCAAGGATGATGGGAACCGGGTAATCTGCAGGTATGTCAAGAACGACAAAATCTATAGGGATGTAAAACTTACCTAGCTTTACCGGAATGTCTTCTAATATTCCCACCGGCTTAGTGGTAGAACGATCGGCCATGTAGAGTGTGATCTTCACCGGTCTAGGCTCTCCTAGACCAACTGCCTTGCATAGAGCGAGAGGAATGATACTCACACTCGCTCCAAGATCACAAAGTGCATCATAGGTCGCTTCTCCCAAAGTGATGGGTATGCAAAAGGATCCTGGATCACGGAGTTTGGGTGGCATATTTTCCGTCATGGTCTTGATGAGTTCGGATGACTCCATACTCATCTTGACTTCTCCTATATCTTCCAACTTCCTCTTGTTGGAGAGGATTTCCTTGAGGAATTTCCCGTAAGCTGGCATACCTAAAATTGCATCCATAAAAGGTATGTTAATATGAAGTTTACTCATAAGTTCAACAAACTTACCGAAATGTTTATCTAGGCGTGCACGCGCTCTAGATTGAGGAAAAGGTAGAGGTGGTTTGTAAGCGGGAGGAGGAACGTAGACTTCTTCCTTCTCTTTATCCTCTCCTTCTCTTGTGGTGGTATCAACTACTTTAGGTTGAGGGTCGGCGGTCGTCTTTCCGCTCCTAGTAGTTATTGCCATAACCCTTCCCTTTGGGTTATCTTTTGTCTTTCCGGGAAGTTTCCCTTGATCTCTTGGAACTTCTCCGGCCTTGTTGAATACTTGGTTTTCTAAAGCTTTGTGAGCTTTGTCAACCGAAGTTATGTAACTCTCCAATCTTTGTAGCTTGCCTAGGATCGTTTCTAGCATGGGATCGGGTTTGCTTGATCCGCTTGATTGTCCCTGGCTTGTTGAAGGAGTAGAAGAAGATGGAGGTGTTAGAGCCTTTTCAGCATAAGAGTAAGGATTACCTGGACTTTGCTGATTTGACCTCCAATTGTTGTTATTTGAGTTCCTATTGTTGTTGTTATTCCAATTGGAGTTTCGGTTGTTATTGTTGTTGTTGCTCCAATTGGAATTCCGGTTATCACTCCTTTGATTGTTATCTCTTCCCATGTAGTTGGCTTCTTGCTCCTTAGTCTTTTGAAGACTCGTTTTGAGCACTTCCCTCAATTCTTTGATGTCATCCTTAAGGGAGAATATTTGTGTTTGAGCCGCTTGATTCAACTTGGCTCCCGGATCGCCTTGATTCCGGCTATTTGATTCCACCTTCCGGTGAGAATACTTCTCAATCACTTGGGCTTGCTTCTCGATGAAGTCTCAAGCATCATCCTCTCTCATATCCATGAATGTGCCACAAGATAGAGATTGGAGGTTGAATTGTGTCTCCACATCCAACCCTTTGTAGTAGATCTCCAATAATTCCAGCTTGGAAATGCCATGGTGTGGGCAATCCAACAAGAGATCTTGAAACCTTTCCCAAGATTGAAACAAGCTTTCGTTAGGTTTCATAGAAAAAGCATTTATTTTACCTCTCAATTCCGCCGTTTTGGATGGCGCAAAGAACTTGGTGAGGAATTCCGAAGACAATTCCTCCCATGTAGCTAACTTCACAGCCGGAAGTGTTTGGTACCAAGCTAGAGCCTTGTCCTTCAAAGAAAAGAAGAACGGTTTGATCTTGTAGTTGCTTGTAGTAGCCTTCTTCGGCTTCATAGTCTCCATGAGAATCTCAAAGTTCTGCAAATGTTGATGCGAAGATTCAGTACTTGCTCTGCCATATTGACTTTGGCGAACCATAGTGATGACTTGTGGTGAGAAGCTAAACTCTTGGATGTCTTCGGCTCCGAAATCCACACCTAGACTGCGTGGTTGCTGGATTGGATCCATCCGTTGCCCCAAAGTTCGGGGTCTATCTTCGTTATTAATAGCTCTAACGTTCCTAGTTGGGATGCGAGGAACAACCCTTGGTGTTGGAGTGTTTCGAGTAGGATGAAGTGATGGATCAAT
The DNA here is from genome assembly GCA_033239045.1 of Fagopyrum esculentum. Lineage (NCBI taxonomy): Eukaryota > Viridiplantae > Streptophyta > Magnoliopsida > Caryophyllales > Polygonaceae > Fagopyrum > Fagopyrum esculentum. The sequence goes on from BSUD01000006.1 coordinate 36,187,437, forward strand.
CTCCTCAAGTTCCGGCATGTCCGGATCAATCTCTTCATCATCGGATGAGTCATTTCGAATGGATTTAGTTGGTGTCTTGACTTTCTTCTTCTTCTTGGAGTCGTTCAACTCCAACTTCATGTCCAACATCATAGCTCTTAGTTCATCAATCTGAAATTGATGACTTATTTCAGCTTCTTTTCGAGCTTTCTCACTCAACTGGAGTTGGCGTTGAGCTTCGTTCAGTTCAGCCTTGTAGTTTCTCTCATCGTTTTCAGCCATTTTCTTCTCCTTCAACTTTCTCCTCAAAGTTCTTTCTAATTTGGGGTCGAAAGGAATTAGATCTTTAGTGGATCTAGTCTTTCGCATATACCTAAAGAACCTGCAAAGATCACTCAAGTAGACAAATCAAATCACAAGAGCAAGAGCTCTCAAGCTAGACAACCGAAAACCGGATTTGATCTAGACAAAATCCCCGGAAACGGCGCCAAAAACTTGTTCGCTCAAAAGGGTGTGCGTCAAAGTCTTAAATTTATATCTAGAACTCAAAAGCAAAGCGAACCCGCAGTGTACGGATCAGCTGTAGAAAGATAAGAATTCCAGAGTCGAACTCAGGGATTTGGTGAGAAAAATTCCGATTTCAATTATCTAGCGAAAGTATAAAAGCTTTTGTGATATGATAAAGAGAGAAATGATTCCAAGGATTCAAGTATCCGATTTAGGCTTTCGATTCAAGACACTTCTATAGATATAGGACAGAATTTATATTGCCAAGATTAAATGCTCAAAGGTAGGATTCGTACGGTGAAGTTCCGAAACCTATATGACTAATCTATAGGTTCTCTCTATAAGGGTTGTTGAGGCTGCAATATAGAAAGATCTAAAGATGAGAATTATGTTTAGACTAACTATCTAAAACTCCAGGATGTGACTCTCCAAAGTAAAGATTAGAAAGCACATTTAATTTCTCAATAAAGGATGTTGAATCTCTTTATTACCCAAATCTTGCGATCTTAATCTATTAAATGTAGAAACAAGTTTGAAGTGCCTTTATACATTCAATTAGAGGGTAGAAAGGTTAATCAAGATTGGGATTAAGGCAAGGATTAGTTTTGATTAAAGATTAGTTCAATTAAAGTTCGTCAGAAGAATAAATCGTGCTGTTCATAAGAAAAATCGGCCGATTTTCCTCAAGAACAGTCCGATTTTCCTGTTTGTCGCAAAACTAAAATCTAAATTCTCAGGGTCCTAATGTTTGAATGAGTTCAGTCTATCATCATCTAAGCCTTAATCATCAACTATTCTCCCCAGAATCACAAGGTTTTTAGCCAACCATTTTCAAAATCGAATCAAATTAATTATTGAAGAAGATATCGCAAAGAAACCAAATCTTGAACGGAAAATTCAATAACTTTCAAATCTGTAAAACAATCGTCAAATCTGTTCAATGTGTCTCTCAAACAACTCAATTTCATGTTCACAAACCACAAACAATGCAATGGAATAAAGAAATCTCACAATCAAAGATCAAGAATGACTTTTCGGCAAAAGCTCTTCAATCTCTCTCCAAGAATCATTGATTTCTCCAAAACGTGTAAAGATTTTCCAGTGCGGCCTCCTCGTTTTCGTTCCTAGGGTTCTCTTCTATACTTTCTTGCCGATGGGCCGTTTGGCAAAACTCTCCTCTAGCCCAATTAAATTGGGCTTTGTGTCGTCTATCCATTTGGCCGAATCGTGAAGAAAATCGACCCAGTCGATTTAGATGCAAAACCGTCCGATTTTTATATATATTGGCACGATTTTCTTCAACAGAAAGTGCTCTTCCTTTGGTTCGTCTTCTATGCTTCTCCTTTGCAATTCCTTAGCTCTTTGTGATCCTTTTAAGACTCCTTTAGCTTCCTTAACATCCTTAGATGCTTCTTGCTCTATTTTTGCTTCCAATTCCCCTCTATTTACCTGCAATTCATCCAAAACTCGTGTAGACCTCTATTTCCGACAATTAATTGAATAGAACATAAAAGGCATACAAAATCTCTCTAATTGCAAGGTAATTAGAGATAATGTCCTGTAATATGCATGAATATGATGATACATAATTCATGTCATCAAGCTAGATGATGCATTATGGGCATACCGGACTGCGTACAAGACTCCCATAGGAACCACACCATACAACCTTGTGTATGGGAAGTCTTGTCACTTGCCGGTGGAGCTGGAACATAAAGCGTTTTGGGCTATCAAGTGGCTGAATTTCGGCATGAAGGAAGCGGGAGAGAAGCGTCTCCTAGACATCAATAAGCTGGATGAACTCCGCTTGAACGCCTATGAAAATACCAAGATCTACAAGGAAAGAGCAAAGCGTTGGCATGATAAGCATATCATTCCAAAGGACTTCAAAGAAGGAGATCAAGTTCTCCTCTTCAATTCAAGACTTCGCCTCTTTCCAGGTAAGCTTAAATCCCGTTGGACCGGACCCTTTCTAATTAAGCGTATTTTCCCCCATGGTGCAGTTGAAGTATGGGGTGAAGCTAGCGGAAGTTTTAAGGTGAACGGCCAACGACTCAAGAAGTATACGCCGGAACTCCAAGCTGAGGAGTTCGCGCCTACCGCACTCGAATAAGTGCGAGAATGGTCTAGCTACGGACCTTAAACAAAGCGCTTCTTGGGAGGCAACCCAAGGTATTGCAGTTTCGTTTTTGTTTTCGATTCATAGATTAGTTTAGAATAGACGTTTTCGCTTTATTTTGCCTCGATTTCTTCCGGTATGTTCGTGTTTTTTGTTGTAGGATCGATGGAAAAGGAAAAAGGAAGAATAATGTCGAAGAAAAGTGACGAAATTTGGACTTTGGAGCTTTACAGGAGGTTCCACGGTTTAAATTACGGTCGTCAAAGCTACAGTGCCCGTAATTTCCAAAAGCCTCTGAAAAATCACCAAAACCACGGTTCCGTACACTTCCACGGCCGTGGAACACCCCGACAGACCGTGATTTTCAAAAATTTTGCCTGCAACTATATAAGCCACATTCTTCACAAATTCATCCCAAAAATCCCTCTTTCCACGACCTAAGTGCCGAAACACCACGACCCCTCTCAAATCTTCGTTTTCTAATCGTTTTCAACGATTCTTCATCCTAAACTGCAGCAAATTCAACCACGAACAAGATCCAAGCGACAAACCGAGCGTAAATCCATCAACAAACGCGCATTTCGGATTTTTCAATCCGAAAAAGAGGTTTATTCTTTCTTCTCGATTCTCGCCAATTTGGGTCGTTTTTGCTATAGATTTTTAGGAAGAACTGATAAAGACTGGAAGGAATTAGACTAGAACTGCTTGTTGTGGTGATTGCTTGTGAATTTGCTGAGATTCGTGATTTTCTGAGACGAATCACGGTCACTGGGTAAACCACGGCCGTAATTCTTGAAGAACAGACCGTAATTTTTGTGCAGAATGGATTTTGTAAGAAGAGTGTCGGGAAGGATAAAAGAGAAGAAGGGTAACCATAATAAGAAAAGAAAGGGAAATCCTTCCTCCTCCTCATCCTCTAGGGCACCACCACCATCCTCACCTTCACCATCATCTTCACCTTCACCTCCATCCTCACCTCCTCACCCTAGAATCCCGACCATACATGAGAACCATCTCGCTGAATTCGAGAAGATACAGAAGAGGGCAATGATTGGCCCTAGATATTTGTTGTTGGAGGACCTAGCTCCTCTCAACATAGTTGATGACCTTACTTGGCTCTTGGATAGAGCCGGATTAGTTATCTTCTCGGCTATCCGAGAAGACGCCTATGAGGAGATCACCCGGGAGGTTGTGACGTCTTTCGAGCACAGCCACGTAGATAGGACCGTCTCTTTCCGTCTCATGGAAAGAGACTACCATTTGAGTATCGTTGAGTTTGGAACTATTTTTGGGTTTCATGAGACCTTCAATGGTCGATTTCCGAGCGGTGTTTACCCCCAGGACTTTTGGGAGGAAGTTGCAATGTTTTACGCCGACGAGGACCGTTGGCAACCCGCTGATACCAAAGCTAGATTGATGTACCATCTAGCTTTGAAGATAGCTCACCGTGTTCTTTCGGAGTGTCTCTTTCCTAGGACAGAGACGCCCCAAAAGATAAAGACGGATGAGCTATTCTTGCTCTATTGCATGCTTTATGGACGCCGTGCAGATTGTGCTACTCTCTTGGCTGCTACTATGAGCAAGCTCAAGAACAAGGCGAAGGGAAACATCGGATATGGTGGGATAGTGACCCACATTGCTAGGAGTTTTGGTGTAGATTTTTCTGCTTGCACCCGCATACCGGCCGTTCCCTTAGGATTACATGCTTTCATGGTTAGGGGTCTCATTTTCCCCACACATAGAGGTCCGCCTTATGCAGGCATGCCTTGGGAGAGTAGGACAGGCAGGGGTATACAGTGGTTGCCGGAGTACTCCATTGTGGCGGGACGCCACAATTGGAAGGAGACGTTCGCTGCGATGCATGCGAACAGGTTAGTAGCTCCCCCTTATGTCCCACCACCGGTTGTGGAGGAGGAGGATATGGGAGATCATTTCGAGGGTGGAGGAGGAGCGGAGCAGGAGTTTGGCACGTTTCCGGACCAGCCGGAGGCGGCCCCAGATGTACCTAGACGCTCTCCACGTCCAGCTAGAGCATCAGGCTCGTCATCTCGCCGCGCTAGCGTGAGTGAGAGGCCCACGTGGATGACCACACCTCCCACACGGTATGGCGTTCCCCCTCCTTGGTCCACGGAGCAGCCAGCAGCACCACCACCAGCACCAGCACCATCCGACTCCCCAACATGGTACAGTCACGCCCCGAGATGGTACGAGCAGATGCCGGATTGGGCTACCGGACTTTCAGAGAGAGTTGGAGCATTGGAGATCCGAGCCGATGCTAGAGACGGATGCCTCGACGACCTCGACCACATGATGAGGGACGTCTACCGCCAGCAGTTTGGGCGGCCCTACGACTCCAGCTTCTCTCCATTCCCACCTCCGCCGGCACCACAGTGATATGATGCATGACCGTTCGTTTTAGACATTCCCGCCACCACTTTGTGAGTTTCTTTTTCTTTTCTTTCTTTCTTATGAACATTAGGGACAATGTTCATCCTAAGTATGGGGTGGGATGTACTAAAAAGTTTGTAATAACTCTACTCTCTATGTTTGCCTTCATTCGAGACTATCGTTGCATGTTCATTATGTGTTGCACGTTTCATTTTCGCATTGCATGAAAAAGAACTTTAAAACCCATAAAAATTGAAAAATTTTGAAAATTTTGTGCTTCTAATGAATTGAGATGATTTCCATGATAATCATTACTTGTGAATGGAGTTTGATAACAATTGCATGCTTAAAAGAATAGTGAATCGAAAAGGATTTGAATGAATGAATTATACCTCTTTTTGCAAGTTTCATAATGTGACTATGTTACCTAAATCATGTTGAGAAATTGAAGTTGAAATCACGTTATAAGTTCCTATACTTCTTGTTGAAATGATTAAGGCAATTCGATACTTTCTTTCTTCTTTCTTTGATCATCTAGCTCCTCATTGAAATATTAGCCTCCTTTACCTATCCGGGAATTTGGAGAAGTGAATGAAAAAGGCATGTTTGATGTGGGAGGGCCATGAGAGCAATTATTTGCAATCAAGTGAATAGAAAGAAATTGTAGGTTTGGGGAAGTCAATCATGACGATGAGTAACTCGGCACCATTCACATAGCCGGGTGTTTGTGTCTTGCCAAAATCGAATTGAGCGATATTCCTAGCGGATTATGGTATGTGCGCTAAGGGTTTGAGGCATCTCTTGAAAAATTGAGAAACGCCGATCTCCTAGGCTTCGGTTTTTGTGCACCTCTATCCATAACTCCAAAAGTAAAGTCGAGAAATGAAAGGAAGAGAGCGAAGCTCTAAGTGAAGTGTTGCGGAAACCGCAAAAGAAGAAGAAGGTAGTTGTCCACTTTCCCGGATTCAAGCACCACATTACCTAAAGGTTTCCTTCCCCTTCCACATTCTAGACCTTTTTCTTTGAAAGTCCTTAAGATCAAAAGAATGTTATATGACTTTGTGATCTAAATTGAAGTTTCTTGTGATTGATTTTGATAATGTTTGAAGGTTATGATGCTTGTATAGAAGTTTGATTTATTCATGAATTTTCTTTGCCTTTTTACTATTTAATTGAGTGTGTGAAAGTTTGATGAACGATTGAAGCAAGGTTTGAGAATGATCTATTCTTTAGAAGTCACATTCACCCAAAAGAAGGTACACGTATTTCATCCCAACTCTTGTTTAAAGCTTTTTGAAAGACCTTGCTTAGGGACAAGCAAGTGTTAAGTATGGGGTTATTTGTTAGCATGAAATATTGTGATATTTTAGGCACGTTTTCTAAACGTATTTGATTCATATCGATAGTCTTTGATTGAACTTTGATGCATATGTGAGCTAGTATTACCTATATTGTCAATATGGATGTCTACACTAGTCCTATGTTGATTATAGGTGATTTGGAGCTATTTCCGAACGGAATCGAGCCAAAGAGGAGTTGATTGAGTGAGTCCATAGATTGAAGACATTCTTAGGAAGCAAATTGGAGTTTAGCCTGAGGAATGCACGAGACTAGGGAAGAATCACGTTCTTGCCCTAAACCACGCTTTAAAATACGGCCGTATTACAAACCACGTTCAGTTCCACGGCCGTGGAACCTTGTATAGAAAAGCGTGATGCATTCCAGTAACTATTACGGTCGTGGAATATATGCTGCAAACCGTGACACTTTCCACACCTAGGATTTCGGTCGTGGAAACTTCCACGACCGTGATCTTGGCGAATCTTTTTCGCCACACTTTGAAGCCACGATCTTTTGAAGATTGGGCCGGGCCGATATTTTATCTTGCCCTATAAAAAGACGGACGAAAGGAGATTCCATCATCGACGCTTAGGATCGTTTACGCCCGCTACCTCGTTTTACACCGTTGCTTGGAAGTATTGATCATCTCATTGGAGATCGAAGTTCGCATCGGGGAATTGCTCAAATCTCGCACTTTTGGTGGAGATTGCTGTTGAGATCTCCGGATTGGAGGAAGATCGAAGCTTTTGGATGATTTTGCAAGAAGATCTCTCTTCTTGTTTAGGTTTGATTTGGAAAACGGATTGACATCCCGTTTTCCCTTCTTTCCTAAGGTTGTGATTGTTTACTTTAGTTTGAATCCTTTGACAATACTCGTTCTTGATTGTAACTTTGAGATTGATTTGAAGATTATTGAAAGTTCTTGAAAGTTTTCACCTTTCTATCTTTTAATTCTTGAATTGATATCAACATGACTGTTATTGGCTAAAACCCTTTAGCAATTCTAAGGTGAAGGGTTGATAGTTGTGGCTTAGATGATGATAGATCGATCGCAAACAGATTAGACCCTGAGAGTTCGAGAGAATCGTCGACGAACCCTAAATTACGGGCTGTTCTTGAGTTCCACGACCGTGGAATCTCAAGATCCAACCGTAATTTCCCTCAAGTTTACGAACCTGCTTTTACTTTGATCCAAAGTTAAAGATTTGCTTTAACTTAGTTTAGACTCGTCTTTTCTAGGTGGTAGTGAAGCCTCAACAACCTCGACCTTGATTGTGAGTGTCACAACCTCGATCGGTTAAGTTAGTCTTGATCCTTGGGTTACAAGTTTGGGTATTTGACACTAATTCTCACCTTTAAAATCTTTCTATATTGAGCCTCAACAACCTGTATAGAGAGTGCCTTGTAGGTGAGTTACATAAGATTTTTGGAACTTCACCGTACGATTACCTTACTTTAGTATACCTTTGCATATCTCAACTCTGTCTTTATATCATTAGTATATCTTGAATCGATTGCCACAACTGGATACTTGGATCTTTAGGATTGTTGTTTTCCCAATATTTGCAAAACTCTCATATTTACTCGCTTGACAATCTACAATTGAATTCGTTCCCACTCAAATCCCTGTGTTCGATACTCTGGAATCCTTGCTTAGCTACGTCGATCCGTACACTGCGGGTTCGCTGCTTGATTCTAGTTTTATAAATTTAAAGCTTATTTGCACACACCTTTAGGGGCGAACAACAGGCCACTGAATTCCTAATGTACAGATCGATTTGCGAATTAGAAAGTCGAGATCTGATTCAGGTAAGTCCACGGACTTACTTAGCTGACTTCTTGTATAAGTGTGATGTGTATGAGTGGTGTTTGTTAGTTAAAAATAAATAACGAAACCGGAATAGGCCGACTTTAATATATTGTATAATTGACCCAAGTGTATGATAACGGGTCATGACATCATCTGCCTAGCTCTTGCGAGAGTATAGGAGGTTCCCTGCGACCAGCCCAGTCCGGTAGACGGTCAAATGCATTAGTACCATTCCGCGTTGGTAAACGGGGACAGGGGCGAGGTTTGGAAATCCATCGTGTCACAAAATAAGTATCATTAGTAATAACCAATCACCTAATTAAAGATAATAAAAGGATTGAGTGTTGCATGTTGATTGTGTATATTGTGTGTTTGTGCTTTTACCTTTATACTTATGCATAGAATGTTATCTAACGGTTTTATATCGCTTGTAGATGCATTGCGGGTTAAGACAGTTGTAGAGAGATCCGGAGGGAATGGTCAGCCGGGTCCATGTACTCATTTAGTTGGGGACGGGGATGTCTTATGTTCTTCATATATGTCGTTTTGGTATCTTTGCTTTGTAAGGCTGATACATATTCTCCATGTATATATTGTTTAAAATTTTCAAATGTTTTAAATACTTTTGTGTCTTGTTGTAAGATCCTAATAATATTGTTGTCAAATTAAGGTCGGGACCCATTGTGAGGTCCTAACGAGTAGCTCCCCGAGTTCTCAGAATTTGGGGTGTTACAATGTGGTACCAGAGCTCTAGGTTGGCAACAATGGCACTTGAAATCTTCTGAAATACCAAATGTATAAAATAATTAGAACCCGAAAGGGTCTAAAATTTTCAAAACGGATTTATGTTTTCACACGCGCGCATAGTCGAGTTGTTGGGTTAGTAGTACGTCGGACCACCATCGCTCTCCGTGGATCTCTACAACTTGGATCGATATGAGTTAAAATATAGACTTATTATGATGTGTATTAATGTATGTTATGTATTTGTATATGTGTAGCATGTTAGTATCCTAAAGGATATATTATATCCTTTAGTTGTGATATCATGAAACGATTATCGCCTCTTGATAAATCGGTAGCAGACTTGAAGAGTTTCAACACGAGATAAAGGACTCAGACCTTGTATCAAATATTATACTCGGATGGGCGTCCTAGTAACCCTTGTTAACCATCCAAAGAACTAATAGGCGAATAAGTAAAGATGTGGAGATAATTTTGACCATAAGTACAATCAAATGAGGAAGAATTCCTGAGTCAACTCAGATAGAAGAAATAGAAGGTCATACAAGGGACTTGGTCGTATGAAGCCGAGAGATGAATTATAAGAACTATGCAAGAGACTACAAGAGTGCGAAGCAGAGATAACAATATTGGAACGAGACAAGTAGAATTGAGTACAACCAAGATTGCGGAATCAAGGACATTACAATCGAGGCGGATGCCTCATAGACCAGTATGGGCATGAGAAACCAGAAGAGACAGAGTGTTAATCCGGACATGGGAATCTAAGGTGCACATAATGAAGACCTACAATTGAGTGTAACAGCGGAAAGGCATACCCCACAAGTGTGGGGAGGTTTTGACCTCCTCAGAGGTATAAGAAGTTTGAAAGAAACCGCGACGCCAATATCTAAAGAATGGAAGCTTGTAGTTGGGTCAACGGAGTTTCATGAAGGCGATATTACTACTAACTTCAATAAAGAAATGTGTATGGGAGAACGACCTTGCTAGACTCGAGAGTTCAGGTTAACCCCAATTATCACGGGACCTAAGCCATCAACACAGACGGTCCATGCAAGAGGAACTGCAAGTGGATGATCATTACGGCCATAAGAATTACAAAGACGCTTGCAAGCTATCGTGGAAAAACTTGAAACGACTATTTATGTCAGATGAATGACACAATCGGACTAAAGAAATGGAGTTAGTCCATAAGAAGTGGAAGGGTGGAAGGTAGAACGAACTAAAGAAGTATAAAAGGATTGTTGTGAGCAACTGTTTACCTACTAGCTAAGTAAATTTTGACAGATCACAATTAACACGGAATGGAAACTTACAACTTAATGTAAGAGCGAAAGGTAGACTTAACAAGCCTGGAGACGTTTTGTCTTCTTTAAAGATAAAAATTCTAAGAGGAATTACAACGCCAGTATCGAAAGGATCGAAGCCCTGTAACATAGTCAACAGAGATTTGGAAGGAAATATTACAAACAACGCCGATTATGGAACCTGTGCTTGTGAGAATCGTGTGGTGGACTCAAGAGTCCAGGGTAACCCCCATTTATAACAGATTATAGGTCATCAACGCAGACGGTCCCTGTAAAGGGACTACAATTGGGAGGTAATTAAAAGTCATCGGAACTACAAGACGCTTACCATCTATCGTGGAGTGTTAGGAACGACTTTTGACGTCAGGCGAATGGCATAGTGAGACTTGAGAAAGAGAGTTGGCCCAAAGGAAGCAGAAGAGTGAAAGATAGGACGAACTAAAGAAGGATAAAAGGATTAATCTAGTAGGTGATGTGCACCAAAAGTTTAATACCAGTACATGTATGAAATTGAGATAAGTCAATTATAGACTAACCGATGTCAACCAAGGACGTGCAAGTATTGTTGGGTATTGACGAGTTATGTGCCATTAAGAAGAGATATTTGTGATTGTGGATCTATGGAGTAGCTTTACCGACGCCTTAGAGGATTCCCTCAAGTAGGCAACTACAACCTTCTTGGATGAATTAAAGGTATAAAGAGAAACGTTTGAAAGGTTACTTCTTGGCTAGTTAAGATCAAACTCCGGTCAAGTCAAGGAGTTTGGATCCGTGGTAGAAGAATTAAGAAAGTAAGTGGAAGAAGGTGATTTTCAATCATTGCCTTATTTTCTTAAGGCAAGTAAAGAAGGTACTCGGTACTTCATCCGTATACGACTTAGGATTAATGAGTGACAACAGGATAAGCAAAGTAGCGCAGCGGAAGCGTGGTGGGTCCTACCCCACAAACAAGAAGCTCAAGGGTACTGATGGATGTCGTGTCAAGTTTAAGATGGTGATAGTTGGGGAAATGCATTCTAGTTGGAAGAAACGTGAGATAGGCTATGTGAGTGACTGGAAATGTTGTACGGAAACTTATGTGCATGTAGAGGTATTAGAAGGAGACTGATACCCTATTATGGATCCGAGTGAAGAGTGATGGCTTTGTTACATGTTGCCAGACAAGTAGTTTTGGAATTCTATACTAATGGAATACTCTAGAGTGAGTTTTTTGGATGGATTTGGAAAGAATTAATGATGTAATAAAAGTATTGTGCAGGGCCTACACTAGAAAGCTCAAAGTGAGTAACTACCATCCTAAGTCAAAGATACATAAGAAAGAGAAGTGACAGGAGTATACTTACAACCCAGTAACCGTGCTTAAAGAAAGCATTATCTCAGAGCAGATTTTACGTGTAATGTTATATCGGAACGGATCGGAGTTGCGTTTTGAGTCAGAGGGATACTATTGGGCTGGTAACCATGGTGGATAAAAGAGTGCACTGCTGATGGTATGCTAACAATTATTGAGTAGTTATGATCAAATACGGTGATAGGAGATCACTTTGTGTCTAATACCGTCATTCCGGACATGTTCTAGGTCACTTAAGATCTTGGAAAATGCGTGAGAAACCTAAGGTTGAGCTAACGATATATTATAGATCTATGAACAGTATTATAACACCAAGTGAACACAGAGGATGACCATTGGAAGTTTTAAAGCGGTTTAGCAGTGACTGATGAACTAGTATTCCTCACCCTATTGGAGGGTGTAGCTTAAGTTTTCCACGGAGACTAAATTTGGGGAACTGAGTTGAGAATTTCAGTTGGAGTGATACCTACCAGACACGAGTTAGGTCTTCAGATTAGAGGATCAGACAGTTGAGCCGGATGATACCGGTGAGATATCCGGTAACCATTCTAGAACGTGGTAGCAAACGCTTGTGATCTAAGTACCTGGAAAGATTTAAGATTCAGTGGTTTTATGAAAAGCTGATAAGGCTACCTAAGATATGGGGGATAGTAAAAGACGTAACCTTTCAAAGACCTATGTAGCAATAGTTGTAACCTCGAGAGTGACGAGTTAGGGTTTGACCTTGTATGTGTGATATTGTTTGACTGCTTGTTTATTTCATGATTGAGTGTTTAGTCAGTGGCGTGTACTTTTGGTAACCGATGTGCGGGATACTTAGATGTGGAAACGACAAGACTTTTGTATAGCAATCAAACACACCCATTTGGTGCCTTAAAGGCCGATCAGGATTGTCATACCCTAAGTTTCGGGACGAAACTTATTTTGAGGGGATCTGATGTAACGACCGGATTTTTCGTTACACTTTGATAGGGTTACAGGAGTTTAGCAAACGAAATTAAAATTTAGTGAGACTATGATATACAAGTTTAATTTTGGAAGTCGTTTGATTAAATACCTTGTTCTAATTTCAGATATTACATCAGTACTGATGTAATATCCGAAATTTTTATCTCGTTTAATTCCGTAGCAAACCGGATTTCGATCTTTTGATCCTTAGCTGTCTACGTAGTTGGACACTATATCTCAAAATTTTATCATTTTATGTAATATCACTTCACATAAAATGATAAGATTTTATTAGTAGCAAACCCTAATCCAAACCCTAGAGTATATCATGACTTGTCTTTGACAAAGTCATGACGTTCTAGTGACAAGATCAAGATGAGCCCAAGACGAGTTACGACGAGGCCATGACAAATTCGTGACTGTAATACCCGGAAAAATTAATTTCCGTTTAATATCCGATCAAATCGGCTCCCAATCCGCCGACCTTTATTCTTTTAAATAAAATAAATCATTATCAAATTCTATCATTTTATGTGACTCTATTTCACGTAAAACGATAAATAGGGAAACCGAATAAAATTGTTACATAAATTGAAACCGAAAACCAATGAGCGGTTCCGTGCGTGTAACGAATAAAATTGTTACGGTTTGAGAGTTATGATGTTGCAAAGTTGACTCCTAATGCAGTTTTTATAAGTGTGCTGAGTGTTGATAAAAACAGCATGTGATGCAGTTTTGTGGGATGGTTTTGAATAGGCTTTTGATCTCCTTTGCTGCTGAATTTTGGATATAGTATAGATAAGATTTTATAGTAGAACATATCAAAATTTGGGATATATCCAACGAACGGTTTAGGAGTTATGATTTTTTTTTCAAAGTTAAAGACAATGTGCTGTTTGTTAAGTGTTGTAACCAACTTTGGAAATTTTTGTAGAAGTGATGGTTGAACAGTTTTAAGAAATTCGTGCTCCTAGGAGTAGATGAGATATCATAGATGATCTAGGGAATTATTTCGGAATTTTTATAAGATTATTCGAATTTTATATTTGAAGTCGAAGTTGGACCTTAACGATCTTTTCGAAAATAGGGAAATGGCTAAATTGCCAGTTTGTAACCAAACTCATCTTTAGGAGTTAGAATATGACTCTTTAGTCTCAAATAAGAATTTAGGCATGAATTAGGGAATTTTTGGAAGTTTCGAGACCAAGGGTAAAATAGTCATTTTACCATAAATTAATATTGTAATCAATTCCGTTCTATTAAGACATATTATCTTAGAAGTCTTAGACTTCTAATCACCTAGAAAGTGTGCTGACACACTTGCCTCCTTTGACAGGCCACTGAATTCCTACTGTACAGACCGATTTGCGAATTAGAAAGTCGAGATCTGATTTAGGTAAGTCCACGGACTTACTTAGCTGACTTCTTGTATGAGTGTGATTTGTATGAGTGGTGTTTGTTAGTTAAGATAAATAACGAAACCGGAATAGGCCGACTTTAATATATTGTATAATTGACTCAAGTGTATGATAACGGGTCGTGACATCATCTGCCTAGCTCTTGCGAGAGTCTAGGAGGTTCCCTGCGACTAGCCCAGTCCGGTAGACGGTCAAATGCATTAGTACCATTCCGCGCTGGTAAACGGGGACAGGGGCGAGGTTTGGGAATCCCTCGTGTCACAAAATAAGTATCATAAGTAATAACCTATCACCTAATTAAAGATAATAAAAGGATTGAGTGTTGCATGTTGATTGTGTGTATTGTGTGTTTGTGCTTTTACCTTTATACTTATGCATAGAATGTTAGCTAACGGTTTTATACCGCTTGTAGATGTCTTGCGGGTTAAGACAGTTGTAGAGAGATCCGGAGGGAATGGTTAGCCGGGTCCACGTACTCATTTAGTTGGGGACGGGGATGTCTTCTGTTCTTCAAATATGTCGTTTTGGTACCTTTGCTTTGTAAGGCTGATACATATTCTCCATGTATATATTGTTTAAAGTTTTCAAATGTTTTAAATACTTTTGTGTCTTGTTGTAAGATCCTAATAATATTGTTGTCAAACTAAGGTCGGGACCCATTGTGAGGTCCTAACCAATAGCTCCCCGAGTTCTCAGAATTTGGGGTGTTACATCACATATTTGATTAATGTTATCATGATGATTGTTGGCTAAGTTCTTTATGCGATTCTAGGGTGATCGGCTGAAAGTTGTGGGAAAGACGATGATAGAATGATCTTTTATCCCAGTGGACCCTGAAACCTCGAGCATTTACCTTAACCGATGAACACCTCGATCAGTCATAGAACATCTCAGCCGGGATGGGACATGACTGAGCAAGGCGAGCCCTTTTCTAATCTTTATCTGAGTTGAGGTTTCAGTTTGCCAAATCTTATCACTAGTACAAAAATAACCTCTTTCAGGGGTAATTTTTCAAGGGTTAATAAAAACTCTTGTAATCTGAATACACTCTAGGAGGTTTTTTATATAACCCCTGAGAACATATTACATCTATATGTTTTTATTTTTCAAATATACTCTCGGGGGTTTTAACCCCCTCGAAAAAAAATTCGTTAAAATTTAAATCGAATCTTGTAACTAGTTATTATTATCGGAAGGTATATCACAAAACCGTCCTAAAGCCCTAATTTTTTTATTCTATCCCGCTTCTTCTATGACTTATTTCTATTGCCTTTGCAAAAACACGATAAACGACTGACGCCTGTCGTCATCAAGGAGTTGAAGGTAAAACTCAATTCCAAAAAAATGCTTGCAAAGAATCGACTACATTAGCAAGATCGATCGAGTATCTTCCGCCTCAAGGCTTCAAGCAACAACGGCGTCGACCTGCCGCCTTCAAGGCTTCAATTGCAACCACCACCACAACCTTCCGCCTTCAAGGGTTCAATTGCAATCGATCAACGGCACCACATCTTTATGTTTGTTGGATCCATTTTATTATGCAGTCGTTTTGTGTCTAATATTTTCATTTGCCTAACGTATTTTTGGAGTGATTACAAGGCACCACATCTTTACTGTGAGCAAGAAGATTGCCATGTGGAGTTACTTCATCCACAAGAAGATTGCAACATGAACTCTTCCTTGGTCTTCACTCTATAGGTGCACATTTTCTTGTACAGTTTGAAACTTTGTTGTTGTATACTACCTATCTATGTCAGACCCATAGTTATTATGTTGTTTCAGGTCTTGACACTAGAGTGATATTAACTCTTATGCATATTTGGCGAGTAGAGGATATTAATGGCGAGGGCACTATTAGAGGATATGTAGTGCAGTTTCACTAGCACTACGCCATATTGCAACTCGGGTGACGGAAGAAAACCGTCGCCTCAATACCTTTTCCGTCGCCCAATCAGTCTAGCGACGGACATTCCGTCGCCTAAAGTCCGTCACAACACAACCGTCTCCGTAGGATTCAGGTGACGGAAGTTCAAATTTCCGTCGCCTAATCCAGTCTGTAGCGACGAAAGGGATGAGTCGTCGCCTAAGAGTTGGAGTGACGGAAGTTATTTAGGCGGCGGTTTTCTAGCTTCGTCACCTAATTATTAGGCGACGGACTTTGTTTAGGCGACGGAAGTTCTCATTTAGGTGGCAGCTTTGTTCGCCGTCGCTCCAATAATTACGCGACGGAAGTTTTTAAATCTTTCCCTCACCTTATTTCGATTGGGCATGAAAAAAAAATAATTAAAACGTTCACTAAACCTGTAAAAAAAATACCCAAAGCTGAAAATACACAACCAACAAAATATGTCAAAACTAAAATCACACAATCAACAAAATCTGTCAAAACCCGCACAA